>JACYFF010031956.1:46768855-46788481 GCA_017589665.1 Selenicereus undatus
TTAAATGATGGGAGTGAGTTCAAGTTGACCTTAAGTTAGGGTTTTATCCAAGAATGCATGGCCTGGACCAAACTAGTTTTAAACATGAAGTATGTGTATATGTCACTAGAAAATGAACTTTATTGGATATGAATATGAAGTGCAATTGAGTGTGGTATTTTTGTATGATGTTGGGATGGACCAAAGTGTGTTTACATGCTTTTAAGGAATGATTTAAGTTGAGGATTTGTGTGAAAAGTGAGGGAACAAACTCAAACAGTGAGGCTGGAATTTTCAGAAAAATAGGACAAATTTTGAGATAAAACTGGTAATTATTGGCCCAGCCAAAAATTATGATTGTTGGTGGGTAGATAGGTCTGTGTGTTAGCTTTAAAACAACTCTTGAATTGTGTTAATCCGAGGTCTGTGGAAAATGTTATTGTCATTTTACTGAACTTATGCAGGATGGACTCAAAACTGACATGTTGATGTTCTACTCCCATTTTAGGAACCCTATCGTGGGAATCATGTCATGTGTCCTCAATGAAAGTTTTAGAGGCCTTCCTAAGCTTTTTATATTGGGGTCGTAGGTCTCTTTTCGAGGTCGGGAGTATAAGTTGTGAATGATTCTTTCCGTACCCTCTTTATAAGCCCTTTTTGCTCTGAACTTGCTACCGTGCCTTAAATCACATTTCTATGGTTTGGTTAATATAGTTTCATCATTTTAGTTTAATCTATTAACTGGTTTGTGCGGATTCTTCATAAGCCAGTTCCTTTTAAGGGCATCATTTATATGAACAACCTCGTTTCTGACCTCATGTACCTGTAATGATCTTTTGAACAAAATCAAGGCCTAAGCTTTCATTCTCTCCACTTTTGTACATCTTGTTATTCCGGGGACTAGCATTTAAAACTTCCAGGTATGTTCATTGCTTGTATCTTTAGAAACCAGCACGTATTTATCGAAATCGTAATGTTTTGGTAAGTACATCAATTTAATGAGTGCTTTATCACATAATTAGTGACCCCATCAGTTATCAGTTATAGGGCATTGTCCTCCAGTTACCCGCGCGGCTTCAGGGCAAGTTCCCCGGTCGGCTTTGCAGGCGTACACCTATTCACAGATCGTAACAGTTACTAAGAAGTGCACTCGCACATAATTATTAGCAATTCAGTTTTATATACGTCTCGTTCGCTGTTTCAAAATTAAAATGAATTGTAAAGCGGGCCCAAGCAAATTTTCAGTGAATCTCTAACATTACAGGAATGTATGTACTGAGCTTTGGCTCACGGTTCGAAATATTTTTATGTTTTGTTTTAGGAAAGTGTTCAGTGAACCGCCCTCAGGTGGGCAGGACGGCTGAAGGTGATAAGTGAGCCAGGACTGTCCATTTGTTTGGCGGTGTATGAGTGCTAAGATGCTATCATATCTTATTGTGATATATTTTTGTGTTGAAACTATATATTTGAACTAAATTATGTATTTTGGTGTAATCCTTGAGATTATTGGGATGCTAGAACTATTCCTGTATACAACTAAATGGTTTGAATGGTTGTGATGGTGTGAATGCCCTTGTTAGGGTAAACTTTGGTTTTAAATGGCTAAGTTTTCATGTATAGGGGATGTCGTGTCCTTTTTGGATGGCGGTGACGCCCTGTGCATTGGATTATTATTTCTAATTGGTGAACTAAAGCAGGTGAATGGAAGTAATGAATCATGTACTTTGTGGGAAGTTACAGATTTGGTATCATAGCCATGTTTAGATTTCCTTGAGGAAGGTAGAGTTAGAAATTATAGGGTGGGAATGGTCGTCGTGAGGGGCCTACCGTATACTGCTCGAGTGATATTAGGAGTGTAGCAACGATATTAGAATGCAGGTTGCTTCCATTTGCATGTACCTTATATATGGACATGTATGCCTCTCATATATGTGTTTTCTTTGTTAGATGGACCCCTATGGCGTTAATATGTTGCCGGGTAGATCTATGTTGGCTCGGCTTGCGCTGTTACATGCTAGTATAGAGGCACGTGCACAGGACCCTTACTCTGAGTTCCACAGTATTACAATCCGTGCACAGAGACTGCTTGGGTCTTTATCCCTGGTTGATCAGTGGGTGGAGTTTAGGCTTTGTTATCATAACTTTATGATAACAAGGAACCCAGGCTTAGATGGGCCTAGGTTTCAGGCCCAAAGGGTATGAACTACTCTTGCTACAGAATTGTTGTTAAAGGAAGAGTTTGATCAGAGAGGGATCACCATGGAGACACTACAACGTGTCTTTCCACTACATCAGGTGCCTCCCCCACCTACAGCCCCAGCACTAGGACAGGGGCAACCCTCCCCGCCCGCACCTGATACCCCACCGATGCCCAATAGTCCTGGGGAGGTTCACGTGGTGATAGACCTCCCCAACACACCAGAGGTAGTGGTGATCAGTTTTGGGGATGAGGGACACCAGGGAGAGGAGGATGATCCCGAGGAGGATCCAGACATTGACGAGGAAGTGGTGGAGCAGTAATGGGAATAGGACGCTGATGAGTTGATGGTGGAGATACAGGATGAGCAGGAGCAACAGGTTGAGCAGGAGGTTAGTGACGCCGAGTCAGAGGCATCTACTAGCAGCTTCGATTCAGGCAAAGAGCCTGATGATGAGTCTGACCCGGATTACGATCCATCTAGGGATCATTAGATGGGTGTAGGGGTTAGTGGTAGTAGTTTTTTTTAGCCCTGTTTGTTTTTAGTATGGTCGATTGGGATGGAAATATTTTGTGTGGGATGTGACATTGTATATAGCCAGTTAGATCCTATCCGACCGTCATGACATGGTCCGTATCTCTTTTTGGTTATGTGACGGGCCTAGTATCTTGGGGCTAGTTAGTATTTGGGGTTGCGTTAGGGTCTAGTTAAAACTGACTCTCCCTAGTTAGCTAGATGTAGTATGTTTTGTTGATCATATAAATAGATAGGCAGTTATGTGTATTAAAAAAAAAGGAGAGCAGTTATTAAATGATAAGCTTTTGGTTCTTCAATAATATTTGAGTTATACTAAATGTGTTTGTTGGGCATGCTTATCTTATATGTTTGAGTATTCTAGTGATTGAATTGTTTTGTTTCACAAATAATCAGAATGACCGAATCAGTGCACAACAATAAGGAGATTCATATAGAAGAAATCTCGGATCATGGTCAGGGATCAGGTGATCAAGCCTCCCATCATGTTTCACCATATTTTGGCCAAATGTCACCGATTCTTTCTGAGTTAGCTCACAATAGTGGGGACCCGAACTACTGGCCGGCCTTAGTAGCTGAATTGATGAAGTGGATTCCCTAGGTACCTATTGAAGCCCCTCCAAAAGAGGATAAATTAGCGGATAGAGTGGCACGACGCAACCCTAAAGTTTATGATGGATCTTATGATCCAGTAGTACTGGAGGAATGGATAAGAGGAATGGAGAAAATCTTTACAGTGGTAGAGGTGCCTGAAGGAAAGAAAGTAAACATTGGAACGTATTATTTGAACGGTGAAGCTGACATTTGGTGGAATACTGTTAAGGATAAGCTTGCAGGGCCTGACTTTACCTGGAATAAATTCCTGAGTGAGTTAAGGGCAAATTTGTACCCAGTTGTGGTCCAAAGGAAAAGGAGAAAGAGTTTATGGAGCTGAAGATGAGTGGCACCATGACCGTTATGCAATACGCCAGTAAGTTCACCGAATTATCTAGGTTTGTTCCTGAGTTTCTATCATCTGAAAGGTTGAAAGTAAGGAGGTTTAAAGAGGTTCTGGCCTTCTATATTCGGAATTAGTTAGTTGGGCAACGAATCTTGACTTACCAATAACTATATGAGCGAGCGGCTGAAGTGGAACGAGTTAAGACGAAGTTGAGAGCACTGAATCCAATCAACCACAAGAGAAAGGGGTTTGAGCGAGGGACTCCAAGTGAGAGTGTCAGCCAGAACCAGAAGAAACCTACACCTGTTCCCCCCAAGAGTCGTCCTTTAGGCTCGACAGCACTCTGTGCGAAGTGTGGAAGAACAAATCACACCACCTCTGAATGCCGAGTTGGCACCAACAAATGCATGTGGTGTAGAAGTCCGGAACAGCTCATTGCTGCATGCCCCTGACGACTAAAAGCTGTAGACAAGGGCACAACAAAACCCTTAGCTCCGCTCCGCCGTGGACCTTCACCTTCAAGGCCTGCAGTTGCAGGAAGGGCATTTGTGATGAACAAAAAGGAAGTTGCTACCTCGGGTACGGTAGTCACTGGAACTCTCTTTTTAAATTCAAAGCCACTTTGTGTATTATTTGATTCGGGTGCCACTCATTCATTTATATCTACCCGATCTGCTATACACTTAAGCCTTGAGAACAGGAGGATGGAAACCAATTATAGAATCAAGCTACCCAACAATTTTGTGATTGAGTACCCCCTCTCTTAAAAACTTGTTCCTATCACCATTGGTGAAACCACCTTCCCTGTGGATTTGACTCAATTTGATTTGTCTTATTTTGATATCATTTTGGAGATGAATTGGTTGCACACTTATAGGGCCCAATTCGACTGTGAAGATCTTAAGGTTATCTTAAAAGATGAAAAAGGGAGAAAAGTGTGTTTTTATGGGCAGAGAGAGGCAAACTCGTGTTCTTTGATTTCTGCTATGAAAGCAAGTAAGCTGTTATGTTAGGGGTGTATTGGATATTGGTGTTATACTATCGACACCCAAACAAAAGAAGATGAAGTAGAAAATATACCTGTCATTTGTGAATTTGAAGATGTTTTCCTTGAGGAGTTACCGGGACTACCGCCACAGAGGGAAATTGATGTTGGAAGCAAATTAATTCCTGGAGCCAACCTATCTCTAATGCCCCATATCGTATGGCCCCAACTGAGCTTAAGGAACTAAATATTAAGCTAGATGAGTTGTTACAGAAGGGTTTTATTCGGCCAAGTGTGTCACCATGGGGTGCCCCAGTGTTGTTTGTTAAGAAGAAGGATGGAACCTTAAGGCTATGTATTGATTACAGGGAGTTGAACAAGATTACCATAAAAAACAAATACACTCTGCCGCGAATAGATGACTTGTTTGATCAACTACAAGGAGCGGGAGTATTCTCTAAGATTGCTTTGAGGTCAGGGTACCATCAACTTAGGATTAAGCCTGACGACATTCCTAAGATAGCGTTTAGGATTAGGTATGGTCACTATGAGTTCAAAGTGATGCCTTTTGGTCTCACTAATGGTCCTGCAGCCTTCATGGACCTTATGAACAGGTTTTCATACCGTATTTAGACAAGTTTGTAGTGATGTTCATAGATGACATCCTTATTTATTTTAAGGACAAGGAGGAACACACTGAGTAATTGCGGATAGTATTGCAAACTTTGAGGGAGCATCAACTCTATGGAAAATTAAAGAAATGTGAATTTTGGTTGGAGGAAGTGGTATTTTTGGGACATGTGGTTACAAAAGAAGGAATTAAAGTTGATCCCCAGAAGATGAAAGCAATCACAGAATGGCTGAGGCCTACCAATGTCACAGAGATTATAAGTTTTCTGGGTTTAGCGGGCTACTATCGAAGATTCGTTAAAGACTTTCCGAAAATAGCTTCAGCACTGACCAATATTGTAACGGCCCGACCATAATGTTCATATTAATTACATTAAATCATCTTAATTACGACTTAATTACGTTGGGCCCCGCATTTCAATCTAGCATTTTCTCATTTCAATTCAGTATTTTCTTTATATATATTTTCACCATTGCAGGTTGAATCGGCTGAATGACCTCGAAATGAATTTTGGTTACTCTTAAAATAATTCATTAAAATTCCAAAGGAATAGTTGAACGTCTGTTAATATAAAAATGTCTCACAAAATTTTACATCAAACCCCCCCCCCCTAAAAAGGGGTCAAAGTCGGTTTGACCGGTCAAGGTCGGTTTGACCGACCCAAAAAAAAATCAAAAAAATCAAAGATTTTTTTTGCTTTTTGGCAATATATATATGGGGGGGAGGCTTTCACGCATACACACACCCACACGGCAGAGAGAGGGGGAAGAGAGGAGAGAGAAAGAAGAAGAGAAAAGAGAGAAAGAAGAGAGAGGAGAGAGAAAGAAAGGAGGAGAAGGAGAAAGAGGAAGAAGAAAAGATTAGGGCTTTGATTTTGGGATAAATTCAAGGTGAGTAATTCTTGATTCCTCAACCTAAAGATTTATATTTGATATTTTATAATTTAGTATAATGATTTGGTATAATACTAATGTCAATCGGTAGAAGCCAATCGTATAATTTCATGTTTAGTTGTGATGTTTTGATTGATGGGGTATCGTAACTTGATGATTATGTTATGAAATCACACAATATGGGTTCGAAGTTATGAATTTTAGACTGAATCTGTCTAGTGAATCTATGCTGAAATGTGATTAACGTTTTGATTATTGGGAGCTATTGGGTTGGACAACATTGGGACAATTTTACGGTCGAATATACATATTATTTTCAAATTTGTGATAAAGTTTCATGAATATTGGAAGTACACTTTGTGAGTCAGAAATCCTAAATGTGTATTTTATGGGTTATGGATTTTAATTGGAATGTTATGTTTGACGAAATACGATTATATGAGTTCGTCATGTTACGTTTTTAAGGAAAGAGCTCATGTCTTGATTGAGACTACTACAGAACATTCTAGAGCTATGACCATAGTAGTGGTTGTCGTTATATGACTTATTACCATGACGTGGTAAGGCAAAGAATCAGTAATAGTACTAAAAACGTTAATAACAGTTCAGATAAAAATAGCCATAATTTAAATTATGCAATCGCAAACATAGTATTATGGGCAATGACCCACAATGATACTAATACTAATAATTTAACAAAATAACAATAAGTAACGAGCTTATATCAATTATCAGAATAATATGAAGATAATGTCATTACCTAATTTCATGTTTATGACTGACATTCATTAAGCACATGATTAACAATATAAAGGAAATGAATGGAAGTAAAAAACACAATCAAGCCAAGTCAATAACTTTTTACATGCTAATAATTAGCACGGAGCTCAAGGGATTCAAATTATTTATTAAACCAAGAAGTCCAATCAAATTTTGTAATCTCGCACTAATCAAAAAGGAATTACATATGTAAAGCAGGAATGAGGCCACATCTGTCGTTTCAAGCTGCCAATGCATATTCTTCATTACAAATGAGAGAGAGTCTCAAAGACCAGGTACGTACATTGCCTATGTCCTTCAAAAACTCAC
The DNA here is from genome assembly GCA_017589665.1 of Selenicereus undatus. NCBI lineage: Eukaryota > Viridiplantae > Streptophyta > Magnoliopsida > Caryophyllales > Cactaceae > Selenicereus > Selenicereus undatus. The sequence continues at coordinate 46,776,105 of JACYFF010031956.1, forward strand.
AGTGTTCTCAGCAATGAAAAATTAATACAAGATTCATTTAATGAACAAAGTTCTCAATGTTTTGTCACATAAACAAGTGGTCCTGCCAATTATCATCAGGGCTTATGCCCATCAATCATCAAGGCTTTTGCCGACCAATATACCCACGCGCGGCGTCAACTCAGACTTCTCGATCGGCCTGGGGGGTGAGCACCTAAAGTATAATCGTTTCAAGATGTACATCGACCAAGGAGTCCACTTTCAGATAAGAATTAGCAAATCAATTTTATTTATACATTCTCTCTCTCCTGTTTGCAAAACAAAATATTTTGAAAATGCGGCCGGCCCAACTAATTTCATATAAAATTTACCTTACTGCATGGGGATGTACGTATTGAGCTTCGGCTCACCATTCGATTATTTTTATGTTTTCTATTTTAGGTATGTGAAGGAATGAATAGTCAACCTCCTGAGAAACCAGAAAGCAGCAAAACAAGGGCTAGCTAGTCAGCGCTCACAGTGATGATAGGTTGGTAACTTGAAGATTGTGTGTGGCTATTCTTTTGAAATGTGAAGATAATAATGCTTAGCATTGGTACATCAAGTTATCACATAGGGGAAAAACATTATGAATAGGCATATATGTATTTTGGGTGATTCCAAGGGTTTAGTAAATTAGATAGCCTTGTTCCATTCCGGAACGGCGGTAATGCCTCCAATCAAATTAAAAGTCTTCCGCTGCAAATTAACAATAGATGAGTAGTCAAGCTTGAGTAATCAGACATTAGCAGTTGGGGGCATTACAAATATACTGAAGAAAGCGAACAAGCTCGAGTGGACTGAAAGATGTGAGAAAGCTTTCAAAGAACTAAGGCAGCGACTAACTACCGCCCCAATCCTAGCGCTACCAATGGAAGGCAAGGAGTATACCATCTATAGTGATGCTTTAAATAACGGATTGGGTTGTGTTCTGATGTAGGAAGATAATAATTACCTTTAGTTAGGCCTTAATTATACTTAGTAAAAAGTAGATTTTGATGGGTAATTTTCAACCAAGTATTTATTTTGCTTAAGCTTTTGTTTTGCACTAAGTAAATTCAAGACACTTTCTCTCTCCTCTTTTCTCCTCCTTCTCTCTACCCCACGGCTCAAGCAGTAGCCACAACAGCCCCTTTCTGTGTTGTTTTCTGACCACTTTTCGGCCAGCCTCCGCCAAGGATTGCAACCCCTAACCACCTCCCTCCACTGGCTATCATCTTCCACCTTCAAAATCACCAAATATCACCACCATCTCCACTTGTTTCAAGCTCAAAGTAAGTGACCTCAATCTTGTTCTTTTGATTTTTGATTTTTGCTTCTTGTTTTGGTTGTTTTAATGGTGGATCATGTTGTTTGGATTGAAATAAGAGTTATCTTGGTGATGGATCATGGTGGAGTTGAAGTTGGTTTGTGCTAGGGCTAGGGTTACTTCTCAACCATGCAAGGTCCATGATAAAATGTTGGGTGTTGATTGTTTTATCCTTGTTTTTGATCATCTTTTAATCTGTTGAAGCTTATTATGATGTTTATGGTGTTTTTAAATGATGGGAGTGAGTTCAAGTTGACCTTAAGTTAGGGTTTTATCCAAGAATGCATGGCCTGGACCAAATTAGTTTTAAACTTGAAGTATGTGTATATGTGACTAGAAAATGAACTTTATTGGATATGAATATGAAGTGCAATTGAGTGTGGTGTTTTTGTATGATGTTGGGATGGACGAAAGTGTGTTTACATGCTTTTAAGGAATGGTTTAAGTTGAGGATTTGTGTGAAAAGTAAGGGAACAAACTTAAACAGTGAGGCTGGAAGTTTCAGAAAAACAGGACAAACTTTGAGATGAAACTGGTAATTATCAGCCTTGCCAAAAATATGATTTTTGGTGGGTGGATAGGTCCGTGTGTTAGCTTTGAAAGGACTCTTGAATCGTGTTAATCCGAGGTCTATGGAAAACGTTATGGCATTTTACTTAACCTATGCAGGATGGACTCAAAACTGACATGTTGATGTTCTACTCCCATTTTAGGAACCCTATCATGGGAATCATGTTATGTGTCCTTAATAAAATTTTTAGAGGCCTTCCTATGCTTTTTATATTGGGGTCGTAGGGCTCTTTTCGAGATCGGGAGTATAAGTTGTGAATTATTCTTTCCGTACCCTCTTTATAAGCCCTTTTTGCTCTAAACTTGCTACCGTGCCTTAAATCACATTTCTAGGGTTTGGTTTATATAGTTTCATCATTTCAGTTTAATCTATTAACTAGTTTGTACGGATTCTTCATAAGCCAGTTCTTTTTAAAGGCATCATTTATAAGAACAAGCTCGTTTCTGACCTCATGTACCACTAATGATCTTTTGAACAGAATCAAGGCCTAAGCTTTCATTCTCTCCACTTTTGTGCATCTTATTATTCCATGAACTAGGATTTAAAACTTCCAGGTATGTTCATTGCTTGTATCTTTATAAATCAGTATGTATTTATCGAAATTGCAATGTTTTGGTAAGTACATCAATGAATCAATTTAATCAGTGCTTTATCACATAATTAGTGACCCCATTAGTTATCAGTTATAGGGCATCGTCCTCCAATTACCTGCGTGGCTTCAGGCCAGGTTCCCCGGTCGGCTTGACAGGTGTACACCTATTCACAGATCGTAACAGTTACTAAGGGGTGGACTAGCAAATAAGAATTAGCAATTCAGTTTTATATGCGTCTCATTCCCTGTTTCAAAATTAAAATGAATTAAATGCGGGCCCAAGGAAATTTTCAGTGAATCTTTAACATTACAGGAATGTATGTACTGAGCTTTGGCTCACAGTTCGAAATATTTTAATGTTTTGCTTTAGGAAAGTGTTCAGTGAACCGCCCTCAGGCGGGCAGGACGGCTGAAGGTGATAAGTGAGGCAGGATTGTCCATGTGATTGGCGGTGTATGAGTGCTGAGATGCTATCATATCTTATTATGATGTATTTTGGTGTTGAAACTATATATTTGAAATAAATTATGTATTTTGGTGTAATCCTTAAGATGATTGGGATGTTAGAACTATTCCTGTATATAACAAAATGGTTTGAATGGTTGTGATGGTATGAATGCCCTTGTTAGGGTAAACTTTGGTTTTAAATGGCTAAGTTTTCATGTATAAGGGAAGCCTTGTCCTTTTGGATGGCGGTAATGCCCCGTTTATTGGATTACTATTTCTAATTGGTGAACTTAACCAGGTGAATGGAAGTAATGAATCATGTACTTTTTGGGGCGTTGCACCAAGTCTATGTGCAACTTCATATATTGTAAAAGGGGTCTTTATGGAAAATGCCGGTAAACTCCTTGTGCCTAGCTTTACAGGTCAATCAAAAATTTGCGGGGAAAATATTCTTATTGAACAAGATAAATAAATATGTTACACCATCAATTATAAAACTCATTGGAAACCATTCAAGATCCACAAACCTCTAAAGTCAGGCCAGTAATTATTTATAAATATGTTGCAGTTGACTATCTTATTTACACCATAGTCGTGTATTTCATAGGAAATGTTAAACAGTTAACCTCTTCTCATTTAGAAATAATTCAAAATTGAAGATGCCTCAATCTAACTTATTACAAATGGTGTAAAGTACATTAGTTACCTATGTCCTTCAAAGAAAAGATGCTAATGAAAATTATTGAAAAGAAAAATTCATTTCCAGATTAGCTACATTATTTTCTCAAAGAATAAGAAAAAATTAAGAGATCAATTTTGAACAACAGAAATTCCATTACATAATTTAACTTATGGTCATTTATTCGACTTTATTAAAAAGGAAAGATTAGTTCTTTGTACTGAATTAAGAATTCAAAATAAAAATCACTCTATAAAGAAACTATTTCAAAACGAACTCAGATCATTTTGTGAGCATTTTGGTTACCAAAACTAGAAGCTCCTTCTTCCAAGAGGAAAAAACTCATTAAGAAATCTTCAAAAGTTTATTCTAAAAAATATGAAATAAAAAATCCTTACTACCAAAACCCCAAGAAAATCTCTAAAGCTAATCTCTCAAATCAAAAGAAAATTACTCGTAATTCCTCTCAAACTCAAGTTATTACTTGTTATAAATATCATCAAAAAGGCCATAAAGCCAATAATTGCCCATTGAAAGAAAAGATCATGAAACTTGAAGATAAAAAAACTTCAAGAAATAATGCTTTCCCTTTTAATTCATGACGATACGAACGAAGCCCTCTGTGAAATTCAAACATCTAATTCCAATCGTTCTAACTCCTTAGATGAAGAAGTTACACTCTATCCTAATAATTGTAGTGTTATTACACAAGATCAACATCAGGAAGAACTCCTCTTCGATATCATCGAGAGGATTGAAGAACCAGAAATCAAAATTCAATGCCTTCACAAGCGTAAAAGCTTATTACTTAAAGATAAAGCGACCGAATCAAGAATACAACCTTTTAGCCTAAAACAAGTATTAGAAATCTATAAAGGTCAAGAATCAAGTGTCTCAAATTAGTAGCAGTTAAGGAATTAAAACAAGAAGTAAATCAACTCAAAACCGAAGCTAAAGAATTAAAAATCCATATTGAAAAGCAAAATCTCCTTAAGAAATCGAATTCAATCCTTATTTCTCAACTTAAAGAGCTTGAAAATCGAGTCTCTTCACTTGAAACTCCAAAACCTCCTAATCAATCTCCTCCTTCTTCTCCTAAATTAAGTCCAAAGGAAAAAGATCTTGAAGCATTCCTTTCAGTCATTAACTGTATAGATTTTCAAAAATAGCATGTTCTCATTACTAATATATTTAAAGTTTTCAAACTTCATTCTATTGCTCTGCTAGCTAGCGGTGCCAATATGAATTGCATTCAAGAAGGTTTCATTCCTTCAAAATATTTTGAAAAATCTAAAGAGAAAATGACTAGTGCTATCAGATTTAAGCTTCAAATTAATTGCAAGCTTCCAAATGCTTATATTTGCAACAATGAATATTGATTGAAAAATAATTTTATACTTGTCAAAAATCTCAAACAACAAGTTATCATTGGAACTCCATTCCTTGCTCAATTATATCCTTTTAATGTCGATTCCAAAGGAATTTATTCAAATATCCTTAGAAAAGAAATTAAATTCGAATTTCCTTCTCCTGTGAAAAATAAAGATATCGAAGCTCTTCAAGAAGCCTCAATTTAAAAAACTATTTATGCTAAAGAAAGACAAATAGCTTTTCTTCAAACAGAAATTATTCAAGCCAGTATTGAAGAGCAACTTGTTGCACAAAAAATTCAAACAATCAAGAAATTATTTTAAGAAATATTCCAACAAAAGCACGCCATATTCAAATGAATAAAGAGCTTTTAGAATTTTGTAAAAAAGAAAGAAATTCAATGTTTATTAGACAAAAGGCTCATTAGACCCTCCAAATCTCCTTGGAGCTGTGCAACCTTCTTTATCTAAAATCAAGCAGACAAGGAACGTGGTGTTCCTAGATTAGTCATAAATTACAATCCACTCAACAAAGATCTTCAATGGATAAGATATCCAATTCCCACAAACAAGATTTATTAGGAAGATTATATGATGCAAAAATATTTTTAAAATTCGATATAAAATATGGCTTTTGGCATATTCAAATTGCTAAACAAGATTGGTACAAAACTGCAATCGCAATTCCATTTGAACACTACTAATGGAATGTGATGCCTTTTGTACTCAAGAATGCCCCTTCTGAATTTCAACATATTATGAATGATATACTCAATCATTATTCTGAATTTTCAATCGTTTGGATCGATGATGTTCTTATCTAATCAAAAAAATTGAATCAACATTTCAAACATCTAAAAACATTTTTCAATGTCATTATAAAAAATGGTTGAACCATTTCTGCTGCAAAGATTAAATTATTTCAAACAAAAGTTTAGTTTTTAGGCTATATATTTTAATGGTACTATTAAACCCATTCAGTGATCTATTAATTTGCAGATAAATTTCTAGACGAAATCAAAGACAAAAAATCAATTGCAAAGGTTCCTTGGTTGTCTCAATTATGTTGCAGGGTTTTTCCCCAAACTTCGGAAAATTTGCAAATTATTATTTCAAAGACTCAAGAAAAATCCTCCTGCATGGTCTCATAAGCATACTCAAATAGTCAACCACATAAGGAGTAAGGTCTAGTCACTCCTGTGTCTTAGCGTACCAAACCCACATGCATTCATGATAGTTCAAACAAACACATCAGACGATGGCTTTGGGGGAATTCTCAAGCAATGCTTTGGCCCAAAACTTGAACAATTAGTAAGGTTCCATTGTAGAACCTGGACTAGACCTCAAGTCAATTATTCCACTATTAAAAAAGAAGTTTTAGCCATTGTTTTATGCATTTTAATATTTCAAGATGATCTATATTTCAAAAAATTCTTATTAAGAATTGATTGCAAAAGTGCAAAAGAAGTTTTACAAAAAGATGTTCAAAATCTTGTTTCAGAACAAATTTTTGCTCGTCGACAAGCAATACTTTAAGTATTTGATTTTGATATTGAATTCATTAATGGCAAGAAGAATTCCCTTCCTGACTTCCTCATTAGAGAATTTCTTCAAGCAAAATAATTTTGCTTCAATTCCTCAATTCCAGATGACATCCAAATCAACCCACATTGAAAATCCAAACAACCTCCCTTCTTTTTTTTATCTCAGAGATCATTCAGATGAACTTCATTTTACGACATTCAAATGACCTCGATACAATAAATATGCCATCATTATCCACTACAATCAATGACTCTTTAATTCAAGGCAATCCTTTTATGCATATTTAAAAATACTCAAGTTCTAGAGATCACTTTTGGTACAACTTTATAGTCATCCAACGCTTATCATGGTATCAACTAGTTATATTTAAGCCCTCCATTTTGGACAATACATCACCACTTATTGGCAACCCCTTGATCAGAGTATCATCCAATTTATTCAACAGGTTATTCCTGATGCTCACATCTGTACAACTAATGAGTGATAAGTGCTTCTCATACATAACATTTTAGGGTTATTTTGCTACATTTTTAGGAGACTTATGTGCTTAATGTTAAAATTTATACTCTTTTTCTCAATTTATGCTTGGGTATGGTTGTCTGATGATTATTGCAAGATTTTTGGCCATTTGACCCAGCATTTGATGCTCATTTGACTGTATTTTAACCCCTCATGGGCACCTATGTGATGCTATGCCTGTAGAGCAAGAGAAGAGCAGAGAATTTCGGGTCTAGGAAGCACCACGAGCTACCAGTGGTGACTGTCATGCCCATGGTGGAAACATAACTGCTTGCCTGTTCATTTTCTGTCATCGTGTGGCTGAGGTTGATTGTGTTTCTATATAAATAGGGCCATTTTTTGCAGCAAACCATTTTTTGCAGCAAGTTGAAGGTGAAGATTGCCAGAATTTCGGATCGCGTTTGCAACGATAGTTCAAGCATGCATTGGCTGAGCAATTCCTCTCCCTTCTCGTCTCTTTTCTCTTTATATTTTTTTGCTTTTAGATTCTTGTTGATGTTTATGTTAAGTTTTGGATTGTTAATCTTGGAATTAAGTTGAGTTGCTGTAATTGAATCAATTCTTGTTTTGATCTAAAAGTGCTTTGGATTTGTTGGGTTTATTCTATTGAATCTTATATGTTGATTTACGAGTAAGAGACTTGATCAATTTCTTGCTTGTTTTAGACATTTGGTGAAAAACTGAAAGGTGACACTAGATGTTGGAAACTAAAATTCGACTTAGGTGAGTGATATCTTGAGAAAGACTCACCATTTAAGAACCTCTAAATTTGATAATCGCGTTCTTAATGATCTTAGATTATTCAAAAATCCTTGAGAAATGGTAGTTTATTAGATTTAAGAATTTCATTCTACCTTGAAAGAGGGGTTTGGCAAATCTATTATCGGTTTTGGAATTACCCATCTAAAGAAAAGACGCTTGATTAATTCTAGAATTGGAAAATTGTTTGGTTTGATTAAATTCCTTGATTGATTATCCATTAGATTAGATAGTAGATTAGTTAAATTTCATTCTCAAGTTTGGATTCGCTTAGCATATCTTGAGGGAATATAGCCCAACAGAGCAACCTAATCTCTGTGGGATCAACCTTGATTTGTTACAACGCCACTGTATGTTTGCGGGCTTATCAAGTTTTTTGCGCCGTTGTCGGACACTAGCATCAAATCTTAGGTTTCTCTCGATAGGTTTGACTAAGAATTTTTTCATTTCCCCCAATTCGAGCATGAGTTATTTTGGAGGTATTTTAAGCGTTTAAATATTTTTCTTGCTCAATGTGGTTATGGTGTGAGTAAATGGGAAATTTTGGCCATTGTTGATGTGGGTATGAATAGTAAAACCCGAGCTCTTTTAGAGTTTTGGGGTTTTCACACTAAAAATGTTGATGATGCATGTTATTTGCTTGAGCGGATTGTTTGGGATTCATTTGAATTTGAGAAGGCTCGTCGTGTTTCTAGATATTCATTTTTTTATCCTTATGCGTTCTATGCTAGATCTTATTGTGCTCCTTTTTGGTGTGATTTCCGTAATTCTTCTAACCATGCCACTAATTCGTGTCTTTCTTATGCATGCTATGCTCAACCTGACTTTGTATCACTCTGGGACAATACTGATGTTGCCCTGACGTTACCTGATTCATCATTTCCTTTAGCTCAGTGCACGGGGCTCTAGGTAGGTGAAACTTTTGGGTTTATTACTAGGTTTGATGTTGCTAATGCATGTTTTTAGCCAAAAGATACTTTTGATAAGGTGCATAATCTAGTTAGCACTCCTTTGGAGGGGTGTCGTTATGAGTGCATGCATGAGGAGTCTTCTAGCCTTTGTTTTAATTATGCTTTCCCCAATCCCCTTGATCATACCCATGTTTCCCCTACTTGCTCACAACCCTCTATTTCCTCCGAGTATTATTTAGATGCGCCCATTAATAATCCTAATATTTGTGATTCTAATGTTGACTTGGGCCATGTGGATAAAATGTTTAATATGCTTGGTGGAAATGTTAACAATTTTCTTTTGTGGGTATGATGCCTCCCTTGACCCGTATTGCATATCCCTAGTGGACAAGCCTAGAAAAATCATGTGGAACACTTTCTTTGCTTGCTCTTTTGATTTTTCTATGGCTTTAGGTTTGTTGAAGAGAGCACTAACTTTTTTGCTGTGATTATTTTCATGCCCTCTTATTGCCACGCTTGGAAACTCTGTGCTCAGAAGTTCGACAAGCTTCTGCATGCCTTGATGATATCAGATTTAAAGGGCAGAGTCTTGACATCGTGATGGAGTGGCTGATGCTCCATGTGTCCCGGTTATTACAAAGCCGCATAGCTTAGGTGCACTCTGTACTTAACCTGGTGAGATCATTATGTTTTGTTTCCTTTCCCTTCTTTTACTTTCTTTCCTTTGAATAATAATGCTTTATCTAAGCATGGGGGAAGGATGGTTTCTATGTTTTCTATTTCAGTTATTAGTTTGCATACATGCTAGAGCATATAGTTTTAGGTTTCTTTTTGTATGCAATAGTGTTTTGTGTTTAGTTGCATTTTAGGTTTGCATATAGCATTGCATGTGCGAATGGTGTGATTGATTTAAGATAAACTCCAATGATATTTTTTGCTAGACATGGTAGCTTTTATGAGCTTGAGTAACTTTTGATATGTAATTCCTTTCGATGCTAAAAATTTGTGAAGGCCTTGTGAATATTTCTTGTTTTGACCCTTGTCTTATTTGACAACTTTGATATCCCTTGGAGTCTTTAGCACTAATGTTTGTACATTGAGTCATTTTATGAGCTTAATGAGACTTTGGTAGATATCCCATTGTAACACCCCCAGCCCCTAGGGCCGAAAGCGTCACGTGTTCTTAACTTTTAACTAAATTCTGGGACGAAACGGACAGAATCTCCCCTAAAAACTGACTGTTTCCCAGGCTTAAAGCCTTACATTATATCCCTGCAATACATAAGGTAGTCAACAACACCAACAACTCAACGGCTACACGCCGGAGTACCCAACTCTACAGGCCACACGCCCGGAGTATACTGAGCTTTCTATTTTTCATAAACTTTACAAGGAAAAAGATTAATTACATAACCTTACAATCACAATCGACATTACATAACAATATCATAAACACGGCAACACAGTCCAAGCAAATCCACTCTGAGCGCTTCACGCAGCAATCACATACCTGTGGATCTGGGAAAAAGGGGAAAGTAATGGGAATGAGCAACCACCGCTCAGTGAGTAAACCCTCTCTCCCAAAACATACTTAAAATACATATTAACTTACAAAAGCCTTTCGTAATTCATTTTAGTTGAAGAACTTACACATAATACATCACATTCAACCCATAAGTCAAGTAAAGGAATAGTCATACTTAAAAAGTTTAACTTTAGTAAAATCGTAAAGCATGAACCCTTACGTAAATCCATAAACATAGCAAAACAAAAGGGTTTTACACAGAAGTTTCGCTTACTGAAAAACATACGTAGTATCTTATTCACGTAAATGAGGAGACTAGACTCTTAGAGGTACTTTGTTACTGCCATCCTGAGTTGGCCAAACTCGAGCGGCAACATACGCCTATCCGGACAGACATCATACCATGTTGAGACATAATTTTCATACATAGAATTCAGGCGGGAATCAAACCACCATCCCTGAATCTATCATAACATAACATACTTGATACCAGGCGGGAACTAAGCCACCATCCCTGGGTGTCAGACTTAAGCTTAAAGTTTCTAGAGTAGCTCCTCCACATATACATAGACATAAACATAATCATTCGTACACATACATACTTAGCTTCAATTACATAAACATAATCTTTCGTACACATACATACTTATACATAAACATAATCTTTTGTACACATACATACTTATACTTGTTCATAAACATAATCTTTCGTACAAATACGTACTTATACATGTACATAACCATAATCTTTCGTACACATACATACTTATACATAAACATAATCTTTCGTACACATACATTCTTATACATAAACATAATCTTTCATACACATACACACTTATACTTATTCATATATATCTTAAGAACTCACAAAATTCATACACATACATACTTAGTAGACAAACATACATATATGGGTTTTATGAACTTAAAACATGAAAATGTAATTTTCTTACAACTTTATCTTCAGACCAACGATGAGAAAGACCTCTTAAAAACATGATGAGTATACTAACTCACCATTCAAAACTTGGATAATTACTAGCATGCACTTCAAAGCTAGGATTCGCAATACATAACCCCAGTTGCCCTTTTTAAGATCGTTTCAACCCTTTTAAACGCAAGAGAAGGAATTTGACACAAATCAAGTTTACTAACTCATAAATCGATTTTGCGAATAGTTTAAAAGCTTTTCATAATCGGAATAAATTTGCTAACGTGTAAACTACTTTGTGAAATACGTATACGAATTCATTTCTAACTTAAAAGTTCCGTAAAGACGTAATTAGTTTGCTAAATCGTAAAACGATTCGTTTCTAACTTAAAAGCTTCGTAAAAATGTAATTCGTTTGCTAAATCGTAAAACGATACTCGTTTGAAACATAACGTGTTTAGTTAATGCTTAATTCAAACTAAGTTCGAAGCTTAAAAGCTTCTCACAAATGTTATAAGTTTATTAATACATAAATCGATTTCCTTTGAAACTTCAAAGTTTCTTAAAAACGTAATAAGCTTGCTAAGTCGAAAACGATTTCGTTTCTAACTTTAAAGTTACATATAAACGTAATACGGTTAGTGAAACGTTGCTAGTTTGTAAAACGACTTCATTTTTAACTTAAAAGCTTTTTAAATACGCAATACGTTTATTAACTTGTGAAACGACCTTACTTTTGACTTAAAAACTTCTTATAAAGGTAACGCATTTACTAATCGTAAAACGATCCAGTTTTCAACTAAAAGGCTCTTTATAAACATGCTAAGGTTGCCTAACCATAAACGACTTTGCTTCTAACTTGACAGTTTTGCTAAATCATAAAACCGACTTCATTTGTTTTCAAACGTAATAAGCTTGCTCATAAACATAATAAGCTTAACTCACTTGTTTGTCCACACATACATTCGAATACATATAACGACTTCGATTTAGCAACTCGGGGGTAAATCACCAAAATTTATTTAATCGATACTAAACATATGTAACTCACTTCCAATTAACACCTCAAGCCTACTTCTTCCAGCTTGATTGAAGCTAGGCATATATGACTCTCTTCAAATTAACCTCATTAGCATAAGTCACCCAAATTTATTCGAATCGAAGCTAAACATATGTAACTCACTTCGAATTAGCATCT
>JACYFF010031956.1:46817769-46830754 GCA_017589665.1 Selenicereus undatus
ATATATATATGTATCTATGTACGTATGTATGTATGTATATGTATATACATTAGGTTGTGAGTTGATAATTCGTGACCCTATGCATTTTAATAACTAAAATTATCATTTCATTTCCGAGGAAAAAATGTAGAAAAAAAGGAAAACAAAACAAAAAAAGTGAATAAGTGATTGGTAATGGCCATGTGAATAGCTTGAGCTCCTTTCTTTATCAACCCCTTTCCTACATGATTCATTAGGTTATGTTATTTTATTCTTGCGATTTGGAGTGTTGGTAAACTTCATGTTTTCTTAGTGCCTTGTTTGTTAGTCCCTATTCATTTTGCTACATAGCTCCACTTTACCTAAATTTATTGGTCCACCCATGGTTTCTTGGTGCCTTGTTCGTTGCTCCCTATTCATTTGGCTACATAGCTCTGTACTACCAAAATTTATTAGTCCGCTCATTTTCCTTAACCCTTCTAGCCCACACTACAACCCATGTAAAGTCCTCTTGATTGTTATGTGCATATTGCATTCTTAGTGGTGGAGAATTGGAGAATCTTTGCTAGTATATGGCATATTACATCTTTGGAATGAGCCTTAAGTGAACCTATGCTATATTTCAAACACATTAGTGGGAGTTATTCACATTTTCCAAAAGTGAGGTTCTTCCAATTCATTTGGAATTTGGCTCTAATTAATTCCATGTTCTTGTGTGATATTCTTTCTGATTCTTTAAGGGTTATCCAATTTGATATCTTACTGGTGGTTTCATACTTTTTCAAAAAGAAAAAATTCCCACTTCTCCTTATTTTAAATAACCTATTGCACTATTTGGGGTTGCTACTGATTATCATTCTTGCTTGTGATGTGTTATGGGTTGTCTAGATAGAAGAGGATGTTGTGTCTATGAATCCCAGATGCATCTCCCCTTGTTGGTTCATCTTGAGTTTAGCTTCGCTTAGGGACAACTGAAGGTTTAAGCGTGGGGGAGTGATGTTTCTGTATAGGATTTCATGTTTTGGACTTATTTTAGGGGATTAATATGCTTAATGGTATGATTTACACCCCTATTTCTATTATTATACTTGGTTTCGCTTGTTTGAATAGTGGTTGCATACTTTGATCTTGTGAACCCAAAGTACGTTCGTAAATTGAAGATTTGAGGCCTTGTAGACCAAAGAAGAAAGCAAAAAAGGCCAAACACACCACATATGGACATACTACGGTGTGAACCACGATTCAGGAGGAAGCAACAAGAGAAGCAAAGAAGGACCAACCCAACCGGTAGGCACCACGGTTTGACTGTGGTGGGGATCATGATCTGTGGGTAACCCCATGTTCAGACCGTGGTGACTTCTTTTCCCCTGAGTCAGCTTGTTTTCTTCATGGCTTTTCAGGCTCCAGGCGTTTTAGGACGTTTACAACTTTCACTTCTACTATAAAAGCTCGTTTTTACTACTTACAATCTAATTTCCACATTTATCATCATGTTCCATCCTAATTCACCATTAAAAAAATGTTGAAGAAGAAAGGAGTAAAGATCAAGTAATCGTTTGAAGAGTTTGGAGGTTGATTGAAAGATCATCATCCAGTCTATTTAAATAAGCTTTTCTTTCTTTCTCTTTTTATTTAACTTCTCATTTGTTTAGATTAAGAATTTAGAGATGTTTGCTTTATTAATTTCAATAATGAGTGAGTAAACTTCCCAATCTAGGGGTTGCAAAGCTGAACCAATGTTGTTGATTTTGCTAGTTTAATCTTTGTACACTTCGAATCCTTGCTTGGTTGTTTTAATCTGGTGCTTGAATCTTGATTGCCATTATGAGATTTTTGGCCAACTTTGTTGATGAATGTTAGATGCTGGATCGAAGTACTGAAAGGTGATGATCGGCATTAGAAAACTTGGACTACATTTAGTTTAATAATCACTTGAGAAAGTGTTATCAATTGAGTGCTCTTCAGATGATTATATTCTTAATCTTGATTCGATTAGGATCTGATAAGAGTTAGTAATTGGTTTGATCAAGTTAATTCCCTCAATTTTGAAAGAAAATTGTGAATTCTCAAACATTATCGACCATTAAAATCAACCAACATGGAGACTTGTTAGACTAGTAGATCAACGCATTGTTAGGTGATGCTTCCCCTGGATGTTTTAGCCATTGAATTTAGTCCTAGTACTTTAACATTTTTTAGATACAAAATCCATATTAAAACTTGAATTAGCTGAGCATACTTGTAAAGAGATATTTGGTAATTCAATCTAGTCTTCATGGAGACAACCCTAATCTAGACTACAACACTCGTGCACTTTAGGTGGTGATCAAGGTTTTAGCGCCATTGCCGGGGACTAGATTTAGATATTGAGTTAACCTTATAGAGTTTGACTATGCATTTTTCTTTTCTTTTTCCATTTTCATTTTACTATTTTCTGTGTGCTTCAATTATGTGTAGGTTGTCTTCCATTTTATGCTTGAGTCCCTCAGTCTTGGAGTACTCTTTAAGTTAGACCCGAAGATTGAGCGAACTTTTCATAAATTGAAGAGGCAATGAAAGATATAAAAGGAGCGAGTAGTGGCTAACCCCAACCCTAGGATGACAGGTGAAGATGAACAAAGAAGGACTATTAGGGACTATGTCACTCCAGGAGTCGACGACCTCACTCCAAGCATTAGTAGGCCACCTGTGACTACCAATAATTTCGAGCTCAAACCATCCCTTATTTCAATGGCACAATAATCACAATTCGTCTGCACCCCCATGGAGGATCCTAATTTGCACCTTGTAGGTTTCCTAGAGTTGTGCATTACTTTAAAGATCAATGGAGCCTCTAGTGATGTGATTTACCTTTGTTTGTTTCCATTCTTTCTTAAGGACAAAGGGAGAGCATGGCTTCACTCTTTGCCACATGGAGCTATCACCGCTTGTGATCAGGTCACCAAGGATTTTCTTTCTAAGTTTTTCCCTCCTGGCACGACAATGAGTTTGAGGAATCATATTACTTTATTTGCTCAAGAGGAGGAAGAGTCCCTATATGAAGCATGGGTGTTAATTGTGCCCCCTTAATGGTCTTCAAAAAAGGATGGTAGTGTAAGCCTTGTGATGTACATGATTGATGAGGTGGTGAGAATAACATTAATGAACAAGATGGAGAATAAGGCACACAACCTCATGGAGGAGATAACGCTCAACTATTACTAAAGGTCCAACGAGAGGACTCCTTCCAAGAACACTGGAGGTAAATGTGATGTTGATGGTTTGACTTTACTTACCACTAAAATGGATGCCATGACTCAAAGGCTTGAACATTGAAATGTTAATTTGGTGAATGCATGTGCCCCCTTTCCCTCCTTGTGATAGTTATGGATCTTTTGGCCATGTGTCTTTGAGTTGTCAAGTTGGGAGTCCTTTTGCCCATTCCTCTAGTGACCAAGTTGCATATGTCAATAACTTCCCACATAGTCCAAACCATGACCCATACTAAAATACCTACAACCCCGGTTGGAAGAACCATCCCAACTTATCCTATATGAGTGATCCTCTTCTCTTTCCCTAATCCATTGTTAGGCCCTCAGCTCCCAGTTTTCAAAGACCTAACTTTCCTTCACAAGCTACGCAAAATTCCAACCTTGAATCTATGTTAGAGAGTATGCTTTTGGCCCCACCAAAAACAATATGAGTGTATTAAGCAATTAGCCTCTAACGTTGATATGCATACTACTCATAATAAGATGTTGGAATCCCAAAATGCCCAACAGGCCAATGCTTCATCAGCACCTCCTAGTGAGCCCAGGCCTGACCATGGCGTACATTGACATTGTACTGTCTTGAGAAGTGGCAAACTATTAAAGAGTCCTAAGGGTGCTAAAGTTAGGGTGGGTGGTAAGGAAAATCATGATGTGCATGTTGATCACTTGCTTAGTGAGGATAAGCCCCGAAAGAGGAGTTAAATTAAGAAGCCTAAAGAATCTAAGCCTCCTTGCCCACGACCTTACATTCCATCTTTGCCTATACTATAAGGCTTTTCGAAGGCCAAACGTGATGCCCAATTTGGGAAGTTTCTTAATGTTCTTAAAAACATGCATGTGAATGTTCCTTTCATTGATGCGTTGTCTCAAATGTCTATGCATGCTAAATTTTTGAAAGAAATCATCTCCAAAAAGAGGAAGATTAATAACCATAAGACTATAGCTTCAGGTGAGGAAAGCAGTATCGTGGTTCTAAACTAGCTTCCCGCTAAACTTAAGGGCTTCGGTAGCTTCTCTATTCCCAGCTTGATTGCAAATGTGAGCATTGATAGGGCATTGTGTGATGTTCATTCAAGTGTGAGTTTGACGCCCTATTCCATTCTCTAGAGACTTGACCTAGAAGAGTTGACACCCACAACTATTTCTCTTTAATTAGCATATCGTTCCATGAAGTATCCTTTGGGTACTTTGGACGATGTTCCCATCAAGGGGGTAATTTCTATGTCCTGGTAGACTTTGTAATTCTTGATATGCCTAACGATACCCTCACCAAATTATTCTTGAGAGGCCTTTCTTGGACATTGTGGGATACAAACTAGATGTCAAGAGGGACGGTTAACTTTATATGTGGGAGAGCACCATGTTGAATTTGGTTTGTTTCAAGACCATGAATCTGCTCCTTTATCTTTTCCTTATTGTTGGTGTAATCTGATTATCTCTAGTGAGATTGTGAAGTTGTTTGATGTGTGTCTAAATGATCCTCATGGGTTTGATTATGTGTCTACCAAGGGCCATGGACTTGATTGTGCAAAGGTAGATTTGGTTAACAATTTGCCACCTAGCATTGTCAAGGATAAGCCCTATGCTTTTCATGAGGGTTATTTAAGTGATTATTATAGATTTTTGTAGGGTGTTGATGTCTTTTCCGCCTTTGGGCGGTGTTGAGAATGATTTTCATTTGGGGTCGAATTTGATTGTCATGATGGGTACCCGTCTAATAGTGTCCACTACAAGATAATTGCGTATACGAACCACATCACTTGGTGTTATTTAATGCTTATGAAGGACTTGCATCCCATCTACTTGAAGTGGTTCCTTCTTTTGCAAGAGTCAGAATTCGAGGTTTGTGACAAGGGTGAGATAAGAGTTGTGAACTGCTCCTTTTCTCTTTGTTTTTCTTTCCCTATATTTTAGTCTTTTTGGTGAATGCCTTTACATGATCCTATTCCTCTTAGTCTTTTCATGCCTTATATGCTTATATTGAGGGCAAGGTATTGTCTATGCACAGGGGAGGGATATTTTGCATGTGTTGCATCTTAATTTAGGAATGTTTTGCTTATTATGTTTAGGTTGATGTTTAGGTTTACATTTAGGATTTAGGTTGCATTTGGGGGAAAAAAATAAGTGGAAAAAAAAACATAGCAAAAAAACACCTCCAATGATGATTCTCTAGGCAAAATAAATTTCATAAGCTAGAATGAATTTTCATGAGTAGCCCCTTTGGTGTGAAAATTTTTTAAGGTTTTATTAATGTATCTTATTTTGGCCCTTGTCTTGGTTGACAACTTTGTTACCCCTTGGAGTCCTTGGCACTAGCATTGGTATATAAGAGTCTTCTTATGAGGCGGATGGGACTTTGGTAGATGTCTCGTGAGACTTTAACCTTTATTTGGACTAGTTTATCATATTTACTCCCGTGTTATTTCATGTGTGTGGCTCTTTCATATTGCATCTCTATAACTTGCCTAGACTCTTGTTCAAAACCACATTAGCATGTGCATAGTTGATGATATGACATAGGCATTTTCTCTAGTTGTTTTAGCCACATTGCCAAATAGCCTACCTTATGTTACATGTTTACCTCATGTGCTAGCCCCTTTAAGGTATAATCCTTTTATTGTGTGATCACTTCATATTAACACATGGCCAAACACATATTCCTACATTTAGTCAAAGTCTAATGGGCAACACTTCATCTATGTAGTGGGTGGTTTGGGGAATAATTGAGATTAAGGTGGCTCTTTTATGTTGGTTTATTGAGGGATTGATGATCTTGACCAGTTAGTTATGTTTCCTTCACCTTTCAATAATTGAAATTTCCATTTCATTTCCTAGTGGGGAAGGAAAACGTAAAAAAATGAAAGCAAAACCCAAAAAAAATGAAAAAGTCATTGGCATTAAGCATGTGAACAGCTTGAGCTCCCTCCTTTGTCAACTTCATTCCTACATGATTCATTAGGGCAAGTTAATTGTATTATTGAGTTTGGAGTTTTGGTAAATTGGTTACTACCGCAAGCACATGGCTGTTGCAGTCTAGTTTTAATATCGATATCACAGAGACCAAGTGTAATCTATCGAGTATTAACCTATTGTAAAAGGTTAAGTGACCAAATTTTCAATCGGTTGTCTCTACTATCACTATTTAACTATTGGAAGTTCAATCAAATTAAAATCATCTAGGGAATTGCTTCGCTTAGTAAAGAGTTGGATTGTTGGTTTTGATATGCACTTTATCTAAATTGGATGATTGAATGAACTACAATCGAACTAAAAATTCAATCCTTTCTTTCGAAACAAACCGAATTACCTTAACAAACCCAATTAACATTCTTTCAAATATCCTTGCTTTAGTCTTGGTTAGGGATTCTTGATTTCTAATATTTTCCTCTTAACAAACAACTCTCTTTAAGGCAGTCGTTAAATTAAGTTCTGACTAGTTGTTCTAAGTGTGTCTCTCTTTTCAGTACTTCACTCAACTATCTAGTGTATACAAGCAAATTTGGCCAAGGCTCACAACTGATTCATCCACCAAGATAGAATTCAATCAAACCAATTGGATAAAGTGCAAATATTGAAAATTAGAGATCCAATAACAATACTTTGGCTAACAAGTCTCTAGATTAAGAAAAACTACTTACACATAATTGAAATATTCAACATCTAAAAAAATGTTCAAGAAGATATTAGAAGGGGAAGAAAAACTTGGCAACTATGGTGGTCTTCAATGGCTTCCCAAATTCCAAGCCTTCAGGTGCCAATCTTCCACTCCAATTCCCTTTCTTACTCTAAAGAAAATTAGAAACTCCTAAAACTAATAGTTAAAGTGAGAGTTGGATGCTTTGGTTTTCTGTGCTCCTCTCTCTCTATAGCCGAAAAGAATCTTTTTGATGCAAAAAATCATCCGTTCTTACCTACAACATGAAGGAAGATGAAGAGACAACAGTTTTAGGCTTACCACAGACCGTGGCCATCACCACGAGCATGGTCGCCTTTGTCTCAGCATTCTTTGGTTCTTCTTTCTTCTCTACAGGCTTGGTAACTTAAGAGCATCTGCAAGGAGTCAAAACACACTCAATTGGGGTCAAAGCAAGGGAAAAGAGGTCCAAAAACTTGCAAAACATAGGAAAGAACCATATCCAAGCGTAAAACAGGAAAAGGAGTATAGACCATAAAGTACATAATTCTCCCTAAAAATGCAGTAAAATGACCCTAAAATAGAGTGCATTCTAAGCATCTATCAAACTCCCCCATACTTGAACCATTGCTTGTCCTCAAGTAATTATAAAAATCAGAACTAAAATGAACAATCTCTGCATGTAAACATAAGTGCAATATCAATAGCCTACCAACCCAAAAAGCTAGCCCAAAAGTGATGAAAAACTTTGCAAAACAGATGAGGGAATGAATTTTTCAAAATAAGAACAAATACATCATATTAAACATTGAATCGATTACTCAAATCAGCTTAAACAATCATATCACCACATATAATAGAGAGGAATAAAAGAACCGATAGACCCTCACTTCAGGAATGAAGCAAACATCACTCATGTGTTTAAAAGCATAATGCGGTTCACTCAAATCTCATTATAAAGAAATCGAATCTACCATAAGCTTGACTTGACTCTCAAATTCACCACCATGAAAATGCAAGGCTTGTGTAAAGAATCACGAGGACTTTGATAGGGTTGTAACAACGTTATAGATACTGGTAAGACACGAACAAATATGTTGGGATTTGTGGAGCTTAAAGCCCAATACTATGAGTATGAATCATCTTCACCCAAATTTTCATAAAAATACTCCTCACACCAAATACCAATACGTCTCAAATATACAAAATAACCCTGAGTTAGGCAATATGCAAAAAAGTGTTGAAATATCAAATCCTTGCATTGTTTTTGCTTCTCTTTTTTCTTTCAACATTTTTTTTGCTTTTCATTTTCTTTTTTATGTTTGCTTCTTTTTTTTCTTCTTTTTTTTTCATTTTTTTAGATAAGAAAAGGATTATGGCAAGTGAAATTGTGCACTTTTCAACACTTTTTCTACCAACTGGCAAAATTCTGCCCAAATAACACCGAGGAAAATATTGCATAAATCCCTCATTGCATACAAACATACCACACCCAACAAAAACATCACTATTATCCACCAACTACTCCCAATCACTAATGAAACTCTATAGTCTTGGCGAAAAAGGTAGAACATATATTCGGCCAAGGGTCAATATTATAGGTTTGCATCAAGAAAAAGAAAGGTCAAGGATCAATGGAGTTAGCAAGGGTAAATCATAAAAAGGGTGGCTATTTGGTTAATGTAGCTCATAAATTCAAAGATCAATCATATCGCCTAAACATGTATGCTAAATGTGATCTTGAACAAGAGTCAAAGCAAATTCTAGAAATTTGAAATCAAGGAAGAGCCACACATGAAAGAGAATATGAGACTAAAATGATGAATTATTCCAAATAAGGCTCAAAGTCTTACATGACAACTACCAAAGCTCAATTAGCTCATTAGATCTTGCATGCCAGATACTCATGCAAAGATTCATTGAGTAATCAAATCGCAGTCAACATGATGGATAAAACATGAAGCTTATTTTGAAATCTTATAATTAAACATTTATTCACAAATGGGCATAACCAAAAGGGTCAAAACAAGCCAAAGAAAGCTACTTAGTCTAAGACTCATCATCGTAGGATTTTATAACGTTTTCTCTCTTCTGTTTTCCTTTTTGCTCTTTTTTTTTCTGACGCACTAAAATGCAACAAAAATTTGTTGAAAATACCAAAATAAAGCTAAACCTAAGAAAAGAAGCCTGAACGTAGAAAGAAATACGAAATAATAAACTAAAAATGCAAACTACTCCGAAATGCACCAGCTAAAATTCAAACTACTCACACATCCACATCACATACACATATGCACACATAACTCTCCCATGCATGGACAAAGCATTGTCCTCACTGCAAGGACATAAAAATCCACGAGGAAGAAAAAGAAGAACTAATAAGGAGGAGGAGGGGGAGAAGAAGGAGGGCACACATGAGAAATATGCTAGTCTTGCCAAGTGTCTAAACAGGCCCTAATGTCATGGAACTATTGGTTTTGGGAGGCAATCATCCCACGGAGCTAATTATGCCACTCTTAGACAAAGTCATGGAGCGTGGTATGTTCAGTTTGAATGTAAGCTCGGAGGGACACTTGCTCCTCTTGAATGGACTGAAGGGTAGCGTGCAAACTAGGATAATCAGAGGAGATGGACGGTTGGGATGAACTAGAGGTCCTTAGGTGAGGCGGGGGAGGAGGTGGTGCGAATTACGCCAACTCTTCGTCACCCGGCAAAAAGTATAGATTAACCCGGTTCAAGAGAGTGGTTTGTTCAACATTAGGTAGAGGCATGACACGGTTCCCAAGATAAATCTAACAAATACAACCAGCCTCCCCCTTATAAAATTTCATTTGTTAAGAAGCTAAGTTTAACAGCTTGGAACCAAGAACTCTATTGTGAGGGTTCAATTTTATCCCTACAGACCTAGCAATAGGGGTAATAAGACCCCCAATCACAATCCTTTGTACGGAACTAGTGGCTGCACTGTACAACTCATTAACTAAGGATGAACCGGGGTTAAGTCGGTTACCTTGGAGCATGCTATCTAAAAAATACAATTCAGACAAGCGACGCACATTCAAAGTATCCTCCCTCATAGACAAACCACAAGCAAGCAATCTTTGGACTACTTGAATACAGAGGTTTCTAATGACAGTGTCCTTAGAGTTGCTTGCATCATATCAATGAGCCCCAAAAATTTTATGCCAAAATACATTCAGGTTAAATTCTTTAGTGACACGTCGAGAAGGGAAGTCCATACTTGGCGAAAAATCGAATATGCTATTAAAGGCACTTAATTTTAGTTCATAAAACTCCCTATTTAGATAGAAGGAAATGTATCATTCTTGATAATAAGGCCCACTCATGACGCCCACATGTAATGTGCTCAAAAATTCAAGGGTGAGGTCATGATAAGTGTGGTCTCTAGTCTCTAAAAATAGCATCATACCTCCCCTAGCAAACAACCAATGGATGTCATTTAACAAATCTAACCTAGTCAACCAATCCTCGTCATAATAATGAGTGGAAACAACTAACTTACTACTTAAATTAGTGTATCTAGCAATATGCTTTAGATGTGTTAAACCAAGGGGTTTAAGGATATTACCTCACTTTTGCGCATTGTTAAGGTTCGAGAAGTTCGGGGTGCTCTTTGAGGTGCTTGACTAGATGTCCCTACCACTTGGTTTGTTCTTACCTTCTTCTTGGGTGTCATTGAAATGGTGAATGGATGGGTGAAAGCTTGAAACTCTAACTAAAGTGAAAAATTGAAAAGAAAATAACTAAAATTACAAAGTTTGGGAAAAGGAAGGTGAAATAGGAAGAAATAGGGAAGAAAAGGAGGGAGTTTTGAAGAATGGAGGCTGAAGTGGAGTTGTTGAGACTTAGGGTATGAATATGGGTAGAATGTGAGAGAAAGAGGGCAAGAAATGTGAAATTCTAAGAAGATTTAGTGAAAAAGCGAAGAAAATGAGAAGAAACGAAATAAATTTGAGGAAAAATGATGAAAAATTGAAGGTTTTAGAGGTAGGTGGTTACGGAGGTTTTAAAGAGAGAAGGAGAGTGTCTAGAGAGAGAAGGGATGAAGGGTTGAAGAAGATGAATGGGTGTCAGGTCAAAAGGGCATGAAAATCTAGCCACGGGCGGAGACATTTACCATGGACTGTGGGGTCCACCACAGAGGGTCCTTGGCAAGCCCTGTCTCTGTTTTTCTTCAGTTTTCCAAGCAGTTCCTCCACGGACCAGATTGGACAATATGGGGGTCTGTGGAGACCTCAAGAATAGTGGCTAAAACTCTCTTATTATTATTTTTGTATTTTTTGGAAGGATCTTTCACTTTTCTTATTGCCTTTTTTCCCACTCTGTTTTTGTTTTCTTCCTTTTTTTTCTTTTTTTTTCTCTTTTTCTCTTTATTTTCTTTATTTCCAAACAAAAATAAAACAATATATACAATCAAAGAAAAGAAATACTAGTAAAGGAAAAAAACAACTTAGGCTACCTCCTAAGAAGCGCTCTTTTAGGGTCAGGAGCTCAACTGACTTTTTTAGGAGGGCTCAAGATCAGAAAGGTGATGGACAGTAGGCTTGTTAATAGGGTCCCCTACATCTCCAATTTTCCTTTATCACGGACCTCGAAATCAAAATTATGCACAAGAAGATACCATCTCAAAAGCTTGGGATGGAGGTCCTTCTTTGTCATCAAGTGACTCCATTTAACGTGATCTGTGTGAACTTGTAGTTGGATCAATTAGACGGGCTACTTCTATGTTCAACTCCTAGGTCAAATTCATACTTAATATCACCAATCTGAGACATAGAAAGCACTACTTGAGCAAACCTGCAATAATCACTCATGGACACCTCATTAATAGCATAAGTCTCGTCCTTGACTATGCTAGGTGGTATGGGTGCATTGAACTCCTCCCTAAGATAATCTAGGCCGAGACCTGCAAATGTAACACATTCAAACATAAAAGGGTCTACATACCACCAATCATTAAATGGGCTAATCTCATGAAAATCCATATCTTCTTCTAAAGTAGATGAAGGACATGGGAAATTCTAGTTTTCAAACAAGACAAATTCAACATGACACTCCCCTACATCAAGTGTCAAATGTCCTCCCTTCACATCAACTTTGTAACCTGAAATGGCCAGGAATGGTCGCCATAGAATAATACGGGCATACGCATCTACGGCTATATGTAAGATGATAAAGTTGTCAAGCACAAAAAAATCACCTAACTTCACTGGAACATTCTCTAAAATACCCAAAGGGCACTTCATGGAACCATCCGCAAATTGAAGTGACCGCAAATTGAAGTGAAATAGGTGTTGGTTGTACTTTCCTAAACCAATCTTCTAGAAAATGGGATAAGGCATAAGACTAACACTTACACCAAGATCACACAAAGCCCTATTGATCCCCACACGACCGACCATACAAGGAATAAAGAAGCTACCTGGGTCTTTAAGTTTAGGAGAAAAATCTTCAGGTATCACCTCATTAATCTCCCCTCCAAAGGTTAGGGTCTCAAACATAACATTTTTCACCTCACTTTCGACTCTAAACAACTCTCTACCTTCCTCAAGCTCTATCCCTATAGACTGTTATACCCCACCTTTCAAGGTAACACAGTTATATTGCTCATGGGGATTTGCCTCGGCCTTACTAGGGGGGTGTGGATGAATAAGTAGTTGGTTGAGCAATTTGAGCTTCTAACATCTTATTATGAGTAGTAAGTACTTCAACCCCTAAAGGCTAATTGCTTAATATACTCATCTTATTTTTGCTGCACCAAGGGCATATTCTCCATCTTGGTTTCTAAGTTGGATTTTAGAGGTATTTGTTGAGAATAAGGAGGTCTCCGAAATCTAGGGGGTGGTCTAAAATTCATTTGAGGCATCGGAGGGCCATTAGACCTACAGGAGAAATTAGGGTGATTCCTCCAACCAAGATTATAGGTGTTAGGGAACGGGTTAGTGGTCGGTCTAGGATTAAAATTATAGACACAGTGGACGGGTTCGCTAACATTTGAAGCAAATGCGCTCCCAACTTGACAATTCACAGTCAAATGATCAACAGACCCACAAATTTCACATGATGGGGAAGGGCTACTTGAACTAATAGAATTAACATT
>JACYFF010031956.1:46856854-46924445 GCA_017589665.1 Selenicereus undatus
TATGTTTGTGTGTGCGTGTGTGTGTGTGTATGTATATATATATGTATATATGTATATACACTGAGAGAGAGAGAGCACACCATAGAAATTATTGTTATTATTATCATATTAGCCATACAAGGCCCCAAAATCAAATCCCCCTTTAGTTCATCCTAGTCGTTTAGGTTGGTAGTCCATTTGACTCCCAGTTACACACTTATTCTCAAAGCTCTCTGCTTCATGCTACTAACGGGGTTCTTTTAGTTAGGAGCACAAATGGCACATAAAAGAATATGAATCTCTATCCAAGCTAAGTCATTTCATTATAAATTGCTTTCCCTTTTTAAGAGTTTAGTTTATAAGTCGACAGGAACTGTTTTCTAGATGATTCGTAAACTTTTCAAATCTTTGCATTGGCGTAAATCAAAATAAAGGTTTCTAACTTACAATATGTAACGAAATCACTTTTTAGAACGTTTGATTCACAAATGAGTGTTGTCGCTGGGTGAGTGACACAACTCACTACATTTTGTATCCCTGAGGCCTCCCGAAGTCAATGGACTACAATCCTCGTCCGGATATTAACAGTTGGGATTCCTCCTCCCGTTAGGATCCTGAGGTATATTCCTAAGATTGAGCCCATTATATTATTGCTATTCTCCTAGCCCAAAATATCTCAAACACAATTCGCTTTCAACACACTTGATATTAAAATTCCTGTTATAACGCAGCAATGGCGTTTCCATTTTTAAAATGGCTAATAACGCTTTAATAATGACAAAAGTCGACTTCTGAAAGCGATAAATGTTTAACTTCACAAAGAAAACTTGTAAACGAGTTATCACTAATTAAACTTCTAATTTCACATAAAAAGATATTGAAACGTGTTTCAAGAAGCCATCAGTTTGCAAGTTACTCATAATTAGTTTTGCTTAAAAGAACTTAGCAGCTTGACTCGTCAACTCAGCCACATGCTTTAGGTTGGCTAAATTCGCTCACAGATTATAGGAAATAAAACCTTTAAAACATGCTTGCAGCCTTTACATGACACGTATTGACTCAAAAAGGTAATGATTAGACCTGACAAAAATTGACCCAATCCGAAAACCCGACCTGAACTCGCCCGAAAATTTTGGGTTTTAAACATGATTTTCTCTACCAGAACCGAAATAAACCGAACCCCAAAATCCCGCAAATTAGTGGGTCAAACCCGAACCCACCCACTTGACCCGAACATTATATTCTTACTTTTTGATTTTTCTCCAATTTATCCCTCTTAACAATAATGGTAGTCATTTTAATCGAATAGTTTAAAAAGACATTATATAACTATTGCATACATTATATAACAATAATAACCTTATTTTTTATTCTCCATTCTCTAAAAATAATACCGTACACAACTTTTAAATGAAAAAACGTTAAAAATTGGTAGAAAATTGTATGAAATAACTATCTAATCTTTGTTTAAAAAGTTAATTTAAAGTAAGATATGCATTGAAGATGCACAAGTCATACCAT
The DNA here is from genome assembly GCA_017589665.1 of Selenicereus undatus. Classification (NCBI taxonomy): domain Eukaryota; kingdom Viridiplantae; phylum Streptophyta; class Magnoliopsida; order Caryophyllales; family Cactaceae; genus Selenicereus; species Selenicereus undatus. The sequence goes on from JACYFF010031956.1 coordinate 46,858,355, forward strand.
TATATACTTAATTAAATAAATATATCTAATTATGTTTTAAATTAATTAATTTGTAGTAATTTAAAATTTTGATGTTATAACTATAAGATAATATCTTGTACTTTTTTAATTCAATTTCATTTGATTTCGTTCTAACTAGTCTTGACTCTTGAACTATGATGCTAGTGGTAGGAAAACGGCTAGTCGTATTCGTATTGAGGTTCGCCCATTAATAAAGTTTTACCTTATTGGACATTGGCAAGTTAGTTAATAAAAATATTAAATTATTAAATATGTCATTAGCGATCAAACTGCTAAAACCCATGAAAATGATCTAGATGGGCTGTCCCATAAATGACCAACCCACTGTTAACATTCTTTCAATGTACGGGTTGATCAATCAAGAACCAGTGGGACTTGATTCTTTGCCTGCTCATATAAAGTGTTCATATATTATAATAAAAATTTTCAATATTTTTAATTTTCTTTTTAGAAAGTACAATTATTATGTCTTTTCCTTAAATGTTGACAAATTTGAGTAATAAATATGCAGAATTTTTGAGTTTGAAACAAGAAAAACAACTCATAGAAAAGGCACTCTAAACTCGTTGGGTTGATCTGAAACACGTAAAATCGAAATACATCCGCCCATGTTTTACCTGAACCCGAATACATCCGACCCTGTATTTAACCCGCTCGGCCAAACTGGCAGGTCTAGTAATGATTTAACATTTGAACAACAATTCGACCAACTGAACGATTCAACGAATCTGTTCAAAGTTCTTGGTTCAGATTGCGGCCAGGATCATGGCCCTAGTTACGGCAAAACAGTAAGGTAGATTCTAACTAGAATAAGGCGGAACAGCAGCAAGCCACTACTCGGTTCACAGTTGAATCGATTTTCTGAACCATTCAGCTGACTTCTCAGATCCCACTTAACTCCTAGGCAAAATAGAGAAGCATGGATTAAAGCAACAACATCATCACCACAATTTAGGCATTAACAGTACCACCAAAAATCGACATTAGCTAATTTAATGAAATCAAAGGCATGATTACAACAAATAACACTTTATAAAATTCGTTAGTTCAACACACATATACCCAAACTCCCTCGTCATAGCACTACCCTAAAATTGACCTCAAAGTCATCTCAATTTCGACGTCAAATACTCATATTCACCTCACTTGATCCTTTCTTCTTCTTAGAGCTATTTAATTCACAACAAATTCAATTTAAGCATACATCCAGCTTCCATGGCCAAATCAGAAAATCTCGAATGTTAACTAATAATTCTGGGAATTGATAATCACCCACCTTATTCCAAGCTGGACGACCCAATTGATGTGCTAAATAGCAATTTTGAGCAGCGTTCGAGTTCTTCCCCCTTGCTGGTCGCGAATCTATCTCTGATCCCAGGTTTACACTGCTCGTCCCCCCTTGTGTGTGTTACTGCGGCTGCTGTCGAGTTCTTCTTCTTCTTACCTCTTTTGGTCTCACTTTCCCTCTCAACTTCACTCACTTACTCTGGTTTAGATGGTGGGAATCGATGGTTGATAAAGTGGGAAGGCTAGGGTGCTGAGGTATTGAAGAAAGGGGAGCCTTGGTGTCGTTAATTGGCGAAGAAAGGGGAGCCTGACACATTGAGTCTAATTGCCCCGTTTTCCTTTCCTTTCATCTACTAACCCAAAATCATAAAATAATTTGGCCCAATAGACAAGTCCATAAGTTCTAGTATCTGTTACTTCATTTGATTTTGCTAATCTCGCTCGGTTTAACCCCCGACTGTTTACTAATTTTAACTGTTCACATAATATATCATGTCAAAACTGACTTTCATAAAATTATTCACTTTAATAAACAGACAAATATTAATCTAATTTAACTAATATAATAAATTATGGTTAGTAAAATCGTTAAACGAATTAGTTATCTCCATTCGGAAAAAAAAAAACCTGGATGTTACACTCTCCCCCCTTAAAAGAATTTCATCATAGAAATTCACTTCCTTGCTAGGAATAATCCAAGGTTGCTTCCACCATCTTATGGTATTTCCAAAGCACCTTAGTATAAGGAATAGTTTTATTCCTTAGCTTCTTCTCTCCTCCTTCCAATATTCAGATGGGTCGTTCCACATACGTAAGATTTTCCCCCTGTAAGGGTTCATAATGGATAACACGATCGGGATTTGGAATATACTTGCAGAGATTGTAGAGATCAAATACATCATGTATGCCTTGCAGCGATGGTGGCAGGGCCAATCGATACGCAATTGGGCCCACTTTGTACAAAATTTCAAATGGTTCAACGAACCTCGGGCTCAATTTTCCTTTCTAACCAAATCTCACTCTTCCCTTGAGTAGGGAGATATTCAGAAACACATGATCTCTCACTTCAAACTCTATAGGCCACCTTTTGACACTTGCATAGCTTTTCTGCCTATTCTAAGCAACTTGGAGTGTTTTGTGAATAGTCTTGACCACTTCAATTGTCTGGTCAATCAATTATACCTTAGATGGTTTCCTTTCTCCTACCTTATTCCAACAGGTGGGTGTCCTGCAAATTCGATCGTACAATGCCTTAAATGGAGCCATGTTGATACTTGCATGGTAGTTGTTGTCATAAGCAAGCTCAACGAAAGGTAAGTTATGATGCTAGCTCCATGCATAGCCCAACACTCAAGCTCTCAACATATCTTGTAAGGTCTGAATAGTTCTTTCTGATTGATCATCTGTTTAAGGGTGAAAACCCATACTTAGACACAATTTTGTGCCCGTTGCTGCTTGAAAGTCATGCCAAAACCTGGATATGAACTTAGTATTGTGGTCTGACACTATGCTAAACGGTATTCCACGGAGTCTAACTATCTCTTTGATATATAAATCAACCAGCTAGTCAAAGGTAAAACTAATTTTTATGGCTAGAAAGTGTATGGCTTTAGTTAACCTGTCAGTAATCACCCATATACTATCATGTTGCTTGGTGGTTTTTGGTAATCCAATAATGAAATATATTGTGATGTGTTCCCATTTTCATACTAGAATACGTAAAAGCTAGAGTAACCTTCCAAGTTTCTGATACTCAATCCTTACCTTCTTATAGGTAAGGCAAAAAGCAACATAATCTGTAACATCCAGAAATGAGTCTTCAGGTCATGGTAGATCTTGGTACTTTTAGAGTAGGTGGTAAGTGCTGAGTTATGTTCTTCCTTTAGCAACTCCCTTTTTCAGGTTTGGTATGCGATGAATACATAACCTATTTCTACACCAAAGCACATCTTCTTAGATTAAGAACTCCTTGATTCTTCCTTCTTCCATTCTTTTCTTGATTCTTATAAGCTCATAATCTTCTTTTTGATACCGTTTGATTTGCTCTACCAAAGGAGATGTTATATGAAGTGCTACTAGGTAACTTCAATTTCCTGGTATCACTATCTTGATCTGTAGTGCAAAGAGTTCCCTTAGAAGTCTCCTTTCTTACGTAAGTAAGCAAGCTACTAAACCTATAGACTTTCTACTCAAAGCATCTGCCACTATATTTACTTTACTAGGATAATACTTAACTTCTATGTTGTAATCCTGCAGAAGTTCTAGCCATCTTCTCTGTCTCATGTTTAACTCCTCCTGAGTAAAAATATATTTTAGGCTCTTGTGATCAATGCATATCTCACATCTCACCCTACAAAGGTAGTGTCTCTAAATCTTTAAGCAAATAGAACTGTAGCCAACTCTAAGTCGTGCATGAAGTAATTTTCTTCATATAGCTTCAACCGAAGTTAGACATAAGCAATAACTCGAACGTTCTGCATCAGGACTCGTCTAACCCTTTTTTAGATGCATCGCCATAAATTTTGAACCCCTTGTTGCCCTATGGTATCGCTAAGACTGGAGCTAACACTAATTGTCTCTTCCGATCTTAGAAGCTATTTTCACATTCTTCAGTCCATTCAAATTTGTTACTCTTCCGAAACAATTTGGTACTCGTTAAGGCCAACTTGCAGAATCTTTCTACAAACCTTCTGTAGTAAATAGTCATACCCAGAAAGCTTCGAAACCTATGACACATTGGCCAATTTACAATAGCTTCTATCTTCATGGGGTTCATGGATATGCCTTCTTGAGATGCCATGTGACCCAAAAATTGAACCTTCTCCAGCTAAAACTCACACTTTTTAAGCTTAGGACACAACTTGTGCTCTTATAGGGTTTTCAACGCTATTCGTAAGTGTTCTACATGCTCCTCCTGGTTTTACAGTATATCAACATGTCATCGATAAATGCCACCACAAAATTGTTAAGAAAGGGGTTAAATACCGTGTTCATTAGATCCATGAAGAAGGTTGGAGCGTTGGTTAGATCAATTGGAAATACTAGAAACTCATAGTGCCTATACCAAGTTCAGAAGGTTGTTTTACGCACATCCTCCTTTTTTATCTTCAACTGGTGGTACCCTAACCTCAAATCAATCTTAGAGAACACTGCAGGGCCCACTATTTGATAAAACACCCCATTGATTCTAGGCAAGGGATACTTGCTCTTAATAGTTACCTTATTTAATTCTCAATAGTTAATACACAATCTTAAACTCTCATCTTTCTTCTTTACAAAGAGTACTGGAGCTCCCTAAGCTAAAACACTGGGTTAGATTAACCCTTTATCTAACAATTCCTATAGTTGGATCTTCACTTCAACCAGTTCAGCAGGCGACATACGGTAAGGAGCTTTGGATATTGGGGTTGCACCTGGCACCATGTAACACCCCCAAATACTAATTACCCGATTATCTTAGTTTAACGACTTACTATAGTAATTGTAACGGAGAATCTAATGATTAGAGGCATTATTGCCACCCTAATTCGGGCAAGGCTGTTTATTTATAAGCTATATGATTTTACTGGAACGATGTCACAATCCTCAAATCCCATTAGACTGAAGGCATTTGCGTCAACTTTGAATCCTGATTTGACCTTTACACAACCCTAGATATAACCAGATTCAGTATCTTCTAACTCTCTCTACTTTAAGTATGCTTACTCAAGGTGTAGACTCAACATGATCTTTAAGCTCTGTCAAGCCTTTATACTATGTGAGAATCCACTGTGAACATCTAACAGCGTCAAATTGCAAATGCAACGAGTTCTTCCTTCACTTGTTACATCCTTCAGCTTGCTAGTGACAAGTTCGTCGACTTATCCATTACCTAAAATAGAAAACACAAAAATACTTCAAAAAATGAGTTGAAGCTCAGCACGCTTATCCCCATAATGTAAAGTTGAGCTTTTAAAACAATTTAGCTGGGGTCCAGCATTTCAATTCTTTTTAGTTTGAAAACAAGAGAGGGAGAGATTATAAATCAAACTATTACCGATTATTATCTGATAGTGGAACCCAAATTGATGAGCTCAAATGAGTATGGCACTCATTGAGTAGGTGTACACCTGCCAGCTCGATCTAATAGCCTAACTTGATTATGGGACAAAATAATACTTCAAAATGATTCATTAAATAATTATATATTAGAAGACTTTGGTATTTATGAAAAGTATGTGAACTTTTTGAAGGGTAGAGGCAGTAAACGTACCTGGAACCTTAAAGGCTCTACCCTTTCAATAAAATATTGTTTGCAGCGTTGAAGCGACGAGAGTGATCACAATTCTGCTTTAAAAATGTATATGTTATTGTTAGTAGAGTTTTATTTGTTAGTATTACTACTATCATTATTACTATCATTAATGATATTGATATTATTATGCTATAACAGACCTCAATATTGTTACCCTTGGAGTTACAAATATTAATGTTATTATCGATAAAGTTATTATAGTAATTGTCGTTATTGGTGTGTGATGTCATGCTTGGCATTATCATGAATTTCATTTCCATTATTTTACGATCTTAATGAAAATAGATATTATGGTTAGTTCACGTGATTTATTCATGACGGGTTGAGTTACGAACTCGACTTGTGGTTCTAACTCGATTTTCGACATCACATCATGCTTTCATATGTAGATCAAAAATATTTTTGCTCCCTTAGACTCAAGTGAACTTTGATTTCTATTTATTTGTTTGAGTCACAAAAACATACATCATTCTCCAACATTCAAACAAGAATTAATCTTTATTCCTCTCTTTAAGGTACACAAGCACGTAATTAATTTTTAACCCCAATTCAAACCCAATTATCTTACCATTTTAACTGAGTCGCAAAAGTCCAGCCTCGCAATTATTTTTAATGGATATATCACCCCCAATTCACACACGGAAATTCATCCAATACTCCTAAATTAGTCTCCAACATTCATCTCATACTTGACTTATTTTCAAACTCCCAAATTAATATTTCCACTTAATCCTCCCATAAAAACTCATTTGAATTTCCCAAATTCATCTCAAGAGCTTAATTAATTTAAAATTAAAGCCTAATTCACAATTCCTTCCTTTAATCACATCTTCAACCTCAAGCTCAAGAACCCTTTTCCATTGCATCCCCCACACAACACACACATGTCTTCCAAATTTTATTCAAATACCCTATAACCATTATTTCATGACCTTAAACCAATTCACAAATTCATATTTATGCAATGAATTTCAAATTATCAAAGTTAACCTATTTCTTTCCTTTGCATCATATCCACCCACCTCAAGCTTACACTCATGTTCATGGCTACCCACATAACATCATACACCCACAAATGTATATAATATTAATTCCATTCAATATTCTCAAAAATTCACCTCAAATAATTAAGTCGACACAAATAAATTTGAATTTTATCCAAGCATCTAACCCTAAATCCTCATGGCCATGACAACAACACACCTCTTACACATTAATTTCATTCCAATATTCATTAAAATCTATTCAAACATCATTTAATCAATATAAATAAATCAAAATCCACCTTCTAAACTCCAACTCTCACTCACCATACTCCATTTTAGCCTTCAAGTATTTGAGTTCAACCAAAGCATCCAAAATTCCAAAGTAATTACCAATGTAATGCTCCCTAGTGCTAAATACATCATTAACTACAATAATAATTTCAGCCATAAAGCAATCGAAAATCCAAACTAAAAGAGATTAGGCTTCACCTTTTGAACCCACTTGAGCACTAAAAGAGGTAAGGAGGGAAAACGGGAGACATGGGCGCAACCAAGCAGCGAGCTAGCGGCAATCGGGAGGCATACTGGCTGCGGCAGCCTGGGCAGGGTCGTGGGATGGCAGGGGCTGAAGGGGGGGTGTCGTGAATTGCAGGGGATACGGGAAGGTTTTAGGGCTTTTGGGTTTTATTTAATTTGATTGTTCTCTTCTTTCCGGTTTCTAGATGTTGCTATCACATTCATTTTTGGTTATTATTATTATTATTATTATTATTATTATTATTATTATTATTATTTTGAACCTTTCTTTTCCCTTTTTTTTCTTTTCACCCAATATAAATACATATATGTATATTCTTGGTAAATTTTCTTTGGCTAAAATTAATGCATTAAGAAGGAATTTTCATTTTAACTATTACTAGCATTCATTTATGTGCATGTTACTTATCTTATTATTATTATTTATCCATTTCATAAGTAGACTGATTTTTGTTTAGCCATCATTCGGGTATTTATTAAGGTTCAAACGAGTTATTCAGGAATGTTACAGAATTTTATTTTGAAGCCATTCTACCGATTCAACCTGCTATTGCATAAATGTATAAAAATGCTAAATTGAGATGTGACACCCAACTTAGTTAAATTTGAATTAAGATAATTCAATGTCATTTGCACGAATTGGGTTCAAGTTGTTACATCCTTCCCCCCTTAAAATAAGTTTCGTCCTCGAAACTTGTAAATTTTGAAAAGCCTTAAATTTCCCTCAAATTAGTAGGGGTACTTCATATAATTCATTTCACCATAAGGTCATTTGCACTTCTTCCTATATAATGCTCAAAAGGAGCCGTTTTAATGGTGGATCGATTACTATTATGGTGAGAAAATTCCCCCAAGCATAAATAATCTTTTCAGTTTTCTTGAAAGTTAAGTACAAATGCTCTTAGTATATCCTTGCATATTTGATTCAACCCCTTCCAGTCTGTTTATTTGTTTCAAGGTGATATGAACTGTTGAAATTTAGTTGTAATCCCAAAGGCTTTTTGTAAGGCTTGCCATAATCAATCTTTAAATTTTGGTCTCTATCAGATACTATGCCCTTTGGTATGCCATACTGTTAAACTCTTTCTTTGACGTACAATTGCAATAGTCTCTCTACACCCCAAGTCCCATAGATTGGTATGAAATGAATAGATTTGGTGACTCTGTTAATATTGACCCAAATGATGCTCTTTTTTGAAGATGCAAGGAGCAATCCTGTGACAAAACCCATTAAGATTAAATCCCACTTCTAGGTGGGACTTCTCAAAGGGCCTAATTCGCGTACTGGACGTCGATGCTCAGCCTTGATCTCTTAACAAGTTAAGCACTTCCACATACTCTATAATCTCTCTCGTTAGGTTATCCCAGCTACAGTATTGCCTCAAATCCCTAGACAATTTTGCTCCTCCTTGATTCACCGAATGACGAGCATTATGAGCTCCTTCTAAAATCTTCCTTTCAACGCCTTTTTATTGGGAACAGATAACCGGTTTTGTAACTTCAAGGTTCCATCCTTATAGTATCATAAAATCAGGCGACCTCCTATAAAGCTTCTCGAGAGCTACAAATTTAACCACTATTTTGGTTATTAAATAATTTTTATAACATAGGAAAGTAGGGATCGATTCACGAGGAAAGATTGTTTTAAAAACGCTAGTTTAATCCAAATTGATTTTACTAATCCAATTTATTAAATCTAAACTTAATAATTCTAAAATAATAAAAATCTAATGAATAAAAATCTAGAAAAAAACACCCAATGATGCTCCTAAATATTTTGGATTTTTTTCTAGAAATAAAACAGTAAAAAGCTTTCCTAAATAATCTAGAAAAATAAAATCAGAATAGTAACTGAAATTCTAATTAAAAACCAAAACAGCAAACAATAATCAGAAAATAAATATTAAAAATGTTAAACAATAATCTAAAATATTATTATTCAATTATATAAGCTTATAACTCCTCAAATGTATCCAAATAATTTCAGAAAAATCAAATCAGAAACTTACTGTAGAATAATCAAGCAGAAAATTTAATCTGAAATTAGAAATAAAATAATCTGCATAAATATAAATACGAAAATAATTAAAAAAAATTACCCTAATTCTAGGACACAATTTCATGGACTTAACAATACCTAATAATCATGAATTAATAATTAAAATCGAAATTTTCAGAATTAATAACCTAAAAACCTGCACATATCAATTTCACAAAATAATTATGAAAAATTATCAAATAACTTCCAAAAATTACGAAATTAAATATGGGCAGACTAGGACACTATATAAACTCTAGGAAATGATAAAAATCAAAAAATAATAAAAATAACTATTTTTAGTCTAATTTCTAACAAACCGCTAATTAAATACTAAAACTGAATATAAATCAATCTAAAATTATAACCACTCTATAAATCAAAATATAAACTATCTAAAATTACCTAGACACTCCTAAAAGACTATAATTTTGGGAGGGGGGGTCGATTGAAATTATATTGAAGCTAACAAAAATTAACAAACTAATCAAATTAACTCTAAGCAACAAATAATGATCAACAGTTGTCAAATTTATGAAGGATACTTAGTATAATCTCAATCCACCTTGCAAATTAATATTTATCATTAACACACAAGTTAATTTTATTCATGAGTTAAACTGTAGAAGACATCCACCAGCGGTTATTCCCCGTTTTTCCTTAGATTCTAGTTTAATTACGTCCAACCCTAATATAAACTCTACTAGTTTTGATAACCCTTACACCAGCGCAAGAATTTAACCAAACTAGAGCATTATGTATTAGAAAAACATCATCTAACGCTTTGTAACTAATTTATCAGCAAATCGATTTAACAAAGATCTAAAGCAATTACCTAATTAAAATAGATGGGTTTGAGCCATCCATGATTAATTAGGGTGATACCTAAGCATAAAAGACTATAAATTTTACGTATTATAGTCTTCTAAACTATCAATCGATAGCGTATTAAACTAACTAGCATGCATTCTAATTAATTTAACACGAATATCATAAACGATAAACGATAAACGCTAATCGTTGTAGAATCATGAATATGAATCAACTAGGCAATAAAGCATAAGACTTGTTTCAAAATAGTAAATTTAGCATGGCTTCAAGAAGATTATACTAAGCATAAAAAAATTACTCACTCATATTAAAATTGACATCACAAACTTCACCCAAATAATTCATGTTTAACAATATTATAATCTAAACAACAAAAAAAAAAAAAGTAACCCTACTATGATGATGGTGATGATGAACTATGATGATGGTGATTATGGGAAGAAGCCGTGGAGTCGTGTGATTTGTGGAGAAGATGATGATGGGTGTTGGGGAGGGCCGTGATTATTATGGTGAAGAGGGAAGGAGTGATGGAGGTTGGCCGTGGGGTTCTTTTCCTGTGCAGCTGCTGTGGGGTTATTGATCAAGAAGATGAGCGTGGAGATGAGAGGATTGATGGATGATGATGTGCCCTGCCGTGGGATATGGTGTGATGGAGAAGCGTGGTGATTAAAGAAGAAGAAGGATGCGTGAGATAGCTTTGCGATGAGATGGTGGGGACGAAGAGGATGGTCATGGAGCTTGATATCCAATGCAGGGGCAAGCATGGGGGTTTTATGGATGAAGTTGCCATGAGTTTTTGTAGGGCTTGGGGATGATTTTTAGGGTTAGGCATGATATGGGCCTAGGCTTAGTGACTAGGGTTTTTTTTTCTTCCTTTCTTCTTTAGACTTTTTCACCCTCTAGACTTCTAACTCTTCTTCAACTCTTGAAACCCTAGCCCAACTTAATAATTATGGAAATAGTGTTTTCCATAAATTATTATTTTGGATCGTCTTTATAACCAAGCGTGTAAAACCTGAATTTCGACGATTTATCTTCTCCTCTTTATTAAAATAATACCTAACCTGAAAATATATAAAAATAATGTAAATTAGATGAAATAATGTATAAAGTATAATCAAAATAATTAATAAAACGATACATGATTAATGGCTTAACACCTCCCTTATATGACATTCTGCCTAAGTCTCTCTAATTTGGTATCACCATTTTTACTTAACTTAATCTTCACTATTATTGAAGGTGCACTTTTAATGCTAATGATAACCCCTTTCTTGACCCATGTGATACGGCTTCAATGCTCATATGTTCAAGGTCCTTGAAGACACCAGATTGGGTAATTATTATTGTTTTCAAACCATGTTGGGTTTTTCATCATTGGACTAGTCAAAAGTTTGCTAGATCTAAATTCGACGTTAAAGATGAACACATCCACGAATGAGGGTGACGAGAATGGTGCTTAGGTGAGTCGTTGCCCATGAAAGAAATAATAGTGAAGTTAGAAATTATTAATAAGGGATGGATTATCATAGGACAACTAAAGTAAAGATGGCTATGAGTTATCAGGAATCTAAGCATAGCAAGCCACCAGCATTGTGACGATTTGCTAGTATGAATCACGAAAGAGCCAACAGATAGTCAGTAGTTCCTGAGTCATATCAATGAAAAATATGATTATTCTATGCCATCTCAATCAGGTTGGGTACTTAGAAGGTTGACTTACAGACCAAGTTGTGTTATTTATGAAATATGAAATGAAATAAGAAAGGACCAGAGTACTCAAAATACGAAGACAAGATTATTCGGTTACTTAAATATTTTTAACTAAAGTTCTGATTGCTCGACCAAGCCCTTCGAACCCCCCACGTGAATGGAAATGTGTTTGGGGGGTTTTGAGCTCTAATAGAAATAAGAGGGTGGGTTGTTCTAATAATTGCGACACTAAAGTGTGGTTGAATGTCAAAGTTATAAATATAGTACCAATATCATAAAAAAAAATGGGATAATCGCGATGTCCAACATAGGGCAATAGACAAAGATCAAAGAGAGTTTTGAAGGAAAAGATTTGACCCACCTTAGACAAGAAAGGTGATTCAGTTACATTTGGGTTCAACCCTTGAACAGATAGTAGCAACGGAGCTTCAATAAGGTGACCATTTAGCCACCATCAACATGATAAAGTCGATAGAGGAATTTGGATTTGAATGAGAATAGTATAAAATAAGCAATATGTAACAAGTAAGATAACCAGATTGCATACAGAAAGGTAGAGTCTATATTTTGTGGAATGGAATTTACAAGTAAGAAAATTGGTGGGGTTACAACGGTCATTGTTCACTCGCATTGGTGGGAGCATAACTGTATCTCTAACTCAAAACAAGCTATGCAAGCTTACTACCATGAATAAACGGGGTGCAAGATATCTACATATAAATAAGCTTTTAGCGAAATGAAGAAGAGGAAGATGAAAGTCAAAACTATCGAAATGCTGATAGCCACTTCTAATCGAACAAGAATGGATTCAATATTTAACAACAGATTCAAAGACATGGTGGATGATGATGCCGAAAATAGGTACGAGATCTCTTGAGGAACCACTAACATCCAAAAGTTTGAAATTAAAAGAAGAAACAGATAACGTTGAAAGGAAGCAAAGTTTAAAGATGACGTAGATCAACCAAATATATGTAATGATAGAAATAATAGCATTAATGCAAAAGGCAAATTAATCAGCAAGGTCTCGTATGCCAATTAAGATCTTTCAAGCAACTACTCAGGGTTGATAAGAGATAAAATAGCAAGGAGACAATGCCAATACATAAATGCAGATGATTAAGGGAAAAGTTAGTTAATGACTAAAAGTATAGAGAATGTTGCTGATGTAAGATTTTAAAGAAAGGAACAGATGGCAGATTCCGAAACGATGGATAATTAAAATATTACCGTGATGCAGATGGAATGGAAATAACTATAAGCGTAAACAATTTAGGAATGGAGGACAATATGAGTCAGATAATTCCAATCATTGATTGTGTAGGAACTAGAACATTGCACATAAATCCAAAAGCCATACTAGTAGTAAAATATGTTAAGGGCAAGAAATGTCACATTACTATCGAAATAATGATCGCAAAAGGTAAGTAGAATAGAGGTAATTAGTGAAAGCAAGAGAGACATATCCCATCTTAAGGATAGGGATTCCCTATAAAAATTAATGTCTTAATTCAATGAGGGAAAAGATATGTAATGAAGTATTGATGCATTGTTTAAATAGTTTTTTTTTTTTGTTGCAAAGCTTAATGTGAATGAAAAGGAATTACAAATTAAATTATGTTATTGCATAATAAGGGGTGGCTAGCTCTAGGTGGTAACCAAGGAAGCTAAGAATTCCCAACAAAGGATACTAAGTTATGTAATGATATCTGGCAAGGGAGGTCTAATATTAGTTGGCCAAAGGTCAACGTAAACTCTTTTGAATCAATACAGGGACTCATGCAGCTAAAGTTTCAAAGATTTGACATGCTCAAAAGAAAGTCTCCTGGATTTAAATCTGTATGTAGACATCTCATATATCTTATTACCTCACAAGCCTCTATTATTGTACCTGAAGGTGTGTCCTAGTAACGCTCTTTTGAATTTGACATTGCAACCTCATAAAATCATTAGTAATACTCCTATAGACTCCATGCAATATATATTCTCGAATCATCAATCCTAATTCCTTACCAACATAAACCATAATGCACCAACAAGTGCCCTGAATCCAACACATTTAACCATTGTACTTATATTATACTTTTCCAAAAATTATTTATATCCCCAAATCTTATCCACTCCAAATATTATCCGCTCTTGGCTAAAATATAAATTATGACTTCTAGAATTTCTGATATACAAAAGTAATGAATGCGTCCACATACATGACATATCCTCGAGCCTATTCCCTTTCGCTTGTGTAAATAGTTGTTTTTCAACAAAATGAGCATGCTCAAAGTTGTGGACCACCACTCTCGCTACCTTGGTGAATCCAATGGCTAAGTGCCCTTCTTCTCACTCTTTCTTTTCTATCTTCCCCCTTTTTTCCCCCTAGTCCTAGTTACTCCCAAAAAACTTGCTTATCGAATCACCTAATGCTCCACAAAGTACAATCTTCCCCACTTAATGTATTTTTGCACAATCCAATGAACACAACTTGACCCATCAGCACCTATGACCTAGTCCATCATAATAAGAAAAATTATTTATATCGTATTCTTAGAACCTCTTATGAATTTCTTGGAGACAAAATCCACCCATAGTAATTTTCAATGTGCCTACAGAGTTTGTTCTGACCTCGTAATAAGTGTGGTCATTATCGACCCAACCATACTATACAATCTCAAATCTCTAAAAGAGTTTTCCCCTACACATTTTCAAAGTTTTCGATGCCTACTATTGCCTAGATTGAAGCATATTTGTTTATATGATTTGAGTCAATGACCCCATGTCGAGATGTTTGCCAACATCCCAAGTCTAAATATCATCCACTTCTTCATTACTTATTACCTCTATCACTGTAAAACATGTTTTTAGGGTATAATAACTTGTACACCTAGTAGTCGGTAGCACACATAAATTCACATAATCTGGAGGCACATTCAATGACAACACTTCTTTTGCGTAACACCTTATCTTGCCAAAAACAATCCATATAATATCAAGTGGCACACCATAAGCTCCTGAATTGCCAACACCTGATTTAGTATACTAAATGATTATTGCAAATCATCTATAATAGCGTGACAGGCCCTCATACATTGACATTATTGTACTATTGCAATGGCTATTTCATACTGATCCAACCTATGAATAAGGGCAGCCCGGTGCACAAGCATCCCGTGTTCACGCAAGGTTCGGGGATTGGCTGCACCCAAGGAGTGAATTGTAGGCAGCGTAACCATGAATATTGCTACATAATACATTTCCCCTGTTTAGCAAGTTAAAGGTAGTTTGGTTCTGCATTAATCACATAAGAGTTTACAAACTTCATGTTCTTGTCATGTCTTAAACATCACAATACCCAAGCATTAAGTACTTCAGAATGTCTTAATAAAACTGCCAGATTGAAGTCATCCTGGTAACTCAAACGGGCAACCCAAATTATCGCTATGAGCTTGGTAAACCTCCTTGAAATACATACGCTGCCAAGAAGTTGGCCGAATGCTTCCCCATTCTACTATGATAATGATGGAATTCCTAGGATATTATTTAACTATGTCGTTTTTCTTAACACGAAAGGTCGAAGGCCAGGTAGTTCATCCTTTGGTAAATGTTTACTAAAACATCTTCATGATACACACATACACATGAACTTCGAATCAACATCTCATTTCACTAGTCCAACACAACTCATAAGCACCCCTATAGCTCACAGTGGCCCTAAACCTGATTCTGATACCACAATTGTAACGCCCCCAAATACTAATTATCCGATTATCTTAGTTTAACCACGTAACAGAGAACCTAATGATTGGAGGCATTACCGCCACCCTAAGTAGGGCAAGGCTATTTATATATAAGCCATATGATTTTACTGGAACACTGTCACAATTCTCAAAGCCCATCAGACTGAAGGCATTTGCGTCAAATTTGAACCGTGATTTGACCTTTACACAACTCAAGATATAACCAAATTCAGTATCTTTTAACTCTCTCTACCTTAAGCATGCTTACTCAAGTTATAGACTTAACATGATCTTTAAGCTCTATCAAGCCTTTATACTACGTGAGAATCCATTGTGAGCATCTAACGGCGTCAAATTGCAAATGCAACGAGTTCTTCCTTCACTTCTTACATCCTTCAGCTTACTAGTGACAAGTTCGTCCACTTATTCATTACCTAAAACAGAAAAAACAAAAATACTTCGAAAAATGAGCCGAAGCTCAGTACGCTTATCCCCATACTGTAAAGTTAAGCTTTTAAAACAATTTAGTTGGACGTCCGCATTTTAATTCTTTTTAGTTCGAAAACAGGAGAGTGAGAGATTATAATTAAAACTGTCACCGATTATTACCTGAGAGTGGAACCCAAATTAATGAGCCCATATGAGGATTGCGTTCATTGAATAGGTGTGCACCTGCCAGGCCAATCGAATTGCCTGACTTAAGGCCGCACGGGTGAATTGAAGGGTGTAAGCCCTGATGATTGATAATTGGTGGGTTCACTTGATTATGTGACAAAACAATACTTGAAAATAATTCATTAAATAACTATATATTATGAAAATTTGGTATTCATGAAAAGTATGTGAACTTTTTGAAGGGTAAAGGCAGTAATCGTACCTGGAACCTTAAAGGCTCTCCCCTTTCAATAAAATATTGTTTGCAGCATTGAAGCGACGAGAGTGGCCTCAATTCTGATTTAAAAATGTATATGTTATTATTAGTAGGTTTTATTTGTTAGTATTACTATCGTCGTTATTACTATCATTAACGACATTGATAATATTACACTATAATAGACCTCAATATTGTTACCCTTAGAGTTACAACTATTAATGTTATTATCGATAAAGTTATTATAATAATTGTCATTATTGGTGTTTGATGTCATACTTGGCATTATCATGAAATGAATTTATTATTATGATCCTAATGAAAATAGATATTATGGTTAGTTCTAGTGATTTATTCATGACAGGTTGAGTTACTAACTCGACTTGTGGTTCTAACTCGATTTTCGACGTCGCATCATGCTTTCAGATGCAGATTAAAAATATTTTTGCTCCTTTAGACTCAAATGAACTTTGATTTCTATTTATTTGTTTGAGTCACAAAAACATACAACATTCTCCAACATTCAAACAAGAATTAATCTTTATTCCTCTCTTTAAGGTACACAAGCACATAGTTAATTTTTAACACCAATTCAAACCCAATTATCTTACCATTTTAACTGAGTAGTAAAAATCCAGCCTGGTAATTATTTTTAATGGACAATATCACCCCCAATTCACATACTGAAATTCATTCAATACTCCTAAATTAGTCTCCAACATTCATCTCATATTTGACTTATTTTCAAACTCCCAAATTAATATTTCCACTTAGTCCTCCCATAAAAACTCATTTTAATTTCCCAAATTCATCTCAAGAACTTCATTAAGTTAACATTAAAACCCAATTAGCAATTCCTTCCTTTAATCACATCTTCAACCTCAAGCTCAAGAACCCTCTTCCATTGCAACCCCCACACAACACAAACATGTCTTCCAAATTTTATTCAAATACCCCCTAACCATTATTTCATGACCTGAAACCAATTCACAAATTCATATTTATGCAATGAATTTCAAATTATCAAAGTTAACATATTTCCTTCCTTTGCATCATATCCACCCACCTCAAGCTTACACTCATGTTCATGGCTACCCACATGACATCATACACCCACAAATGTATATAATATTAATTCCATTCAATATTCTCCAAAATTCACCTTAAATCATTAAGTCAACACAAATAAATTTAAATTTTATCCAAGCATCTAACCCTAAATCCTCATGACCATGACAACAACACACCTCTAACACATTAATTTCATTCCAATATTCATTAAAATCCATTCAGACACCATTTAATCAATATAAACAAATCAAAATCCACATTCTAAACTCTAACTCTCACTCACCATACTCCATTTTAGCCTTCAAGTATTTGAGTTCAACCAAAGCATCCAAAATTCCAAAGCAATTACTATTTAATGCTCCCCAAAGCTAAATACTTCATTAACTACAATAGTTTCAGTGTAAACAATTGAAAATCCAAACTAAAAGAGATTAAGCTTCACCTTTTGAACCCACTTGAGCACTAAAATAAGTGAGGATGAAAACGAGAGACATGGCGGCAACCGAGCGGCGAGCAAGCAGCGAGCTAGCGACAACTAGGATGTAGACTGCCGACAAAACGGCGACTGGGCAGGGTTGTGGGATGGCAGGGGCTGAAGGGGGGGTGTCGTGAATTGCAAGGGATAGGGGAAGGTTTTAGGGCTGAAGGGTTTTATTTAATTTGATTGTTCTCTTCTTTCTAGTTTCTAGATCATGCTAGCAAATTCATTTATTATTATTATTATTATTATTATTATTATTATTTATTTATTTATTTATTTGAAATTTTCTTTTCCCGTTTTTTCTTTTCACCCAATATAAACACATATATGTATATTCTGGGTAAATTTTCTTTGGCTAAGACTAATGCATTAAGAAGGAATTTTCATTTCTAACTATTACTAGCATTCATTTATGTGGATATTGCTTACCTTATTATTATTTATCCATTTCACAATTAGACTAATTTTTGTTTAGCTATCATTCGGGTATTTATTAAGGTTTGAATGAGTTATTCGGGAATGTTGCAGAATTTTATTTTGACGCCACTCCACCGATTCAACTTGCTATTGCATAAATGTATAAAATGCTAAATTGAGATGCAGCACCCAACTTAGTTAAATTTGAATTAAGATAATTCAGTGTCATTAGCACGAATTGGGCTCAAGCTGTTAAACAACAGGTCTTTTATAAACTCAATCAGGTGGCAATCCTAGTATCTCCTGGAACACGCCTGAAAATTCTCGCTATTGGATCTCATCTAGGTCTGGCTCTTTTTGTTCCTCCATTTTAAATGCACGCAGATAGCCTTGACACCCATTCTTCAACATTCTGGAGACTTGTATAGCCGATATGGTTGGGATGGTTTTTGTGGCGGCTACTTCCTCTAAACTCCATCCTTTCTCCTTCGGCAGTCGAATAAGCTATTAACTTCTTTTCATAATCTATGGTTACTTCATATTTAGCTAACCAATCCATCCCCAAAATAATATCACATCCCTATATTTCTAATTGTACCAAATCAATAGGGAGGATTCTCCCCTCCATATTAACAGTACAGTTCTTAAAGATGACATTTGTATGATAAACAGATCCTAAGGGAGTAGTCACACGCAACTATATGTTCATCTCATCAGGTTTACTAGCGAGTTTCTTTGTAAATTCAAGGTTTACCAATGAATAAGTAGCACCTAAATTGAATAAAACATGAGCATAAAGGTTGCTGACAAGAATCGTACCTGTCACCACAGTAATAGGATCTTTAGCCTTTTCCTTATCCAAGCAAACTGCTCTACCTCTGGCCTGTAACTTCTTGTTGTTCCTGTTGCCTCCTGTAGGGGGGCAATTTGAGAGCAGCCTTGTTGAGTTGTAGGTTGGCCCCCGATCTTGACCTTTAAAGTATTACCTTGTTTATTCCAAGCTGCCTTTGGGAACCGAGCAATCAGGTGTCCAAATTCTCCACAGCCAAAACACTAGCCTACGACTCCTCTACATGGGCCTGGATGTCGACGACGCATTTGTTATAGGGCGTTCCCTCTTGCGACTGCATCAGTTGCTTCCCCTTGTCTTGAATCTTTTCAGGATTAAGTCTTCTAAAGTCTCTGCTTCCTTGAGAAATGGACCCGCTAGGACCAAACTTCCTGTTTGCCTATCCCATTTGTCTATTCTCCACCTCAGTCTCATCCATGACCGGGCTATTTTCATAGCCCTCTAGAATATTTACTGAAAGTTGGCATAGGCATGCCTCGCTACCATTTGTTTTATACTTCCTTTTAGTTCCTACATGAAATTATCCATTCTCATTTCTTTAGTGGTCGTTTGTATCGGGGTAGAAACAGCTAACTTCATTGAACTTCACCACGTATTTCATTACGCTGACTTTCTCGTACTTAATGCGAAGGAATTCTTGTTCCTTAGCTCTCTTCACATCTCGGGTGTAGTATTGAGTGTCCATTACAGTTGTCAACTGACCCCAGGTCAATAGTGATTCACTCGCTTAAGGTCTCATTGTTCCCACCAGAATTCAACCTCGCGTTCAAATTGGTAGGTGGCCACCATCATTTCAAATAGGTTTTCCATTTTTCTAAGCCATTCTTCGTATGCCAAAGGATTTGACCCACCTTTGAACTTAGGTGGCTTCATCTTGTTAAATTTGCATACCATAGCCATATATATAGGTTCAGGTGGTTGATCACGACTTGAAGGTGTCTGTCCACACATATATGTGGGTCACTTAATTCTAGTTGAAGTTAAATGTCAATATGACAAATTACGCTATCATTCATAACAAGGTGGTAATAACTACTAAATAATAAGATTATTCACAATCAAGGCATAATAACACTATGCGTCATAACAAACCAAACCATAGCATAAGCCACATACAACTTCTTATACCTATTATGCATTCACTTACAGGAGCACACATACATGTAGTTTATTTATGCATAACATAGTAATAAGCAACTCATATATATCTAATTTATTTAAATACAAGCTTTGTAACTTAATAGTCACTGGAAGAACCACATATACTACTCAAATTTTTTTACAAGGATCAAATAGTTACAACAAACTTATTCATACATATTGCAACTTCTATGAATCATATTTTACATTATCCCGGTCTACTCCTCATCCAAAGAGTTGTCTTCAAGAAGATCCTCAATCATGGAGTTGCCTAAGATGTCAGATGCTTTTGGGATAGGGACTAGCAGTTCTTCTAACCTCATAATAGCAAAGTATTCAACGTTACACTCCTCGTCCACTAGTTCCCTCATTATGAGCATCGTTGCTTGCCACCCTTGGGGGTAGACCACCTCGTAGGCATCTACCCAACTTACCCACTTCGTGCCAACTCATTGGTAGCAATTAGCCTAGGATACCTCTTCAAAGAACGCTCTCTTTTGGTGTTACTCTACACGAGTTCTCTCAGCCAAAGTGTTCAGAAGATTCTAGTTCTTTGTATATTGGATGAGTGCATTATGAATAGGCTAGCTAGCAGTAAGCTGCTACTGTAGTGGGATGTCCCCTAAGTGATCAAGCTTATTTTCTTCCATCTGCCGAAAATCTACTAGGCCCGACAGGTAAAAGGGCTAAATTCCAAGGCCCGTCATGGGCATTTTCCTAATGAACTTAATCACCCAGTAATTCGGGGTGACCCGATGTGGTCCCTACTAGTTGCTTAATTCCAAACCCCTCCAGTAAATGACTACATTCTAGGCGGCTCACCAAAAAGGCAAGTAAAGGAAGTCACAGACATAGAATACCATACTACACCGACGCTGCAAAAGTATATAATCCAAATCCAATGCATCTTTATACTATAAATGTAAAAATGTGTAAAGTATTAAGAGGCCACCAAATAGTCATTCCTAAATAGCGATTCACTCCCGCTTTTTATCATTTTTTTTCAAATTTAAAATATTAAATATCTTTATCTACTATATATTATTACACATAATAACCATCTTTTTGTAATTGCCCAATATAATTTACAGAATGTAATTGAATTTTAAAAAATAAAAATAAAATGGTAACCGCAACCTCTAGAGCTTCCCCACATCATCCCACAATTACAGTTCCGCACGGCATTATCTCCTCCCCTACTCCAACACCCCCACCCTAAAAAACAGAGATTCCAGAATTCTCTACACCATAGATTGTGATTTTTTGCATGTGTCCATTCCCCCTCTCTGTCCCCCTTTCAATCCACCATCGATCCTGGCACATTATGCGTGGAAAACAGATGAATCATTTATTTAAGATATAGGAGTCCAGAATTGCATTTCCTTCTCTCTTTTGTCTCAATCTCAATCTCCATGGCCAATCTATGCTTAACCTGAGTGTCTCTCTTAATCTTTATCTCTGATCTGGTTGATTTCTCATGATTTTGTTGTTCTCTCAAGAATTTGCTTCAATTTTAGCTTGATTTGTTGATGTTTAATTTGCTTACAGAGAAAAACTCGATGTGTTTAAGGTTTTTGGATGTATTTATTAATGGTTGCTCCACCTGCGAGGGCTCGAGTTGATTATGACTACCTTGTCAAGCTTCTTTTAATTGGCGATAGTGGTAATGTTTTTGTGATCCTTGTTTGGCTTGTTATTTCATGCGCTTGTGCTATAGATCTTCCTTTTTTGGTTTGGAATTGAATTAATCACTACAAAATGTTCAAGAAACAAGATAGAACAACCCTGAGAAATCAATTTTGACTTCAAAGTTGCATACCACTGACTGGAAACATAAAATGAAGAATTGAGAGAGAGACTAACCAAAAAGGCTTTGGGAAAAGGGGTTGTAACATCTGGAGAAGGAACAAAAACATAGAAGGAAGAGAATTTGGGAAGCCATTAATGTGGGATAAGATTAAAGCTTGAAATTTGAGCAATGGAGGGCATGGCTTGGTTCTTTCTTCCTCAACTGATCTCTTTTCCTGGTTTGGATGGAAAATTATAATTTTAGAGACAAAAAAAAGGGAACGACGACAACAATTAGGGGATTAGAGGAGCTAACATTTCAATTGAAACTGCAAGTTAGATGAAAATTTTTGCAGAAATTATAGAAATACCCTTTCATTTCAATCTACAACAACTTTTCCCAATGGCTTTTTACTCACTAATGGATAAAGGAATTGGAGGTTGGTGTCCAATTTTTTATTTTGTCTATGTCTTTCATTTTGCGTTCTCTCATAACTGAATTTGATAAGTTCTTGGATTTGTTCCTTTTTGCTTAGTTATAATAGTGGGGGATTCACCACTCCAATAGAATTGAAGAGAATTTATTAAGAAGATGATATTGTTAATCAAATGCAAATATTTCTATAGTGAAGGGTAATCCCATAAGAGAATAATGTGAAGATGAAAAATCCTGATTTCCAAAGCACCTAAACCAAGATGAGAGATTGAGGTCTGAGTTCTCAATTTTGAGCCAAATTTCTCTCCATCCTCCTCCCAGTTTCTTTTTTTTTGTTATTTTTTCAACATATCGTCTGGATTTTTTTTAACTGGAGAAAGAAAAATCGAGCCAAGAATTTGATTTTTTTTTCCTTTTGACTTTGAGAATGTAATAAAAGTTGTTGGAAGCAGGGGGAAACTACAAAGTTTGACTACCATTAAAATGAGCACCCAATGACGTCTTTTGGAGAGTCGAGATTTCAATGTTGAGACCGTGATAATGTGGTTGAGAAGGGGTGAGTAAAATACTAAAAATAGTTGGATACATATGTATATGTGTGCAGGTATATACATATCTTAATGTATATACATAGTGTTACTAATTGCGAAAGGGTGATTGTAATAGTAGAATCTATTGCTGCTTTTCTGGTGCTACTCGCTTTCATATTTCTATTGTATTCTCTGTAAAGCTCTGGTTTGATTTTTACTTCTTTCTTGCTCTTTATGTGTGAGCGTGCGTGCGCACGTGTACACCCGCACACAGAGATTTGTTCATGTTAGGACGATTAATTGGTGGAATGGAGTAAAAAAGGGAGGGATTGTAGACATGGTGTGCAAAGAAATGGTGTGTGGGCCAAGATGAGGGAGATAAGACAAAGGAGGCGAGAGTGTTGATAAGGAGGATTCAAAAATAGGGACCCATGGAAGAGCTAGGGATGTATGGGTTGAGTCGAATGTTCTAGGCAATTAGAGAACAAAGTGTTTTTCTTTGGCTTGGGGGGGGGGGGGGGAGGTGGTTTGTAACTTCAGGTGCTTTCTTATTAATCACTTATCAAAAGTTGAAGAATATTGGGGTTCTATCTTGATGAGACAACTCCTAAAAGAGATGTTGAGGAACGTCTTGATGGTTTTTAAGTTTCTAACTGACTGAATTTCATTTGCTCCACAATCATTCCCCTATGTGTTCTCTATTTAGGATCCTAACTCAAATAACAATGCCAATGGTTTTTAATCGACCATTTATATTCTCTACTTTGTATTGTTGTTGCATGTTACCTTTAACGGCACTATTACTTGCTTTATGTGTCTCTTTTATATCATACGTTCAAGCTATCGAATTTGTTTTCATATACCACTCAATTGTTTACGAGGCTTCATTTTCTCATCATATGTAATACAAATGGGATTGGTTAAAGATGAATGTCATGGAATGTCCTCTTTTGGCCCCTCCAAATGAGCCACTTTTTTATTTTCTACATGTTATCACAATTGTTATTTTATTAAAAACATACCACTAATAATTGAATTTGATAATCTTAACTTCTGTAAAAAAATTCCACCTTTTAGACAAACAAAAGAACAAATTTTGGTTAACCTTTTATAGTTGAATTTTGAATAATTTGTGTGTATGTGTAGTTTATCTACTTACGCATGAAGTTGTTATCTATTTATATTTTTCAATGAGTTATTCTATCATCTTTCCTAAGTTATAATGTCAATGATGTCTACAATTGTTATTCGTAAATAGTATATATCTACAAATGTTTATATTAGTATGCACCATGCAAAGTATGGATTCAGACTAGTATAATAAATAAGCATACAGGTATAGACATATATGTCACACATTTCACACATTTGTTATGGTACTGGATATCTAATGCAACCTATGGCTCTGACACCACCAAATGTAACATACCCCTTTCCTAAGAAGGATGTCGCATTGCCAAGACTTCTTGAAGTAACCCCTAAGGCTTAGAAGGATTTATTGAAGTGGTTCTGTAAGCCACGAAGCATAAGTTAAGGTAAGTCTAAGTGTTCTCAAATGAAACTACTAGAGTTTGAGCTGAAACTACAACAAATAAAAAATTCAACTTGAGTTAATTATACGTGGAAATCTTAATAAATTAAAACTTAGCAACTAAGTCAACACTTCTAGTCACACACCCAAGTCACTTATGTTCAAGTTAGCTCACCAATGGTATGTAATTAAAAGTACATAAGGTACAATTGGAGAAAAGTATAGCCAGAGGCAATCTATATGCTTATAAGCACTACAAATTGCTTATTTATTTACAAAGGGTAACATAGTAAAACATAAAATCATGCAGCATGCAAGCGCTCTGAATTAGAGGCAGCTGCAACTAAGTCACCTAAAACAACTTTGTACTTTATTACTTCGAACCTGCAAAGGGAAATAGAGAGGGAAGTGAGCTACCACACTCTTACACATTGTTTGGATTAAGATAGAAGGGGGAAGGGAGGGGAAGAGAGGGGACGGTAATGGAGGGGAAGGGAAAGAAAGGAAGGTGATTTGTACTCACCTTGTTTGGATTATGTTATAAGAAGGGATGGTGGGGAAGGGGGGAAACTATTAAAAATCTTTCCTTCCCCTCCTTTCCCCCTCGTTTTAGGAGTGAATAAAAATGAGGGGAATAGAGGGAAATGAGGTGAAATGTTCCCCTCCGTTCCCCTTGCTTCTCCCTTATTTAATATTTCTAAACAAGGGGAATAAGTATTCATTAACCTTCATTCCCCTCCCTTCCCTTTCTCTCCCTTAAATCTAAACAAATTGTTAGTGAATTATTCTCAACCCTAAGAAAACAAAACTGTTGCATACATTACCAATAAGTAGCATACACACATAAATTATGATTATTATTATTATCTTATTAGCCAAACATGGCCCCAAAATCGTATCACCTTTTAGTTCATCCTAATTGTTGAGATTGGTGGTCTATTTGACTCCCAGTTACACACTTGGTCTCAAAGTAATAAGCATAAAGCTACTACTATAGTTGTTTTAGTAAGGAATGAAAATAGTGCATAAAAGAATATGAATCTCTATTCAAGCTAAGTATTGCATTATAAATTACCTTCCCTTTTAAAGAATTTTGTTTATAAATCGAGACGAACCCTTTTCCAAATGATTCACATGCTCTTCAAATCTTTGCATCAACATATATCAGAATCGAGGGTTTTTAACTTATAACAGGTAACGAAATCACTTTTTAGGGCATTGGATTCAGAAGCTATCCTCTCATTAGGTGAGTGACACAAGTCACGACCTTTGTATTCCTAGGGCCCCCAAAGTCAACAGACTCCTATCCTCGTCAGGATAGTGACAACTAAGATTCCTGTCCAATCAAGATCCTAATGTCTACTCCCGAGACCGAGCCCCTTATATTAGCACTATTCTCTTAGCCTAAAATATCATGAATGCAAACTTTCAACTCACTTGACATTAAAACCCCTATTATAACACAACAACAGCATTTCCATTTTAAAATGGCTAGTACTGCTTTAATAACTAAACAAAATCAACTTCTGAAAGCATAAAAAATGTTCAACTTAGTGATAGGAAGAATTTGAGTTTAAATTTATAACCCCAAGGGCAAGGTTTATCGTCGAGTACTCGGGGTGTCATCTATTGGGAGTTAGGCTTCAAGTATCGGGATTAGCTAGAGTGACTCAATCTAGGCCAAGAAGGAAGGAAATGAAAACAAGGCTAAACTAGGTGAATAAAAGCAGAAGAGGTGGCTTGAGACTATGATTTGACCAATTGACGAACGAAATAGTCGAGATGAGTCCTAACCTACCCGACTCATACCCAGAACTAGAGATGGTCAGTTGCACCATCAAAGATCACCTAAGCCCTCTCTCAAGGGTCATGAGTTAGCCTAATAAGTCTAAACATATTTTCATGGGGTTAGCCCAATTAGGCCACAAAATTAGCAACCATCAGGCCTAGCTAGGATTGGGACTATTTTCATGTCCTAAACTTGACTATTCTTTCCTCCACACTAACTAATCAACCTCACCTCTCGGCATAGGTCAATCGCCCAAAAATATAGCTGAAAGCTCTCTCAAGCATTTCATCGAACACTTGGTGGACATGAGAAAAAACTTCTAGTTCTAGGCATAAGTTGGGTATGGTTAGGCCTAATCCTAGACTAAGTAGCCATCAAGAGGCTAATCACAATCCAAGCCAACCAAACTAATCGCTAATTATCACAAAAATACAATTAAACCTAACTAAACCTAGGCTAACAAAGAAACAAATAAACATGAACCATGGAGGAGAGAGAAAGAAACTAAACTAAGCTAGTCAAGCAAATTAAATATGGATTAACAATAAAGACTAAACATTTGACTAAACAAAATCAAACACTAGAATTAAACTAACAAAATATAAACAAGAATAACATATGAAAAAGAGAGAAAGAGAGGAGAAGAAAACTTATGCTTGATTGGATGAACTTGAAATCCAAAGCTTGAATCCAAATCCACAAAATACAATCTAATTCCCTCTATTGGGTTTTTATTTGCTAAACTAACCTAAAACCTAGCCTCAAAATTGCCAAGGGTGTGGGAGAGAGCCTCCAAAAAGTTTCCAAGGAAGCCTTTTAAAAAGGAGTGAAGCCAGGCCACGAAACAGCACACTGGGGGGAGAGGGGCGACGATCGTCGCCTAAACAACAACCGGCCATCGCTAGCCACGATAGCCTATCATGCTGCCGACGGCCAGGTTGTTGCCAGCCGTTGGCTGGGCTGCTAGCGGCAACCGTTGTGTAGTTGACAGGCTGCTTGTTGCCTTATTTTCTTGTTTTTACTCCATTTTCGTTCCTTTTTGCGACATTTGCTCTATGGGGTTATTGCCTACAAAAGTAAATAAAAAAAGTGAAAATCCTAATAATTACGTTATTATATGAGCTAAAATTAAGCGAGAGAGGCACATAAAATACGACAAATTAGCGCCCAACACTTAGCAAAGAAAACTTGTAAACGAGTTATCGACCAAGTAAATTTCCAGTTTTACATAAAAAGACACTAAAACTAGTTTCAAAGGCCATCAGTTTGCAAATTAATTCATAATTAGTTACACTTAAAAGAATTAAGCAGTTTGGCTCAGCCACATGCTTCATATTGGCTAAATTTGTTCAAAGGTTATAGGAAATAAAACCTTTAAAACATGCTCGCAACTTACATGACACTTATTGACTCACAAAGGTAATGATTTAACATTCAGACAACAACCAATTGAATGGTTTAGTGAACTTGTTCATAGTTCTTGGTTCAGGTTGTGGCTACGACCATGGCCCCAGTCACAACAAAACCAGCAGGTAGATTCTAACTAGAATAAGGCAGAACATGAGCAAGCTGTTGCTCAGTTCACGAACTCATTTCACTATTGAACTGATTTGCTGAACCGTTCAGCTGACTTCCCTGTTCCCGCTTAACTCCTAGGCAAACAGAGCAAGCATAGCTTGGGAGCAGCAACAAGATCACCAACATTTGGGCATTCACAATACCACCATAAATCGACATCAACTAATTTAATGAAATTAGAGACACGATTACAATAAATAACACTTCACAAAATTCATTAGTTCACCACACACATACCCAAACTCCCTCGTCACAGTGCCGCCCACAAATTAACCTCAAAATCATCTCAATTTCAACCCCAAATACTCACATTCACGTCATTCAATCCTTCCTTCTTCTCAAAGCTATTTAATCTGTTAGGAAATTAGAGCAAACTAATAGCGAAAGCAATAGGATGAAACAGATATTCCAAAACTTAAAGAAAGATAACAAGAACAAAACAACGACACACAAGATTTACGTGGAAACCCAATGCAGGAAAAAACCACGGACAACGACGAGCACAATCAATCCACTATATGAGTAGGGAAAATACAAAACGATCACAATCACAACAAGTGATTTGATCCAACAACAGAATTACAACCTCTCTTGTACTCTCTCTCACAATTCTCTACCTCTCAATGTGTTTAGGGATTCAAGGATGATTTTAGATCCTAGGTATGGCCCCATTTTATAGGATCTAGAAAACCAGGGTTTTATCCTTAGAGACAAACCCTAGCCACTAGGAGAAACTGCGCTTCAAGACAAACCCTAGTCGCCTTTGATTTTGGGCCACGAAACCCAATAACCCAACAATCTCCACCCTGGACCGAAATCTCCAATCATCAACTTTGTAACACCATCATAGCACCCCGAAGGGTGATGCCCCCCCCAAAAAGGGCAATGCCCCGAAGGGCACTTAGATACTGTGAATGCCAATTAAGTCCAAGCAATGCTCGAACTTAGCTATAGGTAGAGGCTTGGTTAACATATCTGTAGGATTTTCTGAAGTATGAACCTTCCTTACCACTAGTTCCCCTACAGCAACTGTATCTCTAACATAGTGGTACTTGACACTGATGTGCTTGGTCTTCGAATGGTAGGCATCATTCTTAGTTAGGTGGATAGCACTCTGACTATTAGAAAACACCACAGTAGCAGCCTGTGGAACTCCAAGCTCAGTAACGAGGCCCCTCATCCAAGTAGCCTCCTTCACTCCTTCAGTAGCAGCAACATACTCAGCCTCTGTAGTAGATAGAGTTGTAATTGACTGAAGCGATGTTTTCCAAGAGATAGTACCTGCACACATAGTGAAGATATACCCAGATATGGACCTTCCCCTATCAAGGTCACCAACATAGTCATAATCAATAAAACCTATAACATCATATGTAGCAGCTTTGTTCCTATCAAATACCAACCCCCTTTTAACAGTACCCTTCACATAGCGAATGATCCACTTCACAGCTTCCCAATGATCCTTTCCAGGATTATGCATATACTTAGTTACCACACTCACAACATGTGACAAGTCTGGCCTAGTACATACCATGGCATACATCAAACTACCAACAGCACTAGAATAAGGGACATTAGACATTCTATCTATGTCCTCCTCAGATTGTGGATAACACTCAGCAGACAATCTGAAATGTGCAACAAGGGGTGTGGAAACTGCCTTACAGTTATCCATACTAAATCTACCTAGTACTTTTTCAAGGTAGTGTCCTTGAGATAAGTACAGCTTACCAGCCTTTCGATCCCTCTGAATCTCCATGTCTAAAACCTTCTTTGCTGCACCCAGGTGCTTCATCTCAAACTCCTCATTGAGTTGAGATTTCAACTTGCCAATCAAGGATTTATCCTTAGAGACAATCACATATCATACAATAGCAAGTAAATAAAAGAACCATCAGAATGTTGTCCAAAATATGCACAATTATCATATCGACTGCGTGTGTATCCTTGTGCAATCATGAATGTGTCAAACCTTTTGTACCACTGCCTAGGAGCCTGCTTAAGTCCGTAAAAGGATTTTTTCAATCTACATGCCAGTAGTTCCTTCCCAGGAACTACAAAACCTTCAGTTTGCCTCATGTAGATCTCCTCTTCCAACTCCCCATGAAGGAATGCAGTCTTCACATCAAGCTGCTCTAACCCCAGATCAAACAATCCAACAAATGCAAGAAGCACTCTAATGGAGGTATGTCTAACAACAGGTGAAAAGACATCATTATAGTCAATACCTTCTTTCTGATTGCAACCACGAGCAACCAGGCGTGCTTTCCACCTTCCATCTTCAACTCCAGGAATACCTTCCGTTTTCTTGTAGATCCATTTGGCAGTTAAGGCTCTCCGGCCTTTAGGTAGCTCACATAATTCCCAAGTCTGATTCTTTTGCAAACTCTCAATTTCCTCTTGCATAGCTAGGATCTAATTAGATGAATTTGGGCAGGAGATTGCTTCAGTATAGGTAGAAGGTTCCACACATTCAGGCACTTCCTCTGCAACTGAAAGTGCAAATGCTATCAGTCCCTCATCGTCATTGTAACGAGCATGTCTCTTAATCCCCCTTCGAGGACGATCACGAGTTATGGAGTGAACAACCTCCACCTGAGGCTGATAAGAACTGATAGTGCCAGGTTCAGTACCCTGGCCTCCCTGTTGGGGTGATTAGCAGCTCCACCTTGAACTGCAACGGTCTCCCCTTCTATCTCCATACCGGTATCCTCCTGATCACCTGTACCAGTAGAAGAAACAACAGAATCCTTCCCAGAAGATAACATAGCAGTCTCATTAAAAGTGACATCCCTCATCTGAATGACTTTCTTAGACTCAGGACACCACATGCGATATCCTTTAGACTCAAATGCATATCCAAGAAACATACATTTGATAGCCCTAGGGGCTAACTTCCCATTATTCACATGGGCATACACAGGACATCCAAATATTCTCAAACTAGAATAATCAACAGGATTACTTGACCATACTTCTTCTGGAATCTGAAAATCAATGGAGGTGTGTGGTGAACGATTCACCAAGTAGCAGGCTGTAGAAATAACCTCTGCTTAAAAAGCTTTACGATCCCAAAGCCCGGCATTTGAAAGCATACATCAAGCTTTCTCCAGTAGAGTCCTGTTGATTCGTTCTGCAACCCTATTTTGCTATGGTTTACCAACCAAAGCCTTATGCCTAGCTATGCCATTCATTGTGCAGAACTCTTCAAACTCTGACTCAACGAACTCAAGACCATTGTCAATCCTAAGTTTCTTGATCTTTCTCCAAGTCTGGTTTTCAACCAGAGCCTTGAACTTCTTGAACATGGAGAATGTCTCATTTTTCTGTCTCAAGAAGTAAACCCAAACTTTGCGTGAGAAATCATCAACAAAAGTTAGTATGTAGCGCTTACCTCCAAGAGAAGGAACCTTCGAAGGACCCCATAGATCAGAATGAATGTAGTCAAGGATCCCCTAAGTATGATGTTTCGCTTTAGAGAAACTCATCCTCTTCTGTTTCCCCAAAATACAGTGATCACAAAAATCAAGCTTACCCGTGCCAGCGCTACCCAGACAACCTTTTTTACTTAGAATGATCATCCCTTTCTCACTCATATGGCCCAATCTCATGTGCCAGAATCTTGTATCATTAGCATCTGCTGATGCTGTACCAACTGCAGCTACTCCTGTAACTATAGTTTCTTGTAGGATGTAGAGACTGCCCTGTCGCAGTCCCTTCATTACCACCATGGCTCCCTTTGTCACTTTTAGGACACCATTCTCCATAACAATCTTGCAACCATTAGTCTCAAGAGTACCCAAGGAGATCAAACAACGAGTCATATAAGGTATGTGACGAACCTTAGACAAAGTTCTAACTATACCATCATGGATTTTAACCTGTACAGTACCTATTGCTGTAACTTTGCACTCAACATCGTTGCCCATAAGTACAACTCCAGTATCAACAGGCTCATAAGTGACAAACCAGTCCCTACGAGGACACATGTGATACGTACAATCAGAATCTAAAACCCAATCATCACCTAACCCCTTTTCAGAGGTGGTGGCCAAAGACATGGTAACAAGCTATACATCACCACCAGACTCTGACTCTACTACACAATCAGTTGTAGCAGTTTTCTCATTTTCCTCTTTCCCTTTCTTTTTCTTTAGTTTCCAGCAGTTAGCCTAAATATGACCCAATTTACCACAGTAATTGCAGGTCTTATTAATGAGGATTCTTAGACTTAGATCGGTTCTTTTTCTTATTACCGCTCCCCTTTTGCTCAATTCTACCCCTAACAGCTAATCCCTCAGCCGGATCAGCATAGATATCATGGTCAAATTTCTCCTTAGACAGCAGATTAGACTTGACATCCTCAAAAGATATAGTATCAGAATTACTATATAGCATAATCTCCTTAAAGTGTTTATAAGAAGGGTGTTAGAGACACAAAAAGCATAATAGCTTTATCCTCATCCTCAATCTTTACATCCAGACTCTCCAAATCAACCAGAATAGAATTAAATTCATTCAAATGTTTTTGAACAGGGGTACCTTCAGCCATACGAAAAGTGTACAACCTTTCGTTCAAATGGATCTTGTTGGCTAGACTCTTCGTCATGTAGAGCTCCTCCAGCCGAGTCCACAGATCCACTGCAGTTGACTTATCGAGTACCTCCCGCAGGACATGTAGTGCCAGACACAACTGAATGGCTGAAACCGCCTTCAACTCCAGTTCTTCCCATTCATCATTTGTTAGTGATCCACGCCTCTTCTTTTGGTCTGTTGCCCATTGTTCGTCAGTCATCTTCTCGGGTTTCACGTGAGGTCATTGCAGAACCTTCCACAACCCATGTTGGATGAAAACTGCTCTCATCTGCACCTTCCAGAGATTAAAACTAATCTCCCCATCAAATTTCTGAATATCAACCTTCATAATTGAAAACATCCTAAACCAAAGCTCTGATACCACTTGTTAGGAAATTAGAGCAAATTAATAGCAGAAGCAATAGGATAAAACAGATATTCAGAAACTTAAAGAAAGATAACAAGAACAAAACAACGACACACAAGATTTACGTGGAAACCCAATGTGGGAAAAAACCACAGACGGCGACGAACACAATCAATCCACTATATGAGTAGGGAAAATGCAAAATGATCACAATCACAACAAGTGATTTGATCCAACAGTAGAATTACAACCTCTCTTGTAATCTCTCTCACAATTCTCTACCTCTCAATGTGTTTAGGGATTCAGGGATGATTTTAGATCCTAGGTATGACCCCCTTTTATAGGGTCTAGAAAATCAGGGTTTTACCCTTAGAGACAAACCCTAGCAGCTAGGAGAAACTGCGCTTCAAGACAAACCCTAGTCACCTTTGATTTTGGGCCACGAAACCCAACAACCCAACATAATCCACAACAAATTCAATTCAAGCGTAAACCCAAGTTCCATGGCCAAATCAAAAAATCTTGAAAATTAACTAATAATTTTGGGAATTAAGAATTACCCACCTTATTCCCAACTAGAGAATTGACTGGTGGGCTAAATGGGCAATTTTGAGCTGAGTTCGAATCTCATTTCTTCCCCTTGGCTGGTCGTTGAGAATCTCTCCTCCCAGGTCTGTATTGCTCGTTTCTCGCCTTCTGTGCGCCGCTCCTGCTGTTGAGTTCTTCTTCTTCCTCCCTCCCTCAATCTCACTTTCCCTCTCTGCTTCACTTATTCACTCTAGTTCGAATGGTAGGAATCCATGGTTGATGAAGTGCGAATGTTGGGGTGTTGAGGTGTTGAAGAAATGGGAGCCTTGGTGTTGCTAACTGGGTGAGAAAGGGCACTTGGCACATTGAGTTTAATAACCCTTTTTCCTTTTTTTTTAAAATCTACTAACCCAAAATCATAAAATACTTAGGCCCAATAGATAAGCCGATAAGTTCTAGTATCTGTTACTTCGATCAATAATTTCGCTCAGTTTAACCCTCATTTATTTACTAATGTTACGCATTCACATAGTAAGTCTTGAAAATTTGAAACTAATTTTATAAAATTATTCACTTTAATAAATACACAAATATTAACCTAATTTAAGTAATATAATAAAACTATAGTTAGGAAAATTGTTAAATGAATTAGTTAGCTCCATCCAAAAAAAAACCCATGGTTATTACAAGCATTTAAAGTGTCTTTATTCATAGAAATGTCAGTTTATTGTATAGAACTCGTTCGTCCCTTGAATATGAAATAAAGCAACTACACAAACTCACGCATAAAAAAATCTCATAATCTAAGATTCGGAGAGAACTCCTCGTCACAATTAGAAAGACAAATGCGAAATATAGATAAAATTGCTACTAAGTAGAAATATAGAAATTAAAACGGTTAGAATGACCGGAATCCCGACCATCCCCACTTTTATAAAGTAAGATGTCACCAAACAAACAAACAACAAGATTTAGGAAAAAGTTGAAAGAAGATGACAATTATTGGAAGAAGATGGACGACAGGAAGATGAGAATCCTTGGCATTGATATTGACTAGTTTGAAACTTATAGTATGATTTTGATATAATAATGAGTTAATGCCGATATTATTAAAAAATGTAATTATTGGAATTATAAAAAATTATGTTGGAAAAGCTCGAGCATAGTCGTATTCGGAAGATATTGGCCATGTTTGGCAAATAGCTTTTTAGGTACAAAAAGAGCTTTTGGGGGGTATTAGTTGTTTGACTCTGGTTAAAAAGCTCTTTAAGGTGTTTGGTTGATTAGTTTTTTATATTAGCTTTTTATACTCAAAAAACTCTTTTACAAAAAGCTCTTTGAGATAGTTTTTTCAAAGAGCTTTTTGATATTTAGTATTATAATGATCATACTAACCTTATAATT
Source organism: Selenicereus undatus (assembly GCA_017589665.1). Lineage (NCBI taxonomy): Eukaryota > Viridiplantae > Streptophyta > Magnoliopsida > Caryophyllales > Cactaceae > Selenicereus > Selenicereus undatus. Next base: position 46,893,149 of record JACYFF010031956.1, read on the forward strand.
TGGACAAATTTACATTACATGTCATTCACAAATGATATTTCCGAATGTTGGATGCTTATACTTTAAATTTTTAAATTTTTTTTTGAGACAAGAGTTGTGGATGGTCATGATGTTGAAGATAATGCTTTTAATTTTAACGCTTTCTTAATTTAACAAATAATTTATGTTAGTTAGTCTTATATGATATATAAATATTTTTTATATCACATGATTTCAATTGCTATTAAAAAAAATTATTTAACATTAAAAATATATTTTGATTATAAGTACTAAAATTAGGAAAAAGTATAAATGTAATTTTATATATCACATGAGTCTTAATTCATAATTCATATCGAAAAGAAAAATAAATATCCAATTAAAAGTTGTTTTGTTAGAAAAATAATGAAATTGGGTAATGAGTATAAGTGAAATTTTATCAAATAGCTTTGTTAGAAACAGCTAACTTCACCAAACACTTTTTTCACAAACAGCTAATGCAATCAGTTAAGTCAAACAGCTAATACAATCAGCTAACAGCTAACAGCTGATTGCCAAACAGGGCCATTACCATTGTACTAATTTAGGATTTTCGATTTTTTGGATCTTTCTTCCTCTTTGGGTAGTAAACAAAAAAGAAAATGAATAGAAACAACCACAAAGGTAAGTTCTAATGAACATTACTTTTTCTAAGATCTACAGGTGGGCCCGAAATTTATAACATCTTGATTGACTATTCATCGTACAAATTTTTCATCTCGGTGGCTAATATTAAAAGGTTAAATTATTTTCCATTAAAAATAACTACTTGTTATCTGATTTCCAGAGCTCGCTTTGTCCATTTTGTTGAGCATCGAAATCCTGTGCGGAGCCATGACCTCGTCAACAGTCAGTCTCTACCTTAAGGCGATCTTACTCCTTTTCTTCATTGGTTCTCCTCCCTGTGCTGCTGCCAATGATACAGTTCCTTCCAGCAACTGTAGCAATAAACCTCGATTGGTGCGTTTGTGAAATTATTGTTGTCAATTGTTCCAACAGTGTGCTAGTTTCTGGGTCTCTGTTTATAAGCAAATGCACTTCAATCAGTGTTTGTGCTGTGGATTTGTTTGTTATCTGGCTCCTTTATTTCAATTGCAATTTTTATTTTGTGGAGTGTCATATTTGAGATGCTCCTTTTGCTGCACGGCGAGAAGAGGGGTTTTCTGGTGTTGGTGGCGTTTCTAGGGACAATTGAGCTCCGTTAGATGTATCACCATGCTTTCCCCTCATGTCTGTTTTCTAAAGTGTTTTGACCGTAATGCACTTGCATAACCTAGAAAAATAGAAAATATGCATATTTGAAGCCGACTATGAAATTGCATAATATACACATTAATCGCATAATGGATAAATATATGAACATTCCAGCCAACTTACTGTAGAAAATGGCCATGAAGGGGAAGCATGGTTGCACACAGATATGAGGTCAATTTTCCCTTGCTTTTTAAGTTCATATCTAAGTCATGGAATGCATTTTGCCTTTATGTCATGCCTTGAAGATAGCTAGGATCTCAGGCAAGAGGTAAAATTATAAATAGTGCATAAACGTTTGATAAACAGAATCGAAATGCGGATTTAGGCGGCTGAAGGGTTGCCCTTTAAGGACTTAAGTACAGTCCTCAATTTAGTGTGGTACATGAAGCTTATACAGTGGGCTTGCTTGTGGAATTGGTAAATTGCGCTGTGCTTTCGAGTCACTACTGTATCACAGTGGCCTTCAGTTTCTTTTCTTATATGTGACTGCATGTGGATGTTAACGAACCAACTTTTTAAGATTGGTGTCCATTGAGTCTCCTGGCAGCTAGCTAACTTCAGGAATCCCAAATCTGTTTCTGTTTAAAGGACTACCTATTGCCCGAATTCCAAAAAAGAAAAATGCAACTTCCACACCTTGTTCCCCAAAACACATGCACACGCACACACAGAGGGACAAGAGATGATGATAACTTCAGAATATAGGCAGACTTGGAACTTCCTTGCAGCTGAAGAATCGGAGTCGCTTGATTTAGAAAAGGATATGAATCATTGTTATGCACTTATGCTTTGCAGTATGTTTTGTCACTCTGATTTTTGGTAGGTTTGTCATACTCAGTATGTGTTATAATAAATCTCACCATTAAGGGGAAATTATATGTGCTTCCAATCACCTTGCTTGGAGTATATCTTAGAGCTTATTGTGATTACAGCACTGTGACTTTGACTGTAGTACCGGCCCCTGTGATCCTGGCACTAACAACAGTGTAGGCATGGAGAAACAGCTAGAAAAGCATGGTCGCATAGCACTGCAAAATCGATCAGAAGATGGCCTGGTACTTGAACTTCCAGCAAGCGAATGGTTTGGTACTTTGGTGATGTAATAGATCCTGGAAAGGTCATCTGAGATTTCTGCTGCACTGTCGGCCATCTACTACTGTACAACCTGTGGCAACTGCAATTAAAGCTACAGCTATGCAGATGGAACTCATGGAATCTGATCTGGTGCGAAGTGCTTTATCTTTGCCAGTAAGTTGTTGGAGGTGGAGCATAGTGGATCAATATTCTTCCATTCATATGAAAGAGCTGCTCGATTTGATTTGACTCATTTGGGAAACCAATTTTTGTGTATACTTCTTGTGATGTTTTTAACTTAGGGATGAGTTTTTCATACGAGGGGGGAATGATGCAAAATAGAAGTTCGAACAGTTCATGGAAAATACTCTTATGGAATCTATTGTCGTTAGTACATTATTTCAATTATTTTTTGATAATAGAGGAGAATTTCAATTTAGCAAGCAGGTTTTGTATGCTGCCAGCGGAGAAAGAATTGGCTGACCGCCTCCTTGTTTATTGTTGGTGGGCTACTTTTTTTGGCAGTTCTTGTACTCCTTTAAGGACTGTGTGGGTTCAACCAAAGGAATGTCAAATGTGTTCTGATGGGCTTAGAAAAGATGGATGAGGAGGAGTTGTGTTCTTTTGAATTTGGAAAATGATATTTTGTGTTGCTGGGTGAGTATTTCGAATGAAGGAGTTCCGGAATTTGAGGGCAAAATTATGCTTAATCACCAGTTGAAAATTACATTTTCAGGAATTGTTTATAGTTAAATGACTTGTTTAACTATGGACGCTTGGCATTGTTGGATGTTATTGATGGTATTATTCATGTGAGTGTGAGGGTGTGATGATTTTTGTGTTCTTTTGGGATAAGTAATCAAGAAATTTGTAATAATGATACACCAGGGGGATGCTTGCTTGTTATTTACTAAAAGAAAGGAGTATGCTGAAATTTTCGTGATGTTGTTTTGCCTATAAAAGAGACATGTTAAAAATCTATGTATTGTTTGATATTAATCTATGGCGCTGTATGCGCATTGAGGTGAAAGAAAAGCTTGAAAAATATCTAGGAACTTATTTACTTGTCTGCTTAAAGGGCTACTTGTGGCGATGGAGTACAATGAGTTGTCAAAGAAATGTATTTTCTGTTTGATATCTGTTTCCTGGAATGCATATGTAGCATGTAGTTCAATGACAATTACGACTACCACATTATGTGGGTTCTACAGAAGTATAGTCCTTGAATCCAGATGTAGGGAGATTTGCTTAGCCCTACAAGGAGTGACTGTCTTAAGGAATCCTAGAGGGGAGAGGTGAGGGAGCCCATTTTGGGGTGTAGATTTTGGGGGCTTAAACCATTCTTGTAAATTGGGGTGTAGACTGAAAGAGTTGAGAGAGAGAGGTAACAAGTTTGCTATTCATGACTTCTATTCCTCCTTGGAGGATATGAAGTCTGCTATTCCCTAGAGGATATGAAGTCTGCTATTCATGACTTCTATTCCTCCCTTTTCACTGAACACGAACCTTGGAGGCCAAAGTGGATGGGCTCGTCTTACCATCTCTTATAGATTCTCAGTGGGTGGTTATAGTGTGCATTGTTTTTTTGAGTAAGCAGCCCTTACAACTTTGCAGCAATGCTGCGGTGACAAGGCTCCTGCTGAGATGGTATGATTATGACCTTTCTTCAGGATGATTGGGACACCTTGAAGGTGCATATTTTGCGGATGTTCACAGAATTGCACTCCACGGGGAAGTTGGTCAAAAGTCTCAATGCAACTCTCATTGGCCTTATTCCCAATAGATTTGGTGCTCAGGACATTGAAGTTTGCCGATCAATTAGCTTAGTTGGCTATATGTACAAGCTTTTATCAAAGGTGTTGGCCACCAGATTGAGAGGGGTCATTGGTAGTTCGATTTCATGTAACCAGTTTTTGTAGCTGGCCGTTAGATGCCTTGATCGCTAATGAGCTTGTCACTGTATCAAGCAGGGAAGAGTAGGTGTCATATGTAAACTTGATATCGAGAAGGCTTATGGTCATGTGAAGTTGAAGTTTCTTCTGTACATGATGAGGAGAATGGGTATCGAGGGATAAATGGTTAGGGTGGATATCTTGGTGCATCTCTACCACCTCTTTTGGAGTGCTTAGTGGCTCCCCGATGAACTTCTTTTTTGCTTCGAGAGGACTTCGCTAGGGTGATCCTATCTCACCTCTTCTTTTCGTCCTTGTCATGGAAGTCCTGAGTAGAACATTGTGTACTGCTTCCCAAGCCGGTCTTATTGCTAGCTTTTTTATGGGAGACTCTCATTCGGTTCTCTTGGAAAATTCTCACCTCCTCTTTGCAGATGGAGCAATTAGATTTTGTGATAATGAGTGTGAGCAGATTAAAGACGAGATTAAAGAGGGGCTACATAGCTTTAGGTCCTGATGTCATATCACCAAAGAGGAGATTAATAAGGCATTAAGGAAGGTGAAGAATGGAAAGACAGCAGGCCTAGATAATATCCCGATGAAAATTTGGAAGTGTTTGGGTGAATAGGGCCTTAAATGGCTAACAGAGCTTTTTAATGTTATAGCTAGACCCGCAAAGATGCCCAACATGAGTTAGTACAGTTATTCCATTATGAAGAATAAGAACGATATTTAGAACTGCAAAAACCATAAAGGTATAAAACTGCTTAGTTACACTATGAAGTTGTGGGAAATGGTGATTGAGGGAAGGTTGAGGTAGGATATAACGTGAGTTAGGCCGCTTACATATGGATCTTCCCATACCCCTCGCAAGTGGGGCCCATACTAAGAGGAGGAGTTGTTGTTGAGTGTGAGCATATTGTTAATATTCGTTGCATCCTCATGTGGTTTGAGGCCATTTTTGGACTGAGATTCAACCTAACTAAGTCTTCTATCTTGCCTGGGGGAAGTGGATAACGCTCATGTATTTGGAGGACCTTTGGGTTGTGATTTAGACTCCCTTCCTTCGCCGGACCTTGCTTGAACGCGGGATGCTTGTGCACCGGGCTGCCCTTTTTTTGGACTCCCTTCCTTCCTTTGTCCTCGGACTTCGCCTTGGTGCTAAATTCAAAAAGTAGTCCACTTGAGAACCAATTATTGAGGGATTTCATAAAAGACTATTTGGTTGGAAATTCAGCATCTCACTAAAGGGGGTAGATTGACACTCATCAAAAGCATCCTCTGTAGCATTCCCACCTACTTTCTTTTTCTTTTTCCCATTCCTTGTTCGGTGGCAAACAAGCTAGAAGCCATTCAGAGAAGCTTCCTCTAGGGGTCTGTTGGGGATGATTTCAAGTGGAACATCGTGCAACAACCTTTTCCTAGATGCGACTGAGGCATTAAAGACTTAACCATGTTTAATGAGGCCCTTCTTGGCAAGTGATACGGAGGTTTACCAATGAGAAAGAGAGGCTTTGGAGAACTATGTTCAAGGCCAAGTACAGAATCTAAGGTCTTAATTGGGTTCCAAGCAAATATAGGGAAACTTATGGTGTTAGTTAGTGGAAGTTTATTACTAAAGGTTGAGATAGATTCTTCTCTCACATTACTTTCAAGGTGAGTGATGGATCTTCCATCTTCTTCTGGCATCACAATTGGTGCAATGGAGTTCTTTTGAGGGATTGTTTTCCTTTTGTATATGCCGTTGCGGAGGATAGGGATGCACGAGTCTCCGATTATTTAAAGCACAACTCTTCTTCAGTTGTTTGGTCTCCCGTTTTTGTCTGTGATGTAGTCCCAGAGGATGACAGTGTGGCTCAGCTTTTTAGCATGCTTGAGGGGATGCATCTCATGGACTCTTCTTTTACCATGGTTAGATGGAACCTCAATGCCTCCGGGAAATTCATCGTGAAATCTTACTTCCTCAGTTCATCCCCATCTCCTTTGCAGTGAGCAATTCACCACCTTCTCCTTATGTTTGTGGTTTCCCCTGGAGTATTATTTGGAAGTCTTCTACCCCTTCAACAATGTCCTTTTTTTTGTGTGTGGGAAGCTTTTCAAGGCAAGATCTTAACTTATGATAGTTTACAAAAAAGGGGCAAAATTTTGGTCAATAGGTGCTTCATGTGCAAATCTTATTTGGAAACCAAAAACCATCTTCTTCTTCATTGCCCATTTGCTGGAAACCTTTGGGATTTAGGGTGTAGTTGTTTGGGTCTTTATTGGGTGGTGTCTAGCATGATGAGGCATCAACTTCTGGCTTGGGAAGGTTTTTTTTGGAAGGAAGGCTAAATATAGTGTGTTTTGCGTACTCTCGCATGCCATCTTTTGGATGTTGTGGACAGAGAAATAGAAGGTTTTTGATGGGGTCAGAAAGCTTTGCTTGAGTGGTTGAAGGACAAGTGGCTCAAGATTTTATTTGTTTTGGAAGGTCTTTTGTGCCTCTTTGATTGATATTATCGATTTTGTGGATAGTCTTTTCTTGGGGTTGTAATTAGCTTCTATGGATGCTTTATCAACATCCTCTCTTGTACCTATCCTCTTTCTTTAATGACATATATTATATTTTCCTCATCAAAAATAATATAAAAATAAAAATGGAACTTAAGAAAAATTAGAAATTAACAGCACTCTAGTTAATAAAGGAACTGTACAAAGTATCAACCAAATATCTAAAACCCGGTTGTACTGCAATTTCATGCGAGTGCAAATGATTGAGGAACTGTGCAAATGATTAATAGCACTCTCTCATCTTCTTTTTGCAGACAACACCATTGTTTTTTGTGAAAATGATTGTGAGCAGATGGTGAACCTTCGTTGTGTGCTTACTTGGTTTCAGGCGGTTCCGGGTCTCAGGGTTAACTTGGCAAAAAACTCTATTCTGCTTATTGGACATATGGACAATATTCAACTGCTTGCCAGTGTTTTAGGTTGCAATGTTGATGCCTTTTCGACTACTTACCTAGGCCTCCCTCTTGGTGCTAAATTGAAGGAGAAAGCCATTTGGGACCCAATTATCGAGAAATTTGAGAAAAGACTTTCTGGATGGAAGTCTATGTACCTTTCAAAAGGGGGGAGATTAACTCTCATCAAGAGTGTTCTCTTAAGTATCCCGACTTTCTTCCTCTCTTTTTCCCTTACCTTCGTCAGTGGCCAATAAATTAGAAGCAATCGTGAAAAATTTCCTTTGGGGTTCTTTTGGGAGTAACTTCAAGTTTCATCTTGTGAGATGGAACATTGTGAAGCAACCACTGTATTTAGAAGGGTTAGTGATGGGGACCATCCAAGCCAACCCTCCATAGCACTTACCAATGATCCACCCACTGTTTTGGAGCCCAAGAAGGTCAAGGAAGTTCATGCCATGGTCAGAAATCACTTGTGCAAAGAGGAAGAAGAACTGCCCGGTTCATACCGTTTCTGGCCCGGTTTTGTTTCTCTGTTGGAGCAAAATATAGAAGCGGAAATTTCCTACATGCACCACCCCCTTAAAGCTTAAGATCTTAGCTTTCCAACAAGACCTTTTGCAAGGCATTTGGAGCTCATTTGGTCAGTCAACCAAGCCAAAACCGAAAGCATTGCACTGCCGGGCGCAATCTAGCACTGTCCGAAAGAAGCTTCTGATTTGTTGACCTACTTAGCTCCAACTTTTGTCAAACTTTAGGGCATGAAAAGTATCTAAATATTTATCAAATCATGGCCCTAAAGTTGAGCTAAGGGACCGGCTTGTGCTTCTTTTATCCAGCCAAAGAAGGAAGGAAATCCCTTTTACCCGGGCAAAGGGATAAACCGGCTGCCACCTTGTTTTTGGTGTGTACTGCTGTACTCTTGTACTTATTGCAGGTTCAAGGCCCTAAGGTGCTGCACCAGGGTTATTAAATGCTTGACACCTCAATTTTGAGATTAATTAAGCTAGTGAGGTGTCAAGGTTAGGCTAGATCAGTTGTTTTATCAACTAGTACTTGTAATCTAGCCTAGGCTTAGTCATTTAGTCAATTTTTAGCTTGGTTGCAGCCCTTGGCCGAGTGAAGGGAGGTGTCGGCTATAAATACCCCCTCTCTTCCATTTGTAAGGGTCTTTTGTCAAATTACAAACACATTTGAGCTTTGTCTTTCTCAAACTCCTAGTTCTATATCTTAAGTTTGGCAACTTAAGTGGTGTCTAGGTCTCTTTATCTCAATTGGGTGGTGCTTCTGTATCCCAATTGATCTAAGGAGATTGCCCTAGTGTTCAACAAGAGTGGCTCCTTTGGATTATCTCTTGAAGGCACTTGAACTATCCTACTCTTCTTCTTCTTCTTCTTCTTCTTCTTCTTCTTCTCCCTCCCATCCGAATTTCCACATTCCCCTTCATTCTTAGCAAGTGCAAGGTGAGATACATCAAGTGGTATCAGAGCCTTGGCTACCCTCCTGAGCGTGCTTCCATCCTCAAATACACCCCCAAACACTAAGCCACAAACACCCTTAACCATCCCCCCATTTCACTCCCTTGCACCTTCTCAACCGTGCCACGGACCGAACGTTAGCACGGGCACCCCGTGCTACTAGGCACGACCGTGCCACCTTTCCAGCCTACACACTCTAACTCAGCAGCCAAGCACGGTCTGACCGTGCCTCCTTGCACGAACGTGCCCTTTGCTCTTAACCCGAAACACTCTAACACCTACTCTCTTGTAACCATGTCTTCAAGCCTCACCCCGGATCAAAGTGAGAAGGCCGAGTTAGAGGCCAAGGTCAAGTACCTCCAAACCCAACTTGACCAACTCCTTGAGGAAAAGAGAAGATACTTGAGGAACTCTAGAAGTCCCATGGAGCAACACCCTCGGATTGATCTTGAAGAGGAAGAAAGCTACCCCCATGAATCCTCTAGTGAAGAAGGTGAAGGAAGGAGACCATTTCGACCTAGTGGAGGTGGCAACCTTGACTTCAAGGTTGATATACCCGAGTTTGAAGGCCATCTAGACCCCGACTTGTTCCTAGATTGGCTTCGGACGGTTGAAAGAGTCTTCGACTACAAAGACATCCCGGATGAGAAAAAGATAAAGCTTGTAGCCCTTAAGCTTCGCAAATATGCTTCCATTTGGTGGGCTAATTTAGTGACCAAGAGGGCAAGGAAGGGGAAAGGGAAAATCCTAACTTGGGCTCAAATGAGGGATAAACTCAAGGCCAAATTCCTACCCACCCACTACCTCCATGATAACTACCTTAAATTCCATAATCTCAAACAAGGAACCAATAGTGTGGAAGAATATACTAGGGAGTTTGAACAACTCCTCTTGAAATGTGATTTGAAGGAAGAAGAAACCCAAACCCTTGTGAGGTATTTGAGTGGTTTGGATGAACAAATTGTCCATGTCATTGAGCTACATCCTTACTCCTCTTTTGATGAACTTAGTTCCCTTGCATACAAAGTTGAACAACACCGAAAAGCCAAAGGGAAGGGGATTGTATCCAAGCCGCCTCCTCGGTCTTACCCTTGTCAAAGACCCCCAAACACAACTCCTAGACCCCAAGCTCCACCTCCTCCACGGCCAAACCCCCCACATTCCCAAAACACACCTCAAAGAAACCCTCCCAAATCGGAAGATAGAAGGAGATGTTTTCGGTGTCAAGGACTAGGGCACATTGCTTGCGAATGCCCAAACAAAAAAATTATCACCTCGGCTGAATTTCAAGCTTCCTTTGAGGGGCTTGATGGAGAGCATGAAGAAGAGAAAGAACTAGACTCGAATGAGTCTCTAGAAGAGGTTGAAGAAGGTCCGGATGAAGGGGAACTTTTGGTTATTCGAAGGGCCTTAAGTGGCCTAGCTTCCCAAGATGAGTTTGAACAAAGAGAGTTCATCTTCCATACAAGATGTACCGTAGGTGGCAAAGTGTTCTCCCTTATCATTGATGGGGGGAGTTGTGCAAATGTGGCTTCACAATCGATGGTGGACAAACTCAAGCTCTCGGTAACTCCCCATCCAAAGCCATACACCATCCAATGGCTTAACCAAAGCAAAGGTTTGCAAATCTCTTCGCGGTGCCTCTTGTCTTTAAGCATTGAGAAAACTTACAAAAATGAGATTTGGTGTGACATTGTACCAATGGACCGTTTCTCTAAAATGACCCATTTTGTTCCTTGTCACACTACCCATGATGCCTCCCACATAGCCAATCTCTACTTCAAGGAGATTGTGAGACTACATGACATCCCAAAGAGCATGGTTTCGGATAGGGACACTAAGTTCCTTAGTCACTTTGGGCTCACCCTTTGGAGAAAAATGGGGATGCACCTCAAGTTTAGCACCACTTGTCACCCCCAAACTGATGGCCAAACCGAGGTGACTAACCGGACCTTGGGGACCTTACTTAGGGTCCTTGTGAAGAAGAATATCAAGGCTTGGGATGAACTCCTACCTCATGCGGAGTTTGCTTTCAACCGGGCACCAAGCAAAGCCACTCACCTCTCCCCCTTCAAAGTGGTCTATGGGTACAATCCAAAAACTCCCTTGGACCTCACACCCATTCCTACTCCTAGCAAGTTCAGTTGGGAGGCCAAGAAACGAGCCGAAGAAATCAAGGATCTTCATGCTCAAGTTAGGGGGAGGATTGAGAAGTCTAATGCCCAAGCCATGCATCAAGCCAACAAGCACAAAAGGGAGGCCCATTTTCAGCCAGGGGACTTGGTATGGATTCACATGAGGAAGGAGAGGTTCCTAAGCAAGCGCAAGTTCAAAATCATGCCAAGGTCGGATGGCCCCTTTGAGATCTTGGAAAAGATTGGACCTAATGCATACAAGGTCGACTTGCCTGGTGAGTATGGGGTCTCTGCCACCTTCAATGTGGCTGATCTCAACCCCTACTTTGAGGAAAATGAAGAAATCCCAAGTTTGAGGTCAAACTCCAACTCACTTGGGGAGGATGATGGGGACCATCCAAGCCAACCCTCCATAGCACTTACCAATGATCCACCCACTGTTTTGGAGCCCAAGAAGGTCAAGGAAGTTCATGCCATGGTCAGAAATCACTTGTGCAAGGAGGAAGAAGAACAACCCGGTTCATACCGTTTCTGGCCCGGTTTTGTTTCTCTGTTGGAGCAAAATATAGAAGCGGAAATTTCCTACATGCACCACCCCCTTAAAGCTTAAGATCTTTGCTTTCCAACAAGACCTTTTGCAAGGCATTTGGAGCTCATTTGGTCAGTCAACCAAGCCAAAACCGAAAGCATTGCACTGCCGGGCGCAATCTAGCACTGTCCGAAAGAAGCTTCTGATTTGTTGACCTACTTAGCTCCAACTTTTGTCAAACTTTAGGGAATGAAAAGTATCTAAATATTTATCAAATCATGGCCCTAAAGTTGAGCTAAGGGACCGGCTTGTGCTTCTTTTATCCAGCCAAAGAAGGAAGGAAATCCCTTTTACCCGGGTAAAGGGATAAACCGGCTGCCACCTTTTTTTGGTGTGTACTGCTGTACTCTTGTACTTATTGCAGGTTCAAGGCCCTAAGGTGCTGCACCAGGGTTATTAAATGCTTGACACCTCAATTTTGAGATTAATTAAGCTAGTGAGGTGTCAAGGTTAGGCTAGATCACTTGTTTTATCAACTAGTACTTGTAATCTAGCCTAGGCTTAGTCATTTAGTCAATTTTTAGCTTGGTCGCAGCCCTTGGCCGAGTGAAGGGAGGTGTCGGCTATAAATACCCCATCTCTTCCATTTGTAAGGGTCTTTTGTCAAATTACAAACACATTTGAGCTTTGTCTTTCTCAAACTCCTAGTTCTATATCTTAAGTTTGGCAACTTAAGTGGTGTCTAGGTCTCTTTATCTCAATTGGGTGGTGCTTCTGTATCCCAATTGATCTAAGGAGATTGCCCTAGTGTTCAACAAGAGTGGTTCCTTTGGATTATCTCTTGAAGGCACTTGAACTATCCTACTCTTCTTCTTCTTCTTCTCCCTCCCATCCGAATTTCCACATTCCCCTCCATTCTTAGCAAGTGCAAGGTGAGATACATCAGTTAGGTATAAGGGACTTGCATCTCTTCAACGAGGCCATTCTTGATAAGTGGTTGTAGAGATTTATGAATGAAAAGGGCAATATGTGGAGGAAGGTAGTTACCATCAAATATGGGGACGATGGATTCGGATGGTTTCCCTCTAGTGTGAAAGGCTCTTATGGGTATAGTCTTTGGAGATATATCTCCAAAGGTTGTGGGAGATTCTTTCCACACTGTTCCTTTGAGGTAGGAGATGGTTCTTCAATCTTTTTTTGGCATGATCGCTGGTGCAGCGAGATTCCTTTGAAAGACCTGTTCCCTAGGCTTTATGTTTTAGCGGTGGACAAAAATGCCTCTGTTGCTAATTATCAGGAGCAGGTTTATGGGAACAATATTTGGGCACCTGTTTTTGTTCAAGATGGATTCATTGATGATGATTCCTTGGTAAGCTTTTTCAATGAGCTTAATGAGGCTAAAATAGGAGAATCTTCAATGGATTGGGTGAGGTGGGATCTAACCACTCAGGGTGCTTCACTGTTAGATCTTTTTATTTGGAGCTGCTTGATGGGAAGTTTTCACCACAGGAGGTTCATTCTAAAAAAGGTTTCCTTGTAAGCTCATGTGGAAGTCTTTAGCCCTCTTAAAGGTTTTTTTCTTTATATGGGAAGTTACACATGGGAACATACTGACCTGTGACAACTTACAAAAAAGGGGGAAAATTCTGGTGAATAGATGCTTCATGTGTAAAAGGGACTTTGAATCTACGGATCATTTATTGCTCCATCGTCAGTTTGCGAGCATAATTTGGAATCTAGCTTTCAGTTGCTTGGGCATTTCTTGGCTTGCCCCTGATTCTATTAGGAACCATCTTTTGGCTTGGGAGAGTTCCTTTGGTAGGAAAGTTAAGAAGAAGAAGGAGGAAGCCATGGTCCTACCTCATGTCATCTTTTGGAGTATTTGGAGAGAGAGAAACCGAAGAGTTTTTGAAAGTATAGAAACCCCTCTTCAGCGTTTGAAAGAGAATTTCATCAAGATTCTCTACTTTTGGAAGAATGGGAAGTTTAGCTCTTCCTAAATTGATCTGGATGATTGTGTGGATTGTTTATACTTAGGTTGTATATAGCCTTTTGTATGATGCTCACTCTGCAGCTGATCTTCTGATCTTTCTATATTAATATATTACCTTTTCCTTATTAAAAAAACAATTTCATGCGAGGGCTGCGGAGAGATTACAACGTAAGTAACAATGAAAGGTATAAATAGCATATGGTTTTCTTTTTTTTCTTTTTTTTTTTAATCTTGATTGCATCATGTGCTTGGAAGCATGATTTCCTTTTGTTTCTGCTGGCTTTGATAATGGTAACATCTCATTGGTGTCTTTCGGTTTCCTCACTAAGGTCTTGCGGACTTCTTTTATTTTATATATTCCTTGTTCTTAATGTATTTACATACCTTTGTTCATGTTGGTGGCTGCTTGTCTCTGTTTTTCAGGTTAAGGTTAAATATTGGATTGACGATGTTGAAAAGGGAAGCTTTAGTGCAGTAACCGCAGAATTTGGCCTTTACCCTCCTGTTGGGAAGAAAAGTTTGAGACTGGCTGCTCTATTTACTAATCCCTTGAACTGTTGTTCTTATCTGTCATCAGAGGTTAGTGGTCCTTAATCTTCCTCTTTTTAATGTAAATTTTCTTAAAAACTGGGGTCGGGGAGCAAGCAGCTTCTCTGTAGTAATATTTGTACTATAACTGAGTAAGCTGGTGTAACTTAGGCAGGGGAAGGAGGAGTTTTAGCAGGGGGAAACAGAGAACAGAAGGGCAGAATCGTTGAAAGGAAACAACCTAGTGCATTGATGTCTATAACTAATCATCATTTGTTTGTGTACATTAGTTATAAGAGTAGGAAATCAGAATTAATTGGAATCCTAAATAGCTTGGAATGGTAGACATAGTTGATAACAGAGTTCTCATTGGCAAATCTTTCCTAAAATAAGTTTGATATCTGTGTTTCTATAATTTCGCCCTACTTGGAAAATCTCTCCACAGAGTTGGCATGAGCTTATGCTTCAAGCAATTTAGGATAGACACAGTGTGACTTTTCATCGAAAAGCAAAGAATTTGGATATAGGTTGATCCTATCTGACAGAAAGATAATGTTCTCAATCTCACATGCAAATATGCAATATGATTACATGCTCCTGATTTACACACAGCTGCATAGAAGGCAACACCCAGCATTTCCTCATAGAACAGGGAAAGATGCTCAAGAGTACCATGATAATGACCTAAATCCTGAATCTTAAATATATGATTAACAGGCAAGTTACGAGAAAACTCTAGTGAATATATATGAAAACAAAAGACATTTTATGATTCTACAAGGCTTGCAGCCAGGCAAGGATTCTTAATGACTAAAATGAGTGTTTGTGACCTTTTTCGACAGACATATACTACCATTTAAGTTAACTAATCCAACCCCCTTGTTTGGTTATCCAACATTCATTCTGTCCTGTTGCACAGATCTTTGGGCTATGTTTTGGGAGGTGCTGCTTTTATCTGTTTGATGGTTCAGCTGAGTTTGAAGGTTAAGAAGTTTCTTTCTTTTAAGCTAGTCATCTAGAAATGAATACAAGCCTATCTCAGGAGGCACTTGTGCATTGTACGTGGTTCCAACAAATGTAAAAATCCTATAATCATTTTATTATAGGACTAGATCACTAGAAAAATGGGTAAAATTCCTTGCACAATTTTACATGGATTCCTTCCCATGGACTCTTTAACTTAATTATCCATTTTTGTTGTACTGTTTTTGATGTGGTTTATGTATGGATTTGTTGCCTGCCATATGAATATGATTTTTGTAAGCTGTTTCAATGCCCCTCCTAATGGCCTTAGCAACTAGCTTGAAAATCCCGTAACTAGATTGGTCAGAACATAGACTTGAGATCGGCTTCCTATTCACCTTGTAACTGGTGAGTGAATTGTAGGTATGATTGGGCGTCTTCAGAGCCCAAGCCTACCTATGCCACTGATTTTAGTGCCCCCCCCCCCCATTTTGAGAGTGTGAGAACTACCATCAGGCTCCTCTTCCTCAAAATATGAAAAATGTTGGTGTATAGATGTTTGCATTTTTTGGTCAGAACTCAAGATTTTTGCAGGAAAAAAAAGTTTCATAGTAATTTTCTGTTTTTTCTTTTTGGAAAAATGTTATAGTTTTTTCCCTTATATGAAAAATGTGACTGTTCTTAACAATATTTTGGCGTGCTACTTGTCTTTAACATCTTTTTAAAGATGTTACTCCAGACACCATGTGGCATCCTCAGTTCTTTCTATTTTTCTTCTAGTGCCATTTAATTGTAACCCACAAGACTCTTTAGATAACCTTTTGCAATTTCATCAAAAAGTAAAGTAATCTCTGATGTGAATACCAATACCGGGGTTGTGCTTTGGTAGGATCAAAGTGATCAAGATGAATGAACTTTTGTAGCCGTGATACCTTTCGAACTCTTGCTGAGGATGTTTGTGTATTGTGCTTCAACAGAGAGGAATTAGTGCTTTTTACAGCCTGAGAACCTCAATATTCTCTGTGACTTACATGCGCTTGACATGTATCAGACACTGACACTTTCATGTGCTCTTTTGGTGCTCTCAAAAGCTTGCCTAATACAAAGATGTAAAATTGGGTTCTGACATTTGTAGTGCATACACACCAATGAATTTGTTTCCTACCCCAGCACAACCCTATCCAAGGTGAAAAATACGGAACAAATTATAAACACTTAAGTAATTGGATGAGTGTATATGTTTTTAACCAATATGTCTCAATTATGGTTGCCTGTCCTATTTTTATTTTGAAAAGTCATGTTTCAACATGTCAGTGTCTGTGTTAGTGTCTGTGTTATATCCTTGTCTGGTGTAGTCATATTGGTGTACATGCTTCTTAGGTTACATCGTTTTATCTAAGCTACCGAGTATCTAGAGTAAGCCGATGGGTTGCCTCGGCAACGTAGATGCTTTGTTGCTCAATGGTTTGTATGATTTACTTAATAGAAGGGAGGTAATTTTTATGAATGTATCTGGTTCTTAACATTATTTGGTGTGTCTTGCTTGTTTGAAACTCTAGACATTTTCACCATCTATCTTTGTCGCTTTTTGCTAATGACATGTTCAAGGGATCTCATTTTTAGAAATTGGAAAAGTTTGCATCTATAGCTATTTATTGGATTGAATTCCAATTTTAAATGTTTTTGCTTGGTTGTTTTATCCTCGCATTCTCCTCAGTCGAAAACCTTCTTTGATCTTTTTGGTTTACTTTTTTAGTTTTTTTTTATTTTTTTTTGTCGGGGTGGGGGGGGGGTTGTTGCTTTGGAAGGTGCGATTGCCATTCATGGGATGAGTACTATAAGCTGGGTCATGTCTAATTCATTTACAACAACAACAACAGCAACAGCAACTCCCAGTGTGGGTCCCGCTTTCGTGGGGTCTGGGGAGATTTAGATGTAGGCAACCTTACCTCTACCGGCAATCCTGCCCGTAGAGAGGCTGATTCCAAGAGACCCACAAAAATCAGATTTTGTGAAAACCTTTTATAGAAGAAGGATTTTGTGAAAACACTTTATAGAGAAAAACTAAGGATAAGTCGCAAGGAATGAAAAACGAAATACGAAAAAAAAATAAGGTGGCAGTAACTATGTAACCATAAGTGCAACAAGGCAGAGTGGGATACTGTACCTTAACAGACAGAGGTGGGAAAACAAAGTCTTTTACTAGACGCATGAACTACCTGCATGCCAACATAACATACGAAAAAAACCACAACCAAACCCACTCTACTGCAACCGAGTGACCAACTACGAGGTTAACTCTTTGCGATCTAAGATCTTAATCCTATCCCGTCATAATCTCCTATCCTGAGCCATGTTCTTCGTTAACCCTACAACTTTCAAATCTTCTCTAATCACCTCGTCCAAACTCTTCTTTGGACGTCCCTTTCCTCTTTTACCTCTTGGGATGTTAATACTCTCACATCTCCTCATTGGAGCGTCCGCACTCCTTCTTTTCACATGGTCAAACCATCTGAGTCTTATTTCTCTCAACTTATCTTCAATGGGGGCTACTTTAACTAAGTCTCTGATAACCCCATTACTAATTCTATCAATTCTCGTATAACCACACATCCATCTAATCATCATTATATCTGCTACCATTAACCTTTGAACCTGAGTCTTCTTTATAGGCCAATAGTCCGATCCATATAACACAGCAGGTCTAACTACCATACGATAAGCTTTGCCTTTTAGACCTACAGGCATTCTCTTATCGCACAGCACACCTGAAACATACTTCCATTTTTGCAAGCCAACTTTTATGTGATGGCTAATATCTTCGTCAATGTCCTCTTCATGATGAATGATCGAGCCTAGATATTTAAACTTTTCGACCTTTGGTATCTACATCCCCTCAATGGTGACTTCTCCCCTCGCTTCTTCCCTTCCACGGAAACAACAATGAAGGTATTTAGTCTTTGATCTACTAATTCTAAAGCCTCTAGACTCTAGTGTACGTCTTTATCGCTCTAGTTTTCCATTAACTCCCTCCCTGGTCTCATCAACAAGAACAATGTCATATGCAAATAACATATGCCATGGTAACTCACATTGAATCCCTTTTGTAAGTTCATCCATGACTAGAGTGAAAAGAAAAGGGCTTAAAGCGGAACCCTGATGCAGGCTCATACCAACGTTGAATTCGTTGGTAACCCCTCCTGGTGTTCTAATACTCGTCCTACCTCCCTCATACATATCCTTAATAAGTCGAATATACACTGGAGACACTCCTTTCTTTTCCAAGCATCTCCATAACACCTCACGCGGGATTCTATCATATGCTTTTTTCAGGTCAATGAACACCATATGAAGATCTACCTTTCTATCTTTGTACAATCCCATGATTTTTAAGGAGGTAAATCGCCTCTGTGGTCGACCCGCCAAGCATAAAACCAAATTGGTTCTCTGTTATCAAGATATCTGATGGGGACCATCCAAGTCAACCCTCCAAAACACTCACCAATGCTCCATCCACTGTTTTGGAGCCCAAGAAGGTCCAAGAAGTTCATGCCTTGGTCAGAAATCAATTGTGCAAAGAAGAGGAAGAATTGCCCAGTTCATACCGTTTCTGGCCCGGTTTTGTCTCACTGTTGGAGCAAAATTCTGAAGGGGAAATTTCCTGCACACCTCACCCCCTTAAAGCTCAGGATCTAAGCTTTCCAACAAGTACTTTTGCAGCTCATTTGGAGCCTATTTGGTTAGTCAACCAAACCAAAAACCGAAGGGGTATCACTGCAGGGCTCAATCCAGCACTGTCCGAATGCAAGGCCTGATTGGTTGACCTATTGAACTCCAACGTTTGTCAAGCTTTAGGGCATGAAAATGCTTCTAAATATTTATCAAATCATGGCCCTAAAGTTGAGTTTAAGGACCAGCTTGTGCTTCTTTTATCCAGCCAAAGAAGGAAGAAATTCCTTTTAACCGGGTAAAAGCAAGAACCGGCTGCCACCTTGAATTTTGAGTGTACTCTTGCATTAATTGCTGTTTCAAGGCCCCAAGCTGATGTACTAGGGTAGTGTGGATGCTTGACACCTCAATCTTGAGATTAATTAAGCTAGTGAGGTGTCAAGGGTAAATTAAATCTCTTGTTTTATCACTTAGTACTTGTAAACTAGATTAGGCTTAGTCATTTAGTCATTTTCAGCTTGTGTGCGCTGCTCTTGGCCGAGTGAAGGGTGGTATGGGGTTATAAATACCCCCTCACTTCCTATTGTAAGGGCCTTTTGCCAAATTGAATACACACTTTGAGCTTTGTCTCTCCCTCTCAAAATTCCTAGTTCTATATCTCAAGTTTGGCCCCTTGAGTGGTGTCTGGGTCTCTTTATCTCGATTGAGTGGTGTTCCTGTATCCCAATTGATCTAAGGAGATTGCCCTAGTATTCAACAAGAGTGGCTCCTTTTGGATTATCTCTTGCAAGGTACTAGTTTTTATCCCCTTTGCTATTCTACTTCCCACATCCGAACCCCCTCTACTTCCCATTCTGTTGACAAGTGCAAGGTGGGATACATCAATATTCTTCCACAACCTTTTCTCAATCACCCTCTCCCACAACTTCATGGTGTGACTCAACAACTTTATACCCCTATAATTATTACAATCTTGAATATCACCTTTGTTTTTATGCAATGGGATGACTGTACTAAACCTCCATTTTCTTAGCATCTTAACAGTGCTAACAATAACGTTGAAAAGCTTTGCCAGCCACTTCAATCCCTCTTCACCCAAACTCTTCCACACTTCCACCGTAATTTGATCTGGTCCATCTACCTTCCCATTTGTCATCTTCCTTGGGGACTCTTTAATCTCGTCCTTGCTGATAGGTTCACAAAGACGAGGATCAAGTTGACTCTCACTACTCTCTCTATTCCTATTTCAAAAATCTTCCATCATTTCACAATTTAGGAGTTTAGAAAAGTACATCTGCCATCTCTGCTTGATTTCTGCATCTTCACATAGCACCCTACCATTTTCATCTTTGATGCACCTCACGACACCCAAATCTCTAGTTTTTCTTTCCCTAGCCCTCGCTAGTTTAAAGACTTTCTTCTCACCTTCCTTGATCTCCAGTTTTTGATATAACCTATCATAACCCATGCTCTTAGCTACAGCAACCGCTTTCTTGGCTATCTTTTTTTGCTGCCTTATATCTAACTCTACAAATATCTTTCTCCTCATCCGTTCCGCTGTTTGTGAAAGCAGCGTATGCTTCTTTTTTCTCCTTGACTTTTTCTTTTACCTCTTCGTTCTACCACCAGGCTCCCTTCGTTTTGTTGCCACCTCTTCTAGATGTATCAAGGATTTCCTTAGCCGACCTTCGAATACATATTGCCATTGCCTCCCACATAGTATCTGCATCCTCTGCCTTCTTCAGAAATCCTCTCTGCTAACTTCATAGCGTTCTCCCTAGTAAGATTCCACCAGTTAACTCTAAGCTCCCCAACACTCCTCTTACATTTTGAACATTTGAGCTCCACATCTAATACTAACAATCTATGTTGAGTTCCTAAATACTCACTTGGTATTACCTTACAATCCTTATATAATCTTATACTATTCACCCTAATCAGGAAGTAATTAATTTGAGTCTTTATGGGACCACTCCTAAAGATCACCAAGTGGTTATCCTTCTTCTTAAAAAAAGAGTTTGCCACCAACAAATCATAGGCGACCGCAAAGTCTAGGACGGAAACCCCACCATTATTTCTCTCCTCATAACCGAAACCTCCGTGAGCTGTAACATACCCGTCTGCTTCGACCCCAATATGTCCATTAATGTCTCATCCGACGAAAAGTTTCTGGCTCCGAGGTACGTTCTAAATGACCATATCCAAATCCTCCCCAAATTGCTTCTTAATATCGTCCTACAAACCTATTTGAGGTGCATAAACACCAACCACATTAAGGACTTCTAAACCCACCACTACCTTAATGACCATAATTCGATCACTTTTATGCCTCACTTCAACAGCAAAGTCGACCAACTCCGTATCAACCAAAATACCAACTCCATTTCTCGCCTTGCTTGAACCCGAATGCCACAACTTATACCCATCAACAGTTAATAGAACTTATTTCTGCAAATGTTTAATGTTAACAGTTAATAGAACTGAATGAACATACAGTAAGCTCCATTGGTCAGTCATTGACTCATTGTAGATGTTCTTGATGTCTAATGCTTCTCAAGTGTGGGAGTCTTTCTGTTCGACAGTACTGGTAAGGGAAGGGGAAACAGTACAAATCTGTGGGTTGAACCCACAACAAATAGGGGAAAAAAAAGGAAGCTTTTGTAGTTTCGTTTGTTGTTGGCGGAAGAGAAAAGGAGTGGAGGAGGGGGGTAGGGGTCAGCTTCCACGAGATCTGAATGGCAATTGTGATTAGTCTGTATTCAGTGTGATGAGAGAGGAGAGAGAGAGTGAGACAGGGATGCATGTTTGCTTGACATGTCAACATAGGACTTAGGAGATTGAGTCTTCCGTTTTTCTCCCCTTGGCCTTCTATATTATCTCACCCAGGAATTTTTACTGGGGAGGTAAGCCCAGATCCCATCAGGCTCGTTGATGGGTTGCAGAGATATCCCTAACTGTGGACCCTTGATAATTAGATCTTATGGTTGATATTGCAACTTCTTTTCTGGCATATAAATATCACTTCTCATCATATGTATTCACCCCCCCCCGGGGTCGTGGAAAGAAAAAAAGAAATTATGGTTTGGCCTCTCGAGAGAAAGCCTTTCTCCCACATAGGGTAATTGGGTTAGTTCGTGACAAAAGAACAGGAATATTTCCCGTTCCTTAACCTCCCTTTTCCTCATTATGCCTTCCGCGACAGAATAAGGCTCCAAAATTTGGTTACCTTACTGGTCAATGGTCATTACATGTGTGTATGAGAGAGGGAGTGTGTGTTGTGTATTATGCACATATGTTAAGGACCAGACGCAAATTAGTGTCTTGATAACCCTTTAAAATACTGAAGATTCATTTTGTTATTTTTCATACCATCATATCAATAAAACCATATGTGAAGCTCTACGTCTCTGATTGGGGACTTCTACACTTTTTTTTTTGACAGTTGAATCAATCAGTTGCTGTGTCTATTCGAGGTGAATGTGACTTCACAACCAAGGCAAAAATTGCTCAGTCTGGTGGTGCTGCTGCTTTGGTGGTTATAAACAATATAGAAGGTTGGGTATATCGTCCAGCAGAATTGTTTCTAATAAGTTAGAATATGATGCATTTGTGCTGTGAATAGGGCTACAGTCTGAAAGAAAAAGGCTTTGCCTATCATTTTTTAATCACCTCCACCAAGAAGCCTCACATAAGTGGACATAAGCATCGGTATACCATAAAAATGGATTTGTCTGCTGCATTACACCTGTAAACAATCGTCATTTTAAGGAATATTTTGTAGATATATTCTCTGTGAATAATTTCACATCTCAAATTAGTTCTATGAGTTTGACTTTCTGTGTCCGGGTAAATTTCACAGGCATGGTATTGCCGACAATAGTATGATACCACAGGCTGATGTGTCAGTGCCCTTTCTACCTGTCAACTGCCTCGTGTACTAAGATTAGCGTTTTCGTCCTTACCTATACCTATACACTGACCCTGGAGTAATTTCCTCACCTCATTAAAAAAGCTATTTCTGCACCATAATGTGGGTGTCTGTAGTGTGAAACCATTGCTATGAAAATTTCCAAGTTCAATCCAGAAGATCTTGGCTGAATGAAATGTGATTCCTTTATCTGTTTATCTTTTCAAATTGGTTTTCAATTGCTGGTTTAAGATTTTCATTTTTTTTGGGTTATATCTTTTGCATGGCCTCAATTTTGTAAGGTTTTGCCTATCTTTTCATTTTATTCTTTGCTAGGCGTGTTATCCCTGTTGCCCCTTTTCTTCCTCTACCTACTGGGAAGAATTAAATGAAACAGAATGAAACATATATTTTTTCCCTCTGTGAATTGATCTTCATGATTTCTTCTAGAGCAAAAGGACAGGTAAAAGAATAACATGAGTTTGTTTTACAGGATCTTTTGCACTTCCTTGAATTACTCTCCTCCCTCGCCCCTTCCCCATCACTTCAGAACTGTCATGGGTGTTTGATTGCTTTTGTTGATTGACCATTGATAATAATCATTAAGTGAATCATGACATTAGGCACGTGAATTTATTGCTCTAATTATTGTACCACTTTCTTCCCCATCACTTTCCTTCATTTGCTTGCCATGCCGTATAATCTTCCTTATATTTTTCTATCTTGGCAGAGCTAGATTACATGGGCTGTTTCAAAAATGACACTAATTTGAACATCACAATTCCTGTTGTTATGATCCAAAGATCTGGAGGTGATATTCTAACCAAGTCTGTGGGAGCTGGGAAGAGAGGTAAGCTGCTAAAGCTTAGAATTTTTTTCATGAGGCACGCAAGAGAAAAATAGAAAAAGGCACAAATTCTTGGGTCATACCATCTCTTCTAAGAACTATGATAAGACATATCCTTTTAGGAGCTTTGGGATGACAAATATGTAATTTAGATAACTGTTAACCCCCAATCCAAATTGCCCTTAATGTATCACCGAAATAGTTTTAACCAAGGTTACTTTCACTCTTATTCACATCAAGTACCTTCGTTGAAAACTTGACATTCAGACATGGATATAGAACTTTGACCCTTCATTTTGGACAAAAAGAGTGTAAATATTTTGAAAATTGCTGAGGCCGGCACGATACCAACATTGGATGCTAGACTGTGGAAGATGGGCATGGTTGAGTTTGAGTACCATGGGTAGGGTCACCTTTAAAGCATCATGATGGAGAACCACTCCAAACCTAAAAAACCCGATGTTTTCGTATGCTAAAGTCTCAAATTAAAACAACTATAAATGGGATTTCAACTCCTAAAACATGCGAATAACATGCGAATAGGAAGCGGAATATGCCCTACTATCCTAATGTACATAAAATGTTACTTTCTGGCTTAGTTTAAAAAAGCTCAAGGCGGACAAAAGCACAAAGGGTCCTAGGGCCCGGGGCTTAGGCTTTGAGGCGAAGGCGTGGGCATGTTGGATGTGAGGCGCACTTTTATTAAAAAATGCATAAAAATTAACAGGAAATATATCTTACCCAAAAAGGTTATATTCTTGCATTAATATAGTGATTAGATATCAATATAACCATTGAAAAGTCCAGAATGTTACCAAATAGTTTACAATACGGGAAAATTACGTCATTATTCACTTTAAATGGAAAATCAAAATACGTAAAAAGTACTTTAAAACATCCTGAAATTATATCAAAAGGTTTCTAAACTTTCAAAAAGCCTACTGCCTATCCCTATGCACCAAAACATTTAAAAGTATTGTAGCCTTACTTCAAGCTTGCAGCACAATGGGGAAAAAAGAAAAAGGGGTGGGGGGGGGGGCTTACATAACATATTGAAGCACGAGGAATCGAAGGAGAACGGCCAGGGGAAGGAGGAGGAGAAGAAAAGCGAGGAGCAGAAGTGGGAAGAATAAGAAGAAAGGGAGAAGAAGAAGCAGAAGGAGGCCAATTCAAGGATTTGAGTACTTGGAGGTTGCCGGCGACGAGTCGGCGACTGGTGACAATTACCTTCGATGACGACTGGCGTCCAACTTTCGTCCATCTCTGTCTCTAGTGGAAGGTAGTACCAATTGTTTGCAATTTAGGGTTTCGAAGTAGGGTTTTGCAAATTAGGGTTACTAAGTTAGGCCTTGTTCTTTTCGTGGTTTAATGGACCCATCCTACTATTTTCCTCTCTCAGTTACTTCTTCCTCCCTCTCCCCCCTCTCCCCGCATCTTACCTCACTTTAAAAAAAATACCGCTCCTTCCCAGTCCTTCCTACTCTCACCTACTTTCACCCACTCCTTCATACAACTACTATTTTTCATATTTTGAAAACTTTTATAATTTCTGTACTTGTGTGTACGAACAGTCTGAAGACAGTTATGAATAGTTTTATTTATTTTTCGGATGTTATGAAAATATTTGTTAGCCATGCCGGAAATTGTAGATGACGTAATTTTTGTTAGATATATCGAAGAAATAATAATTTTTTTCCTGTGTAGTTAAGCAAATGTTAGTTATTTATGACTTGTACATATTTTGGGTTTGATTCTGTATATGGAAGAGATGCTTAATTTTTTTTTTTGGCGCGTTGGTTACGAAATATTTGTTATAGGTCACCAAGGCTTGGATGGTTGTTGTAGTATGTATAACAGATTTATTTTTCGTTTATCGTAATTCATAACAGAAATTGCAGATGTTTTTTTCAGTATAATGAAGGAATGCGCAGATTTTTTTGGCGTTGTTTGTAATTTGTCACAGGAAGTGCAAATGTATTGTACGTATATTTTGAGCAGATATTTTTTTCGTGTGCGTTAGTAGCAAAATATTGGAAGTTCTTTACAAAAATTGCGAATGATTGTTTTCTGTGTTTTAAGAGCCCGGTCTTTTCATTGGGAAACATGGGTTGGTAAATGGGTGAAGTTGGTTGAGATTGGTAGAAGTTGATTGAAGCAGGTTGAAGTGAGTATTTTTTTGTTGAACTAGGTTAAAGTTGGTTGAAATGGGTTAAAGTTGGTTGAAGTGGGTTGAATTTTTTTTATATGATGGGTAGAAGTTAGTTAAAATACAGGAAAGTGGGTTGAAGTTGGTTGAGGTAGGTTGAAGTTGGTTGAAGTAGGTTGAAGTTGGTATTTTTTTATTGAAGTTCATGAAACGGGTTGAAGTGGGTTGAATTTGGTTGAAGTAGGTTACAGTTGGTTGAAGTGGGTTGAATTTTTTTTTTTTTGTTGGTATGATAGGTAGAAATTGGTTAAAATAGTGGGAAGTGGGTTGACGTTGGTTGAAATGAGTTGAAGTTGGTACTTTTTATTAAAGTTCGTGAAGTGGGTCGAAGTAGGTTGAATTTTTCTTTTATATGATGGGTAGAAGTTGGTTAAAGTGGGTTGAAGTGGGTTAAAGTTGGTTGAAGTGAGTTCAAGTTGATAATTTTTTTATTAAAGTTCGTGAAGTGGGTTGAAATGTATTGCTGTAGGCTGAAGTTGGTTGAGGTTGGTAAATTTGGATTTACCAACGAAAAGAAACAGGGTTTGAACATATGTGTATTTTTTTCATTGTTCGTATTTGGTTAATATATGAAAAAAAAAACATTCGCAATTTGTTGTAGGAATAACGAAAATTACAAATTTTTTTTTGGGTAACAACGGCCATGAAACAATATTTCGTACTTGAGTCAACAGAGAAAAATATTTTTTTCAATATAAAAAAACATTTATTATCGGCAATTACTATCACAAATAAAAGATTACCTTAAAAAACAAAATACGTAACTCACATCAACTCTCCTATTTCATTTAACTCCCTGCTATTCCTTCCCACTTTTTCCCACTCCTTCCCACTCCTTCCCACTCCCACATATAACAAACCATTCCTACCTACTCCTTTCTTCCCTTTCCCACTCCCACTCCCACTCATTCCTCACCTACAATTTCCTAACGAAAAGAATAGGGCCTTAGGGCTTCACTTAAGGGATAAATCCACCAGCTCCAATCCATTGAGGGCTTTAGCTCGAATTGCTCATCTTTGGCTTGGTTAAGCCTTAATTTAACATTCTGATCATGAATTTATCAAATCTCTTTCTTCTACACCTAACCTTGAACGCCTGTTAAGCGTGCAAAGTGCAACGCCTTTGCCTCGATTGAGGTGCAGCGCCTAGTTACACATAGGTAGGCCCTAAGTGCGCTTTTTAAACTAAGTTTCATGGTCTTGATATGACATGCTATAAGATCTATAATTCTAAAATTTTGCTATAGTTTTTTTGATGTAGTCAATTATAATAATTTTCCTACAAGGCGGTATGAAAGTTTAAAGCACCTATGAAAGCTGGCCTTTTACTTGGGTGGCTACTAAAGGCAAGATTCCCACAGAGGACTTAAAGAAGAGATTGTTTTAGCAAATGGGTGTTCTATGTGCCTTGGGGAGTATAAATTGGCGGGTGACCACCTTGTTCATTGCCATTGGTTCCTTTGATTTGTGTTGGTCTATTTCCTCGATAGGGATTAGTTCAGTTCAACTTTTGAATTTTAAGGATATGTTGGTGGCTTGGAGAAGAAGATTGAAAAAGAGTTGGAGTCTTGGAATTGGAAGCTGATTTCGTTGGTTGTTTGGTGGAGTACATGGAAGGAAAGGAATCAATAGATTTTTGAGGGGAGAGCTTTGGCCTTTCAAGAATTCCAGCTCTTTTTTTTTTTTTTTGAGAGTTTTGTATTGTTGGGGTCGGATGCTTAAGTGTGATATAAATTTGTCTATTATGCATGAGAGCTTAAGGCCATAATATCTTTGTGGTTACCCCTTGGGTACATGGGTGGCACCCCCTTGGTGTGCTTTCAATATAATTTTTGTTTACTCATCCAAAAAAAAAGAAATCTTCTGTTTTGTTGGTCTCCCGATGAACAACAACCACCTGGACTTTGGAAGCAGTGACCCTAGGCTTTTGAAAATGCAAACTTTCTTTGCTTCTTCCTGAGTGCCCTTAGGTTTGGGATCGTCAACCATGATCTAGGATTGGTGTTGATTTCTTAGATTTAGAATTACACAACTTCTTCCTCGTTACATTTCTCATCCACCACAATTATCTTCTCTAAATTCAACAAGTCTGTGATAATGTTCATGTATGAATTTTGATAGTTCTTCTGAATTTGACCAAGTAACCATAGCCTTATGAAGGAACAAGTAACAAATATTGGTGCATAGAATTGCATGATATGCTTGAGTCACACTACCATAGGCCATTTGGTAACTAACAAAAATTTCTTGGAAATCATCAATATAATAGGGACTGGAATCCTACTTCGCTATTTAGTGGAGTGTTTTCTGAATTGTCACAAAGCAGCTTCCAAAACAAAGAGCCAATTGTCCAAAGGGCGGTGAAGTTTGAGGCAATAAGTGATTGGGTTACAAGTGAAATTCCAAGTGTGGATGGTAAATTAAGAAATGTAGGTGACTGAAATTGGGTAGCAAAAATAATTCATGGCAATTGGTGGCAGTGGCGGCCTGGCGGGAGAGTGGTGGTGCTTGATACGCAATATTTTACTGCAGCAATGCCTCTGCAATTGTTGCGAAGGTGATTAAAGTTACAATCACTTCCAGAGGACCTTGTCTATTGGCACAAACTTGCTATGATACCCAAGTGATGGAGAACCGCTTCGAAACTGAACAACTCAATTTTATTCTGTACTTAACTCTTAATCTTAAAATAAAATAACAATAAAGGGGAATTTATATCCTAAAACAATCAGAAAAATATCCTACTGTCACAACATACCTAATATACTACCATCCTAATCATACTATGACTTACATTCTGAGGTTGGTTATCCTAAAAATACCCATAAAATGAGATCCAAAAATGCAATATAAATATAAAAAAAATACTATAACAGTCTTAACCTAAAGAGTTTGGTACTCTTTTTATGTTCCTTTCTTGAGATTCGCATCTCGTTCGTCTCGCACTCTCGCCATATCGTTT
Source organism: Selenicereus undatus (assembly GCA_017589665.1). NCBI lineage: Eukaryota > Viridiplantae > Streptophyta > Magnoliopsida > Caryophyllales > Cactaceae > Selenicereus > Selenicereus undatus. The sequence continues at coordinate 46,921,546 of JACYFF010031956.1, forward strand.
GGGTTTTATTGCTTCAATATACATCTGGTTAGAAAATTTGTCCAAAGCAGGAGAACAATCGTCTCGATCTCCTTGGAGATGTCAAAAAAGTAAAACACCTTAAAGAATGAATTAGGAATGTCGAATACTTTCCCTTTTCGCCGTTTGCTTATCCACGTCTCTTCTATAGTTCTATTTATGACATCTTAAGTTCCTCATGAAGTAAAACACTACTGCTTCTTGGACCACTGTGCCTTCCAACTTCCTTCGTTATTAAATACTGGCACAACACTTGCAGAGCAGAATATAGTGGCAGCTTTACAATTGTGGAACTTAGTTTAAAAAAGCCTGCCTGAGGCATGTCTAGGCGCGCTTCGGTGTGAGGCTACCGGGTTAGCGCCTCAAAGGGGATGAGGTGCGCCTCAAGGATGCGAGGCTATATCTTCCCCCCCTTTTCTTCTTTTTCTTAGCCTTGCCTTTACCTTTTTACTTCTTTTCCTCCCTTGGGAGCTAAAAGGTGAGCTAAACTTATACTGTAAGATGTGCATTGGGGAACTACGATGATCAGATAACATACCTTAAGGTTATTTGTAATGTTAGTAGTCATAAAGATGTCTAATCACATTCTTAATGCATTTATCTAACTCATTTATGCAAAATATGTTTTGTGAAATATGAGATACTTTAAAAAAAATTTGCATAGAAGTGCGCCTCGCATCCATGATGCGTTCGCCTTCGCCTCGTGCCTTGCGCTTCACGCTTTGGGACCCTATGCGCCTCAGTGCGCCTTGCGCTTTTTAAAACTAAGTTGTGGAATGGCTTGGTAGAAAAAACTACAGCAGAAAAGGGCAGACAGCTCTGAGGATCACGAGGATTATCTTTTCTATTGTCATTAACATTAGATAAGACAATATGGAAGAAGATTGACCATCATCTCTAGATTGACTGCATGTTTGTGGGTCGAATTTGACCACAACGTGTCATAAGAGATCTTCTTTGCTCTATAACGAAATTGTTAATGGTTTCCATTGGGTAAAATATGATGGTGTTTGCCATTCTAAGCAAGTAACATGGCTTGCATAAGACCTCTATTTGAGAAAAATGAAGCACTGAGGACTAAGTGGCTTTGGAATTCTGCAAAAAGAGAGGATGCTCTTCGGCAAAGTGTGATGAAGGTGAAATACTCACTTAAGAATTTGGGTTGGTGGGGCAAGGAAAGTCTATATGCTTGTGGATGGGTTGCTGGAAAGCTAGTTTAGTGGGTTTGAAGCTCTTCAAGTCCTTAGTGCATTTTGGAGCTGAGGAATGGCCCCAAGGCGTTGTTTTGGCATGATTTTTGGTGTGGGGACCTACTGCTTAGGCTTTAATGTCAGGATCTTTTTGAGGTGGCTCATTTTAAAAAGGTAATCACACAAGAACATGGAATGGTGAGGAGAGCCTATTGAACACAACTTTCTTGAGAAGGCACAACAATTTTTAAAAAATTAAAAGCGCTTGTAATGCGTTGGCTTTCTAGCAACTCAGAATCTTTGTGCCTCTATGCAATGATGATGTTGTCTAACCTTTCTTGTCTCTAAGGGGCCTTTTGGCATAAAGAGTTCTATAGTAGGCTTTGTGAAAGGTGGAGCTCTGCTGGATTTCTTGCTAAGGGCAATTGGAAGTCTAAAGCTCCTAGTGGAAAATTTTATTTTTCTTGGGGGCAAATTGTTTTAAGATTTGTAGGAGGGATATGCTTAGAAGAAGAAATTTCGAGGGACCAAGTGTTATGTGTATCCTCAGGAGGAAGAATCAGTTTGGTTGATCGCCTCATTCATTCCTGATGGATGTCCTCGTCTTGGTATTTGTCTCTCCTTGGTGGGGTTTACTTCGGTTGCCATTGAATGTCAAAATGGATTTGGTGGCTTGGAGAATGAAGATGAGCAAGAACTGATTCTTAAGAGTTTGGAAGATGATTCTTAGGCTATTTAGTAGGCTACTTGGATGGAAAGGAATTGCTAGATTTTTGAGGCAAGGCCCAGTCTTATCAAGAATTCGAGCTCTATTTTTTTGGGTATTTTAGATAGCGTCAAGTGCCTGGTTGTGGGGGAGATTTGACATTTTGGATAAGGTAGATGATACTATATGTATAGCTTAAGGGCATATTATTTTGTAATTGGCCTTCTTGTGCATGGGTGACATCCCCTCTGTGCCAATTTAATATGTCTGATTACTCATGAAAGTAGGTGATCAATGTGGTAAGAGGAGGAAGAATCGTTTAATAACCTCCTTGTTCATACTTCATGTAGTTGGTTTTCTCTCTTTTTCTTTCTTTTTTTTTTAATTTTCTGCATGAGTAATCAAAAGATCTACTAGAAGAAAACCAAGGGGATGTCAATCATGTGCAAAAGGGGCAGTGGCAAAGAAAACTTCACTCTGTCAAGCTCTCGTCATATTATTATCTACAAAATCTGAAAAAGTCGCCTTTCTACAACAATTAGGCACTTGACTCAATTCTCAAAAAAGTCAAAGATGTTTTAGTAGTTGGTCTCTTCGTTGGTAGTTGTCTCCTTCTATGATGGGGTTAATTTGGTTTAACCTTCGAATGCCAAAGACGTTTTAGTAGCAATGTATCATGGAGAAGTAGATTGAAGGAAAGTTATTTTGTTGGAATTTGGAGGTTGGTTCCTTTGCCACGAGGCTTTGACCTCTTAGGATTTCAAGCTTTATTTATTTATTTATTTTTTTTACAAATTTCGTAAAGTTGAAGCCAAGTGCTTATTGGGGTACAAAGTCATCTCTTTTGGATTTTGTTGATAAATATGCATGAGAGCTTGAGAACATGATGGTTCTTGTAATTGCCCCTTTTGTGTGTGTGTATATATATATATATATATATATATATATATATATATATATACATATACATACATATATATATAAAT
>JACYFF010031956.1:46931945-46997357 GCA_017589665.1 Selenicereus undatus
TTTGTCAGGTCTAGTACTCACTAAAATTGTGTATTATATGTTTGCTCACTCTTTTTTATTATGAGCAGCTAATACTAATCACTAAATCATATTGATCACCAAATATATTTCATAACTCACTAAAGAAATATTACAACTCAGTAAATAAATATCATAGCTTACTAAATAAAGAATAATGTATATAGATAACTAGAATATAATTTAATGAGCTTAAGATTTAGAATATCATTTTTTTTTTTTTGGGTATAATAACATATTTTAATAAGCTATATAATGTTTTTACTAAGCAAAACACGAGCATATAAAATGTGTTATGTGGACATGTCTACCCACTAAAAGTATTTATTAGCTCACTAAAAATGGCTTTTAGCTCACTAAAATATTTTAATGAGCTATATATTATTTTTAGTGAGCGGAACTGGGTGTGCATCAACATATTTTAGTGAGTTATATAATATTTTTAGTGAGCCAAAATCCGGTTGTAGAACTACTTTTGTACAACTCGTGCATATATATATATATATATATATATTGTTTATAACAACACATTTTAATAAGCTATATAGTATTTTTACTGAGCAAAACTTGAGCATATAAAATGTGTTATTTGGGCATGTATGCCCACTAAAAGTATATATTAGTTCACTAAAAATGGGTCTCAACTTACTGAAATATTTTATTGAGCTATACATTAGTTTTAGTGACCGAAATTGGGTATGCATCAGCATATTTTCATTAGCTATATAATATTTTTAGTGAGTTGGAATCCGGTTGTGCAACTACTTCTGTACAACTTGAGCATATCTTTTTTTTTGTGTGTATAATAACACATTCCAATAAGCTATATAGTGTTTTTACTGAGCGAAACTCGAGCATATGAAATGTGTTATTTGTGCATGTCTCCTCACTAAAAGTATCTCTTAGCTCGCTAAAAATGGGTCTTAGCTCACCAAAATATTTTAGTGAGATATATAGTATTTTTAGTGAGTGGAACTGGGCGTGTATCAACATATTTTAGTGAGCTATATAATATTTCTAGTGAGCCGAAATCTGATTGTACAACTACTTTTGTACAACCGCTTGTATGATATAACAACTGAAAGGTGGATTGGGGCATATGATAATAATTCAATAAAACATTAAAAGATCTCTCATTGTCCCTTATTGTCGAAAGCAATTTTCCCTAATGTAGAACATTCTAAAATCTTCTCAACCCACCAGCAAATGATGACATATGAGTATATGACAACGCTGCTCCTCATGTGACTTTGTTCACTCATTCTCCATATCACGTTCAGGTGACCTCGGTTCCATAGATAGTGGCTAAAGCTGGATTTATTCTACAATATCTTTTGTTATATTATCATACTTCCGATGTTATATCCAATCTTACATCCAATGTTACTGATGCTTAAATTCTTTTCATTTATTTGTAGTTGATTTGCAAATATACTTGTTGAAACGCACAGTTTTTGACCTCTCAAATTCCCTTCTATGGGCGATATCTGTGGGAACACTTATTGTTGCTTCAGTTTGGTCTGATCTGGCTGGATGTGACCGAAGTGATGAGCGATATAATGCATTGTCAACCAAGGTTTACTACCTGAATCACCTGTGCTTTATCATATTTGGAATTGAGCTTTCTTTTGGTATGTTTTTTTGGTGATATATTGACATTTCCCCTTATAATTTTGTACATTGTTGTTTGTCCTTTAGTTGGAATATCTCTCAAAACTCTGAGATGGATGCATATTGAATTGTTTGTTTTGTTGTACTTCTTGTCCTTTGTTATGTGTTTTCGTTATGTGCTTTATCAATCTTGGATCATCTTGAAGGCGGTCAACATTGAAGATGGTCTTGAGGGCTTAGGTTACATCCCCAATAGACCACATGGCTCTCATATGGTGTATGTCTTTGGAGGTGGCTCAGTAAAGGGTGGGAATGGAATTGATTTTATCATTATACCTCATACAAGGGTGGAAACAGTTCCTATCTATTTCTGGCATGATTGTTGGTCTGACGGCACAGCTGTTAAGATACCTCTTTTCCTCTTTTTTTCTGCTATGATGGCTGAGGATATCTCCATTTCTGATTATTATGGTGAACCTCTGGCTCCTGTGTTTGGACCCCTGTTTTTGTTTGTGATGCCTTCTCCGATGATGATTGCATTTGTAAGCCTTTTTAGTGAGTTTAATGGATTCTCTTTTGGAGAGTTTTCCTCATATATGGGTAGGTCACAGGTGGAGTCTAAAAAGTTCTTGGTTAAATCCTGCTTTTCAAATCTATTGGCTTTTCTTCCTTACTGTAATTTTAATAATGAATTCACCTAGAGTGCTATCGGGAAGCATGGATTCAAAATGTGGCCAAACTGCGACGAAACGGCCAGGTTGGACAGGTTTTGGAGTTCGATGTACCTCATTTTCATGTCACAATAGCCGCGATATGGAACTCGATTGCTGTATTAGAGCAATTGTGCCGCACCGCTACCGAAACCGAATTCGCGACTGAAACTGCATTTTGAATCCTTGTTGGGAAGTGTCCTACTCCTATGGAAGTGCCCTTTAAGCAACACAGGGCAAAGTTTTGGCATAGGACTAATTTGCGGGAGAGGGGAGGGGGGATTAGGTGCTTCATGTGCAAAGAGGAGCTAGAATCTGCTACCACTTGTTGCTGCATTGATTCCCTAGGGCTCTCTAGGGTTAGCTTTTTATTGCTCTAACTTTTCCAAGGTGATGGCAAAAGATGTTAGGATTGCTGGCTTTGGATGGTGTCTTTGGGAGAAAAGTTGAACAAAAGGACATTAGTGTCATTCCTCATGCCATTTGCAAGTTAGCTGATTGAATCATCAACACTTATTTTTGGAAAAAATTTAAGAATAATACTTCTTCAGTCCCATTATTTTCTTTCCAACTAGGAAAGCATAAACTTCAAGAAACCAAATATTGACCAATAGATTATTAGTTTAGTGGAGATAGTGAAAATACAATTGGTTGAAAATGCATTTAATGAGCTTTTAGGAGAATCAATTTGGGACAAAAAACTTTGTTGTTTAGGAAGAAAAAAATGGGACGGAGGGATTAATTAGGAGATTTTATTAAGTTTTATTGGGATTATAGTTATTATGGTGATATAGAACGCTCTAAGAGCAATTCCTACAAAGTGGAATAATTGATGTAGGACGTTCTAAGAGTAATTCTCACACCGAGAAAATTCACAAAAGAACTTTCACTTAAATTCAATATCAATTCTTATTTATAATCTTCCTTCTTCAATTACATAAAGGGGTTTATATAACTAAGAGGTTAACTAGTATTAGGAAACCTAAATAATAAGATATAAACTAGAAAAGGATAAAAATATATTACCTAATATTATTCTAATAAACTGGGAAACTAAATCTTAATAAAATATCAGTAAATATCCTTATTTTGGCTATCCAAAAATATGCTCAAAAATAGCCTATGAAAATAATTAAAAAATACAAAAGATCTCCAATGTTAAAATATTCTAATTTTCTAAATCTTTTTAGCCATTCTTTACTCTTATCCTACATCATTCTCCCCTAGTTGGAAAAAACTTGCCCTCGAGTTTTGTACACGGATAGAATGAAGAAAACCAAGCTAGAGACATCTTCACTTCGTCGCACATATGATAAAACTGTAATTTGTACAACTTCTCCCAGAAAAGTAGGAATTGAATTAGCGGATGTAGCTTTTTACCAACTAAAATTTCCTTAGGGATAAGCAAATCAAAGCGCCCACTTTCTAGTCTTGACAACTCCACACACTCAAGTTCTGGATAGCAAAACTGAAAATCCCCATAATCAGGCAATGACTTGCATTCAGATGTAGCATTTTGATACTCCTCATCAGCATTTGTGAATCCAATGCCCTCCTGATTCAGACCCTCTTTAATTTCATTCTCCGTGATTTGTGCTAATTTCATCTATAGAGGAAATAATTTATTGAAGTGGGATCCGAGATGCACATACAACCAATACCCTGTAACTAATAACTTGATGACTCCGATAGAGTACGCAAATAAGTAATTCCAACAAGAGGTCATCCACTTGAGTGAGAATCCCCACGAGGATGAACTCTATGTATGCAAGAGTCATAGAAGAATGATCATCTTTAGGGGATGGTAACAGATGATGGAACATGTCCAAGATAAGCGCATCACATTGAAGATCTAACAGCACCACATAAGACTTAACTCTGGACATGGATTCAAGTATGCAACGTCTCTTATGGTATAATTTGCCATCACTATCTTGTAGGGCTTCAAAAGATGAAACAATGACTCGAAAGGCTTCCTTCATTAGCTCATCTTCAACAGGGAGATTCGGTGCTGTAATACGAATGTGCTCAGAAAGGCATAAAGCAAGAGAAATTTGCACATCAAAATTTGCTTGATTTGTAAGCACTTCTAAGATCAAAATTCCCTTTATAGGCACTAGAGCATCTTGTATGGATTTTGAATGATTCTGGTATATGACTATATCTGAGACAAAAGACTTTCAACTTTATCCAACAACCTGATAAGATCATTGGAAGATGATGGGAGAGTTAGAAATTGAGTTCCAACGTGTAAAAGCTGACTTGGAAGCTCTCGCTCACATAGCATGCAGGTTTGAATGTCACCATCGCAACAAATCAGCAAGGCGAAGAACCTAGAAACCTGAACATTCCTTAACAATGAATAGCAATAGAAGATGAAAAAAGATTTGGGCAGCAAACAGTAATAGGAAAGAGAAAATTGGCAGCCAGCAGCAACACTAGGTAACGAACAGCAGCAACTAGAGGCAGCGAGCTGCAATCAAGCCACAAGAGCGGTTTCCGGCTAGAAGAAGGTCCGGTGGCGGCGAGATGGCACAACCAAGAGGGTATTGGGGGTCTCGGCCGCTGAGCGGAGGCACCAAGGCTGTCAAGTTGCAAGCACAAAGTAGATTGCTGCTTAGGGTTCGCGGTCTAGAACAAGAGTTTTTTTATTTGTTTATTTTTGAGCGTGAAAAGGAAAAGGGAAATGAAAACACAAAGGCACAACAAGGATCGGATCCGAGCTCTGATACCAAATTGATGTAGGATGCTCTAAGAGCAATTCTTACAAAGGGGAATAATTGATATAGGACGCTCTAAGAGCAATTCCCACACCGAGAAAATTCACAAAAGAACTTTAACTTAAATTCAATATCAATTCTTATTCATAATCTGCCTTCTTCAATTACATAAAGAAGTTTACATAACCAAGAGGTTACCTAGTATTAGGAAACATAAATAATAAGATCTAAACTAGAAAAGGATAAAAATATACAACCTAATATTATCCTAATAGACTCCGAAACTAAAACTTAATAAAAAAATCACTAAATATCCTTATTTTGGCTATAGTAAAATATGCTTAAAAATAACCTATGAAAATAATAAAAAAATACAAAAGATCTTCAATATCAGAATATTCTAATTTTCTAAATCTTTTTACCCATTCTTTACTCTTATCCTGCATCACCATACTTTCGCATTCCTATCATTCCATCAGCATCATTTCCTTTTTCCTTATATATTTAGCCAGTCCTTTTCCTCTCCGTCATTGAAAAGTGCACTTCTGAGTTTTGAAACCTATCTTGTTTAATCCTCTATAACACTTCTGAGTCATAGACTGGTGACTGTCGCTTTGGTTATTTACCCGCTAGTGGTACAGCAACAACAAACTCCTAGTGTGGGCCCCCCTTGCGCAGGGTCTGGGGAAGTTTATCTGCTAGTGGTATGCTTTAAAATTTCAGAGCCCAAACCTCTCATCTCTAAGCATGTTCAGTGTGTGTGGCTGGTAAGATTTGCATGTGCCTTGTCTGCCCGGCGTTTGTTCATGCTGTTTTATTTCATTTTTTGACTTCGTGTTTCAATGTCTGGTGTCTGCCTAGGGCATGTTGGAGTATCCATCTTGATGTGTGAGACACAGATGTATGCAGAGAAAAAATCATTCCGGTGCTTTTTATGTACCGATTATTATTGTGGATGTATGATGGTTGTAACTGTGTATGTGAAGCCGCAACCGTGTTCAGCTACTAAGCATATTAGCTCAATTGTAGATCTACATAATATGTGTTTCAGGCTGCAATCTATTTGATATTTCTGTTGCCTTATCTAAAATTCCCCTCCTTAATATCTTTTTCCCGGGAGCTCAAGTTCTCTTACAAAATAAGATCATCTCTCCCCACTCATGTTGAAATATGAAATTGGTATTTGGCAAGACACATCTTGGTATTTGTTAATTCATGCATTTAATAATATCTATGTATTTGTTTCCCATGTCTTGTGGGCAGGAATCTTCCACTGATGACTCTGATGATACACTCGATATAAATATAGTCGGTGCTGTCGTGTTTGTCATTGCAGCTTCAGTGTTTCTGCTGCTACTATATTTTTTTATGTCATCATGGTTTGTTTGGGTCCTGATTGTGTTGTTCTGCACGGGAGGTGTTGAGGTAGGTTTAACTTTTTACTCATTCTGTTAGTGTTGGATTATTGTATAGGCTAGTTTTCCATAAGTATATTGCGTTTTCTTTTTTCGAGCTTGAAGTTCTTTCTCAAATGGTTATAACTATTGATTGGGATTGCATGACCCTGATAAGATGTTTGGGCTAGATTTATAAGGTTCTAGTGTTTCTAGAGTAGCTTGGTGAGCTTAAGCTGGGACATAATTTATGTTTATGCTTATGAATAATTTACATTAACTGCCTGCTGTTTGTTGGGAGCAAATGGTTAGAAGGTTGTGAAGAGTAACACGTCAGTTTGTCCCTCGTTGATAAGATAGAAGGCCTTGGGCACACTTGTAAGCTAGTACGTTATCACACCGATGGCCATTTGTTTTTAAGTTGGAACCTCATTTCGGCTAAAGCTACATAGGCAGTTGATCCGGGTCTAATTTATATGAAGTTTAACATGGCATTAGAGCAGGGGTTTGCCATCGCTCCCATTATGTCAATTGTGAATGCATTTGTTAGGTGTTGTCAGTAGCCCACATGCGAGGGGATGTGTTATGAAAATGAGGTTGTTCCACATGGTCAAAATATGAGATCTTGTGCATGTATAAGCTAGTGAGTCATTCAATCTATTCGCAACTGGTTTTCACTTGGAACCATCCTTAGCTTGTATGCATTGCTCATTTGTTTTAAGCCTAATTTCTATAAAATTTAACACTATATTAGAGCCGGGTGATCGTTCTTGGTTTGCCATTGACTGTATTTGTTTTCTTTATATTGGGCTAGAAGGCTTTTTCTTTTGGGATAAGGAAAAGAAGATTATATATATTTTAGGATAAAAAAGGTTGGATGCAAAGCTAGCATCCTACAGAAGGCTATACAGATCTAGTATGGACACTATCCACAAAATCTACAAGATTAGAAGAAGAATTCAAAAATTCCCATTATCCCAAAAATAGTCTTAATGAAAAGGCTATACACATCTAGTATGGAAACTATCACGCTAAATGCTCCAAAAAGTCGCATCTCGCATGTGGGAATAAAATATGCATCTTCTTTTTAGCTTTCCTACCAAAGAAACCCTCCCAAAGGAAGAGATGATTCTTGATAGAGTTAGACATAACCTAAGAAACTCCTAAGCAACTTAAGGGTAGATCTCATTAAGCTCTAGCAAAAGGACAATGAAGCAACAAATGGTGTGGTGATTCCACTTCCACGTAACACATAAAGCACCTATTTACTGTGATCTTTCCTCTCTTCCGCTTTACAAATCAAGAAAAAAGGGCCTTGTTACTGGTGCACACATGAGGGATGTGTTGGAGTTATGAAAGTGGGCTTGTCCCTCATTGAAAAAAATATGAGGTCTTAAGCATGTACATAAAGTATTGAGCTACTCTACTAATTGCCAATTGGTTTTAGGTGGGAACCTTATTTGGCTTGTATATATTAACATGTTGCTAAGGCCTGACTTATACAAAATTAAACATGGTAGTGCAGCCGTGTAGGTTACTCGATCTTGGTTTGCCATTGTCTCCTTTATAGGATTGAACCATGTGTTGCCTTGTCAGTAGCTTGCTCGCGTGGGGCATGTGGAGTGAAACATGGGTTTACCTCACATTGTAAAATAGAAAGCTTGGGGCATACTTAGTGGGTTATTCTACCTACTGCAAATTGGTTTTCGGTTGGAACCCCACTTAGGGTTATATGCATGATCGGTTGGTTGAAGCTTAGTTTGTACAAAATTTAACAAAGCGTAAAGCCATGTAAAAGATTATATTGCAAGTGAATAATGATGTTAATAGATCAATTTATTACAAACACGATTACATGACAGGCTTTGTCTTCAAACTGGCGAAAAAGAAAAGAAAAGGAAATGGAAGACTTTAGTTGGTGAGGAACACATGGAAATGTATTGACTTGCAAAAGAGGGGAAATATCCTGGTGCAGAATAAATGCTTTATATGCAAAGGGTATTTTGAATCAGTGGATCACTTGCTGCTTCATTGTCGATTTGGCAGGGCTCGTTGGGAACTTGTCAGTTGACTGGGCATATGTTGGGTTGTTTCTAAATCCACTGGGAACCGTTCCTGGCTTGGGAGGGTTTCTTTGGTAGGAAAGTGAAGAAGAAAACGAGGGCCATGGGTTTAGCTCACGTGAGTTTTGGAGTATTTGGGGAGAAAAATGCCAAAGAATATTCAATGGTTTCGAAACTCCTCTTTAGTGTTTAAAAGACAATTTCGTCAAAACTCTCTTTTTTTGGTATGACGAGAAGATTTGCTCTTCCTCCTTTGATGTGACTGACCGACTCTGTGGATAAATTGTATTTTGGGTGTAATGTATATCGTGCTTTGTAGGATTGCAGCATGCATCCAATCGTTTTAGCTGTTTATTAATATTTTACTCTTTCCTTACTAAACGAGACTCTCTAGCATGGCAGCGTACATATCATTCAATGATATAGTAGGTCATTTAAATCCAATATCTTGTACAACTCAGTTTGTCATATCCAAGGGACTAAGCATCTATTGCATTGGGTGTGCTGCATGCTTGAACGATGACATTTGATTGAGTGCATCAGTGGGTGGCAAGAAATGGCTGACATGGCCTAGCTGGTCTGGTTGGCTGGTCAAAACCAAACTGGAGCTTGGTGAGGGCTTCCACTACAGGATTTCTTTCCAGTTTCCTCCATCTCCTCCCCCCATCCGCCCCCCCCCCCCCCCCAACAAAGAAACCGAACAAAAGAAGAGGGAAAGAAGCAAATATTTTTCTTTCTGGTGAAGATGGATTTCTGAGTGTTGGTTCCCATGTTCAGGGTTCAATAGTTCGATGAAGTTCTTCGTCTTCCCTTTGCACCATTGCAAACTATTTTTTTCATGCCTGGCCAGTCACTATGGGCATAGAATAATTGGTTGATCAGGATAACTTCTTTTGTTTGTACTGTCCACGTGTTTCTGTTCTGAAGAATTCTGTTATAGTGTATGATCTCTCATGCGTAGATGCATTCTCATGTCCCTGTTGAACTTTCCTATGAAGCTCATTTTCACTTGAATTATGTCTGCAGGGGGTACATTTTTGCATAACAACTCTTATTCTGAGGTGTACCTCCAGATACTCTTTGTAACTCTCTTTAAGTTTAATCTGGAATGTTGTTCGTTGTTCTAGGTATTGATTTTTTTCCCTTGCTACTTGTTCCTGTTTGATGGGAAGCAGGCATTGCAAAAACTGTGGACAAAAGTCTTTGAAGTTGCCTCTTCTTGGGAAGATTTCTGTTCTTTCTCTATCGGTTCTATTGGCCAGTGCCACCTTTGCTGTCTTTTGGTCTGTGAAGCGACGAGAATCATATTCATGGATCGGTCAGGATATTCTGGTAAGCCCACCAGTAACTGCTTGTGCTCCTATTTCATTTTCGCATGCTTTGGCAATGAACTGCATGAGGAAACTATTTAATCTTTGTAGAATGTATATTTTTTGTCAGTACAGTCTGCTATTCACTGTTGCTCACTATAGGTCCATAGGGTAGCAGCTTTGAAGTTTGGATTAATCGGACAGAGATCAAATGTCACACTACATGATTTACTATTGGCAATGTTAGGAGAACCAACCTAGTGATCAAGCAAATTGAGGACATAGGTCAATGGTTGGACCGGTCGGATTGATTTAACTGGGTTAGATTGGTTGATCCGGTTAACCGTTGGGCCATGGTAGACTGGTCAAACCGGCTGATCCAATCACCAATTTTCCTTATTCTCTTACTTGAAAGGCAATACACTATTAAAAACAAAATTAAGTGAGGAAAACACGCATTACTTGGATAGAGACAATAGGTTTTTGTTTTGTGATTTATTGGAGCAATTAGCTAGTGATTTATCTGATGAAATATGAATTTCTAAAAAAAGCAAGTGATTTGGACTACAGTAATAAAGTAACTTAATTGTTTGATATGAGACTTCTACGTGATTTGTTGGAATTACATCCCCATTTCAACGTCCTACTCTGCCTTGTTCACCCTCCTCGCCAAGTCCCGCAAATGATAAAAACCACTTGGGGCTTAGCCTTTTTCATATCTCTCTCCTTTCCATGAATCTCTGACTGACCCAAAGCCCCTTTTATTTTTATGTCTTCTCCACTGGCTTCTGCTGGGGGGGGGGGATAGAATGTGAGAGAGTAGAGAGAAATGAATAAGAGGAGAGAAGAGTGTGAGATGGTAGTAACAGACTTATTTCCTGAACATACTGGATGGCCTGCCATACGCACAGTTTATCGAGTGTCTTAAGACTTGGGCAATTTTCTAGAAATTTCGTACATTTTTCTTAAATGATGGAGGTTGAGTTTCCATGTCTCTGTCCACTTATCAAGAGTTTGACATGGGCACTTGAGGCAAAATGGAAAGTCATGACATGGATAGGCGGCAATGAAATCACTTGAGAAAGCTTCGCTAAGTTGCTGTCAAGAGAATCTCAAACACGGAAGCTACAACCTGAGTGAGAGGTGCCACTTCTGTAGGGTTGGGGGTTCAATTGATATTCGTATTCCCGGTCCAACCACAAATTGTCTGGCTTGACCAATTGACTGGGTGACTGGATTTGAGCAGTTTTTTCCAGGTTAATTGCCAGAACAGGTTATTGGTGTATCTCGACCTACTGCCAAAAGGTGGTACAGTTTGGTTGTCGCAATACCAACTATCAGGCAATAGCTTTGTAATCTAGGGTCTAAAAGAATCCACCTTTTTGCAGCTTGTGTATCTTTGATCCTCCAACATCACCCCCCCCCCCCCCAACCCTTCTTATAACACTCTTGTCCTGAGCTTTGTGACTGATAAGGTGGTTCAGGAATTTTTCAGCTAATCTAGTATGCAAAATGATGGCGGTTAAAAATACTTTGATGCTTAAATAGTCTGATTTCTCTAAAAGATCAGCAAATAATAAGATTGCTAATTATATTAAAATAAAACTCTTCAAATCTCCTCCCTACTCCAGAATCCTAACTCCTAATACAGACACAGTTGTCTGTTAATGATTTTCTAGACTCTCTAGATACTCGGATGCTCCTTAGTTTACTTTCCCGCACTGGTGTGGCCTCTCTGTTATCTAGGCAGGCATGAGCTTCCTGACCAAATTCAAGGTATCATTTCCTGCTTTATCATTTTAAGGATAAGACTGCTTACCTTTGACCTCTGCCCCACATGCCAGCGGAACATGTAATCAGCAAGGCAGCTAGCTCATGCAGCATATTTCCTTTCTTGTTCTATCTTATTTGAATAAGGCTTTAAGTTTCTGTCTCCGGATGTTTGGAAGATATAGCCCATCTACCTTGCAAATTGCACTGTAATAACAGTCAAATTGCTTTGCAGAATTATGCCTTATCTTTGATGTATGTCATTTGTTGTCCTTCCGGTGACTTGTGAGACTGAATCCATTTACCTGCAATGGCTTTTCAGCGAAGAACTGGAAGTGAATCGTTTAGCTCTTTGAGATCTAATTACAAGTTCACAACATATTATGCTAAGAAATCAATGGTTAATTACAGTGCATGCATTTAAATTTGCTGCAGCTGTGCGTCATTTTCATATTTTTTGGATCATGAAGAACCATTATTATCTTGAACATCATATGCGGAGAAAGTGTTCCAACTGTTGGGTTTATCCTGAACCTGTTTGCTTCCTATGTTTATAAATGTTTTGATCGTGAAAGTCCAAAATTTTCTTGGATATGCTGATGTTGAGACAGTATTCTCACTATTCAACTTATCATGAACTTGGTTGTTTCTTTTATTACAAATTTCGTAATGAATTGTGAATACTAACTTCTTTGAATGTATTTTATCTTTATCAGGGCATTTGTTTTCTGATCAGAGTTCTTCAGATAATTCGGTTGCCCAATATTAAGGTGGAAATGTTATTCTTGTGAGGATTATCAGCTACAGATGGAAGCTGAGGGTCCTTGACCAAATTTTTATGTATCAACAGGTTGCAACGGTGCTCCTGGGCTGCGCATTCTTTTATGATATCTTTTGGGTCTTTTTGTCCAAAAGTATATTCCACCAAAGCGTGATGGTTGCGGTAAAGTCATTCTTCATGTATTTTTGACTTGCATTTGGGGCTATACACTTCTTGTTCATGTATTTTATGTTCTCAGGAGCTTTTAAGTTTTGTATTGTGTCTATGGTGCTTTGAAAATCAATTTCTGTTCTAGTCAATTGAATATTTCTGAACTCCTACGAAATGCAACATAAGGAAAACAGAATCCTGGCTTCATTGTCATCGAATTTTCTTTAGAGATGAAAGGATTGCCCTCAATAATTGGAATAGCCTTATTTTTCCACCTTTTTAGAGATGAAGGCATTACAACTTTTGAGCTCTTTTGGAGCTTCGTGTTCATGACCACAAGGTATATGACCTCATGAAAAGAACTCCATCTGGAGAGCTATGATATCTGGACTCTCAATTTTGCCTAGCTGTGCCTGTGTCACTGTCGGACACGACAGTCTGCGGATAGGACATGGGATCCTTGTCGGACCCTTATCCAAACTTTGAAGCAGTAAGGGTGAAAAAAATTGGGAAGATGTGGTCCTTTTTTTTTTCTTCGTTCATTATTATTTTAATGGGTCTTTAATGTTCAAACTTCAACCATTTGGCAAGTTGACAACCTTGTAACTATTGAAATCTTCTAAGAAGATTAACTTGAAATTGCAACTTCCATATGTAAAATTATGAGTCCTTATATCCGTGTCCAAATTTTGGACGGTGTTCCCGTGTCCTAAATTAGAGCTTTGACGAGTCGGACACTCAGATCCTTACCCGTGTCCAACATCTCATATCCGAGTCCATGTAACATAGCTGGAGGGTGTATCATGTGGTGGGACATGAACAGGAATTAGTAGACATTTTTAGGTAGATCTCATGCACAAGTTCTAATTCTCCTGTTTAGGTTATTTGTGCTGTTGGAACCAAGAGCTTCATTGAGAGTGGTTCTTGCGGTTTCCTGAATTTATGTTGATTTGTGGATGATGGCCTGATGGTTTCATTCTTAGCTTCCTCTTGCACATCGGTGAAGCCTCTTTTATGGGTTCTCACGGCATTACTTCATTTTTTTTACGAGTCTCACAGCATTCTTTATTACTCGTGCTGCTGAACATTTTTTTTGGGGGGGGGGGTCTACTCTCTGATGGCTTGTGAACTAGCTTAAGTGTGTAAGCCTCTGTCATGGGAATTACGAAATTTAATGATGCAACTGCCATGATCGAATGGTAGCTATCACCTTGGAATTTGTTGCCGTCATCATTGTTGTTTTTCTTCTTTCCATGTCATAGAGGATTTACCCAGATCTGAGAATCCAAAGCTTTGGGCCTTTGGATCTCAAAATGTTTTTCTTGACAGGTTTTATCAACAAGCATGTTCTTCATTTTAACTCTGTATTTCATAGCCTGGAAAGTGTGTTTGGTCTGATCACAATGGAGACAGGGGAGTTGAGCCAATTGGGTTTGTTAACTGAGATTTGTTTTCCTTTTTTTTTTTGGTTTTTGGGGGGGGGGGGGGGGGGGGGGGGGCGGTTTGTACAATGAATGATTTCTATTATTTATTTGCATTTACCTGTTCTTCCTTACAAAATTAGCCTCAACTGGGGGAATCTAGCTTCTTTTAGTATTGTTATCTAGACACGGCAACACATTGTGTTATTCTTGAGTTGTGTTTGGGTTGATGGAATTGTCTTGAGACACTTCAAAGTTCAGGTCAATTGCATGTTTACTATCAGTTGGTAAAATAAGTTTGTCTTGATAATGTAAGTAATATTAATGAGGAAGATATTTGGACGTTCATTTCAGATTTACGTTGTAATTAGGTTGGCATGTTTCATTACTCAATCAGGTTAGGTCCGGTTACATAATCGATCTGGGTTGAAGTCATAGTCTGATTTCCTTGTTTTGGTCCAAGGTCGGGTTTGGTTGGGCAGGTTGAGTAATTAAGGGTGGCTCTATTTCACAAAGTTCACTGTTCATCAGTTCTTAAGGAGAAGATGATGACAATAATGAAAGAAGCGATGATCTTTAGATTTCCTAAAGAGGAGAAAGCGGATTATTTCATGGATAATTAGATAGAGAGAGCTCATATATTATTATCTTTATTAGTTAATACCATCATTGTCAGTTAAAATTAATTTGACGGTTTTCTTTTTTTTTATTTATGAGTAATCAGAAGTTATATTAAAAGGAAGCCAATGCGGTGTCATGGAACTACGTGCAAAAAAGGAGCAAAAACAAAAATGATATCTTTTTTTGAGGCATGTACTAGTTACTACACCTGCTTGCTTATTTGCTTTTTGTTCAACATATGCTCCTTCGGTAATATAATTATTGTCAAGTAACCAAAAAAAAAAAAGAAGAAACAGAGAGGGGAAAAAAAAAGAACGGAAAGAATTGCTTTATTTGGAGCTTTAGTCTTCTAGTCAGTCTTTATTGGCAAAATTTGCTCAGCTCGACCCTGCAAGAAGTCCCACGAAGGCTCTTAACAGTAAAAGGCCTCTCTTTCTAATCAGTTTAATATCTCAAGAATGTTAAGTCCAGTCACTTTCTTTGGCTTTCCCATGCCATTGCCTAGATATTGAACCCGTCATGCTTGATCGCACTAAACAGTGAACATCATTCCAAACAATGTCTTCTAATTATGCTTCATTTCAGAGAGCAGTAAAGATTTGAACAACTCCAAACCTACTAAGATAGACCTCCAACAGCCCAAGCTATGAACATTATGACTCTTCTTTCTGCATTAACCAAATTATTTCAGCCCCACATCTCTCTTGATTATACAACAACAAACTCCCAATGTGGGTCCCGCTTTCGCGGGGTCTGGGGAGATCCAGCTGTAGGCAACCTTACCTCTACCGGTATTCCTACCCATAGAAAGGTTGATTCCATAAGACCCACCCCCACATCTCTCTTGATTATATATTCCATAAATATTTCTCTTCTTTTGCAGACATCCAGAACCCACTTTCAACCCTACTTGCTTGGGAAACCCATGTTTAAAAGAAGGATCATGAGAAATTCCCTAGGATCATGATCATCAACCTTCTTGATGTCAAACTTTTGCAGAATACATGTTTAATTTTTTTGAGATAGGATGTCAATACATTAGTTGCCCAATCAGAGCTGCATCTAAGATTTGATAGCCAAGGGATGGAAGCATCTTGATTAGTGCCAAAAAATTTGCTGATAGCTTTCCTTAACATGCAAACAAGGATTTCAGCATGTTTTTTTGGTGCTTTCCATTGAACTGATTGGTGTGTATTAAAGTCATCCATACCCAGCCACTTTAGGCAGCAAACTAATAGGAGTGGCATTATGCTTTTCTCCAAAGCATCTTTCTTGTGAAAATGTACAAACCATTATCCCGTAAAAATACCCAACAATGTTGGCAGAAGGAAATATTTACCATCTGACACAGTGCTTTCACCGTACCCAACTCATTGACAGCATTCTGTGCTTCAACCTTCAGAATTACTTCTCTAGTTCAATGACCTCCTAGAGACTGGTAGAATCTTAGGAGGCACCATTAGGAAAAGCCCTTGGACATTGAATAATTGCATCTTTCAATGATGATGCATCAAGGTCGAACTCTATTCACTCTTAAGCCAAGGGGTATTTTTTATTTTTTTTTGGTGAGTAATCAAAGAGGTATATTAAATGGACACCAAGGGGATGTCACCCATGTACAAAAGGGATAATACAAAAACATTATGCCCTTACGCTCTCATCCATAATGCAATCGACAAAAGCCAAAAATTTAAATCTTTGTTACCACGAAGCCTACACTCCAACTATAGAACAACCTCAAAAAATAGAGTTTGAAATCTTGAAACGATAAGACTTTGTCCTCAAAAATACGACAATTTCTCTCATTCCAAGTAGCCCACCAAATAGCCAAAGGAACATGGTTCCAAACTCCAAGGGCCCAAGTCTTCTTTATCCTTCTCCTCCAAGCCACTATCACATCTCTCACATTAGAAGTTGAACCCAACTAATCCCCATTAGAGAGATAAATCCCAAAGCGAAGAAACCCACTGAAAATTTACAAGGAGATGATCCACAGTTTCTTCCTCCAAACACATGGAGCATGTAGTTGGACCTCTAAAATATCTTCTCTTAAGCATGTCATACGTGGGAATCTTGCCTAAGGTGGTTGCCCAAGCAAAGAAACACGCTTTTGTGGGAGCTATAGACTTCCAAATGGACTTAGGAGGAAAATCACAACCATCCAAGGCTTCAAATTGTGTGGAACAAAAACTCTTGACACTAAAGGATCCCTTAGAGTTTAGTGGCCACACAATCTCATCCTTACCTTTGGATAGAACGTCTTTGCCAGCAAGTACGGCTAATAAATTACAAATACTGTCCTCTTCCCAATCATTAAGACTTCTCACAAAAGTCAAATTCCAATGGCTAATGTCACCATTCCAAGAAATTACTTCTTTTATCGTGGCATACTTCAAACGAGCCATCCTAAAAAGATCGGAAAAAAGAGTCTTTAAAGGTCGATCCCCACACCAAACATCATGCCAAAATAACACCCTTGAGCCATCCTTCACCTCAAAATGCACTAAAGATTTGAAACGCTCAAGACTTGCTTAGATAGATTTCCAACAACGAACACCGTGAGGATAAGAACTCTTCTTACCCCACCAACCCAACTCATCTATCCCATAGTTTACCTTGATCACATTTTTCCATATAGCATCATCCTCCTTTGCAAACCTCCACAACCATTTGGTCTTAAAAGCTTCATTCATAACACGAAGAGGTCTTATGCCAAGTCCTCCCTGTTGTTTAGGACAGCATAACTCATTCTAATTGACCCAATGGAGGCCGTTACCATTATCATTGGAATTCCAAAAGAAAATCTCTCATGATTTTCTCTAACCGACTAGCAATGCTAGCTGGGATGGTGAATAAAGATATGAATTAGATGGGCAGACTACACAAAGTGCTCTTCAAAAGAGTCAATCTACCCCCTCTAGACAAAAGCTTAAACTTCCAGCCTGCCAATTGCTTATGAAACCTCTCAACAACTGGGTCCCAAATCGCTATGCTCTTATAAGGAGCACCAAGAGGAAGACCAAGGTATGAAGAAGGCAGATGTTCAACTCCACACCCAAAGAAACGGGCCAACACATGAACATTAGGCATGTCGCCAACTGGAATGAGTGCACTTTTGGAAAGGTTAACCCTTAGTCCAGACGTAGCTTCAAATAGCAGAAGGATGCATCTTAAGTAACCCAAATTACTCTTGCTCGACTTGCAAAAAAACAAGGGTATCGTCGACAAATAGCAAATGGGATATCAACAAACCCTCGGAATGAGGGTTGTTAATATGAAAGCCATTGAAGAAACCTTCCTCACCTACTTTAATCACCAACCTACTGAGAGTCTCCATAACCAAAATGAACAATAAAGGCGACAACGGGTCACCTTGCCTTAGACCTCTTGAGCTTGAGAAAAAACTAGATGTTTCACCATTAATTAAGATAGAGAAGCACACTGTGGAAATACAAAAAGATATCCATTTCCTCCACTTGTTAGGAAAGCCCATTTTCTCAAGAATAGCCAAAAGGAAACTCCAGGAGACATGATCGTAATCCTTCTCAATGTCAAGCTTACATGGGATACCATAAATCCCATATCTAATATAAGAATCAATGCACTCATTAGCAATCAAAGCAGCATAGGAACAAAAGCATGTTGCGAGGGACCCACAACTTTTCCAACAACTTTCCTCAATCTTGAAGCGAGGACTTTGGCAAGAATCTTGTATACACTCCCTACTAAACTGATGGGCCTAGAAAACTCAATATCATCTGTGCCAGCCACTTTGAGAATCAAAGTAATAAAAGTAGCGTTTAAACTTTTCTCAAAAACACCTTCATTATGAAAGTTAGCAAAAAATCCCATAATCTCCCCATTGACAATAGACCAATAATGCTGGAAAAAGGCTATATTGAAACCATCTGGCCCCGGAGCTTTCTCGTTGCCTAACTCAGATATGGCATTCCAAACTTTATCTTCAATAAAATCTTTTTCAAGATCCTTAGCGTCATCAAGGCTAATAGCGGCAAAAGCGATACCATCAAGAAAAATCCTTGATGGTTGATCTTCATGATACAGATTCTCTAGAAGTGAACAATCGCATTATTGACCGATGCTGCATCAACATAAAGCTCGCCATTCACTTTAATTTTGTGAATAGCATTAAAATTTCTTCTCCTATTTGCCACCTGATGGAAAAATTTGGTATTTCTATCACCATCTTCATCCCACTGTTGCTTTGCTCTTTGGCGCCAATAAATATCAATGGATCTTCGCACCATAGAGAGCTCTTTTTTAACTCCCAATCTTTTCAATCTATCCGCCCATGAGAGAGACTGTTGCTGTTCCTTCTCATCTAAGAGCTTCACCAGACTAGCCATCTTAAACTCTAAATGGCCAAACACTTCCCTGTTCCACTGTTTAAGTTTGGTTTTCAAAAATTTCAGTTTCTTTGCCAAAATAAAACTGGAGGGACCAGTAACATCCAGTTCATCCCAAACAGATTTGAAAAGGTCACTAATGCCATCCAACTCAAGCCACATATTCTCGAATTTAAAAGGATGTCTACATCTAGAGACTTCCCTAACCCGAAGAAGAATGGGAAAATGATCCGAAGTGATTTTCGAAAGGGTAACTTGATAAACCCTCTGGAAGTGATCTTCCCACTCAACCGAGAAGAGAAATCGGTCAATGCGAGATAACATAGGAACCTCCTCATTGCTGGACCAAGTAAAGCGTGCACCTTCCAGAGGAGGATTGATCAGATTGCACGAATCGATAAAACTAGAGAACTCTCTCATTGCCCAAGACAAGCGACCACCTCTGGATCTCTCTGAAGGAAACCTAATGACATTAAAATCCCCACCCAAACACAACGGAATGTCCCAAGAAGACATAAGAATGACAACTCCTTAAATAAAGCCTGTCGCATATGGTCATCATTAGGCCCATATACCCCAATTAGACCCCCCTCAAAATTGTTCTCCAAAGACTTAAACCTACAACACATAGAAAACGAGCTAATGCGAGAGTCACCAAGCTCCAAGACTTGAGGATCCCAAATGACAATAATACCTCCTGACCGACCCACTGAAGGTAAGTAAAGCTACTCAATCGGGCGATGACCCACAGACTAATCGCTATCGGACGACTAACAACCTCCAACTTGAATTCTTGGAGAATGGCAAAATCGCAAGCAAAAGTATGCAACACCCACTTAACATCCCCTCGCTTATTTGGACAATTGAGCCCCCTGACATTCCAAGCAAGTACATTAACATTTGGCCCCATCCGAAAACAACCTATCCCTATCAACTGCATCCCCCGTACTCTCTTCAACCAACTGATCACCTTTCATTCTATTTGCTTCCAGTGATGCAAGAAAAGAGAGCAACTCCATTTCTCTACCTTCAATGGCCAAACCCATCTTCTTAAAGAAAACGATCATTCTTTCCAAGACCCATGCAGAACCTTCACTAACATTCCTTGAATAACTAGAATCGGCCAAAGCAACACCATCTAAACCTTGAGTGTGGGCTTGATGAAGAGCTTCCTCAAACAAAGAAAGCCCTCCCACCTCCTGCATAATAGGAGAGCCCGACCCAGTATGAAGGAGATTAGTCTTTCAAAGCTTCGTCCTATGAAAGTAAACAAGCACACTCGTAGGTGGTGAACGAGCTGCTATCTTGCAACTTCTCCTCCACCACATTCAGAGGTGATTTTGCGATCCGTGAGGCACACGGAGAACTACAGTGTTAGCTGCACTCACAATCAGAGGAGGGATAGTTCTCCAAAAGATCTCAACACTTGGAATTGATTAACACAGGGAGAAGAAGCCTCCAAAAACTCCTTAGAACCACTCTTCTTACAAGGAGACACTGACACATCATTAACAATGTCCTTAAAGGAGACCTTCTGCTTCAACACATTACCGCCAACGTTATGTTCTTCGCCAATCACAGCTGCACAAACATCCCATGAACCACAATCCCTACACTTCCACCCCATCAAAGGTGAATTAGGGGAGCAACCCAGATGACCTCGAACGACATTAGCAAAAGACCTATCTCTGCTCACCGGAAACCTTAAGGGAATAGAAGCATTCTTTGGTGGAGAAGATGGCTTTGTATGACCCTCAATCAAAGTCTCATTAAGAATCTTTGTCACCTTAAATCAGCCCTCTGCCTTAGCACCCTCAGGAAATATCAGTGTCTTAGCTCGCCCACCATTACCCAAAAGAGAGGGGACAATGAATCTACCTTTGCTATTCTTTCTCAATTGAAGCAAAAGACACCTCTGACCCCACCTAAAAGTTTTCAACCACAATGGTTCTCCCTTCGAGAAGCAAAAGCGAACCATTTGTACTGCCACCCATCGAAAGCTAAACCAGATAAATGACCTTTTCCATCTACTAGCCTTGGCAACTTTAAAAGGAAAAAGGCCTCTGCCACCCCAATCACTTTCAAGAACTTCCCTTCCACCCTCACAAAGGCATAAATTACAGAGAGACGGGGCAATGCAACAAGGCATACATGACAGAGAGACGGGGCAATGCAACGTAGTTGGAGGAAGAAAGTCCACAAAACGAAAAGAAGAAACCCACTGTTACCTAACACTTCCCAGGAAGGAGAAAACAAGGAGAATTACACAAAAAACCACTTACCCATGGCTGGCCCGAGACAACAGCACCACCAAAGGACAGAACAGCTGATTACGCGCCGGAAAAAGTGGTTTGGGGAAATTCCATTGAGACTCCGGCGGCTGGAAAAGTTGCCGGCGACCAGAAAACCGCCATAGAACTTGCCGACGGTGACAGAAACTGCCGGCCAACCCAACTCCCTGATCGGAAAGCATCTTATCCCACCGCCGCCGCACAGATTTGAAGAAAATGGCAGGGAGTCCTGAGAACACCCAAAGACGACCAACGAAGGGGATGGCCGGCGGCTCCCAGAGACCCAAAGTCCACTGGACCTCAGGTAACCCTCCGATGACCACTCCGGGCACCCTTGACTTCACCGGCCATCTAGAGAAGCGCCTAGAGAGAGAGGGGGCAGGGTCGTGCTAGTCGCTGGAACCACCCTTGTTAATATTTTATCAGTTTAAATTTCCACTCTTAAGCCAAGGGTTATTGAAGTTTCTTCCACTATAAGCCATTTGATGAAAAAAGTTGGCAGTGCGATCTCCTTCTCCAATGCTCAAGACTTTATTCTTTCGGAAGGCGGAGCGAGGAGGTTTATTGTTCCTCCTAGTTTGACGTTCATTTTGTTTTGTGGATAGCCTAATTTTGGAGCTGTAATTAGTCTTCTATGGGTTGACTTTCTCAGCATCCTCTCTTGTACATATCCCCTATATTTATGAATATATCATCTTTTTGTATCAAAAAAAAAAAAGCAGTTCTCTCTGCTCTTTCCCTAAAATATTTCGATCCACAAACGAACCAAATAGATCTCCTTCTCAGTTTTAAAGTCTTTCTACTTATATCAAGAAAGGTTAGTGATTTTTGCTGCTCTGTCTTCGAAAAGCTTGACCTTTTGACTTAGTTGACCATCTTAATCCTGCAAAGACTATGGGTTGCGCAAAATTAGTTGTTAACCAAAACCAAAACTATGGGTTGCACAAACATTGTGTTCATTTCCAAAGATGCTTTACCAAGTAATGAAAGCCTTTCACCTCTAACCACAGATTTCCTGATTTGGAGGGCTCTTTGCCACAAAAAATTACCCAACATGAAGAAATCTCAGGAAGTTGTCAGGAATAATTAATAGAAGAATTGCTTGACAAACCCCATGAAAGTGATCTTTCCATCTGATTGAGGAGAAATTGGTCTGAATGAGTCTATAAGACAATATGGGAATGCCCATGTCTCTAAGACCAATTGAAGTGAGCACCTTCCGATGGAGGATCAAGAGATTGAACCAATAGAAGCTGAAAAATTTCTTCATCAACACAGATAATCTTCCTGTAGAAGTTCCTTCAGAAAGAAATCTGATCACATTGAAGTCTCCTTCAAAATACCATAGAATATCACACATGTATTTGAAAGTCTTCCAAGTTTTCTGATAATCCATACCAGATGTTTTCACTGTTTGGATGATAAACTTTGCCAATCACATTATTAGGGTATATGTTGAGAGTGGGCATGCTAAGCCAAAACTTTGCAAATGTGAGCATATGAAACAGCTCATAAATCTTTCAAAAAATTCAAGATTCAGTACGGCATCTGTTAGCATGATTGCTACTAAATTTGTTTTATTTGAACTCCATCCATCCCACATTAAGGATGTCACTTCTGTGAAGTGTGAAGAGGGATGTATGCTTAAGAATAGCTTTGACAATAGGCTAGGATGAAATTTTGGTCTATTGTTATTAGGAGGAGAAAAGCGGGCTCTATACTCTAACATCCCAGCATAAAAAGTGTCCAATTCAAATTTTAGTGCAGAATAAAAGGAAAATTAATTATGGAACTTTTCTACTAATAACCAAGTTCAGGACAAATGGAGTAGTGCTAAATACTAATACGAGCAGACCTTAATTCATGGTCTTTTTCGGAATTATTACATTACAAAATAGTAAAAGTTGGGTAGAGTGAGTGTATGATTGACACTTAAGATGCCATATAATCTGATCTTACTGTGTAAGTTTGAGGTAATTTAATGAAACATTAGTCTACTTAAACAATGTAACTGTTTGTCTTACCTAATAATATTAGCTGAGGAGTTTATTCTGAAGAAACCTATGAAATTAAATAGATAAATAATTTCAACATAAGGAAACAAAACTAAGGGAAGGATAAGTACAAATAATTAAAAAAAGGTCCTCAACGCAAATGTTACAAAAAGCATCGAAGAAATTTTATTATGCTCACTTTATTAAAATTTTACTAACAGTATTCGTTTCAGTGGCACTGCTATGGCAGGCCATGGGGGGCCATCCCCCTCCCCCCCTCGAAAGAACTTAGAAAATTTAAACATAGTAGCAACAGTAGTGCAGTGGCGTTATTATTATGATGCTTAGCTCTTCGTGCGGAGTCCCTGGTTCGAAGATCACTGGTTGCAGTTGCACTTCGAGACTATCCTTTCGTTTTTGCTGCCTTCTCTTTTGCTTTTCATTTTTTATTTATTCGGTTATTCCCCTGAATTCTTTTTTGTATTTATTATCATTGTTCACCCTTATAAATATGATATTTAAATGTAAATAGAGACAAAGAAAAGCTTGCTTTGCTAATTT
The DNA here is from genome assembly GCA_017589665.1 of Selenicereus undatus. NCBI lineage: Eukaryota > Viridiplantae > Streptophyta > Magnoliopsida > Caryophyllales > Cactaceae > Selenicereus > Selenicereus undatus. Next base: position 46,955,728 of record JACYFF010031956.1, read on the forward strand.
ATGTTCATATTTAAGTTTTATAGTTTTATTAACAATAAGGTTTGTAAAACAAAAATCTAATTGAAGGGATACATGCACTATATTTTATGTTGCATTAATTTGTAAATGCTGTATATGAAAAATAGTTATAATAAATGATAAATTAAAGAAAATATTACCTGATGCATCTGTGATGCAACAGTTGTCCCTTGTTCTCTGTTTTTTTTTTTTTAATTTTATTTTTATGAGCCCCAACATAAAATTTTTCTCTCCTTTGTAAAAAGATCTTTACTCTAGAGAACAAAAACTCGCATGTTAAGGTTAGCTTTTATTGTCTCATATCTCTCCAGTGAACTTGCAAGCAGTAAAATATTTTATTCCTTATAGCTAGTAAAATATTTTCTCTGGATCTTTTATCTCTTTTTTTTGTGTTGGCAGCAGGGAAAGCCATTGATTAAAAGTATCAATGTTAAATAATTTGGCCCCTCTTATCTTTGCATCCTGGCTTCGCCCTTGGTTATTCAAAAACCTAAATTCATAATGAAACAGTATTTTAGTAATGAAGTGAAGGATTCATTTGCCCTTGCATCGCGAGGATATGACCCTATTTAGTACAGCAATTGAGTTGGTCTAGATGAATGATATTTTTTTACTCAGAAATTTTCAACTTTTCCCGAGCAGCCTCCATACTGAGTACTCGGGGCATCATTACTCGGCTGTTCTTGTTCCATGCTGCACTATATTTGTGGTTAACTTCGCTATACTGGTATGCTGCATTCCATATATTACTGTAACACATTATACCTATCAATTTCCAGGTTGCCAGTGGTGAGAACAGTGGTGGGGAAAGTATTCCTATGCTGTTGCGAGTCCCTCGGTTTTATGATCCATTTGCTGGATATGATATGATTGGATTTGGGGACATTCTCTTTCCTGGTCTCCTTGTTTCTTTTTTCTACAGGTACATCCCTATACCAAAATGAATGCCTGCACTATCTATCTTCTTGCTTTGGTTAATAAATAACATGTTCTGTTTACCCCCCTCATCTGTCAGTGCTTTGTATATGATCTGACACTTTGTGCATGGTTGCATAGCATGATACTACCGCCATCCTACATGCATTTCCACAGTTGACCTTTAGGTCTATGTTTGGCATATTTTTCCTTTTTAAAAAAAAAAAAGTTGTCAAAAATGCAACCTGATGACATACACTTGGATTCATGTTGTGAGTACTTTCATAGGCTTGATCTTATATCCAAATTCAAAGCGAAATCCATAGAACATGAGTATTGCAGTATTGCAAAGAGGCTGTTTAGACCCTGATTTGAAAACCACTTACCTCCTGTTACTTCATAGAAGGAAAATAGTTCAATATAGTTCAATATAGTTCATAGAAGGAAAACCAATTCAGTGAGGCATATTCTTTAGTTCAATATAGTTCAAGCCGAAGAAGTTACCCAGAATTGGTTTTTAAAGATGTGTGCACATGGCACATATTTACCTTTATAATTTGATTTTATGTAATGACAAGAATTAATAGTCCAAGTGCCATCTTGAATACTGTACAAAGTTGGAAGGGATACTCGTTTGGGATGAGGGGGGGGCACTTTTACACACACACACACACACACACACACATATATGTATATATATATATGTATATACGCAATCTATAACTGCACGGTTGGTATGCAAATGCTTTTACTTCTTTTCCCCCTGCCAGTTGGGGGGATGGGGGTGGGGGAGGAGGGGACAGGGAGTGAGTTCGGCTTTATTCCATTAAATGATGTCAGGATAAGCCTGAAAATGATGTTACTTTATCCTTTCTGTATACGCATGTGCGCGCACAGGGCGCACACACATGCACGTGTACATATCACTTCCATTATTACTCTTTGCTTTTGCAGATATGATCGGGCAAATAAGAGGAGCCTCATCAATGGATACTTTTTGTGGTTGGCTACTGGTTATGGCATTGGTTAGTATTTTCATTGTTCTGACTCAATTCTCTCTCATGAAGTTGGTTTTTGTCTTTGGGTCACTGTTTTTTCTTTGAAGTTTAGGTAGAAGGTACGCAGCTGAGTTGCAACTCACACTTCTCCACAGAAGTTTAAAAGAACTAAAAGCATCTAACATTTAGGCTTTATTCCAGGAAGGGTTCATGATATCTTAGACCTCTCCCAAGTGATATGCTGTTTCCAATTTAGAATTTTTTTTGCCTATCTGGCTAGTCGACTTCAAACCTGATCTTCAGCTTCTGCCATTCAAATTTCTGGAAATCACCATGTTTTTAAGCTAGCAAACATAATAGGTTACAACAGCCATGGAATCTGACACCATTGTCTTGTTCAATCCTGATTACTGCTGAATTCTCCTTGTACATTGATACCTGCCCCCCAGAATACCCCCTAAAATCTTACTTTTAGCTGTGTTGTCACAACCCACAATCTTATTGTGATCAAAGCCATTGCAGAAATCAACCCCCCCCCCCCCCCAAGGGGAAAAAAAAGGAAAGAAAGAAACCCCCAAAACAAAGGTTTAGAAACTGGAGAGAAAATAACCAACTAGGAGTCATTAAAATTGACAAAGTAAATGGGAAGAGAGGGAACAAGAAGAGCTTAAAGAAACCTGTGTATGGAAGAACAAGAGAATATGGAGGAAAGAAAACAGTCCGATTGTTTTATGAATTTTTAGTTTTTCTCTAAGAAGATTGCTGGAAAAGATGATGGCTGCATAAAAGCAGTGGACATGAAGGCTTTGTTCCATCCCAGTTGTATTAGACATGTCAGTGTGGCATATGACTTTTGTATGCAGTACAGGTGCAAAGGGCAGCATGCTTCGTGCTAGAAAGTGGGTTGGGGGGTTACTTTTATGGGTATCCTACGTTGTTCTTGCTTGTATGAGATAATGTTAATTCCACTTTTTAAACATATCCAGCTCAGCTCTGAAACCTGAAATGATTGCACTTACATCAGAAGGGTTAGACAAATTAATTTGTTTGCTTTTTTTTTTCATTTGACCTTCATATTCTCATAAGGATTTTCTTAGGGCTCAGCAGTGATTTTGCTTACATCTGTACTTCCGTCGAACCCACTTCATCAAGATATGCATTGTGATGGTGGTGGTTGTCATTCTTGTATTTACATACGAACTCGTATGAAGCAAGGGCTGAGGGATGGAGTCTAATCCAAGCTATAAAGAAGGTTCAATCTTAATCCAAGAGAAACTATCCGATCTGATTCCAAAATAAAACAATTCAAATATGAGATTTATCAAGCTAGTCGAATTGACTGGAATTCAATCCATTGTAGTCTTAGCGAAAAGGAAAATCAATTGTAGTCTTATTGTGATGAAAGCCATTGCAGAAATCAACCCCCGCCCCCCCCCCCCAGGGAAAAAAAAGGAAAGAAAAAAACCCCCAAAACTAAGGTTTAGAAACTGGAGAGAAAATAACCAACTAGGAGTCATTAAAATTGACAAAGTAACTGGGAAGAGAGGGAACAAGAAGAGCTTAAAGAAACCTGTGTCTGGAAGAACAAGAGAATATGGGGGAAAAAAAACAGTCCGATTGTTTTATGAATTTTTAGTTTTTCTCTAAGAAGATTGCTGGAAAAGGGCATGGCTGCATAAAAGCAGTGGACATGAAGGCTGTGTTCCATCCCAGTTGTATTAGACATGTCATTGTGGCATATGACTTTTGTATGCAGTACAGTTGCAAAGGGCAGCATGCTTCATGCTAGAAAGTGGGTTGGGGATTACTTAACTTTTATGGGTATCCTACGTTGTTCTTGCTTGTATGAGATCTATTAATGTTAATTCCACTTTTTAAACACATCCAGCTCAGCTCTGAAACCTAAAATGATTGCACTTACGTCAGAAGGGTTAGACAAACTAATTTGTCTGCTTTTTTTTTTTCATTTGACCTTCATGTTCTCATAAGGATTTTCTTAGTGCTGAGCAGTGATTTTGCTTACATCTGTATTTCCGTCGAACCCACTTCATCAAGATATGCATTGTGATGGTGGTGGTTGTCATTCTTGTATTTACACACGAACTCGTATGAAGCAAGGGCCGAGGGATGGAGTCTAATCCAAGCTATAAAGAAGGTTCAGTCTTAATCCAAGAGAAGCTATCCGATCTGATTCCAAAATAAAACAATTCAAATATGAGATTTATCAAGAAGCTAGTCGAATTGACTGGAATTCAATCCATTGTCGTCTTAGCGAAAAGGAAAAGCAATAAATGAGAAATAATACTATTAGGCAGTGTTGGTTCTACAGTAAAATTAGCGAACTCAAATTGGCTTTCAACTGGGTGATCTATTGGGACCAACCTGCCTTGAGAAGGTCGGGCTTGAGTTCACTTGGCATTTGAGAGGAAGGGGCTTCCCCAACGCCCCCCCCCCCCCCGGACCCCAAAAAAAATCCAAAAGGTTTTGCCGAGTAGGATGTCTCCGTTAATGATATGACCCTTAACTTGGGCCATCTAACTGAAAAAGTTGGATGAAAAGAAAAAAGTAAATTCATGTTTATTCTGAAATACAGAGCATTTTGCAAAAAGAATCTCTGATTGATGTTGTATTATGCACGGATTTATGTATTTTGCATGATGAATTTTAGTAGTTAACATTTATAAAGTTAGCCAAAGTGTGATTTTGGAAGGGATGGATGACTGAAGTTTTAGAAGCAAACAGGTAACACTGGCATATTATATAGGTGGTTTGATTTTTTTTGGTGGGAAATTATTCTGCATTAGATTAATGCTATTTGAGTGAAACATCCTCTATCTGTCGTGATAGGCAGTTGATGCACTTTCTGTTTGGGAGCTACATGTGTCGCTTGCATACGTGACTCTCCTTACCCCCATTAGGCTGTAGCCTTGTGCTATTTGGTTAACGGTGGAGTGTGGCATGCGAAATGTTGGTGTCCCTTGTAGTTTGAATTTCTCGTTTTTTCCTCTGTTCAACATAGCATTGCATTAACATGAAATCAGGATCTTCCTTAGATTATTCAAGTTCCATGTGCACCAGAAATAATGTACTGAATTTCCCAATTGTGTTTTGATTCAAACTTCAGTTAGCCGTACTTTTAATCTGATGCTTCTGCTTCTTTCTCTGCCTTGTCAAGCTTATTTCCACGACGATGAGAAGTGAATCTGTTACTGTCATTATAGATCTTCACCATAGGTTTCCCCCACCCTAACTCAAAGGGAAAAAGTAGGATTAAACAACTTAAAATTTTTATAGAAGCCAAATATAGAGAAAAGGAATCCCGTTTTTGATTCGTAGGTCCTTTTTTTCCTCATTTCTTTATCTGCTTTCAGGGCTCTGTTTCACGTACTCGGCTTTATACCTAATGGAGGAGGGTCAACCTGCACTCTTATACCTTGTTCCATGCACATTAGGTAAAGATGCTGCCAACCCCCCCCCCCCCTTCTCTCAACCAGCCAAAAAGAAAAAGAAGAAAAAAAGAAAGGCCATTAGAGTTATGGCTTCATAATAATCTCTTTTTATTGTTATCAGGAGTGGCGGCCATATTCGGCTTGTTGAGAGGTGAACTAAGAGTTCTTTGGGACTATGACTTGGAATCCGGGTTACCTGCACAGCAGTCCGGAGAAGCCTGAGTAGGTTGTGTAGCAGTTAGTTGAAATTCTAAATGTTCATATTCATTAACAAATGATGTATGGTTTGTTTCTATGCATTTTTTTTCTTCATCAAAAAGCTATTCTTGTTGTCTACTCTTTTATTTTTATTTTTATTTTTTTGGGTGACGACAAGTGAATCATGTATGTATCAAGTTGGCCAAGAATAAAGTGGACAGGGTTTAAGACAACCAATGTTAAGAGAACCGACCCAGTGATCAAACCGGTCGGTCGAGTGGGTCAATGGGTCAACTGGTTGAGCCGTGTTGAACCGACATGACCTCGTAGAAAACGAAAAAAAATTTCTTTATATTTGCTGTAGTTATTTTTCCAAATTTACCAAGAAATTTATGCAACACATTAAACTATTGAAAAGCTTTTATATAAAATAGTGCTATATATAACAATTCAACATATTAGACAAAACAGAATATTAATTTGGACTATACAAAAGCATTGTGTTGTTTGGGCTATGTAAACAAATTAAATAAAAGAAGGAATTTATTTAGGCCTTTGGACACTTGTTTTGGGCCACAACACATGGGATATTTATTTTATTTATTTTGGTGAGCACATGGAAATTAAATATTGATGGAGATCCATCCACAAGGTCTATTAATGTTCAAATGATCCAAAACAATCAAGAAAACAAGTCCAAAGCCATGGCCATAAGTCATTTGGTGAAGAATATGCAAGTTGATGCACCCGGTTATTCATCCGGATCTTCACCCGGTTTTGGCTATCTTAATTCTCAAGTCTAATCCAAGTTTAAGTGTTCGTTTTTTGGTGTTCTTACAAGTTTAAGGTTTTGGCTTTCATGTCCAATTAGAATTACCAGATTTGGAGTTCAATTGGTCAGTGAATGAAGCTCATTTTCAATCCTATGCTGTTTTGGACTCGATTTTGCACGGTTCAGGTATTTGGCTTATTTCAAGGGTCAAATGACGTCCAAATGCTTTGATTCAAAAAGGAGGGTATTCTAGACATCTTAAGGTTTCCTTCCATGCAAGGAAAGCTCAGATTACTCAGCATTTGAGGTGTCAACCAAGCAGCACAAAACCGGGCAAAAACGGGCACCTAGACACCCGATTGCTTAGCTATGTGGTTTTACTCCCTAAGTGGGTTTGCTAGAGGTGTGTGCCTGCCTTGCTGGTCATTTTGACCTGCTTAATAACCTGCCACTCAGCCACACACGAGCAAGCCATGTGGAGCAAGAGAGAGCTTCCATTTTGCAAGCTATGAACCGGCCACACATGCTACACATGGCAGCCTTGCATTCTTCATTTTTTTGAGGTGGCAGCTGTGAGAAGATTACCTTCCTGGAGAGGAAAATGAGTCATCTAAGTTCCTTAATACTTAGGAAAGGTCTTTTGAAGCATAAACTTGTATTTTATGCCTTAAACTTTCGGATTAGCCATGTTTTAGCTTAAACCGTGTACTAAGTAGCTTAAGTAAGTTTAATGACTTTCCTAGCTTAGAAGGAAAGCTCATTTCATGTAACTAAAGGCCATATAAGAGCCTTGGTTGTTCATTATGAAATACATACTTGACTTTTGAATTGAGAGAAAAGACTTTGTGTCTCCTTTAAACACTTATCTTGCTTATCCTTAATTAGGCCGATTAAGGTGGTGTTCAAGAGAGTCTTAATCCTTGGTTAGGTGGTGTATCTTATCATAATCCAAGATTGAGGGCCCTAAGCTAATGATTAGTGTTGTATCTTATCTAATAATCTAGTTTAGAACTATTCAAGAACACTTAAAACAGTTGAAGTTCTTGAAGATAGCCTCGGGTTCTCCTAAGCCGTGAGCTATCCTTGAGTTCTAGCTTGTGTTTCTTCATCCTTCCTTGCTTCCCCTTGCATGCTTCCATCAAATACTCCCACTCAACAACCAAGAGTTAGAACCCTAGAGCATTCTGCATCTTATGTCGCCTCTTTGCCTCGGTATTTTACCTCTTCTCTCTCTCTCCTCTCTCGTTCATTTTTTCTTTCTATCAGACATCATTTTTGCTTTTGAACATATTAATGGCTTGGCTTCAGCAATGGTGAAGGAATTGCCCATATTCTCTCCATCTGTGTCTAGCCCTCTCTTTGAATTTTTAGATCTAATTTTCAAATTATCAAAGAGATAAACACAAAACAGAGTCATAGGAAGTTGCAAGCACTCGAGAACAATGAAGACATGCAATGGAGTGGCACTGGTTTCATGGTCTTGGATGTGAATATTCTTTTTTTTTAATTTATTTCTGAAATTTCCGGTTGGACCGTTGCTGGGCCAGTTCAACTGTGGACCGAATTAGCCGGGTTTGACCGGATTTTTCCGATTCAATAGGTCACGCGAGTCAAAGCCTTTTCCAGCCCGCTAAGCTCACTGGTTTTTAGTCCAATCGGCCAGTCCGGTCTAGTCCGGTTCTCTTAACATTGAAGATAATAGACCACTATTTCGCCCAGAGCTCTAATCATCAGCTCCGTTGACAAGGATTGATGGAGAAGCTCCTCTGCATTGCCTCCGTCCAACCCACCCTGACCTTTAAAATGAGGGTTAGGGTCAGCTCTTTGTTTTTTTTTTTTTTTTTTGGGTTTTCGACCCGTCGTGACCCTGAAATTGACGGTACCCGATCATGATGAGAGTCGGGTTTGGGTAGAGGTTTTGACCCTTTGACTTAGCTCGTTGGTCCTCACTTGAAAAAAAAATTAAAATCAAAACAAAAGACTTTGGGTTTCATTTGTTGCGTTGTTGGATTTGTATTCTCTCGCCTCTCTCATAGCCCCTCTCACTTAACCTCACCAGTTCTTATTGACTCGTATCTATCTTATGCTTCCTTTATGCTGTTTGGAGTAGCTTTAGTGAAGTAATTGTTATGCGCAGTAATGTTTGTCATTACGATACTTTTCATTGGAATATTCTATTATCAACTCGACCTTTTATTTAATAGGATGTTTAGTGTTATAATTTATGACATATATGAACTTGATGAAAAAATCACTTTTTACGTAAGGAATGTTTGAGGGTTGGGACTGTCTTTATTACCCATAAATTGATCCACATGAGGGTTGTTAGGATTAGGGTCAAAAAAACATTACCTGGCGAATGATTTTCAATCTGGCTCGACCCTCAATTGATTACGTGCAATTGCCTCTAATAATCATAAGTTGCATTTGATTCACTCGTGTCACTTCGTTTTATCTCCCGTACTCATAAGGCTAAAGTTTTTGTCCTTTTTTTTAAAAACTATTAAGCATACTTTTTAATTTGACTTGGTAGTATGCACCTAATTCTCTCTCTTTTTTGGGGCAGGGGGTGTCAGAGTACGTCTTGTATTCTCCCTTCTCTGTCAAACTTCAAAGTAACGATAATTGATTGGCTATGGAGGCTATTCAAATTTCTTAAGCTCCGTTTGATATTTAGAAAATTTAATAGAAAGAAAAGTTGAAAAGAAAAAAATGTGAAGGGAAAAAAGTAAGGAGAATGTGAGTCTTTTTCTCTTATTTGGATTGAGGAAAAAATATAAAAATTTGTATGAGAAATTTGAATTTTGATGAATTACTTGAATCATGTATCTTCTAAGCAGTGTGAGATTGGTGGAGGTTGAGAATTCTTTTGGAAAATTTTTCCGAACTTTCCTCATACTTTTATGGGGAATATTTTATCACTTGTTTTAGTTGTTTGTAACAATTTTTCCATCTAATTTTTCTCCTTTTTTTGTGATTTTTCCTAAACCAAACACAAAAAAAAGTTATTATTCTAAATATTTTTCTTTCCACCAAATTTTTTAAGGCCCAAATAGAACCTTAGTGTGTGTGTTTTTTTGGGGGGCTCTTGGTATAGCCTAATAAATATCTTGATTCTCATTGTGTTGATCAACGTTAAGAAAACTGGATTGGACCAGCCGGTCCAACTGGTTGGAATGGGAACCGCTCGGAACAATTGTCCGAAAATTGTTTTAACCCGTTTGGGCCATCAAATTGGGAAAAACCGATAAAACTGAATTGCACTGGTTGACTCGGTCAAACAGGCCACCCATAGTTGGACCGGCTTTTCCCAGCTTCTTATAAAAACCAAGTTTCTTTTTTTGGGCTGCGAAGATTTAGCACAGGGTACAACTTGAACCTTTCAGAGTATCTTTCACTTGCCTTCCATGCTTGTTTATAAGGCTACCAAGTTTGGAAATTTGCTCAAAATGGCGATGTGGTACTTCCCAATTCTCACCATCTAACAGAACCTATATTTATGCAATGAGGGTCTTATAACCACCTTCTACTCCATCAATGTGGGACCGTAAATAAATTTCTTATTTCTCTTCTTCCTCATTATTTTGTACTTGTAACTTTTTTCTCTTAGATTTTAGTAATTTATGTTGTTAAAATCAAAGGTATGTTTTTCATCAAATATATAAGTTAATGATCTCCTCTCCCGCATTATTTTGTAGCTGTTCATTTATGGTAATTTTTATTTCGTTTAATGTTAACCAATGTATATTTTTTATTTGTCATCAAACTCTTGTAATTTTTATATTCAAGCATGTGTTATCAAATTATTACGTCCAAATTATTGAACTCTTGTATTGTTTTTTTTTTTAATATCACCCTCTAATTAGTTGTATACCAAATTATTATGTCTAAATTATTTTTTTCCCCTTGAAATCGATATCATTTTAAGGGGTTGATTTTTATTTTTTTTTTGGGAGTGTGAATGCTTTACTAGGGAGTAAAAATGCACATAGTCCCTGAGCTCTTTTACAAAGACTAACTTTAACTACACGCCCATGACTTTGCATTGTCTTTGGATTGCCTTCCATGCTTTTTTATAAGGCTACCAAGTTTGAGAATTTGCTCAAATTGGCGATGTGGGGCTTCTCAATTCTCACCATCTAACAAAACTCATATTTATGCAATGAGAGTCTTGTGATCACCTTCTACTCTATCAATGTGGGACCATAAATAAATTTCTTGTTTCTCTTCTTCCTCATTCTTTGTACTTGTAACTTTTTTCCATTAGATTTTAGTTAGTAATTTGAAAAAAATATAACAAATATTTATAAAAAAATTTATCAGCTTCATCGAGTTGTGCCGGTCTAACCCAATTTGACGGTAAATCGGGTCAACTGGTCCAACCCCGGTCCAAGCGGTCCGACCGGTTGAACCATTGACCTACTCGATCGACCAGGTCGATCATCGGGTCGGTTCTCTCAACCTTGGTGTTAATCCGGTGTTGCTTTCCCCCTTTCTTCAGTTAAAAATTTGGATTATTACCCAAAAGTTTTTTTTTTTTTTGGGTGCAATTTGTAAATTTGATTTTTGAATTGGTATTCTTTATATTTTATACTGAATCAAGATATTTTTTTGGTTGGGTTATTAGATCAAGCTGATTCCGTTTAAAGGGACGTTAAAAAATGGTGGAAGTAGAGATATGAAATTAGAGAGAGAAACTTAGAGAGGGACGCAGGGAATGAATCATGTGGAAATGAGTTGTTATTACACCGGGGAGGGGAAAACAAAGAAATAGAATCCAAAATTATTGTGGTTATCTCAAACAAAAAAAAAGTGAAAACGTCTATAGCCATGTTCATGGATGAGAAGAAATGGAATTTGGAGGAGAGGAAGACAATCAAAGAGGCATGTATCTACCTAAAAGACCAAGTTAAAAAGTACTCATACAACCATTAGAAAAAAGTGAGGATAAAATGTTAACCCTAGGATTTAGAGGGTTCTAACATGTAATAACCCAACCCTAAATCATGATTATTTATTTAATTATTTCATGTTATTGATTTCCTCATATTTATTTATCATGTTTAATCATCCCGGTGAAGAAAAAAAATCATTTGGGCCATCACTTTGCAATTCGTTTTTTATTTATTTATTTATTTATTAAAGAAAATTTTGGAAAAATTGATAGTAGGCCCTAATAATTATAATTCAAGATATTTAATTTATTTTTCCATATCGTCACAAAAATTTAATTTCAAAGTGACATAAAGACCTTATCGTTACGAAGCGTTTTACTCCCGAACCCAACTTATTTCGGCCCAACTTGAAGCCCAATAAGTTTGCATTCCTAACCTAGCTAATAACCATGATTAAAGCTCAACCATGATTAGGTAAAAGCCTCTTTTGAGGAATAAAAATAAGCCAAGTAAATTCATTCATTCTAAGCCAAGTAAAATTTACACACACACTTCCCTCTTCTCTCTTTCCTTCCTTACCACACGGCCAGCAGCTCCAGCCACTGTTTGTGGTGGTTTCTGACTAGTTTCTAGCTAGCTTTCGGCGACCTCCGACCTCCCCTAACACCCTAACACCTCTAGCCACCATCCTCCATCCTCAAACCATCAAATGTCACCTCCATCTCTACTTCCTTCAAGATCAAAGTGAGTAACCCTAAACTTGTCTCTTTGAATTTTTTATTTTGATTCTTGTTTTGCTATTTATGGTTGTTGATCATGATGTTTTGATAAGAAATAAGAGTTATTTTGTTGTTGATTGTGGTGGAGTTGAGGTTGGGTCATGCTAGGGTTAGGGTTAATAATTAATCATGCAAGCTTAATGTTAAAGTGTTGGATTTTGATTGTTTTATCTTTGATTTGGTCATCTTCTAACCTATTGGTGTTTATGCTGATGTTTTTGGTGATTTGAAATGAGTTGGAGTGAGTCCAAGTTGGCCATAAACTAGGGTCTTGGCAAGTAATGTGTAGTTTGGATTAAATTAGCATTAAGCTTGGTTTGTGTGTATTTGATTGAAAAATGATCTTTATTGTATATAATTATAAGGTGAAATTCAATGTGGTGGTTTTGTATGATGTTGGGATGGGTCAAAGCTTGTTTACATGCTTTTACGGAATGATTTAAGAAGAGAATTTGTGTGAAAAGAGGGGGAAAAGCTAAAACAGTGGGGGATAAAAATTTCAAGAAAACAGGGTAGAATTGGGGATAAAACTGATAATGGTAAGCCCGTTGGAAAATTATGATTTTTGATGGGTAGATAGTTCAATATGTTAGATTTCAAATGATTTTTGAATCGCCTTAATCTGAGGTCTGTGGAAATAGTGATGGTCATGTCACCAAAACTGTGCAGAATAGACATGCTTGTCTTCTAGCCCCATTTTGGGAATCCTATTGTGGGAATCAAGCTTGGTGTTCTAAATAAAAGTTTTTTTGGAACTTCCTAAGCTTTCTGTATTGGGGTTTTGAGTCTCAGTCAGAGGTCGGATGACTAAGTTACGAGTCATTCTTTCTAAGCCCCTGTTATGCTCTTACTTTTCTTTTACTAAATTATTAACTATGATAATAAAAATAATTGCTAAGTACGTGTTTCTAAAATGGCATTTTGAGCGGAATCAGGGCCTAGTCTATTACTCCTTCCACTTTTGTACATAATATTATTCAGTAAGCTTACATTTAAACATTTTAGGTATGTTCATTACTTGTATATTTAGAAATCAACACGTATTTATCAAAATTTATAATGTTTTCGTAAGTATATCAATGGATAAGTTTGATCAGTGATTTACCACATAATTAGTGACCCCATTAGTTATCAGTTACATGACATTGCTCTTCAGTTACCCGCACGACTTCAGGCCTGACCCCCGATCAGCTTGGCAGGTATACACCTATCTTCATATCGTAACAGTTACTAGGAGTTCACTATCAGATAATAATTGATAATGCAGTTTCATATTTATCTCATTCCCTATTTTTAATTATTGAATTGCAATATGTGCCCAATCAGTTTTTCCATGCACATTTAACAATACTGAAATGCATGTACTGAGTTTCGGCTCACAATTTGAAATGTTTTCATGTTTTGTTTTAGGAAAGTGTTTAGTTAATCGCCCTCAGGCGGACAAGACGGTTGAAGATGATAAGTGAGTCAGGAAGTCTATATGGAATGGTGGTGCATTAGTGTTGAGATGTTTATAACACCGTATTGTGATATATTTTGGTGTTAAAACTGTATATTTTATGAGAATTCTATATTTTGGTGTAATCCTTGCAATGGTTGAATGGTTTGGATGTCAAAACAGTTTCTATATTTATCTAAATGGTCTAATGGTTTTGATGGTGTGAATGCCCTTTGATGGTAAACATTGATTATCATTGCAAAATTTATCATGTACAAGCAAAGCCTTGTCCTTTTTGGACGGCGGTAATGCCCTGATCATTTGGGATATTACTTCTAATTTGTGAAAGTAACGAAGAGAACGCAAACAGTGAACTATGTACATTTAGGGGCTACATATTTGCTATTAGAGCCAGGTTGAGATTTTCTTTATCGAATGTGGAGTTTAGAAATAAGATGGTGAGAATGGTTGGTAGTGAGGGCTATTGTATATTGCTATAGTGATATTAGAAGTGTAGTAACGATATTAGAAATGCAGGTTGCTTACATTTGTATGTTCCTTAATTATGGTTATCTATGCCACTCATATATGTGTCTCTTTGTTAGATGGACCCTTATGGCGTTAACATGATGCCCGGTGCATTTATGGCTCCTCACATCGCGCTGCTGCATGCTAGTATAGAGGCTCATGCATAGGTCCCTTTCTCTGAGTTTCACAGTATTACGGTTTGTGCACATAAACTGCTTTGGTCCTTACCCACAGTTGATTCGTGGGTGGAGTTCATGCTCTGTTATCATCATTTTATGATAACAGGGAACCTAGGTTAGGACGGGCCTAGGTTTCAGGCCTAGGGGGCTTGGATGACTATCACTACAGAGTTGTTGTTGAGGGAGGAGTTTGAGCAGAGGGTGATTACTATAGAGACTTTTCAGCATGTCTTTTTCCGTTACATCAGGCACATCCCTTGCCTGTAGCCCCAACACCAACACCAGCACAGGGACCACCCTCCCCGCCCGCACTAGGTACCCCACTAATGTCTGACAGTCATAGGGAGGCTCATGTGGTGATGGGCCTCCCTGATACACCAGAGATGGTGGTGGTTAGTTTTGAGGACGAGGGCCATCCGGACGAGGAAGATGATCCCAAGGAGGATCAGGACATTGATGAGGCGTTGGTGGAGCAACAGTGGGATCGGGAGATTGACGGGATGATAGTGGAGCAACAAGTTGAGCAGGAGGTTGGTGATGCCGAGTCAGAGGCATCGACTAGCAGCTTCGATTCAGGTGAAGAGCCTGATGATGAGTCTGATGCAGATTACGATCCATCTAGGGATCATTAGGTGGTTCTAGGGGTTGGTGTCAGTAGACTTCTTTTGTTGAGCCCTGTTTGCATATAACATGGTAGGTTTGGATGGATGTATTTTGTGTAGGATATGACATTGTATATATAGTCAGTTAGATGCTCTCCGATCGTGATAACATGGTCCGTTTCTCTTTTTGCTCATGTGACGGATCTAGTGTCTTGGGGCTAGTTAGTTTTTGCCGTTGAGGTAGGAGTCAAAACTGACTTTGCCTAGTCATTTAGATGTGATATGTTTCGTTGATCATGTATATAAACAGACAATTATGTATGTCAATAAGCAATTATGAAATGACATAATGAAACTTCGAATTTGTTTTCAATGATCTTTGAGTTATATTAAATGTATTTGTTTGACATGCTTATCTTATATGTTTAGGTATTCCAGCGATTGAATTATTTCGTTTAATGTATGATCAGAATGTCCGAATTAGTGCACAACAATGCAGAGGTTCATATAGAGGAAATCTTGGATCATGGCCAGGGATTGGGTGATCAAGCCTCCCATCATGTGCCACCAAATTTTGACCAAATGCCTCCAATTCCTTCTGAGTTGATGGAAGCGTGCAAGGGGAAGCAAGGAAGAATGAAGAAACACAAGCTAGAACTTAAGGGTAGCACACTACTTAGGAGAACCCGAGGATATCTTCAAGAACTTCAAGTGTTTTTAAGTGACTTTGGATAGTTCTAAACTAGATGATTAGATAAGATACACCACTAATCACTAGCTTAAGGCCCTTAATCTTGGAGTAGGATAAGATACACCACCTAACCAAGGATTAAGACTCTCTTTGATCACCACTCAGTTCGGCCTAAACTAAGATAAGCAAGGAAAGCGTTTAAAGGAAACTTAAAGACTCAAAGTCTTTTCTCTCAATTCAAAAGTCAAGTATATATTTCAAAATGAACAACCAAGGCTCTTATATGGGCTTTAGTTACACGAAATGAGCTTTCCTTCTAAGTTAGGAAAGTCATTAAACTTACTTAAGCTACTTAGGACACGGTTTAAGCTAAAACATAGCTAATTCAAAAGTTTACGGCATAAAATACAAGTTTATGCTTCAAAAGACCTTTCCTAAGTATTAAGGAACTTAGATGACTCATTTTCCTCTCTAGGAAGGTAATCTTCTCATAGCTGCCACCTCAAAAGATTGAAGAATGCAAGGCTGCCATGTGTAGCATGTGTGGCCGGTTCATAGCTTGCAAAATGGAAGCTCTCTCTTGCTCCACGTGGTTTGCTCGTGTGTGGCTGAGTGATAGGTTACTAAGCAGCTCAAAATGACCAGCAAGGCAGGCACACACCTCTAGCAAACCCACCTAGGGAGGAAAACCACATAGCTAAGCAACCGGGTGTCTAGGTGCCCGTTTCTACCCGGTTTCATGCTGCTTGGTTGACACCTCAAATGCTGAGTAATCTGAGCTTTCCTTGCATGGAAGGAAACCTTAATATGTCTACAATACCCTCATTTTTGAATCAAAGCATTTGGACGTCATTTGGCCCTTGAAATAAGCCAAATACCTGAACTGTGCAAAATCGGGTCCAAAACAGCATAGGACTGAAAATGAGCTTCGTTCACTGACCAATTGAACTCCAAATATGGTAATTCCAATTGGACATGAAAGCTAAAACCTTAAAATTGTAAGAACACCAAAAAACAGACACTTAAACTTGGATTAGACTTGAGAAATAAGATAGCAAAAATCGGGTGAAGATCCGGATGAATAACTGGGTGCATCAACTTGCATGTTCTTCACCAAATGAATTATGGCTATGGCTTTGGACTTGTTTTCTTTATTGTTTTTGATCATTTGAGCATTAATGGACCTTGTGGATGGACCTCTATCATTCTCCCCTTGTTGGGAAGATTTGACCCTCAAATCTGAAAGATAATCATCTGCTTCATAAGGACTTAAATCAGCAACGTTAAACGTAGCTGACACTCCATAATATCCTAGTAAATCCACATTATAAGCATTATCATTAACCTTCTCCAAAACCTCAAATGGACCATCTGCTCTTGGCATCAACTTGGTTTTCCTTTTGGAAGGAAAATGTTCCTTGCGAAGATGAATCCACACTAAGTCACCTGGCTTAAAGAGCTTCTCTCGTTTACGCTTGTTAGCTTGGGCCGTATAAGATAGTGTAGTTTTCTCAATCTTGGCCTTCACTAACTCATGTAACTTTTGGATTTCTTCCACTCTAGCTGCAGCATCCGCACTAGGCCTTTGATCTAATGGACGGGGAATAAGATCAAGAGGATTGAGGGGATCAATCCCATAAACCTCCTTGAAGGGTGAAAGACTAGTAGCCTTGCTTGGAGTCTTGTTGTATGAAAACTCAGCATGTGGAAGTAACAGATCCCAAGCTTTTGCTTGATTTTTAATCAAAACCCTTAAAAGTGTGCCAAGTGTTTGATTGGTAACTTCTGTCTGCCCATCTGTTTGTGGATGACAAGTGGTACTATACTTGAGTTTAGTACCAAGTTTCTTCCACAAAGTAATCCAAAAGTGACTTAAGAACTTGGTATCTCGATCTAAGACAATGGAACGGGGAATTCCATGTAGTCTCATAACCTCTTTAAAATAGAGTTCAACAACATGAGTAGCATCATTAGTTTTGTTACAAGGAATAAAGTGAGCCATCTTCGAAAATCGATCTACCACCACGAAGATAGAATCCTTATTCCTTTGTGTCTTTGGTAAACCAAGTATGAAATCCATACTCACATCTACCCAAGGCAATGTGAGAATAGGTAGTGGTGTGTATAACCCTTGGGGAAATGAATGACTCTTTGCAATTTTACACGTGCTGCATCTTCTAATGATGTCTTGAACGTTCTTCTCCATGTCTGGCCAATAATAATGTTCCCTAAGGATGATTAGGGCCTTGTCTTCCCCAAAATGACAAGCTAATGATCCAGCATGGACTTCTCGAATTAGTAACTCACGAGTGCTCCATTTTGGGACACATAATCGAGCACCCTTAAAGAGAAAGCCTTCTTGAACTAAGAAATCCCATTTGGGATGGTTGGCGCATTCAGAATATAACACCCCAAATTCTTCATCATCTTGGTATAATGCCTTTAGTTGCTCAAATCCAAGGATACAAGCATCTAATTGAAATAATAGTAGGTAACACCAAGAAAGTGCATCGACGCCTTGATTCAACTTGCCGGACTTATGCTTGATAGTGAAGTGAAAGGACTGGAGAAATTCAACCCATTTGGCATGGCGTGAGTTTAATTTGTGTTGGCCTTGAATATACTTCAAAGCCTCATGATCTGAATGCAGAATAAACTCACTGGCAATCAAATAATGACTCCAATGTTCTAAGTAACGAACGATTGCATAGAACTCTTTATCATAAGTTGAATATGTCTTTCTGGTATCACATAGTTTCTCACTAAAGAAGGCCAAAGGACGTCCTTCTTGAGTAAGAATACCACCAATACCAACTCCAGAAGCATCGCACTCAACTTCAAAGACTTTCTCGAAGCATGGTAGGGTTAGGACCAGTGCTTGAGTTAGTCTTTCTTTCACTTATTCAAAGGCAGCTTGGGCTTTAGGATTCCAAGTGAATGAGAAACCCTTGAGAACTTCAGTCATAGGAGCTAAAATGGTGCTGAAATTGCATATGAATCTCCTGTAGAAAGAAGCTAAGCCATGAAAGCTTCGAACATCATGAATACTTTTGGGAACAGGCCAAGTCCGAATAGCCTCAATCTTGCTTTCATCCACCTTAATACCATCTTCAGAAACAATATAACCTAAGAAGGTAACTTCATGGGTAAAGAAGGTACACTTCTTAAGATTACCAAACAACTTTTCCTTTTCAAGAACGAGCATCACCTGAGTTAAGTGATCTTGATGCTCTTGCTCATTCTTGCTAAACACCAATATATCATCGAAGTAAACGACCACAAACTTGCCCAAGTATAACCGAAATACTTGATTCATCAATCTCATAAATGTACTAAGGGCATTAGAAAGACCAAATGGCATAACCAACCATTCATACAATCCACATTTGGTCTTAAAAGCAGTTTTCCACTCATCACCCTCCCTAATACGAATATGATAATAACCACTTCTCAAATCAATCGTACTAAACACCTTAGAGCCATGTAACTCGTTCAACATATCTTTAAGCCTAGGTATAGGATACCTATACTTGATAGTAATTTTATTTATGGCCCTACTATCAACACACATCCTCATACTACCATCCTTTTTTAGGACCAAAAGAGTCGGAACAGCACACGGACTCAAGGACTCTCCTACCAACCCCTTAGGTATCAACTCTTCAATCTGACGTTGAATCTCCTGGGTTTCTTTTGGATTTGTCATGTAGGCTGGCTTATTTGGTAAAATGGATCCAGGGATAAGGTCAATATGATGTTGGATGTCATGCTTTGGTTGTAAACCCAAAGGTATTTCATCTGGAAACAAGTGACTAAACTGATTCATTATGACCTTGGCTATGGGATGGGATGGAAGTGGTGTTTCTGGTTCATCTTACACTTGCAATATCCACTCTTTCAAAGCCTCAAACTCATGTTGAGAGGCTTTTAAAAGTGGTTCTTCCTACGTCAAAAGCAAGTCAGATTGAGTTTGGGTTTTTTGTGGTTTCATTTTGTGGAGTTCGGATGGTGACATAGGATTAAGGGTAATCTTCTTGCCATCTTTGGTAAAGGAATAAGTGTTTAGGTAACCATTATGCATGACTTTCCTATCATACATCCATGGTCTCTCTAGTAGAATACGACAAGCATCCATGGGGATAACATCCCACCAAAGTTCATCTTGGTAGTTCTTACCAAGAGAGAATGAAATCAAGCAATGAGAGTTAACTTGCAATCCCTTGCCTTAATTTAGCCATTGAATATTGTATGGGTGTGGATGTGCCGTGGCCTGGAGGCACAACTTCTCAATCATACTCAATGAAACAACGTTGACACAACTTCCACCATCGATGATTAAAGAGCAAACTTTGCCTTGGACTGTACACCGTGAATGAAAGATGTTTTCACGTTGTTCATCCTTAGCAACTCGTTGGTTACTCATTACCCTTCGAATTACTAGCATCTCACCTTCATCTGTATTTTCTGCAAACTCCTCTTGAGCTTCCTCAAGATCTTCTTCAACATCTCCCTCATTTTCCTCATCCTCCTCCTCGGTAAATTCTCCCTCTGTGACTTCCCATTCAGCTAAGGTAATCACCTTTCGAGTTAGACAATCATAGGCAATATGTCCTAATCCTTGACACTTATAACACCTTCTTTGGCTTGTGGGATATAGGTTTGGACATTGGGGATTCGGTGGTGGCCTTTGAGGAGCTTGGTTCTTTTGTGGATTAGTTGGGAAATGGGTAGATGGTTTAGGTTGAGGTGTGGTACTCCCCTTGTTTAAGGGTTGCCCACGGTTTGGTGCTGGATAAGGCTTGAAAGAATCACGAACAAACATCCTAGATTTCCTTTGCTGCTCCACCTTATGTGCTAGGACACATATTTCATCAAAGGTGGTGTAAGCTTGCAATTCAACTACATTGGCTATCCTAGGATCAAGCCCTCCTAGGTAACGAACCATAGTTTGTTCTTCTAGCTCATGAACGTCACATTTGATCATGAGTTTCTCGAACTCATGAGTGTATTCTTCCACATTCATTTTGCCTTGAGTAAGATGGTGAAAGAGCATGTAGTTATCTTGGATGTATGTGGACAGCAAAAACCGTGCTTTCATCTTGGATTTCATCTTTTGCCATGTATTGATTTTGCTCTTCCTCTCTCTAGTTCTCTTAGCATTGAGGTTAGTCCACCATAAGGAGGCATATTTCCTTAGTCTAAGAGCAACCAATTTCACCTTCCGCTCATCAGGAATATCCTTGTATTCGAAAATCCGTTCAACAATTTGTAGCCATTCAAGGAATTCATCTGGGTCTACCTTACCCTCAAACTCAGGAATTTCAACTTTGAAATCATTTGAGTTGAAAGTAGGCCGTGCTTCTCTTCTTATCCTCCCAAATGGTACATCATCATCAGAGAAAGATGACGCATTGTTAGCTTCTTCTTCACCTCCATAATTCGTCCGACTTCATTCACCAACCTCATGAAGCTTTTGTTTCTGTTTCATATGATCTCTAAGTTGTTTCCTCAAGTACTCATTCTGAGCTCTGAGTTCTTGATGAGTAATAGAGATATCATGCATTTGCTTGGTCACGGCTTCAAGCTTTTCTTCCACGGTCATGTTGGAACTCATTTTAGAAGTTTGAATGGAACGGTTTGTGTTTGAGTTTTGGATTCAGAGATGAGCTGGGAAAGGCGTGTGGTAGGTTCTAGGCAAGGTTGAACTTGCTCTGATACCAAAAATGATGGAAGTGTGCAAGGGGAAGCAAGGAAGAATGAAGAAACACAAGCTAGAACTTAAGGGTAGCACACGACTTAAGAGAACCCGAGGCTATCTTTAAGAACTTCAAGTGTTTTTAAGTGACTTTGGATAGTTATAAACTGGATGATTAGATAAGATACACCATCAATAACTAGCTTAGGGCCCTTAATGTTGGAGTAGGATAAGATACACCACCTAACTAAGGATTAAGACTCTCTTTTCTCTCAAGGAAAGTGTTTAAAGGAAACTTAAAGACACAAAGTCTTTTCTCTCAATTCAAAAGTCAAGTATATATTTCAAAATGAACAACCAAGGCTCTTATATGGCCTTTGGTTACACAAAATGAGCTTTCCTTCTAAGCTAGGAAAGTCATTAAACTTACTTAAGCTACTTAGTACACAGTTTAAGCTAAAACATGTCTAATCCGAAAGTTTAAGGCATAAAATACAAGTTTATGCTTCAAAAGACCTTTCCTAAGTATTAAGGAAATTAGATGACTCATTTCCTCTCTAGGAAGGTAATATTCTCACAACTGCCACCTCAGAAGATTGAAGAACGCAAGGCTGCCATGTGTAGCATGTGTGGCCGGTTCATAGCTTGCAAAATGGAAGCTCTCTCTTGCTCCATGTGGCTTGCTCGTGTGTGGCTGAGTGGCAGGTTACTAAGCAGCTCAAAATGACCAGCAAGGCAGGCACACACCTCTAGCAAACCCACCTAGGGAGGAAAACCACATAGCTAAGCAACCGAGGGTCTAGGTGCCCATTTTTGCTCGATTTTGTGCTGCTTGGTTGACACCTCAAATGCCGAGTAATCTGAGCTTTCCTTGCATGGAAGGAAACCTTCAGATGTCTAGAATACCCTCCTTTTTAAATCAAACCATTTGGACGTCATTTGACCCTTGAAATAAGCCAAATACCTGAACTGTGCAAAATCGGGTCCAAAACAGCATAGGACTGAAAATGAGCTTCGTTCACTGACCAATTGAACTCCAAATCTGGTAATTCCAATTGGACATGAAAGCTAAGGCCTTAAAATTTTATGAACACCAAAAAACGGACACTTAAACTTGGATTAGACTTGAGAAATAAGATAGCAAAAATCGGGTGAAGATCCGGATGAATAACTGGGTGCATCAACTTGCATGTTCTTCACCAAATGACTTATGGCCGTGGCTTCGGACTTGTTTTATTTATTGTTTTGGATCGTTTGAACATTAATGGACCTTGTGGATGGACCTCCATCATGAGTTAGCTAACAACATTGAGGAGCCGAACTACTGGGCAGTCTTAGTAGCTAAACTGATGAAGCGGATTCACCAATTACTAACTGAAACCCCTCCTAAAGAGGATAAATTAGTAGATAGGATAGCACAATGAATCCCTAAAGTGTATGATAGAACTTATGATCTAGTAGTATTGGAGGAATGGGTAAAGGGAATGGAGAAAATCTTTACAGTGGTAGGAATGCCAGAAGAAAAGAAAGTAAATATTGGGACCTATTATTTGACTGGAGAAGCTGATATTTGGTGGAATACTATTAAGGATAAGTTCGTAGGGCTTGAATTCACCTGGAGTAAATTCTTGAGTGAGTTGAGGGTAAAATTTTACCCATTTGTGGTCCAAAGGCAAAAGGAGAAAGAGTTTATGGAGCTGAAAAAGAGTAGTAACATGAAAGTGATGCAGTACGTCAGTAAGTTCACAGAATTATCTAGGTTTGTTCCTGAGTTTATATCATCTAAAAGGTTGAAGATAAGAAGTTTTGAAGAGGGTTTGACCTTCTATATTCGGAATCAGTTAGCTGGGTAACCAATTTTGACTTACCCAGAACTATATGAGCGAGCGGCTGAAGTAGAGCGAGTAAAGATAGAGTTAAGAGCCCCGAATCCAATCAACCAAAAGAGAAAGGAGTTTGAGTGAGGAACTCCGAGTGAGAGTGTGAACCAGAAGAAACCTTCTCATGCTCCTCCCAAGAGCCGTCCTACAGGCTCGATAGCACCCTGTGTGAAATGCGAAAGAACAAATCACACCACCCCTGAATGCCGAGTAGGAACTAATAAGTGCATGTGGTGTGAAAGCCCTAACCACCTTATTGCTTTATGCCCCCGAAGGTTGAAGGCTGTAGATAATGGTGCAGCAACACCCTTGGCCCCACCTCGCCAAGGGACCCTACCACCAAGGCTTGCAGCAATACGACGGGTGTATATAATGAGCAAGAAGGAAGTTGCCACATCTGGTATGGTAGTTACCGGAACTCTCTTTTTAAATTCAAGGCCAGTTTATGTATTATTTGATTTGAGTGCTACTCATTCATTTATATCTACCTGATCTGCCATGCAATTGAACCTGGAGGATATGAGGATGGAAACCAATTATAGGATCAAGCTACCCAATGATTGTGTGATTAAATGCCCTATCTCTTATAGACTTGCTCCCATTACCAATGGTGGAACCTCCTTCCCTGTGAATTTGATTCAATTTGATTTATCTGATTTTGACATCATTCTGGGAATGAATTAGTTGCACACCTATGGAGCTAAGATTGACTGTGAGGATCTTAAGGTTATTTTGAAGGATGAAAAAGGGAGAGAAGTATTCTTCTATGGGCAGAGAGAGGAAAAATCCTATCCCTTGATTTATGCTATGAAAGCAAGTAAGCTATTATGGCAAGGGTGTATTGGATATTGGTGTTATGCTATTGACACCCAAACAAAAGAAGAGAAAGCGGAAAATTTTCTTGTCGTTTGTGAGTTTGAGGATGTTTTTATGAGGAATTACCATGATTACCCCCATAGAGGGAAATTAATTTCGAAATTGAATTAATCCTAGGTGCTCAACCTATCTCTAAAGCCCTATATCGTATGGCCCTAACTGAGCTTAAGGAACTAAAGATTCAGTTAGATGAGCTATTGCATAAGGGCTTTATTAGGCCAAGTGTGTCACCATGGTGTGCCCCCGTGTTATTCGTAAAGAAAAAGGATGGAACTTTAAGGTTGTGTATTGACTACAGGGAGTTGAACAAGATCACCATCAAAAATAATTATCCTTTGTCGCAAATCGATGACTTGTTTGATCAATTGCAAGGAGCAGGAGTCTTCTCTTAGATTGATTTGAGATAAGGGTTCCACCAACTTAGGATTAAATCTGAAGACATTCCCAAGACCGCGTTTAGGACTAGGTATGGTCACTATGAGTTTACAGTGATGCCATTTGGTCTCACCAATGCTCCCGCAGCCTTCATAGATCTTATGAACAGAGTCTTCAGACCCTACTTAGACAAGTTTATAGTGGTGTTCATAGATGACATTCTTATCTATTCTAAGGACAGATAAGAACATGCTGATCATTTAAGGATGGTTTTACAAACCCTGAGGGAGCATCAACTTTATGGCAAATTAAAGAAGTGTGAGTTTTGGTTGGAAGAAGTGGTGTTGTTGGGACATGTAGTTACAAAAGAAGGAATCAAAGTTGACCCCCAAAAGGTGAAGGCAATCATAGAATGGTCAAGGCCTACCGACGTCACTAAGATTAGAAGCTTTATGGGTTTAGCAGGCTATTATCAAAGGTTCATTAAGGAATTTTTGAAAATAGCTTCGCCCCTAACCAATCTGCTGAAGAAAGCTAATAAATTTGAGTGGATAAAGAAGTGTGAAATCAGGAGTTAAGACAATGATTAACTATCGCCCCAATCCTAACTCTACTAGTGGAAGGTAAGGAGTATACCATCTATAGTGATGCTTCAAAGAACGGTTTGGGGTGTGTTCTGATGTAGGAAGACAAGGTAGTAGCTTATGCCTCTCGACAGCTCAAGCCTTATGAGAAAAACTATCCTACCCATGATTTGGAGTTAGCAGCCGTGGCCTTTGCACTGAAAATTTAGAGACATTACTTATATGGGGTACCATGTAAGATTTATACTGACCATCAAAGTTTGAAGTATATCTTCACCCAAAAAGGAGCTCAACTTGGGGTAACGGCGTTGGCTTGAGTTGCTTAAGGATTATGATTTGCAAATTCAATATCATCCAAGAAAAACAAATGTTGTAGCAGATGCCCGGAGTAGGAAAGCGCAACATTGCCTAAGCACTGTGGTGATTACCCAGTTGAGTCTCTTTAAAGAGCTTGAGGACTTGGGAATTCAATTAGTGTCCCATGGGCAAGCACATGTTCAATTATCAGCACTTACCTTACATCCTTTCATAGTGGAAGAAATTCAAGTGAACCAGGAAAGTGATCCTGAACTCCAAAGAATAAAGCAAAATTTAAATAAAGGAAAATCTCCTGGGTTTGTAGTACACGAGGATGGGACCCTGCGATTCCAAAATCGCTTATGTGTACCCCGAAATGAGGAATTAAGGAAACAAATAAGGAGGCTTACAATACTCGCTACTTGGTGCATCCAGGAGGCACTAAGATGTGCAGGGACTTAAGGCAATACTTCTGGTGGAATAATATGAAGAAGGAGATTGCGAAATACGTATACAAATATCTGACCTGCCAAAAAGTTAAAGCAGAGCATTAGCGACCCGCGGGTGAACTACGACCCTTAGAAATTCCCACTTAGAAGTGAGATTCGATCTCAATGGACTTTGTTATGAGTTTACCCCTTTCTGTCTTGAAGAAGAATACTATTTGGGTTGTAGTCGATCGGCTTACCAAGTCGACCAATTTTCTGCCAATCAAAGATACCTAGGGAGTTGAAAAACTAGCCCAGTTGTATGTTAAAGAGATAGTCCAACTATACGGAATCCCCTTAGATATAGTATCAAATAGGGATCAAAGATTCCAAACCTGTTTTTGGCAAGCACTTCAAAAGGCGTTTGGGACCAAATTGAACTTTAGTAGCTCTTATCATCATGAGACAGATGGGCAGACTGAAAGAGTGAATCAAATTCTAGAGGACATGCTAAGAGCTTGAATTTTGGCATTCCAAGGGAAGTGGGAAGACGATTTACCATTGGTGGAGTTTTCTTATAGCAATAGCTGTCAGTCCACCATCAGAATGGCCCTGTTTGAGGCTTTATATGGAAGAAAGCATAGAACCCCACTGTGTTGGAGTGACTTGGATGAGGCATTGATTATAGGCCTTGAAATGATGCAGGAAACCATGGAAACAATAAGAAGGATTTGAGAGCATATTAAAGTTGTCCAGAGTTGGCAAAAGAGTTATGCGGACAAGAGAAGGAGGCCTTTGGAGTTTCAAGTAGGCGACAAAGTTTTTCTGAAAGTTTCGCCAACTAAGGGTATCAAGAGGTTCGGAGTACGAGGAAAACTGAGTCCAAGATATATTGGACCATATAAAATCATTGAAAAGTTGAATTTTGTAGCTTATCGCCTGGATCTGCTGGTAGAATTAGAACACGTGCATAACGTGTTTCACATATCTCCGCTTAGAAAGTATACCCCAGTTCCAAACCACACCATTGTATCTGAACCTATTGAAATCACTGCGGATTTAGTATATGAAGAACGACCAATCCAAATACTAAATTGCAGGATTAAGCAGTTGCGTAACAAGCAGATATCTCTAGTCAAAGTGCTATGGTCAAATCATACCTCCTAAGAAGCTACTTGGGAGATTGAAGAGGAAATGAAAGCCAAGTACTCATATCTATTTGAGGTAATCTTGCATGGCATGGTAAAGTTTTTAAGTTTCAAGGATGAAACTCTTTAAGGGGGGAAGGCTGTAATAGCCCAACCCTAAATCATGTTCATTTATTTAATTATTTCATGTTAATGATTTTCTCATATTCATTTATCATGTTTAATCATCCCGGTGAAAAAAAAAATCATTTGGGCCCTCACTTTGCAATTCAGGTTTTATTTATTTATTTATTAAAGAAAATTTTGAAAAATTTGATAGTAGGCCCTAATAATTATAATCCAAGTGATTTAATTTATTTTTCCATATCGTCACAAAAATTTAATTTCATGTGACATAAAAACATTATCGTTGCGAAGCGTTTTATTTGCGAACCCAACTTATTTCGGCCCAACTTGAAGTCCAACAAGTTTGGATTCCTAACCTAGCTAATAACCATCATTTAAGCTCAACCATGGTTAGGTAAAATCCTCTTTTTGAGGAATACAAATCAGCCAAGTAAATTCATTCATTCTAAGCCAAGTAAAATTTACACACACTTCCCTCTTCTATCTTTCCTTCCTTACCACACGGCCAGCAGCTCCAGCCACTGCTAGTGGTGGTTTTCAACTAGTTTTTGACCAGTTTTCGGCCACCTATGACCTCCCCCAACACCCAAACACTTCTAGCCACCATCCTCCGTCCATCCTCAAACCATCAAATATCACCTCCATCCTCAAACCCTAAACTTGTCTCTTTGGATTTTTGGTTTTGATTCTTGTTTTGCTATTTATGGTTGTTGATCATGATGTTTTGATAAGAAACAAGAGTTATTTTGGTGTTGATCATGGTGGATATGAGGTTGGATCATGCTAGGATTAGGGTTAATCCTTAATCATGCAGGGTTAATCCTTAATCATGCAAGCTTAACGTTAAAGTGTTGAATTTTGACTATTTTATCTTTGATTTGGTCATCTTCTAACCTATTGGTGTTTATGCTAATGTTTTTGATGATTTTAAATGAGTTGGAGTGAGTCCAATTCGGCCATAAACTAGGGCTTTGGCAAGTAATGTATGGTTTGGATTAAATTAGCATTAAGCTTGGTTTGTGTGTGTATTTGATTAAAAAATGATCTTTATTGGATATAATTATAAAGTAAAATTGAGTGTGGTGGTTTTGTATGATGTTGGGATGGATCAAAGCTTGTTTACATGCTTTTACAGAAGGATTTAAGTGGAGGATTTGTGTGAAAAGAAGGGGAAAAGCTAAAACAACGGGGGTTAGAAATTTTAGGAAAACAAGGCAGATTTCGGGATTAAAATAGTAATGATCATCCTATTGCAAACTATACTTTTGGTGGGTAGATAGGTCAGTGTGTTATATTTCAAATGCTTTTTGAATTGCCTTAATCCGAGGTCTGTCGAAAAAGTTATGGGGGTTTTACCAAAACTGTGCAGAATGGACCAAAACTGATATGCTTGTGTTCTAGCCTCATTTTGGGAATCCTATTGTGTGAATCAAGCTTGGAATTCTAAATGAAAGTTTTTTAGGACTTCTTAAGCTTTCTGTATTGGGGTTTTGAGTCTCAATTAGAGTTCGAATGACTATGTTACGAGTCATTCTTTCTAAGCCCCTATTATACTCTTACTTTTCTTTTACTAAATTATTAACTATGATAATAAAAATAATTGCTAATTATGTGTTTCTAAAATGGCATTTTGAGCAGAATCAAGGTCTAATATATCATTCCTTTCGCTTTTGTGCATAATCTTATTCAGTGAACATACATTTAAAAATTTTAGGTACGTTCATTACCTGCATCTTTAGAAATCAACACGTATTTATCAAAATTTATAATGTTTTGGTAAGTACATCAATGGATCAATTTAATCAATGATTCACCACATAATTAGTGACCCCATCAGTTATCAGCTACAAGGCATTGCCCTTCAGTTACCCGCACGACTTCAGGCCAGGTCCCCTGATCGGCTTGGCAGGTGTACACCTATCTTCAGATTGTAACAGTTAGTAGGGGTTTACTATCAGATAATAATTGACAATGCAGTTTCATATTTATCTCATTTCATGTTTTTAATTAAAATGAATTGCAATACAGACCCAACTAGTTTTTCCATGAACGTTTAACAATATAGGAATGCATGTACTGAGCTTCAGCTCACAGTTCAAAATGCTTTCATGTTTTGTTTTAGGAAAGTGTTCAGTGAATCATCCTCATGCGGGCAGGACGGTTGAAGATGATAAGTTAGCCAGGAAGTCTATATGGAATGGTGGTGTATTAGTGTTGAGATGTTTATAATACTGCATTATGGTATATTTTGGTAGTGACACTGTATATTTTATCAGAATTCTATATTTTGGTGTAATCCTTGAGATGGTTTAATAGTTTTGATGTTAAAGCAATTTCTATATTAATCTAAATGGTCTGATGGGTTATGATGGTGTGAATGCCCTTTGATGGTAAACATTGATTATCATTGCAAAATTTATCATATACAAGCACAGCCTTGTCCTTTTTGGACGGCGGTAACGCCCTGATCATTTGGGACATTACTTCTAATTGGTGAAACGAACAAAGAGAACGCAACCAGTGAACTATGTACATTTGGGGGCGTTACATAACATGTCATTTAACTGTTGAATGTAGTTATTCAAGGTACTATTTCGGAGCTAACTCCATTGACAAAATCTCTACCTCTGAAGTCCCTTTTGATTTTCTTTGTGAATTTGTGACTGAAAACCTTACAAAATCACATTAAGGTATTCTAAATAATGTTAAAGTTATGATATAGGTCTTTTTTGCACTTGCAGACAGATAAGTGCCCTTTTATGTAAGAAAATAAAGTAAAAAGCCTTAATAAAATTTAAAAATATGATCAAGTTTTATATTTCAAAACTTATGGCTTTTTGTATGATAAATACAAATACCCTTTCACATTTTCAAATTACCCTCCCACTCGAATAAGATTTTTTTTATTTTTTTATATATGAAAGGGTAATTATGTGTTTTTAGAAAAAATGAACCTCTAAAGTAATTTCTACATAATATAAGTATACTATTAAAATAGAAGATATTTAAAATAGTTTACAAGAATTAGGTTATGCATGGAATGTTTTTTTTTTTACTCTTTAGCATTTCATGATTTGATGATAGCTTTTTCTTCTTCTTTTTTTTTATAAAAAAAATAGAGTATGTTATGAATTTATTTAAATCGTATCTTACTTCCCCAAGAAAAATAAAGCAAAAAAAGCTATTTGATTGTAATTATGTTGTTACCGCCTAAAACAACTTGGAATTCTTTTTGTCTTTCCTTTATTTTAATCAGCACCTAGTCAAATACTGTTACTCAAAAAGCTCATTAAATTACAGGTCTCTTAAGGCCTGCTTGAAGATGCAATTTTGAATATCTTCCAATGAAACCCGAGGCCCTAGATCGAGGGATTTGAAAGTGTGCTAAACTATGAGTTGCATTATTACATTCTTCATTGATAAATGAAAAGGCATACTAATCAAATTTACTTCTGAGAATGAAATATCATGTAGTAGAAGGCACTTGTCAGACCTACATTCTTCTTCAATTTCAAGATGGATTTACAATGTCTTTGAATAATCATACTCTTAATTACATTCTCAAGAGCCATCTTCATAATAAAGCAACATTCCTAGCTTATTTACGTTTCCTGCCAAGGAAACCTAAATTCTGGTTAATCCTACCCTCATCACGTCCCCCTCACTATTCCTCACTACCATACCCCACCCATTGTTGTCCTCCCCGAGCTTTTCCATGTTAACATTGTTCTTTCGTGTTCTGTGGTGGCAGTTGACATTTTGTCCTCCATTCCTCCATTGGGAGGTCAAATAACTCTTGTGCTTGCTTGAATTCTTAGTTCATGGAAATTAACCTTGAAACATCATGATTTTGAACCAAATAGAGCCTAGTTCCTTGCGCTCCTCACCTAGCAAGTTATACCCACAAAGGCAGCTTAATCATCATCGAACAACCTCTTTGCTCAAAACAACCTATCCCAAATAGTAGTCAAATTGTTGCTCCCCACAAAATCAGGGAATGGGAAATATTTCCAAATAGCTGGTGCTAAAGCACAAGCAAACGACACATGCATATTAGTTTTCTCTAGCCCTCCACACACTTAATACCTCATGGATCAATTCTGGATGCAACTCACTAGCTAGTGCCCCCGTATGTAAGGCATCAGCACAAACCGTTCACCTAAACATTCTCATTCGAGGTAGGATATTTAATCCCCAAATAACCTTCTAGCATCCTTTTCGTAGATCAATAGTAGCGCTTGGATCCTCAGTTCTTCAACATTTTTGAACAAAATGGTACGTCGATCTCATTGTTTATTCCCTAGACAAGGAATAATGGCATAGTACTTTGTCTACTGGTTTGTTCAAACCATAGGAATGGCTAATGATTTTGACGTCATATGGAAGGAATAACTTTCACAACATGTCCTTCCTCTATGTAAAATGATCATAATCAAAGTAATCCCAACCCTAAGAAGAACAAACGGTGGGTTGAAAGGGGTAACTACGTTGGAGGAAGTCAATCAAGGAACCCATTTCATCACTTAAAGTTTTAGAGAAAGTCCATCAGCCCCCATGGTGCACTCCTCCATGCTCCACTTTGCTTCACAAAGATTCTGGAATGTAAAGCTTAGGCGATGGCTCAAGTTAGCCCACCGATAAGCTGCAATCAAGCAAGCACTTGGCCTTCAAAATTTTGAACACAACTAAATAACATCTGCTCCATAGCCTCTACTTTTATTGCTAATAACATCAGGTAGAAGGATGATGTATCTCTGAAACATAGACGAACATTGGCCTTTGATGCACACAATTTCTCTCCATCGAATCAGATGAATCTTAGTATTGCTCGGAGAATGACCAAACTAATATTGATACTTATGGCCTAGAACTCATAACACAATTGATTCATCAGAATTGCTTAGGTGACAACCTTTATGAGCACTTTCCGACCCACCTATGAGAGGGGTTTCTCTATCTAGTTAAACGCAACCAATTCTCTTTCTTTTTCTTCTTGTTGTACAATTGAGGTAAACATCAAAGACAGTATAACAATAACCAAATGAAGTATTTATAAGTTTCCATAACTGGTTTTAGACATCCTGTCTTCTATTTTAAATTAAGTTGGAGTTCTAGGTAGACATTGCAAAAATTTACTCAATTTGATAGTCCAATCAAAACCCATCTGAAAAGTTAGGGGTATTGGACAAGATTTTAAGATCCTAATTCATGTGCTTCAAAACTTGGCTGGGCTAGGGTTGCCTCATTGGATTAGAGAGATATTTCTTTAAATGTTGCCTCATGCGAAACTTTATTTACCTACTTATTTGTGTTATCTTGTTGGCTTTTAATAAACAATATGATAACCGCAAACTGTAATGGATAAAAATCATGCATTTTCACTTTGTTTTAAGTTTTTTTAGATGTTTCCTTCCTCTTTGCCCCTATAAGTCTACTGGATCTAAGAAGATATTAATTTGGATAATGTAAAACCAATTGAGAATGACAATGTTCATATGAATTATGAGTGACGACATGTGATTATGTGCATTGTACCACCATTCTAATATACTTGAGTTGATTAATGGTATTAGATGATTTGATTAAGCTCAAAGTTTAGTCAAAGCACCTTACAGTTAGAACTTAGAGTTGTACTTTGAGTAATTTCACATTACCATTTGTCAAAGCACCTAACACTAACCTTCCTCCTATGGCTAAGAGGTGTTTCGATGATTGCTTTGTTGATTACATGATGATTGAACTATTTACATGCTAATCTCATACAAAAGCTATTCTC
This sequence comes from Selenicereus undatus, assembly GCA_017589665.1. Lineage (NCBI taxonomy): Eukaryota > Viridiplantae > Streptophyta > Magnoliopsida > Caryophyllales > Cactaceae > Selenicereus > Selenicereus undatus. Next base: position 46,988,375 of record JACYFF010031956.1, read on the forward strand.
AATTGTATTTATTAAGGTAAGGAAGCCAAGTAAAACTATGTATGAGATGATTCCCTTACATGGTCTTAATTGATTCACGAGTTTATTTATAGCAAGCCTTTGATATTTGAGTTATTGAATTTATTAATGTGATTTATATGCTGGTGATTGAAAGAGCTATTGCGATCCAATCACATAATTCTTGGGTTGGAAATAAGTAAAAAAAAAAGCAGGTAACCAAGACACGGAAGCTGTCAAGTTCAGTGTTTACAAAGAGATGAATGTCCATAACTTAATTGATTGAATAAAAGATTATATGTGCAACAAGATATATTCAAGTGTGTAACAAAGCAGAACAAGAGATAACATTTAGAGACTCTAATAAGGATTCCACATTACATGTTTAGACGAGATTCATGTTATGCCTATTATAACGACCAACTGATTTATCTCGAATGTAAACACTTTATGATTAAATATGATAACGTGAGGAAATTATGACATATACAAGAACAAAGGTTAATGAAATGGCAGTCATGTTAAGGAAGGAATCAATCTTTAAAGTGAATACATGCATATATCTATATGGATAAGGCAGAAAGGAAATTGATCAGTGAAGATTAATATGAATATAAACTTAGAGTCGCATTAAAGTTGGAAGATGTCAGAATGAGATCTGAGTTAGAAATTGACAGAAGACGTTAGGCCTAAAATCATTAGAGCTAGAAAAACCGTCAAAGTCAAAACTTTGCAAAATTCAATAACTATGTGGAGAAAATTTGTTTGAATTTTATATCACTAATGTGGCATGTGGTTGGATGCAGTACAATTAATAATTTAATATAGTGGGAATGGATTGTAATACCATTGTTATTACATAACCATGTTTGGTTAACAAAAACAACTACTCCCAGTGTAGGTCATGCTTTGGTAGAGTATGGGAAGATCTAGATATAGGCATGTTTACCTCTACAAACATCTCTACCCATAAAGAGATTTATTCTAGGAAACCTGCATAAAAAGATTTTGAGGAAATATTTAAAAGTTGAAAACTAATGATTGGTCGAAGGGAATGAAACAATGGCATACTAAAAACAGGGGGCAGTGTTTGTATATGAAAACATAAGAAAACATAGTAGAGGTAAGTACAATACCTTACCAATTCGAAGTTGGTTAATATTGACTCTTACAGGAAGAGGGTACTACTAGCACGCAAAAAAGGGAATACCTGAAATAGAAAAATATCCAGTACCACACACCAACATTTCCACCCATATAATAGCCTATAGAAAGCTAGGAAGCTAGCTATCTATGATCTAGTACCTTAATCCTGGTTGGCTGCAAACTCTATCTTGAGTTATGTCCTCTGTTAGCCCTAAAAAATTCAAATGTTATCTAAGCACCTAGTTCAAACCCTTCTTTGGTTGTCTCCTGCCTCTTCTACATTCTAGAAGGTTAATCATCTCATATCTCCCTACATGAGTATCCAGACTCCTTTTCTTCACATAGCAGAGCCATCTGAGTCTAATCTCCCTCATCTTATGTTCTATGGGAGTCACTTTAACTTTGTTATTAATCACCCCATTCCTAATTTCGTCCATCCTTGTATAGCCACACATTCATCTAATCATCCTCATCTCTGCTGCTATCAACTTCTGAACCCAAAGTCTTGTAAGGCCCGCGTACCTTATTTTCTGTTAAGATGTCCGTGACGCGTTTTTGCGTTATAAAAACCTATTTTATTTAACGATACGAGTTAAATTATTAGTGATGTGCCTATGTGATCGATAATTTTATTAAAATTATTATTCTTTGAAAATCCTTCGATGATTTTTAGTAAGTGTTAATTTAGATTGTTAACGAGTACTAAATCGATTAGGAACCTGAATATGATTAAGTCGTCAACCTTGGAAGTAGTTCGATGATTATGAAATCGAACCTTGTCATATTTGGGAATGAATAGTTGATGAAAGATTATATTACAGAATTGGGTTTAGAATTCGGGTTACGAATTAGGCTAACGACACCAACGATTGAACAGTTTGGTACAAAAATAATATAGCAAAGGAGGGGTAATTTCGTAAAATAGCACGACCCCTTTTCTCCTCCTTCCCAATTGCGAGCCCGACGCCCCCCTATTCCTCTCTGTCTCTGCTCTTGTTCTTCTTCCTCAGCTCATCTCCTCCATGGACGCACCTCAAGCTTCACAAATCCACCAAAATTTTGCCACACCCACCTTGCCCTAGCCCTTATTCAACCTTCCCCACCACCAAACGAACCCTTAGTCGTGAAATCTGGGCAAAATTGGAAGGATTTCGCAACGATTTTGGTGGGTTTGGGCGACGATTTGGGGAGTAGAACATGTACCCATGCTCGGCCATGGATTTTAGTTTCTACCCACTCCAATTCCTCTACAAATCGGGGCTAAATTCGTAGCACAAGCCTCAGCAAAAGGCATCGAGTCGATGGGTCGAATTAGGGTTCCAATGGCACGATTGGGCATGGTTTTGGGCTCTGTTCGTGCATGGTGAGCAAGGACCGAGGGGTTGGCATTGTTCGAACACCTAGAGCCGAGCCCAACAGCTTTGAATGATTATTCAGCTTGGAATCGAGGTGGGGATTTCTTTACTCCTAAATTATTATTAATTTTCAATGAATTTAACTAAATTAGTTAGCGCATGTTGATTTGAGGTTAGAAATCTGTTTGGGTAGTTGAAATTGAGATTGAGGAATTACAAATTTGGTACTGTTTTGGGTCAACTGCATGCCGAACTAATGCTGAAATTTGATAACCAAGCAGTTGGGAGAAATGCTTAATAAATAGAATGCTGACATAGTGCTATTATTCCATCCGTTTAATAGTTGAATTCTGTTTGAAGCTTTAGGATGCTAGTCGAAGTAATTGTGAGATGAACTGAAGCATGTCTAAAGGTTATAGCTAAATCAGTTTGGGCATGATTAATAGTCTGTTTGTTGTGATCACAATGGATATTATGCTTGTGGACATTGGTTGGCAAACAAGAAAGCAAAATGTCACTTTAGTGTCTCTATTGCATTGGTTAGTACACTTAAACACTATGTTGTTATTAAGCATGAATGTAATGCCTAAATATGATCGTTTTATGTATTGTTGGTTTGTATATGTCAATATTGAACCAAGCTTGGTAGTTGGATGGTTTGAGGTGGAACTATTGAGTGGTTTGAGGCTCTTGTGGTCAGTGCTGTGTGAGGAGGGAGATAGGGTTGTGAATTGCCGCAATCGTGTGGATTGCGAGGTCATGCGTGGCTTAATGAATAGTGATATGAAGTCTATGAATGTGCTATGTGTGAACCCTTTTTCCCCTCAATGTGCTAAGTGACATTAAGTGAATAGTTTTCGAAATGCGAACATGTTTAAGAAAGATTGTTAAATGCATGCTTTCATGATTTCGAATGCTTCTAAGTACTTACCAATTGTTTGGTAGTTTATGAAAATGTTTGTAGCCTATAAGAAATCCTAAATTGTCGAACTACTCAGTTAGTGACTCGACTGAATAGTCGATAGGTTTAGGAAGTTTGAAAGTGAACTAAAAGTGGATTTGAACATGCTTAAGGCTTTGGTTTGTATACGAATTCTCCTTAAGTTTAAAAGGATTCAAACGACCCGAAAAAGAGTACCTTAAGGTGCTAATTGTGAAGCTTAGCTTATTTATGCGTTTTGCTTACTTAAGTCTCTATTGAGTTTCGATCTACGATTTAGCAAACGTTTTACGTTTAAAAGAAGCTTTTAAGCTAAAAGTAAAGTCGTTTTTATGAGTTAGCAATCGTCTTACACTCATAAGAAGCTTTTTAGTTAAAAATGAAGTTGTTTTACGATTTACCAACTTTATTACGTTTATATGAAGCTTCAAAGTTAAAAACGAAGTTGTTTTACGATTTAGCAACTTTATTACGTTTATATGAAGCTTCTAAGTTAAAAAATGAAGTTGTTTTACGATTTAGTAACTTTATTACGTTTATATGAAGCTTCTAAGTTAAAAACGAAGTTGTTTTACGATTTAGTAAACTTATTACGTTTATATGAAGCTTCTAAGTTGAAAACGAAGTCGTTTTACGATTTAGTAAACTTATTACGTTTATATGAAGCTTCTAAGTTGAAAACGAAGTCGTTTTTCGATTTAGCAACTTTATTACGCTTATATGAAGCTTCTAACTCGAAAATGAAGTCGTTTTACGATTTAGCAACTTTATTACGTTTATACGAAGCTTTTAAGTTCGAAACGAAGTTTTACGATTTAATAAGCTCATTACGTTTTTAAGAAGCTTTCAAGTTTCAAAGGAAGTCGATTTATGTGTTAATAAATTTATAACATCTATAAGAAGCTTTTAAGCTATTTACGAACTCGATTTACGATTTAGCAAACGTATTAACATTATAAGAAGGTTTTAAGTTGAAAACGAAGTGAACTATAAGCATTTCAAAAGGTTATGGTCATTGTGTTTAAAAAGCGAGTTTTCAACCAAGTAAGCATTTGAAATAGAGAAATGAAATATGTCTTTAAAGACTAAAAATGTGCTGGGAAGTTGGCCAGAGGGCGGAAACTAGACGCAAAGATGGCGTGAGCTGTTTTCCCCTAAAGAAATGTTAGGAACTGGACTCAGGATATGATTATCCTGGTGTGAGTTGTTCCTGGAAACTGGACGCAAAGATGGCGTGAGCTGTTTCCCCTTAAGATAAGTTAGGAACTGGACTCAAGATATGAGCCATCTTGGTGTGAGCTGTTCCTGGGAACTGGACTCAAGATATGAACTATCTTGGTGTGAGTTGTTCCCCAGATAAGTTATGATGTGTGACGCGTAAGAAAACTTTGAGGGGGACTGGACTTAGGATATGATTATCCTGGTGTGAGCCGTTGCCCCACAGAGGACAGTATCGAGGTTAGAATTACTCTACTAAGACGCGTTTTAGCCCAAAGTTAAGTGCGTATACCCCGGGGATAATGTAGAATAAGAGTGACGATCTCACTTAAGGCCGGTGTTGACCTCCCTAGCCAGCACAATGAGACGTTTTATGTTGTAAGTAAGTTCCTGATAAAAAGGAGATTTGGCATTTTGCCATTCTTAGCAGTTCAGAAAAGAAAAGAAGTTCTTTAAAGTAAACGAGCCTCAAGAGGCCAAGTGAATTGTTTTTGAGAAAAGAAAGAAAGCTTTCGAATGTGCACCCCTTGTTCATCTTTTACGAAAAGATTTCCAAGTATAGTCAAATGAAGTTTCAAATGTTGCATTATTCGTTTCAATGTGCATATTCTATGAAAGTATGTTTCCTGACAAGTCTTTCTTACCAGTTTAGATGTTTGAGAACTTTGAGAAAGAAATGTAAGCTTTAAAGGGGTTGATGTGGATTATAAACCCCTCTTGGTATTTATCGAGAGTCACTATGTTTTCAAAAGTGAGTTTGAAAGCCTTTGTATTCAGTCCTGGTTGCATACTTGTTTTTGTGCCTGAATGCCTGCAAGTAGGGAAGTTTGGTCATTGAGGGCCTAGAATTGAGTTTAATGGTTGGAATGAAGTTTAAGAAGGGTAATCTTTCCTTGGGATCTATGATTGCCTAATATGATAGTAAAGTATGAATGCGTGATATATGACTATTATTAGTATTATTGCCTGCAACTGTTTTGGGTTTTAGGGAGTAGGGGAATTCTCACTGAGCGTGTGGTTGCTCATCCCACTACTCTTTCCCCTTTTTCCCCAGGCTTTCGTTATGACAAGTGAAAGTCAAGCTACTTACGCGAGTTGGAGTCTATCCCTACTTGAAAATTAGAGTCATGTGTTTAACGATGTGATGTAACGTATTCCTGGTTAGCAATTGTTATAAACTAAGTTTTCTAGCTCATATAATGCATATTGTTTATAAGTCGCTCTGTATGGCCGTGTGAGCCAACCATATGATTAGTTAGATGTCTTTATTTGAAATTAGCCGTGTTTTGGGATGTAAACCCCAGTACTTCGATTGTGTAGACCGTTGAGTTGTATCATTTGCTTTTCATGTGTTAAAGAACTGTTCTGATTGGTGTACTCCGAGCGGGTGGCTCGTTGAGCTATGAACTCCGGCGTGTGGCCATTGAGCTTCTTTTAAATGTTATGCGCTTCCGTTGATTTGCAGGGGATTTTTGTAAGGCTTTTAGCCTGGAAATGGTCAGTTTTTAGGGGAAACTCTGTCCGTTTCACCCCAGGAATTAAGTACGAAGTAAGCAAACGTAACGCTCCTGACCCTAGAGGCTGGGGGTGTTACAGGTCTTTATCATTGTCTTATACTCTGCACTATGTAATAATGTTGGTCTAACTACTATACGATAAGCTTCGTGTTTTAATCTTACAGACATTCTCTTATCACACAACAATCCTAAAGCATAGTTCAATTTTTGCCAACCCACTTTTACACATTGATTAGCATTTTTGTGTCCTCTTTCTCTTAGATGATTGAGCCTAAATAATTTAAACTTCTTAACCCTAGGTATTGCCACCCCATTAATGCTCACTTTTCTCCACCCCCCTTTTCCCTTATATTGAAACCATATTTTTAGGCATTCTGTTTTTGATGTGCTCAATTTAAAACATCTAAACTCTATAGTATGTCTCAATCGCTCCAGCTTATTGTTATACCTAGTATTATTAATAAGAACAACATCATCCGCAAATAACTTACACCCTGGTACCTCATCTTGAATATCTCTAATGAGTCCATCCATAACAGAAGTGAAAAGAAAAGACCTTAAAGCAGATCCTTGGTAGAGGCCAATATAAAAAAAAATAAAAATAAATTCATTTGTATCTCTTTCTGAGGTCCTAACTCTCATCTTTACTCCCTCATACATATCCACTCCTTTCTTCTCTAAGCAATTTGATAAAACTTCTTATGGTACTCTGTCATATGCTTTCTCTAAGTCTATGAACAACATGTGGAGATCATTTTTCTTATCCTAATACAATTCTATGAGCCTTCTAATGAGGTGAATTTCCTCTATGGTTGATCTATCTGGTATAAAACCAAACTAATTCTCTGATATTGAAATATCCTTATACAACCTTCTCTAAATCATCCTTTCCTGTAACTTCATAGTATGGCTAAGAAACTTTCTACCTCTATAATTATTGCAATCCCAAATATCATCCTTGCACTTGTAGAGTGGGATGACTGTACTGATCCTCAGATATCGGGGCATCTTAGCAGTCCTAAAAGTAACACTAAATAGCTCCATTAGCCACTTTAGTCCTTGTTCACCCACATATTTCTACACTTGCACTTGTATTTGGTCTTGTCCCTCAACTGTTTCATTGGAGATTTTTCTTAAGGCCTATTTAATCTCATCTTCCCTAATAGGGTTGTAGACTCAATAATTTTGTTGCCTCTCACTATACCCTCACTCCCTTATCTGGGAATTCTCTAGCATCTCATCATTGAAGAGCATAAGAAAGTACCTTTGCCTTCTTCTCTTTATTTCAACTTCCTCTACTAGAACCTTACCGCCATCATCTTTGATGCACCTTACATTAACCAAGGCTCTTGTTCGCCTTTCTTTAACTCTTGCTAGCTTAAATTCCTCCTTCTCACCTTCCTCAGTCTCAAGTCGCTAATATAACTTATCATAGGCGATGCTCTAAACTACATCAATGACTTTCTTTACTACCTTTTTTTACTTGTATCTAACTTTATAAACCTCTTTCTCTTCTTCAGTTAGACTATTAATAAAAGCAGCATAAGCATCTTTTTTCTACCTGACTCTCTCATGTCAACTCGTCGTTCCACCACCAAGATTCTTTCATTATGCTTCTACCTCTCCTAGATGTATGTAAGATTTCCTTAGCCAACCTCTAAATGCATCCTGCCATTGCTTCCCACATTGTACCTACATCCTCTACCTATTTATAGGTCTCTTCTACTTTAATCTTCTCTGATAACTTTCTTACGTTATGGTCAGTAAGATTCCACCACTTAACTCTGGGGTCCCTAATACTTCCATTACTTTTAATCTTTAAATCCATCACCAATAACCTATGTTGAGTCCCTAAATAATCACTTGGTACACTTTACCATCTTCACTCAACCTCTTATCGTTCGCTCTAACTAGAAATTAGTCCATTTGAGTCTTTGTGAAGCTGCTCTTAAAGGTCACCAAGTGGTCCTCCTTCTTAAAATAGGAGTTCATAATCATCAATTCGTAGGTGGCCACAAAGTCCAAAACTAAAACACCTCTATTGTTTCCTTCCCATAATTGAAACCTTATACCATGCCATACTCGTTTGCGTTCGCTCCAGTATGCTCATTAAAATTACCTCATGCGAAAAGTTTCCTGCTTTGAGGTACACCCTTGATAACCATATCTGAATCCTCTTAAAATTGCCTCTTAATATCATCCAGCAAACCTATTTGGGGTGCATAAACACTAACCCCATTTAGGATTTCTGACCTACCACTACCTTAATAAACATAATGCGGTCACTATTACATTACACCTCAACAACTTCATCAACCAACTCCTTACCAACCAAAATACCAACTTCATTTCTAGCTCTATTATCTCCAATACCACAACTTATACCTATCACTTTCTATTGAATTGCATGCAAGAGTCCTAATATTTAAGACACCACACGCAACATCTCAAACCCTAATCTCCTCCTAGCCTTATTCCCCCTGTAGGTCAGGCTTGAGCTAATACATTGTTGACCACCAACTTATGCTACCACTAAATAATAAAGGTACAACAATCACAACACCACCCACCATAACAGAATAATAACAATAACAATAATTACAACAATAATAATAAGAACAGCAATGCAATAATAATGATGATAGTGATAATAATCGTAATGAAACTAATAGTAATAGTAATATAATAACAATAATAAAAATTATAATAAATAAAACAAATGATATTCAAGGTAATTATAACACTAATTAAAGGACAAGTATAAATAATAATAATAATAATAATAATAATAATAATAATAATAATAATAA
>JACYFF010031956.1:47040234-47077569 GCA_017589665.1 Selenicereus undatus
TATGTATGTACGAAAAGGGGAAACAGGAGGAGAAAGATGATATTTTTGCCCTCTGCGCACCCCACTTGATTAGCCAAGGAACCCAATGGAGTGATTAAGGTACTACTCTTGGATGAGAGACTTCGGATTGTAGTCAACTAGCAATACTTTCCTCACTATCTCTGAAGTGATCTCTTAATAAGTCTGATCTCACAAATTGATTTTATCCCCTGCTATTGATTGATTCCTCCTCCCTCTTTTATAAGTTATAATTGGACGGGCTTCGCCTAGGCAAAGAATACTAACTCCTAATTCATGTTAGGCTTAGTGAGTTTTATAGTGTTATTTTCAAATCTGCCTTTAACTAGAAGTGCCTGGAAAATTAGCACTAATAACCGAGCTGAACTTGAATTTGGGAGAAAAGGGAGCAACAAAAGGGGAAACTGGCTGACTCCCGGCCAGGGTAAACCAACCGGGTCCTAGGCCCAACGGGCCTTGCTGAATCAATTCACATCTCCTTTAATTTGGTTCTCATTATTATTATTATTATTATTATTATTATTATTATTATTATTATTATTATTATTATTATTATTATTATTATTATTATTATTATTATTATTATTACTATTATTATTATTATTTTATTTTTATTTTTTTTCCATTTATTTTGATTAATCACCTAATTAGGCCTCTGGGTTCACAATTGGGTTAAGTTCCTCAACATCAGGGCATTAAAAATTCTACTACCATTTTTAAGTGTTTATAGTTAGCCCTAATTTGATCAAGCCTGAGTAAGGCGAAGGTCGAAGTAAGTCCTTAAAATTTTGCCCTAACTTGGATGTCTTAAAGTCTTGGCTCTATCTATCCTCATTGAAGTGTCTGAACCTTGACCGTTGTTGGATGTGAAGGTCCAATGACTTTCTTCCTTTCATTTTGAAGTAGAAAACTATAGCCTTTCCCTGGATTAGTGGACCTTTGTTGTTGGTCTAGAGAGATCAATTGATTCTTCTCACTTATCGCCAAAGTAGCGGACCTTTGTTGCTAGTCTAGCAATCTGTCGTCCCATCGATAATTCTCCAATCATCATCCGATTTTTGCACTGATAATCCTTCGATCATTGTCCGATTTACATAGTAATAATCCTTCAAAATCCTTTGATTATTGTCCAATATACACACTGATAATCCTCTGATCATTATGTGATTAATGTATTGATAATTCTTTGGCTATTGTCCGATTTATGCACTAATAATTCTTTGATCATCGTGTGATTTACGTATTGTTAATCCTTTAAAATTCTTTGATCATTATCCGATTTACACACTGATAATTCTTTGACCGTGCGATTTATGTACGGATAATCCGTCGGCTACCTCTTCGATCATCGCCCAATTTACACACTAATAATTCTTTTATCATCGTGTGATTTATGTCCTGATAATCCTTCCACTACCTCTTCGATGATCGTCCTATTTATGCACTGATAATTCTGTGATCATCGTGTGATTTGCATGCTGATGATTCTTCAATCTAATGATATAATTGCCACTTGTTTTCTTGCATGCTTATGGCCCTAATTTACATAAAGAACCAGCCAACACCCACACTTGGCCATCACTTCTTCTTTTTCTTTGTTTCTTTGCTCATTTAACTAGTTATTGTATGCGTATCTCCCTATTTAAGGAATTGGCCGGTGTTCTAGGCCATGCTTTTTGTTCTTTTCTTTGTAAGATTCTTGTCCAAAGTTGGCATGCATGATATGGGTACCGGCCCTAGTATAATTGTTTTTTTTTCTTCTTTGCTTCTAGTTCCTTGGATGTTTTGAACTTTGTATTGCTCCCCTTGATAAAGATGTCGATTGGTTCCTTAGGCGTGGCCCCCCCTTTTGCTTACTTTCTCTTGCTTTTTGGTCCTTTGTGTGCATGTTGTTTGGAAAGGTACCTCTAGGTAGGACTCGGCCGATATGCACCTCTCTTGGTTTGCCTTTTTTTTTCTATAAATAGCCTCATCTCCTTCGTATAATTCATACCATCCTTTTCTGTGGCTCTTAAGTGTGTATTCTTAGCTTCTACTCTCTCATTCCTTAGTTGTGTTTTGAAAGAAAATCATGAGCGTAAGAACGGCTAGTCCTCCTTGTAGGGAACTAAGGTTTCCTCAAGATTCCTTCATCGAAAGAGAATAGAGGCCTATTGATATCTAAGATTGGCATGACCTTTTGATAGATGTTGGTTGCCATGCATCTAGCCATACAGCTATAAATGTAGTAAGAGTTTATTCTTTTTACTACTTGCTTTCTTACTAATTGCCTTTTTAATTTCCATCTGGCATGGACCTGAAGTATGTTCTCTTCTTTCTTTTACATGAGGACAGAATTAGGGGTGTTGGTTCCCCTAGAAAGTTCATGCTTGAACTTAGTGCACGGAGGGTTCAAATTCAAGTCGTTTTAGAAATACGGGATTTCGCGCCTTTTACTCTGCGTTAAGTGGGGAGTGGACTTAACTGATCGCTTCATCTCGTGGGGTGATTGAGCGATTTTGGGATATCACTAACACGTTTCACCTCCATTTCATTGAGATGACTATCACTCCTTTTGATTTCGCCGTGCTTACAAGTCCTGGTTTCAAAGTAGAGTTGTTAGTTTATCAGGAGGATTTTCATGTTCATCGTGAACAACTCCTTCATCTCTTTGGCCAATCATAGGATCCATTCCTCCTAGAGATCACTTCTCCTATAGTATCCTGGATTGTTTAATGAATGATGGTAGTGGGCCCAAAACCACCCAGATCAACAATCCCGGTTAATTCTCTTTTTTCTTCTCTACATGACCATCTTTATTGATCTCAGCAACCGCTGCCACTTCCACTACTTATTCAACTTAGTTGACTTAGATAGGGTAAGGTATTTAGACTGAGGAGTTCTCGCATATTCCACCTTAATTGCAAAATGCACTAAGGAGTCTGGAAGGTTGAGCGCACTTGTGGGGAGCAATGTACAAGTATACCCCTTGGGGATATATGGAGAGTTATTGAGGTAGGATTCCTCTTCCTTCTCTTCTGTCTCTTTTTTATTTTTTTTCTTTTGTATTGGCGACACATGACTTTCACTGTTTTTATGTAGCTTTGGTTTCACGAGTATTTCCCAACTCTTTCACTGAGATAATGAGCGCCTGTGAATTTATAGGCTAACTTTTACCCATGGAGGAACCGTGTTCTTCCTTCTGAAGTTGAAGCTGCCTAGTACTATATGCAGCGCTGAATCCTTATAGAATGACCTTTTGGCTTTGTCTGGTATTTGGACAAGCAGGCTACTCGCTAATTTGTTAGTCAACATCCCTAGTTCATTCCTTAAGACCCTCGTTGGTTCTATGTTCTATATAAGGGCACTTTCCCTTGAGGACATGGAACAGATGAAGGAGAGCTTCACTTCATCGACTACGTAGACCCAATTAAGGCAACTATGGGGCCTAGCTTGGATGCCTCATAACCCACTTGGTATGTGTACTTTATTCTTTTCTTCTTATGGATTCGTCATTTGAAATCCTTGATTTGTAGGTAATGACTGCGGAGTCTCCTATCCCAAGCCTAAACATTGAGGTTTCTAGAGAAAGGGGGGAGGCTACTTATGTGGAGATTCCATTAGTCCATGAATCGAGAATCCCAAAACTCTTATTTCCTCCTACCTTTATGGGGGTAGTTGCTTACATTATTTTTAAGTTGGTCGGTGACCCTTCCTTCTAACTCTTTCTTCTCTCTTTAGTGCAACCGATAGTGATTAGGGCTGAAGTACGCCATTTTCGTTCCTTATGGAGGGGTTTGTGAACTTTTTCTCCTGTCACCATCCCCAAGCTGATGAGATGATATTTTCACCTCAAACTAAGGTTATATTTCATTTTCCCTGGTTAATTCTTCTTCATCCATGCTGCAAGGTCATGAAGAATATATTCCAAAGTCTTCCCATACTTGAGGTGTGAGCCCTCATCTGAAGTCACCGTTCGAGGTGAAGCTGCATTAGATGTACAATCCTGTGGATCCTTATGCCTTATCTACTTCCTCAGGAGAATCTTATGTGCCTTACATTTCATATGGTGATTCCCCAATCGGGGTGATGCATGATGATTCTCCTCGCCATTCTTGGGCTCTCGGGGGCAATCCTCACATTGACATGGATACCTATCGTGCCTCGGTTGATTCTGGACATGTTTCGGGCTATGTTAACTACCTCTTTGCTTGAAGTAGTAGTGGGTTTCTAAATAATCACTTGGGAAAGTTTGTTAGGTCTATGTATGATGCTTTTGACCGTGATGCTATTTTCACTTTTCATGTAATGCTAATACAAGAAAAATTTATGCATTTTCGTACTGACTCTAATGCACATTAGCCCCCACTCTCCTTAAAATAATAATACGCCAAAAAAGAACGGACACAATAATTAACTAAAGGACATTGTGGTCTTGAGTAATAATCCAAGATGTTGACTAATAACCATTTTACAACCACTTGAAATTTACAAGCCAAGCCTGGAGTAAATAAGAAAGGATAATGGCCCAGTAACAGCCTAGGGTACTAGCCGGTACCGAGGCCTATTTTGAATTGGCTAATGCTGTTGTTACTATAAATTTAGACCTCCTATGCCCTGAATTTTATCAATTCAGAGCAAGATTTTTTGAAAAATAGCTACCATGAAAGAGTTGAATCCTTAGCTCTTCTCCCTTGATTTTGCAGACAAACATGACCTTAAGAGCTCCCATCTAGGCAGTCTTGTTAGCTTGAATCAAGTTAAAATTTCCTGGGACCTTCTTAAAGTTGCCGCCACCTTTTGGGATTCGAATTCCACATCCTATGCTTTGGAAATCGCGAACTTTGCCATTAGTAGAGGAATTTGGAGATATCCTTAGCTTTCCTCTTCATTGTCCTCCTACCCTGCTGACCACCTCCAGTAACCTTTTTGCTCTTTATCATCGTTGCCAAGGTTTAAATGATGACAGTGTAATAATCATATTATTCGGGAATGAACTAGACTTTGTTACCCTAATTTCTTATCTACAGAGGAATGGTCGGGCTATCAATAATGCTTTCTCGAGTAAGGCTACCATCCTATGTCTTCTTGGTGCTTATTTGTAAGGGGTGCTTCGAATAGAGGTCCTGTAGCTTTACTGAGTGTCTGTCAAGGAGATACATCGTGATCCGACTCCTATACCCATCATTGTTGTAGAGACTGTCTTATGTCTGGACTGACTCCATCATCATCCAAATAAGTTTTTCTCAAGCAACCCACTGCCACTACAAGTAGGCTTTATGGCCTGGAAACCGGCCGATTTTGGAGTCTCTCTTTTTTGCTTTTCTCTTTTTTTTCGTGTGACACCGGCTGGTATTTGGATCCTACTATTTTTATTAATTGGCGTGCAGATCTGCCTACTAGAGCATCTGAGGTTGATAGAATCCCTAGGAATATGGATACATAACTTACCTCGTAATTTTGCAAAAGAAGGAGATTATATAAGGATCAATCTAAGGCTAGCTGGATCAACTTCTTGAAGAAAGATCCTCCCTTTCGTTAGGTGGTTCTTTGGTGGCGCATACGACACTTTGTCTCTAACGGGAAGACATTTGCCTACGCCGGGTTCTTGGCTTGTTTTAGGGATCCTATTACTTTCTGACTCGACTAATGAATCAATGCAGTCATAAACAGTGCATCCCTAGAATGGACTGTAATGTCCTCAAAGTTTTCAAGAATGAATATTCTTGTGTGAATTCCTGGAAGGACTATTGGCTTGATCTTCCCATGATTGCGATGTTATCTGTCCCACACTCTCCACATGTCTTTGAGAAGTATCTGGACTAGATCACCGAACATGATGCTGAAGTGAGGAAGGCAATTTATCTTAACCTAATCTCTATTAAGAGCAGGAGAGAAGATGACTCGTCTCAAAATGGAAAGAAAAGAGTAAAGGATCCTACCTCCTAAAAGACATCCCTCAGCCCCCAATTGTAAAGAATTTGAAGAAGGATTAGGAGTATAAGCTCTGCCTCTTATATGTTTTGCTAATAAGTTTAGTGCTTTTCCATGCTAGAAAGTTATTATGAATTTTTATTTCAAGTTGTATGCTCTTAGAATTTTGGATGGTAATAAAAGTGCTGATTTTTGCTCTAATTACCACTAAGCCCCTTACTTCATAACTCCTCTGCCTAGACCCACCTTTATGTGTCCAGATAATTTTTTGGATTTGGTTAGGTCGGGCCAGTTAAGGCTTCCTACGTATGATAGTTTTAATATCGTTCCCACAAATACCAAATGTAATCTATTAAGTTTTGACATATTATAAAACACTAAGCAAACAAATTCCAATGGATCCTTCGAATGAAACTAATTAACTAACCAGGAAATTCAATCAAATTAAAATATCTAGGGAATTATTTCACCTGGTAAAGAGTTGGATCAATGGATTAAATCATGCACTTTACATGGATTAAATGATTGAAAGGAGTGCAATTGAGCTAAAATTCAGTCTTTTCTTTCAAAGTAAACTGAATTGCCTAAACTAATCCAATGAACATTCTTTCAAATGCCCTTGTTTTAGTCTAAGTTATGGATTTTTGATTGGCTAAAGTTTCCCCTTAACAAATAAATCTCTTTGAAATATTGCTAAATCCAGTCCTATCTTGTTGATCAAATAGCAAGTTTTTCCTTTCAGTACTTCACTCAACTCTCTAGCATAAGCAAGCAAATTTGGCCAAAATTCACTCACATCACTTCAATCAAAAGGTAGAATTCAATCATTCCCACACAAAATAAGCACAAGCAATGAAAACTAAAAATCTAACATCAATACTTTGGCTAACGAATCCCTAGATTAAATAAACTACTCACTCATGTTTAAAACTAACAACAATCTAAAACAAGAGTTCAAGAATAATACTGAAGGGAGAGAAAGATTAGTAGTAATGGTGATCCTCCAATGGTGTCCCAATCTTCAAACCTCTACAAGTCAAAGCCTTTCTTCAATTTCTCCTCTAACTCTAAAAAAATACAAACTAAGAATCCTCGTTCTAATGAAAAATATGAGAAAGATGAGTGTGAAAATGAGATCAGTTCTCCTCCCTTTTTTGCAGCCGAACAAACCCTTTACGCATAAACGCGAGCATCCTCAACCACAAGACGAAGAAAGACGAAAAGACACGTAGTTTCAGGCACACCACAGACCGTGGCCTTCACCAGAAAACGTCCGTGGTTACCTCTTTCTCAACATTTTCTAGCTCTTCTTTGCCTCCACCGGCGTGGTGACTTGGGGGCATTCATGGGGAGTCAAATCACATTTAATTGGGGGTCGAAGTCAGGAAAAAAAGGTCCAAAAATCTGTAAAACATAGAAAAGAACCATACCCAAGCATAAAATGGGAATATGAGTGTAGATTATAACATAAAGTTCATAAATCTCCCTACAAATGCAACAAAAGGACTCCAAAATGAAGTAAACTCTAATCATTCATCAAACTCCCCCATACTTGAACCGTTGCTTGTTTCCAAGCAACTATGAAACCAAAGCTATGATGAAGAACCTCCTCAGGTAAACAATAATCGCAACATCAATAGCCAAAACAACCCAAGAAGTTAGCCCAAAAGTGATTGAAAACATTACAAAATAGATAAGAGAATGAGGTTTTCAAAATAAGAGCAAGTACCATCACATCGAATATTGGATCAATCACCCAAATCAACTTAAACAATCATATTGCTACATACAATAGGTAGATCTAAAAGAACCAGTAGACCCTCACTTTAGTAATGAAGCATTCATCACTCATGTGTTTAAAGTATAATGTGTTTCTCTCAAATCTCATTCCAAAAAATCAAATCTATTATAAGCTTGCTAAAACTCTCCAATTTGCCACCACTAAAATGCAAAACACACTAGGTAATCATGAGGACATCGGTAGGGTTCTAACAGGGCTATGGGTAAAGGTAAAGGGAAACAAATATGTTAGGATTTATAGACCTCAAAGCCAAAGACTATCAATAGAAATCATCTTCGTCCAATTTTTCACAAAAATGCACCTTATACCGATACATTTCAAATAAACAAATTCATCGCTAGTTTATTAATAATAGGAGAAAGTACTGACGTATATCTAATATGAAAGCAATGCCAAATTCTCGTATTACTTTGCTTTTTCTTTGTATTCAACATTTATTTTAATATTATTTTTTTCTCACTTTTTTTTTTCTTCTTTTGTTGTTTCTTTGTTTCGAAAAGAAGGATTATGGCAAAGAAATTGTGCACTTTTTAACATTTTTCTAACAACTCACAAAATTCAACCAAATTAACACCGAGGGAAATACCTTATAAATCTCTTATCATATATAGGCAAACCACTCCAAATAAAAATGTCATTATCCACAAATTATTCCCAATCACCAATGAAACTCTATCGTATTGGTTAAAGGTAAGACACGTATTTAGCCAAGGACCATATTATAGGTTTGCATCAAGAAAAAGATGTCAAGGCTCAAAGGAGGCAGCAAGGGATAAATCATACATAGTAAGGGTGGCTATTTGATCAATGTAGCTCATAAATTCAAAGAATGATCATGTTGCCTAAATGTGCATGATAAATATGATCATGAACAAGAGTTAAAATAAGTTCTAGATATTTGAAATCTAGGAAAAGCCACACATGAAAAAGAATGTGAGACTAAAATGATGAATTAGTCCAATCAGGCTCAAAGCCTCAAGGGACAACTACCTAGGCTCAACTAGCTAATTAGACCTCATGTGCAAAATATTCATGCAGAGAATCATTGAATAATCAAATCGTAGTCAACATGACATATGAAACATAAAGCATATTTCAAAAACTTATAATCAAACATTTTATTCACAAATCGGCATAACAAAATGGGTCAAAATAGGTCAAGGAAAACTACTTAGTCTAATCATCAGAGAATTGTTATTTCTTTTTCGTTTTTTCCTTTTTTTATTTTAAGCATGCTAAACCTAAAATGCAACTAAAAATTGAAAATACCAAAATAAAACTAAAATAAAGAACAAAAACCTAAAATAGAAAGAAAAACTAAATGTCCAATTAAAAATGCAACCTAATCTTAAATGCGTGACCTAAAATGCAAACTATTCACACATCCACATCTCAAACACAATTACAACCAAACACACAACTCCCACATGCTTGGACAAAGCATTGCTCTCAATGCAAGGAGATAATAATCAATGGGGAAGAAAAAGAAGAAACTAAAAACGATGATAAGGGGAAAAAGGAGGGTGGGGTTGAGAAATATGCCAATCACACCATGCCTCCAACCAAACCCTAAAGTCTTGGAAATATTGGTTTTGGGAAGCAAGCATCCTACGAAACTCATCATACCACTCCTTAACAAACTTATGGAGTACAATATGCTCGATTTGAATATAAGCTTGGAGGGATGTTTGCTTCTCTTGGATGAACTGAAGGGTAGCATGCAAACCAGTAAAATCAGAGGAGGATGACGATTGGGATGAACTAGAAGCTCCTAGGTGAGTAAGGGGAGGAGGTGGTGTGGGTCGCGCAAACTCTTCATCACCTAAAACAGTAAAGATTGGCCCGGTTTAATAGGGTTTTTCGGTTGACACTAGGGAGAGGCATGAGATGGTTCCCAAGATAAATCCAACAAACATGCCCAACCTCTTCCTTACAAAACTTCATTTGTTCAAAAGCGGCTAAGTTCAACCGCTTGGATCTGGGAACTTTATCATCGGGATTCAATTCATTACCAACAAACCTCGTAATGGGGGTAATGAGACCCCTAGTCACAATCCTTTGTGTGGAACTAGTGGCCAGTGGCCACACTATGTGATTAAGTAACCAAGAAAGAACCTCGGTCAAGATCGTCACCTTGGAGCGTATTATATAAGAAATATAACTCGGACAGGCGAGGCACACTCAAACTACTTTCCCTAGCAAACAGACCATAAGCAAGTAATCTCTGGGTTACTCGAATACAGGAGTTTCTAATAATGGCGCCTTTTGAATTGCTTGTATCATATCGATAATCCCCAGAAATTTCATGCTAAAAAGCATTCGAGTTAAAGTTTTTGGGGACATGGCGATAAGGCAAGTCCATACTCGATGGAAAACCAAATATACTATTGACGGACTCAAATTAAGCTTATAAAACTCCCTATTGAGGCAGAAAGAAATGTATCCTTCTTGACAACGAGGGCCACTCGTGACCTCCACATGCAATGTACTTAAAGACTCAAGAGTGATGTCTCGGTAAGTGTGGTTCCTAATCTCTAAAAGTGAACCATACCTCCCTGAGCAAACAACCAACGAATGTCATCCAACAAACCCAATCGAGTCAACAAATGCTCATCATAAAAATGAGTAGCAACAACTAAGTTACTACTCAAAACATTATATCTAGCAACATGCTTAGGATGTGTTAAACCAAGGGGTTAGGAATATTACCTCAATTTCTCGCATTGGTTGAGATTTGAGAGGTCTAGGGTGCGCATTGTGGTGCTTGACTTAATGTCCTTACCTCTTGAGTGGTCCTTGCTTTCTTCTAGGGTGCCATGGCTATGGAGAGTGGATGGGTATGGATGCTTTGAACAGTAACTAAGAAGAAATGGAAAGAAAAATGGTGGAAAATGAAATTTTATGAAAATGAAGGTTAATAGGGAAGAAATATGAAAGAAAATGAGAAATTTTGGAGGAATAGAAGTTGAAGTGGGTTATTAAGGGTTTCGGTGTGAAAATGATAGAACGTGAGAGAAAGAAGGTAAAAAAAGAGAAATTTGAAGGAGATTTCGAGTCGAAGTGAAGAAAAGAAAAAGAAAGGGAAGAAATTTGGTGGAAAATGATGAAAATTGGAGGTGTGAAGGAGGATGGGTATGGAGGTTGTAGAGAGATAAAGAGAGTTTAGTGAGAGAGAGTCGACGAGTTAAAGATGAATGAGTGACTTCGGGTCAAATGGATATGAAAAACCCTTGATTGTGGATAGAGAAGCTTGCCACAGACCCTCCGTGGTAAGCTCTATCTTAGCAATTTTTTAGGATTTTTGGTAGAGGCTCCACAGATCGAGTTAGACACCAGTAGGGGTCCATGGTAGCTGCTGCCTGGAGCTTTAAAACTCTCTTATTATTTTCTGATTTTTTTTCCTTTTTTTTCTTTCTTTTTCCTCTCTATTTTTGCTCTTTTTATTAATCAATTTTTGCATTTGTTTGTTTGCCTTTTTTTTTCTTTTTTTCCTTCTAAATAAGAAATGCAATATATATAATCAAAGAATAACTAGTAAAGGGAAAACTTGGGTTGACTCCCAAAAAGCGCTCTTTTAGGGTCAGGCGCTTGACCTTCATTTCTATGAGGGCTCGGGATTAGTAAGAGTGTAGACAGTAGGCTTGTTAATGGGTTCCCCGACAACTCCCAACTTTCCTTCATTACGAACCTTAGAGTGGAACTCTTACACTTTAAGGTACCACCTCAAATACTTGGGATGGAGGTCCTTCATCATTAGGTAGCGCCAAATAGCAGGATCCACATATGAAACAATCGGAATGTGAGCCCCATTAGACAGGCCATTGCTAAGATCAAAGTCGAAATCAATTCCTTCAATAGGAGGCAAAGACATAAGAAACTGAGTAAACTTGCAGTAGGCACTCAAAGAACCTTTATCAAAAGCTAAGGGCCCGTCCTCGACTATGATAGGTGGTATAGGGGTAGAAAACTCCATCTTAGCATAGTCAAGGTCGGGACCCATAGTAGAAACCCAATCAAACATAGGAGGATCAGTGCAACAGCAAACATCAACCATCTTAATCTTATGAGAAATGAACACTTTAACAGAGCCAAATGAAACAAGCTAAATAATTCAATCTTTAACGAAGTTAAACTCGACGTGACGCGTCCCCACATCAAAAGTTAACTGCCCTCCTTTTACATCTATCTTGCAACTAGAAGTGGCCAACAAGGGTCTTCCTAGAATAATCTAGGCATATGCCTGTCCGACCATATCTACGATAATAAATTCATTAAGCACACAGGAATTAACCACTTTAACGGGAACATCCTCCAAAATACCCAAAGGGTGCTTCTCGAAACTATCCGCTAATTGGATGGAAAAAGGTGCTGGTTGCAACCATCCTAAGGCAAGCGGTTCGAAAATGAAATATGGGATCATACTAACACTTGCACCAAGATCACATAAGGCCCTATCAATCCTCACATTACCAACCAAACAAGGAGTAGAGAAACTACCTAGATCTTTAAGCTTAGAGGGAAACTCTTTGGGAACTTATAAACTGTTCTCTTCCCCAAAATTTATAGCCTCGAGCTCATCACCTTTCTCCTCACTTTCAGTTCTAGTCACCTATTCAACCTCGTCAAGCTCCGTACCCTTAGAATCCTCTAGTCACCCTTTCAAGGTAACACAGTTACATTGCTCATGGGGATTAGACTCGAGCTTACCAGGAAGTCTACCTGGGGGTACAGATGAAGAGGCAGCTTATTGGGTAATTTGAGCTGCCAACATCTTCTTATGAGTAGTAAGCACATCCTATTATGAGTAGTAAGCACATGAACTAGGCTAATTGTTTAATATACTCATCTTGCTTTTTTCGCGCCAAAAGCAGACTCTCCATCATGGTCTCTAAATTGGATTTTTGAGTTGCTTATTGAGGGTAAGGTGGTCATTGAAATCCAGGGGTTGGTCTAAAATTCATTTAAGGCATAGGATGGGCATTAGACATATAGGAGAAATTAGGGTGATTCCTCCAACCTGGATTGTATGTGTTGGAGAATGGGTCATTGGGCGATCTACAGTTATAGGTGTTGACATAGTTGACTTGGTCACTAGCATCTTAGGCAAATGAACTCCCGATTTGATAATTCACAATCAAATGATCAACAGACCCACATATTTCAAATGATGCGGAAGGGGTACATGAACTAATAGAATTAACATTCAATCGTTCTAACCTTTTAAACATGGCATCTACTTTAGCAGAGAGCATAGAAATAGCATCAAGTTCTAACTTACATCTATTCCTCTCTGTTTGGTTTACAGGTATTGATATCAATTTTGAAAGTGGGTATGGGCAAGGGTATAGCTAAACCCGCCGGGTACCCTCCCCATTGCCATCCCTAACAATAACCTAGCAACATGGGATTATAAGCACCTAATAAGAACATAAATCATCAAAGAAAAAGAAAAATCTTTCTGAATTTTTGAAATTTTTTAAAAAAAAAGTACAAATATGTACCTCACCCCCATGCCAAAAGTCTACAATGTCCTCATTATAGGATTCTCTGCATGAATATTTTGCACATGAATATTTTGTAGAGAATCAGGTGCCAAAAAGCAATCACGTAAGAGATACAACCGTAAAACCAACACAAAATCACAAGTATATACAAACTAGGATACCACCATAATCAAAAACAAAACCGAAATCAAAATCACTAAAATCACAAAAGAAAACAAAAGCAAAAACCAATATAAAACAAAAACGAAATCAAAATCAAAGAGCTACAAAACAACTAAACAAAACAAAATATAAAACAAAAGAAAAACAAAATGTAAAACAGAAACAAAACCACTAAAACACAAAAAGAAAACAAAAACAAAATATTAAACAAAACAAAGCCAAAGAAAAAAATGAAAACTCATAAAAACAAAGAAATAAAACATACATCTAACACATACTAAAAAACAAAATACCCAAAATAAACAAGATGCTACTAAATAAAAATCAAACAGAACACCTATAACACAATCACAATCTTAAATATCCACAACTATTCAACCAAAAGGATTAGCTAGTATTCACAAAACGAAACACACCACCAATATCAAAAAATACATAACACAACCAATGGTGATCATAGCCAACTCAGCTTAACAAATCCCAAATTTCTCCTCAGAATCAATCATCGGCAGAATCACAATCCAAATATCCACAATTATGTACAAGAAATAAAGAAAGAAAAGAAAAAGGAGAAGAGGGAAAAGGTGGAACGATCATAGCAGGTTGGGTACTGATTGTAACCAAACTAATACCTCACTCAAATGATGTCGAGGAGGTCCATAAAGCATCAACCACTCCATCTCAGCTCACAAGCTGCTACTCATATCAAAACCTACCAATACTCGTAATAGCAGCACATTCCTTATATAAATAAAAGTAGTTAGAAATAGGAGATGTAGCCCAAACAAAGTGCATAAATGGAATGCAACTCGATGCTCTCTTGAGCTTATCAAAGCTCTTAGCCCAATCAAACGAGTGACCTATATATGCAAAATTAAATGCACTAGTTAATAGACTAACATTGATGTGATTATATGAATGTATAAACCATCTAGAGTTATCTTAATGCCTGAAATGCAGTCCAACATCTCTAAAGGGGGAGGGGAGAGAGCCAAGGTAGAGCCAATCAAATGAAATATGAAAATCAAAGCTCAAAGGATGACCTAAAATCAAGTCCTTCACCTCAAAGTGATCCTCGAGTTCCTCTATATCACTATCATTAAGAGTTTGATATAGACAAGGACTGCCAAGCACAAAAATCTCAAACTCTATAAAAGTAGGCTCATGAGGATCTAAAGAGGGGAGAAGAATGGGTAGGGATGAAAGAAGGGATAAAATAGGGAGGGGTGGGAGCTAAGTCAAGGGAACACTCAACAAAAATGGGATCAACAAGCACCTTAGAAGGCATGACCTGCCTACAATCCATAACAGAAGGCTCATCAAATGAATGCTCCTCAGAAAAGGTATCCTCTTACTCAACTAATATGCCATACCGATCATCGGAACTAGCATTAGTACCAAATGCATCTCCCTCCTCGACCTCTCCTAAGGAAGCCAAACGAAGAGACGAGTCATGAATGATCAGACTACCCTCAGGGTGTCACTAACTGTACCAAATTCTAGGGAGGGCGTAACTACTAAAGGAGATAAAACCTCAATTGCTTCCTCGAGCTTATCAAAATGTGCATCATCATGGAAATCGTGCCCTACAGGAATTGGTCCTTCACACCTACCATCAAAGTCCTCACAAGACCTGACCTCAAATGTAGAAGAGCCTAACCTAAGGTTGGTCTTGAGTGAACTACACAAGTAAAGCTCCCTATTTAAGGTAGCCAGTGCCTCTAATTTGTGTGGTCTACCAAGCAGTGGATGAGTATCAACATCATGATCAAAGAAGTCACAACAATCGCAAGAAATAAGAACACATGGAGTGTAAGAGTGCTCGTAAGATATTCCCCCAAATTGACTCACATCTAAAAGGTACAACATGCATCATATAAGGGTCGAGAATGGGGTGAATAACGACCTCTATAGCATTTTCACTCTCCCCAGTCTCATGTGCCCAATATTCTAAGAAATCCCAAATTTCATCTCGAGTCGTAGTAAGCAAATATCCCTCGGGGTACATAGTCTCAACATGACCCTGATATTCATTATTATGACCTTCAAAATCACTTGGAAAATTTTCCAGTTCTCAAAATATTGATCAACACATTGAGCACAAAATTCATCAATCTATTCAAAAATCGTCAAAATATTCCATGCTCATATTGATGGAAATAGAAACTTGCCATTTTGTTTTTAAAAAAGTTATCAAGTTTTTTTCAATTTTTAGATGTTTTCACAATTTTCCTAATTTTTTTTCAATTTTTGACTTTTCTAATTTTTTTAGATTTTTTCCTTAAGAAATAAACTAAACAAAGTCACTATTAATAAAGACATAAAGAAAGAAAAATAAAACATGTACCACTAATAAGAAAGAAACAAAGAAAAAGTAAATGAGACCTAATCTCATGTCGTCGTCTCCGGCAACGGCGCCAAAAACTTGTACGGGATTTTTGAATGTAAATCTAAAGGCCGCAACTGTATAGCTTTCGCTATGGTAATTAAGGGTTGCATCCTCAAGGATGAAGGTAAAATTAGGCCACAGTCAACTAAATTATTCTAAAAAAAATTAAATTATCCTAAACAATGAGATAGGCAAAATTAATTGTATTAATATAAACTTAATTCATGAATTAATCACATCTAATTAAGCTACAAATGACTAAAGTTAATAAATGAGCTAGATCATATGAATGACGCTAAAAACAAAAAAAAAACTAAAACATTAAGGGAAAGCAATATATACATTAAATAAGCAAAAGAACAATATAGAAACAAAACCAAGAAATAAGAGAATCAGACCTGCTATGTGAATAATTTCCAGGAACAACAAAATGGAAGACAAAAAGTAAAACATGAAATTGGAAATCAAGCACCAAAAACATATGAAGAACCAAAAGTGGCAAGGCATGCTTGCCTCCTTACACCCTTGATTATCTATAGCCTCATTTAGACAACAATCATCAGATTAACCAAGAGACATAATAATGATCGAAAAAACATTAAACAATTTCAAACCCAGAAATCAAAATAGCCATGGCAACCTCCATTAATGGAGGTTCCTAACAAATCAGAACAGAACAGAGCAACCAAAGAAACAAGGGAGGAGATTTCAAAATTAGCTAAGACAACCCAAAAATGAGGCTCAACCCTCATTGAAAATGGCAGAAATGCCACTAAAATAGCTTCAAATAGTGCAAGAACAAGAAGGGAAAAATGCGATTTATCCTAATCAAAACCAAAATTCTTGCAGTTACAGACTGAATATTATGAATGTCAACTCCAAATTGACAAATTCAAGCTGAATTGTACAAAATTTAAAGCTAAAAGAATGGATCTAGGAACAAAACCAAACTAATGAGAACAGAAATAAAACACTAAAACAAACCTTGAAATTCGACCCTAAAATTATCTAAAACTGGAACTAAAGCCTAACAAAAACCCTAAAATTAAACATAAATTACCTAGCTTGCGTCGTTGCTTCAATTTATACTCCTTTCAATTATTGATCGTCATCCGTTTGTGGGTTAATGTGGACAATGGAGACGATTGATGTGCGGGCTATGAAGGGAGGTGGGATTTGGTGTTGTATGGGCACATGATGAAGGTGGACGAAGATGGTGGATGAAGATGGTGGAATGGTGGAGTGGTGGAAGACGATGGAGGTAATGGAGATGGTTCCTGGTGCAAATGGGTGTGGAGTCGAAGAATGGGGCGGATGTTTCTATCGGGTTTTAGCAGCCAGAGAGGAGAGAGAGAATGAGGAAATAAGAGAGAGGGTTGGGGGTCACATGACTGAGGCATGGGAGGGGCAAAAGGCTAGTGATTTTTTTAATTTTTTTTTTCCTTTATTTTTCTGCTATTGGTTCCTTCTTTTCGGCTTATAAGGGAGAGTGGGCCAAGGGATATGTTTGGGTTCTTCACCCAATTACTTCATTTTTCACCAAATTTATTTATTTTTTGATTTTTTTCATCACCTATAAAACTAAAATAAATTCAAATGAAAATTTACATATAATAATTATTTTGAGCACAAATTAGATATAAGGTATCGTACATATTTTTGGTGCAAACAAATACCCCCACCCCTAGATTTTACTCATCCTCGAGTAAAACAAACTAAGCTGACCAAGAAGAAACAGAAAATAAGAAAAAGAAAATCCTGACTCACTTTCGTAGGAATCATAGTTGGATTCCCTTTATAACCAATCGGCCTTCCAAGGGGATGAATGAGGTCTCGAGAGGGTTTTCAAGTGAAATATCCACAAAAATCTTTTCCAAAATAAAGGAAATCTTTTTGGTTTTTTTCAAAATATAAACATATATATTAGTGTTCATTATTTGGTCCGAAACTAGACCGAACAGAAAATTGGAGAAAACTGCATTGGACCGGTTCAGACCGAGTAGATTCGATCTGGTCTATGGTGCATGAATTTTTCTTATTCGGTCTTCGGTCCGATCCGGTTCGGTCCATTGGTCCGAAATGAGGACCGAATTAAAAAAAAAAATTATGGACTATCAAGTTAGTCATCAAAGTGGTTCATATATACTTAAAATTGGATTTTCGGTTTGATTTTTTGTTAGCAGTCGCAACCTCCCAACCCGCCTATTGTTCTTTCACCTCACTTGTTCTCTCTATCTCTTTCTCTAATCTCTCACTATTTTGTTGGCCCGTATATACTTAAAAGCTCTAGTTTTTTGAATAAAGTTTTAATCTCAAATAAACTTTTGAGTTTGAATACAACTAAATGGCCCCAAAATCCGACTTCTAGATATTCTATTTTAGTTTAGGTTGCTTAATCAATAAAAGTTGAAAACTTGAAATCCCTAATCAATTTGATTTGTTCGGTTTGGTCCACTCCCAGTCTGATCTAAGTTTTATTTGGTCCAGTCCACTATCCATACTCCTCTTCTTTCGGTCTTCAGTCCAAACCAATCTAGTCCAGTCCAGTCTGGGTTTAGACCGATGAACACCCCTACATATATACAAGTAATTTGGAAATTATGTATGTAACCTAGAAAATTACATCACCCTAATAACCAAGTTACCAAATTATATCAAATAGAATATTCAATCAAGAGACAATCTAGTCATAAGAACCACCCTGACTTCCATTTTGCACCCCACATAATATGCAATGATATGTATACCTTGGTGCATATGCAAATGTGTACCAATCCTTATCAATGAATTTGCTAAAATTGACATGATCCCCATTTTCGTGCCTAATTACCTTCTTTTGCCCCAATTTTTTCCTTTTTTTTTAATTTTTAAAGAATAATACCCACTTGACTTACAAATAATTCTACCCTTCCCCCAAAAGGGGCTTTATTAGAATGTGCAAATGACTTATTTCATTGCCCAAATACATGTGTAATCAAGTAAAATAGTACATGTTCAAGCCAATTAAAGATATGAAATAAAGACAGTGGCTTTGAACATTGCTGCTCTAGTTTTTATTCACTTTTTTAGACCTTTTTGCATTTTTCAAGAGCTTAGAAGCCAACTTTAACAAACAAAAAATTCACATGCCAAATTAACAGCAAGACCTAAAGAATTAATGGAAAAGTAAGAAGTGGGCCCAAAATCACACATATGAGATGGGGTTATTATGAAAAATCGAATCAACATCCTCAATTAGATATCTCATCATGCAAACTCTATCTACATATAACCCAATAATCTAGCAATGTGGGATCACAATCACCTAAAAAAGACCACAAAACACCAAAGAAAAACAAAAATTTATTTGAATTTTTGAAATTTTTCGAAAAATATATACAAATGAGCACCTCATCCCCACACAAAAACTCCACATTGCTCTTGTTGTGGGAACTAAGGTGCCAAAAAGCGATCACATAAGCGATGCAACCATGAAAACTAACACGAAACCACAAGTATATACAAATTAGGACAACATCAGAATAAAAAACAAAACCAAAATCAAAATCAGCAAAATCACAAAAGAAAACAAAAACAAAAACAAACTATAAAACAAAAACAAAATCAAAATCAAGGAGCCACAAAACAAAAGAAAATCTTAAACAAAACAAAATACAAAACAAAAGAAAAACAAAATGTAAAACAAAAACAAAAACCACTCAAACATGAAAAGAAAACAAAAACAAAATATTAAACAAAACAAAACCAAAGAAAAACAAAAACTCAACAAAACCAAAGAAACAAAACGCACAACTGAAACATACTAAAAAAACAAAAATACCCAAAATAAACAATAAGCTACTAAATAAAAATCAAACAGAACATCCATAACACAATCACAATCCAAATATCCACAACTATTCAACCAAAAGGACTAAACTAGTATTCATAAAACAAAAAACACCACAAATATCAAAATGCATGGCCTAACCAAGGTGATCATAGCAAACTCAGCTCAACAAATCCCAAATTTCTCTTCAAAATCGATCATCCACACAATCACAATCCTAAACATCCACAACTATGTACAAGAAACAAAGAAAAGAAAAAAGAGAAGAGGGAGGGGGGAACTATCATACTAGGCTAGCTACTGATTGTCCCTAAACTAATGCCTCAGATGATGTCGAGGAGGTCCATAGAGCATTAGCCACTTCATCTCAACTCACAAACTACTACTCATATGAAAACCCACCAATGCTCGTAATAGCTTGTTAAACATTTGGGCACATTCCTCATAGAAATAAAAGTAGTTAGAAACAGGAGGTACAACCTAAATAAAGTGCACAAATGGAATGCAACTCAAGGCTCTTTTGAGCTTATCAAAGCTCTCAGCCCAATCAAATGACAGATATGTATATGCAAAATCAGATGCACCAGTCAATGGTCGAACAATGATGTGATTATATGAATGCATAAACCATCTAGAGTGATATGAATGCCTGAAATACAGTCCAACATCTCCAAATGGGGGAGAGGACCAAGGCAAAGCCAATCAAATGAAAATATGACCATCAGAGCTTAGAGGATGACCTAAAATCAAGTCTTCACCTCTAAGTGATCCTCAAGTCTCTCTATATCACTATCATCAAGTGTTTGATCTAAACAAGGACTGTCAACCACAAAAGTCTCAAACTCTACAAAAGTAGACTCAGGAGGGTTTAAAGAGGGGAGAAAAATGGGCAGCGATGAAGGAAGAGATGAAATAGGATGGGTGGGAGCTAAGTCAAGGGAATACTCGACAAAAATGGGATCTATAAGCTCTTTTGGAGGCGTAGCCTCCCTACAATCCATAACATAAGGCTCAACAAATGAAAGCTCCTCAAAAATGGGATCATGAGAACTGACATCAATCCCAAATCTATCTTCCTCCTCAAGCTCTCCTAAGGGAGCTAAGGTGTCACTAATTGTGTTAATTCTAAGGAAGAAGTAACTACTAATAGAGATTAAACCTCAATCGCGTCCTCGAGGTTATCGCAAAGTGTGTCATCATGGAAATTGTGCCCTGAAGAATTGATCCCTCACTTCTACCATCAAAGTCCACACAAGACTAGACTTCAGGTGTAGGAGAATCTAAACTAAGGTCAATCTTAAGTAAACTACACAAGTAAAGCTCCCTATTTAAGGCAACCAGTGCCTCTAATTTGTGTGGTCTACCAAGCAGTGGACGAGTATCAATATCATGATCAAAGGAATCACAATAATCACATGAAATAGAAACATTTGGAGTATGAGAGTGCTCATATGATATTTCCCTAAACTGATTCTCATCTAATTGTGTCGCATGCATCATATAAGGGTTGGGAATGGGGTGACTAACAACCTCTCTAGCATTTTCATACTCCCAAGTCTCATGTGTACAATATTCATAGAAATTCCAAATTTCATCCGGAGTCCTAGCAAACAAACATCCCAAACCTCCAGGGCACATAGTCTCAACATAATCCCGATATTCATCATTAAGACCCTCAAAAATCACTTGGCAAATTTCCCATTTCTCAAAATATTGATCAACACATTGAGCATGAAATTCATTCAATCTACTCAAATAGCGCCAAAATATTTTATGCTCATACTGAGGGAAATAGAAAATTGCCATTTTATTTTTAAAATTTTTTTAAAGTTTTTTCAAGTTTAGGGGTTTTCCCAATTTTTCCAATTTTTTTCAATTTTTGATTTTTCTACTTCTATGGATTTTTTTTCTCAACAAATAAACTAAACTAAATCACAATTAATAACAAATTAAATAAAGCAAAATAAAACATGTACAACTAATAAGAAAGTAACTGAGAAAAAGTAAATCTAACCTAATCTCATGTCGTCGTCCTCGGCAATGGCGTCAAAAGCTTGTATGAGATTTTTGAATGTCAATCCAAAGGCTGCAAGTGTACAACTTCTCCTGTGGTATTTGAGGGTCGTATCCTCATGGAAAAAGGGAAAATCAGGAATAGTCAACTAAATTATTCTAAAACAAATTAAATTATCATAAATAATGAAATAGGCAAAATTAACTATATTAATCTAAACTCAAGTCATGAATTAATCACATCCAATTAAGCTACAAATGACTAAACTTAAGAAATAAGCTAGATCATATGAATGGAACTAAAAACAAACAAAAACTAAAACATTAGGGGAAAGCAATGTTTACATTAAAAAAGCAAAGGAACAAGCCAGAAACAAAAGGAAGAAACATGAGAATCAAACCTGTTACTTGAATAAATTCCAGAACCATCCAAATGGAAGACTAAAAGTAAAACATGGAAATAGAAATTGAGCACCAAAAATAGATGAAGAACCAAAAGAATAGTGGCAAGGCATCCCTGCCTCCTTGTAACCTTGATTACCTACAGCCTCATTTAGATAACAATCATTAGATTACCTAAGAAACATAACAATGATCAAACCAACATTAAACATTTTCAAACCTAGAAATTAGAACAACCATGGCGGCCTCCATTAATGGAGGTCCCAAACAAATCAATACAGAACAAAGCAACCAAAGAAACAGGTGAGGAGATTTCAAAATCAGCCAAAAAAATGAGCTTTAACCCTCGTTGAAAATGGCAAAAATGCCATTAAAATAGCTTCAAACAGCACAAGTACAAAGGAGGAAAAGATGCGATTTATCCCCATCCAAAACCAATATCCTTGCAGTTATAGACTGAAGATTATAAATACAACACAACAACAACACCTCCCAATGTGGGTCCCGCTTTTGCGGGGTCTGGGAAGATCCAGATGTAAGCAACCTTACCTCAACCGGCATGTCTGCCCGTAGAGAGGCTGCTTCCAAGAGACCCACAAAACAAGATTTTGTGAAAACATTTTATAGGAGAAGGATTTTGTGGAAACATTTTATAAAAGAAGGATTTTGTGAACACATTTTATGGAGCAAAACTAAGGATAAGCAGCACGGAACTGAACTAAGAAGTAAGAACAAATCAGGGGCAGTAACTATATAAACATTATTACAACAAAGCATAGGAAGGTACTATACCTTAGCCAACAAATGTAGGCAAACAATGTTTCTTCCTAGATACAAGTACTACTTACATAAAAACACAATATCCGAAAAACAACCACCAAACCTACCCTACTGCAATCGAAAGACAACTCCGAAGCCACCTCTATTCGATCTAAGATTTTAATCCTATCCCGCCATAATCTCCTATCCTGAGCCATGTCCTCCATTAGCCCGACAACATTCAAGTTCTCTCTAATCACCTCGTCCAAATTCTTCTTTGGTCGCCCCCTCCCTCTTTTCCCTTCGGGGATTTTAATCCTCTCATATCTCCTCACTAGAGTATCCACACTCCTTTTTTTCACATGGCTAAACTATCTGAGTCTTGTTTCTCTCATCTTATCTTCGATATGAGCTACTTTAACTAAGTCTCTAATTACTCCATTACTAATTTTATCCATTCTCGTATAACCACATATCCATCTAATCATCCTTATCTCTGCTACCATTAACTTTTGGACCTGTGTCATTTTTATAGGCCAGCACTCTGCACCATACAACACAGTAGGTTTAACTACCATACGGTAGACTTTGCCTTTTAGTCCCAAAGGCATTCTCTTATCACACAGCACACCTGAGGCGTACTTCCATTTAATCCAACCCGCTTTTATGCGCTGGTTAATATCTTCGTCAATATCCCCTTTCTGCTGAAAGGTCGAGCCTAGATATTTAAACTTCTCGATCTTTGGTATTGTCATCCCCTCAATGGTGACTTCTCCCCTCCCATCTTTCCTACCACTGAAACAGCAATGTAGGTATTCCGTTTTGGACCTACTTACTCTAAAGCCTCTAGACTCCAGTGTATGTCTCAATCGCTTTAACTTGTCGTTAACTCCCTCTCTGATTACATCAATAAGAACAATGTCATCTGCAAACAACAAACACCATTGTAACCCATCTTAAATCCCTTTTGTATATTCATTCATAACTAAAGTGAAAAGAAATGGGCTTAAAGCGGAACCCTAACACATGTCTAACCCAACAAAGAAGTCATTGGTAACCCCGCCTGGCGTTCTAACATTCATCCAACGTCCCACGTACATATCCTTAATAAGTCAAATATACAAAGAAGGCACTCCTTTATTTTCCAAGCATTCCCATAGCACTTCGCGCGGAACTCTATCATATGCTTTTTCCAGATCAATGAACACCATATGAAGATCGACCTTTCTATCTCTGTACAATCTCATGAGTCTTCTAAGGAGGTAAATCGCCTCTATGGTTGAAGATTATAAATCTCAACTCCAAATTAACAAACGCAAGCTGAATTATACAAAATTTAAAGCAAAAAAAAGGATCTAGGAACAAAACCAAACTAATGTGAAGAGAAATACAACCCTAAAACGAACCTTGAAATTCAACCCTAGAATTATCTAAAACTGGAATTAAAACTTAACAAAAACCCTAAAATTAGAC
This sequence comes from Selenicereus undatus, assembly GCA_017589665.1. Taxonomy (NCBI): domain Eukaryota; kingdom Viridiplantae; phylum Streptophyta; class Magnoliopsida; order Caryophyllales; family Cactaceae; genus Selenicereus; species Selenicereus undatus. The sequence continues at coordinate 47,064,498 of JACYFF010031956.1, forward strand.
GTAGTTTACCCAGCTTCGCTGCTACTTCGATTTATACTCCATCTAGATTATTCATGGTCGTCCGATTACGGGTTAATGTGGACGGTGGAGATGATTGATGCGCTAGTCGTGAAGGAAGGTTGGATTTTGTGTTGCGTCAGTGCACGCATAAAGAAAGTGGGCAAAGATAGTGGAATGGTGGAAGATGATAGAGGTGATGGAGATGGTTCTAGTACAAATAGGCATGGATTTGATGAATATGGGGGGGGATGTTTTTGTCAGGTTTTAGCCACTAGATAGGAGACAGAGAATAAGGAAATAAGAGAGGGCGTTGGGATCATGAGACTGAGGTATGGGACGGGAAAAAGTTTGGTGGTTTTTTGTTTTTATTTTTCCTTTATTTTTATAGCTCTTAGTTATTTCTTTCTTTTTAGGCCATAAGAAAGAGTGCGTTGAGGGATGTGTTTGGGTTCTTGACCTAATTTCTTTATTTTTCACCAAATTTCTTTATTTTCTCATTTTTTCGCCACTTGCAAGAATAAAATAAATTCAAATAAAAGTCTACATATAATAACTATTTTAAGCACAAATTAGCTATAAAGGTATCAAGAAAAGATCGTATTCCTGGTATAAACAGGTAAGTTAACCGAATATAATTAATCGGAGGAAGACGATCACCTTCCAACTAGATGGTCATGATTCCACAGAAACATTGATACCATGAAAAAATGTAATTTTTGAAAGGATATTCAGCAAAGTGTTATTAAGATAACTAGGTAACTTTACAGAGAATAAGTTGACAAAACCTAACTAGGAATGATGGATTAGATTGTGTTAGAGCACAACCTTGGTACAGCTACACCTAGTTATAATTGAGAAAAAGAAAATCAAAAGTTTTTGATGAAGGACTATACAATATGAAATGTTACATACTCTATAAGGAAAGCTTCATGTTAGCTGACCAAAAATTGCTATAGGCTCTTCTAAATCAATCCAACGTTTCATATAGTTACAGTTCCATGAATTTGATATGCTTAAAAGGAGGTTGACTAAGTTTCCAATGTTTACAAAGGAGTTTCCCATATCCTACTAACTCTTTAATCCTTCATTGCAGCATCAGGGGTTGAGCTATGGGCACACCTTCTTAAATAGGATAATCTAATTTTATGAAGTCACTAACTATAACCCCTTGCGGTCTATGCAATATGGACCCATAATGGTGATTCCTTGATAAAGGGGTTGTAGGGAAATAAGATCACGAGTTCAAAAAAAAAAAAAAAGGACTATGCTTCTATTATACTTCCCCATACCTCATTTACTACTCTAATTCATGTCCATAACCCATGTTCATTCATTTTCTAGAATATAAGTTATAACCCCTTGCATTCTTTTGGAGAGTAGTGTATAAAAGTATCCTAGAATATAAGTTATAACCCCTAGCGTTCTTTTGGGGAGTAGTACATAAAAGTATAGAATACATTTACATAAATATCATGTACTAGCCCGACCCTAAATCATATTTATTTATTTAATTAAGCCATGTTATTAGTCTTTGATATTTATTCATCTCATTTAATCATCCCGGTTGGGAGAATTCATTTCAGGCTCTACTTTGCAATTTGAGTTTCATTTACGTAACAATTTCGGAGAAATCGATATTAGGCCCCGGTAAATATGATTCGATGATAAATTATATTTCGTAATGTCACCAAGATTTAATTTTTAACCATGCAAAATTTGGGCCCAAATTCATGTAGTTTGGCCCAATTTATTTGGGACCAGATTTCGGCCCGATTCACGTTGGGCTCAAATTGTGGCCCGAAAATTTTGGTGCAATTAAATTTAGTTAATCACCATCATTTGTACTAAACTTTGATTAGCAAAAAGCTATTTATAGGAGGTTAAAAGCTAGCCAAGTGATTTTGGTTCATTTCTAACCAAGCAGAACACACACACATCTCTCTTCTTTCTCTCTCTTTTTCAAGCTCAAGTAAGTAACCCTAACTTTCTCTCTTTGGATCTTTTCCATTTTGATTTTTGTTTATGTGATTTGATTTTGGATCATGTTCTTTGGATGGAAATAAGAGTTATTTTGATGTTTTTAATTGTTGATTAAGTTTGGAGCATGCTAGCGTTTAGGGTTGTTCATGATCATGCAAGCTTAAGATTGGAAGTATGTTTTTCTTGAATTATTTGTGCTTGATTTAGTGGTCTTAATTCTAATAATTTTTATGAGGGTGTTTTTGGTGATTTTGGATGAGATGAAAAGGAAGTAAGTTGGTTACAAGCTAGGGTTTTGGCAAGTAATGCATGGTTCGAAATATTTTGGCATCAAGCATGTTGTTTGATTAGATTTTGATGCAAAATGAATCTTTGATGTGTTCTTTGACTTGAAAAAAAACATTGTCGATTTTTTTCATAAAGGAGTGAATTATGGAAATTTCCCCAACTGATTTAAAAGTGGTTCATTTGCTCATTTATGTAAGCAAAGGTGATTATGGGTGTGTTTGGAGTGATTTTGTAAAGAGAGGAATTGAAGGACATATGTAAAGATAATTATGGAGTATTTTGAGGTAAAATGGTTATGTAAGATGATGAGAAGATCCAAGTATGGTTTACTGATCATAAGGATTGATTTCAGAGGGAAATCATGTGGAAAACAAGGGGTGAAAGCATGGACAATAGGTTGAGGACAGATCGGGAAAAGGGGTCTGTTTACGAGAAAACTGATACTGTTTGGGCAATCAAGAAATTGTGATTTTCAGTGGATAGATAGATCAATGAGTTATCTTCCGAATGCCTTTTGAATCACCTCATTCCGAGTTATGTGGAAAACATTATGGTTATTTTTCTAAGACTGCGCAGGATAGACCTGAGCTGTGCACATTTGTGACTAAGCCCAATTTTAAGAACCGTGTTGTGGTAGTTGGGTTTTACATTATAAATGAAAGTCTCGTAAGACTTCTCAATCTTTTCACATTGGGGTTTTATAGCTCAATTGGAGGTCGGTGGTGAAATTTATGAACTCCCTAAGGTGGACCTTGAATCGATAACAACTTTGATTGTACCTAGAAGCTTATTTGATTTGGAAAACTAACCTGTATGGTATGTGCAATGAAATTAAATAAGTGGGAGATTGATAACTCAAGATCCGTGTTTGTTGGTCCAAACCAGTGTGTTTAAAGTTATTCTGAACCTACCACCACCCCAATTGCCCTCAAACCTTTGTTACCCGTCTCAGAAATACAAAAAATCCATGATCAATTATAACCATCAAAGTCTTTCTTTTATGATCTCAATTATTCTACCTTGATTAGTTTTACTCCAACATTATTTCACTTTGAGTTAAATTACCCTAATTCATTTAGTTTTCAAATCATGTTGGTAGAACTTATCTTCTATTGAATTATTTGAGTTATGGATGCCTTTTAATGAATTTCAATTATAATCACAAATTATGAAAGTCAACGTTGTTTACTAATTATATATACCTATAATTATATTTCTTAAAAAGAAATCGGAGGGCCTAGGCTATCGTTTCCCATTGTGCATAAGTATTATCCAATGATATTGCATTTTAAAGACTTCATGTACATTCATTGCTTATATCTTTAGAAATCAGCATGTATTTATCAAAATTGTAATGTTTTAGTGAGTACATCAACGAATCAATTTAATTAGTGATTTGTCACATAGTTAGTGACCCCATTAGTTATCAGTTACAGGGCGTTGCCCTTCAATTACCCGCGCGGCTTCAGGCCAGGTCCCCCGATCGGCTTTGCAGGTGTACATCTATCCATAGATCGTAATAGTATCAAGGGGGTTTACTATCAGATAATAACTAGCAATTACAATTTACATTCATCTCATTCACTGTTTTGACTTAAAATGAATTGCAAAGTAGGTGCCCAACCAATTTATGCACTGATCATTTAACAATACAGGAATGCATGTACTAAGGTTCGGCTCACAGTTCAAAATGTTTTCATATTTTGTTTCAAGCAAACGCTCAGTGAATTGCCCTTATGCTAGCAAGTCAGCCGAAAAGCATGCTAGCGAGTCAGCCGAACAGAATAAGTAAGCAAGGGAAACTTGGATGAATCAACAGTGATATGGACCATGCATACTTTGTATCCGTATTTTGTAATCTTTAGAATATGGAGATGTAAGATCTACGGTGAATTGCTTTACTGTAGTGTATAAACCTTATGTTGGTTAATTAGTAAATGCATATGGTTGAAGTTATGCCTAACTATGTTATCTTTAGTACACTTATAACAAGCCTTGTCCTTTTAGGACGGCAGTAACACCCCAATCATTGGGTTTATCACTTTTAATTGAGAGAATCAGAATAGTAATTGCAAACAGTGAAACATGTTTAATTAGGGGGTGTTACAGCTTTGGTATCAGAGCCATGTTAATTTCTTTGATGGGATATGGAGTATGGAGAGTAGAGATTAGAGGGTGGGAAGGTTGTTTAGTGAAGGTTATTAATACATCATTAAAGATTTATGACAGTAGAGATTTATGATAATAGAAATGACTGTTCATCTCTCCCTTGTTCTTTATTTATATTCCTCCTTGTTAGATGAATCCACATGCAGTGAATATGAAGTCAGGTACTTCTGTGGCCATTCGCATCTCTTTACTACATGCTAGCATGGTGGTCCACTTGTATGACCTCTGTTACGAGTTTCATAGCCACAGATGTAGTCCATACCTCTATAGACAGTTCTGGTTAGTACCTAAAGTTGCCCCTTGGAGTTCGTTATTAATGTTATAAAGTTCATAGCCCTAATGGGCACATTTCAATAAGGTTTATCCAGATCGTGATAATCTATGGGGAATCCCCCTAAGATATATGAGCATACTTAACATTAGGATATCATATGGTGCAAGAGATGAAGCCTTATGTACAATCTTAGTTTGACTGTTCCAGTATTCGATTATGTGTACCTTCCCCGGACAAAGGAAGGGTTTCATGAGGACCACATCAGGACAGGGCATTCTGTGAACTAGACTTTACCATAGTGAATATGTATAAGCACTTGGGCATGGGTTGTCAAGTTAACAAAAGTAAGAGACTCCATGTGAGTTTAGCAAGCATATCAATGATTACATGGAACCAATGCAGATAGCATAGCAACATTACCAGGAAATAAGGTGGTAAGTAAGTGAGATGCTAAGGTGGTGAAATTATTCTAGTATTAATAGTAATGGAAGTAACTTCTAGAGTTTTCATTTTAACAACAGTTTTCATGGGGCTATGTAGGATGTAAGGGAAAGGACCTGAAGAAGTGATATGTATGTACACCTGTTACGTTCACTTTGCTAGTATGCACATCATACTCTTAAGGGATTTTTAGAGATGTAGTACGTACTTTAGTTGTGAGTTATTCAATGACCCAGTATTGGGTGAGGTAAAGAATTGAAGAAGTATGGCAGGCCATATCTTTTATTACTTGAATGTTGTATCCTTAACCATGTTCACTTGCCAGCTTCTGCTATATCATTCTCTATAAGAGACAGTGATACAAAGACCATTTAGAGAGAATATGGGATCGGATTGCTTTGTTCAGAAAGGTGCCAGTTGAACTCAACTGATGATGTGGCAGCAGAGTTACAGAGCGAATGGATCACATGAGGTTTCAGTTTAGCCCAACGCTTGGGTAACTTTTCTTATAAGCAACTCAAACCCAAACAATCATGATCATTTACCTCGTTGGTTATATAATGAAGCCTATAATGATCCCCAATGTGCGTGCCTGTGTAATTTGCAATTCTCCCAAGAATATTCAATCCTCTCTGCTTACAGTTCAGCCATTGCTTTGTTCATATTTCATTGTTGCGTACTCTAACTCCTTGTTCCTATTCACTTATTGTTGGTAAAGCCTCCTATCTTATGACCTCAACAGAGTTCAACAGGGCTAAAGATTTAAGGGTCATTGTGAGCTATAAGGTGTTTATGAGATATGCTGGACCAGTTGAATGAGTCATTGGCTATAAGTTAATATGTGTAGGTACATGTTTTCATTTATTTAGGAGTTGTATTATATGTTCATTTCTCTCATTTGTTCAAACCTTGTAATTGTGTACTCCGGGTGTGTAGACCGTTGAGTTATGAACTCCGGCGTGTGGCCGTTGAGCTAGTGAAATGTTTCTTTCCATTTCAAGTATCTATTGTAAGGCTCGAAGCCTGGATTTGGTCAGTTGTAGGCATAATTTTGTCCGTTTTGTCCCAAGATTTAAGGGTTTCATTAAGGCACGTTAACATATTTGATATCGAATACAGTGATGTTTAAAACCCAATGTGGGGATGCCTTTTACACCTTCCTAAGAGATTATTACACTGTCAAGGTACATGTACCCCTCTAAATAGGGAAAATGCCATGTAGGGCTATATCTTTGGGTTGAATCAATATGCAGTGGACATTACAATGAGTACTTATGTCTGTTGATGACAGTTTAGTAGCTTATGGTATGTTACTCGATATTATATGGGTTGTATTTAGTGTGACAAGTTGTCATGCAAAGGGAATATCTGTTTTTGGCACTAAGCCCTTACTTTGGCAATGCTCCTATTACATCTAGTCATTAACTTACCTTTGCCCTAGCCCTTGGATTGTTCAGGGTAACATTTCATGGCTCATAGCACTTATTTATTCTATAGCGGTTCTTGGTCTAGACCATTTGCTTTAAGGGCCACATCTGACATCTATCCATGCCAAGTATCACTTATCTTTTGCAAGAACGCTTTTCATATAGTATTTCTTATAATGGTGTTTGATTTACTAAAACATCTGCTTCTATCTAGTATTGTTTAATTTCTCTCTCCATTCCAAGCCCCAAAAGGGCACGTACTTTTTTTTTTCTAGCATGACCTCTCATGTTCTTGTAATCGCATTGTTAAGTCTAGAATACAGTTTTTTGTTCAATTATGAATGGTTGTTAGTATTCCGATACTATTGACTGTTATCATCTTTTATCCGTTCTCCTGGGAGTGTACTCACGCAGGTATCTTATATCTCTTTTATTCATTATTGAATACCTATATCTCATTCATTTAGTGTTGAGAGCATGTTCACGCATATACCTTATACTCCATTTATGCGTAATGATACGCTCGTATGTCTTGCTCTAAATTCATAAGGTGATCCATCTCTCATTGGTGTGTGTGACTGTTATAATCCTCTTACTCTTCGTATTTTAAACTTCAACTCCCACACATATATCTTACATGCTCATAAGTAAACTCCAACTTTTCTGTTCAGTCTTATTGTTGGACTTGAGTTGGTTTCATATGACCAAAGGCACGTTTCTAATGTCACTTGTTCAATCTATTTACTTATCCACTGGTACTTTGCTCGTCCAATCTATTAATCTTTATTATTGCACTTTATCGATCCAATCTATTGATCCATTTATTGCACTTGCAATTCTCACACCTATATTTTATATCCTCATAAGTAAACTTCAGTAATCCTTATTTAATCTTATTACAATACTTGACTTAGCTCCATATGAGCAAAGGCATGTTCCCACTACAGCCTATTCAATCCATTTATCTATTCATTAGACCTTGCTTGTTTAAGCTATTTATTTATCCATTGTACCTTGTTTATCCAATCTATTTATCTATTTATTATATTTTGTTTGGCCACTCTCTCAATTGCATTTATCCTGTCAATGCTATCTAGAAAGTCACCCTATTGGAACTCTGTTGCTAGCCACCTTGTTTTTAAATCATCAACTAAACTCGAAGGTAAACGGGCCATCTATCTTCTTAGATAACTATGTCATTGGATCCTTCATAATCAATATTTATAAGCCATTATTCTTTTGGTATTATGGTTCAGAATTCTAGATATACTCGTGGTTATCTTTATTCTAACCACCCCATGATAATCTCTCCTTTATTAGCCTTTTCTAGTCTCATTGTTCATTTCTTTTGTATGCAATGATTTGCTTGACTAACAATTCCATCGCTCTTATCCCTAATCATGGTCATTTCATCACCCATTATCGATCGAGAGTAGATCCCTGAGTAGTCTGATGAGGGGAGATCATGTGATGCATTAAGAATATCATATGAGGACTTTTTGATAAAGGCATAGTCTTAAGCACTGTCTAATTATATTGGAGTGAGCTAGACGAAACATTGAGCATAAGGTCAGAGCCAACCCAAGCAAGCCTTAAGAGGGACAAATTCAAGTACATGTTGAGGTGATATAAGGTCGACAAAAGAGTTGTGTTGGTAAAACAACGAAATAACCAAAGTCTCAGATGGGCTATAGAGTATTTCAAAAGGTTTTTCTAGTCAAAGGTAGTAAGAGACCGACTATCCAAGGACAATTAGGGACTAGTTACATTGGGCCTTATGATTCAATGAAAGGTTAAATCATGTAGCTTGTTGACTGCACCTATCGGCTGAACCCGCGTATTTAACATGTTTTATAACTCGTAATAGTATCAGAGTACTTATCAGGGTATACAACAGTTTCCATTAGTGGATAAGGTGATGAACTAGTAGTGAACACCTCTTCACTAGTAGTGAACACCTCTTCACTAGTAACAATGTTCTTTTCTTTCGAAGAGAATATCAGTTTCGAACCCAAGTAATTGAGTTCATTGAAGCTAGCATGTGAGAAGTACCCGGATCCGCTACTGAAACATGGGATAAGCAGTTATACAATATGCGGACACCTTTAATCCCATAGCTCGTCGACTAGGTCTGCCTATATAACTCAACACGTGCATAACATGTTTCTTACCTCATAACTCAGGCATTACATTTCAGATCCGACCATACTCTCTTAACTAGACCCATTGCGGTCATTGAGGGTCTCCTGTTTGAAGAGAACGCAGTTAAGATATTAGATGACAGGAATAAGTAACCACGCATCAAGTAGATACCTTTAATCAAAGTACATTGGCAAATCATACCTCCTCAGAATTCAGGTAGGGAAACCGAGGATGAGATGTAAGCCAAGTACCCACATCTATTTAAGATAAACTTGCATGTTTTGGCAAAGCTCATAACTTTTAAGGACGAAACTCTTTCAAGGGGAAGGTTGTAATAGCCCGATCCTAAATCATATTTATTTATTTAATTAAGCCATGTTATTAATTTTCTACAATTATTTATCTTATTTAATCATCCCGATTGGAAGAATTCATTTCGGGTCCCACTTTGCAATTCGAGTTTCATTTACGTAACAATTTCGGATGAATCGATATTAAGCCTTGGTAAATATGATTCGGTGATGAATTATCTTTCATAATGTCACCAAGATTTATTTTTAACCATGCAAAAATTGGGCCCAAATTCATTTAGTTTGGCCCAATTTATTTGGGACCAGATTTCGGCCCGATTCATGTTGGGCTCAAATTGTGGCCCGAAAATTTTGGTGCAATTAAGTTAAGTTAATCACCACCATTTGCACTAAACATTGATTAGCAAAAGGCTACTTTATGGGATGTTAAAAGCTAGCCAAGTGATTTTGGTTCATTTCTAACCAAGCAGAACACACACACACACATCTCTCTTCTTTCTCTCTCTTTTTCAAGCTCAAGTAAGTAACCCTAACTTTCTCTCTTTGGATCTTTTCCATTTTGATTTTTGTTTATGTGATTTGAGTTTGGATCATGTTCTTTGGATGGAAATAAGAGTTATTTTGATGCTTTTAATTGTTGATTAAGTTTGGAGCAAGCTAGCGTTTAGGGTTGTTCATGATCATCCAAGCTTAAGATTAGAAGTATGTTTTTCTTGGGTTGTTTGTGTTTGATTTAGTGGTCTTAATTATAATAATGTTTATGAGGGTGTTTTTGGTGATTTTGGATGAGATGAAAAGGAAGTAAGTTGGTTACAAGCTAGGGTTTTGGCAAGTAATGCATGGTTCGAAATATTTTGGCATCAAGCATGTTGTTTGATTATATTTTGATGCAAAATGAATCTTTCATGTGTTCTTTGACTTGAAAAAAATGAGTTGGTGTGATTTTTTCATAAAGGCGTGAATTATGAAAATTTTCCCAATTGATTTAAAAGTGGTTCATTTGCTCATTTATCTAAGCAAAGGTGATTATGCGTGTGTTTGGAGTGATTTTGTAAATAGAGGAATTAAAGGACATATGTAAAGATAATTATGGAGTATTTTGAGGTAAAATGGCTATGTAATATGATGAGAAGATGCAAGTATGGTTTACTGATCTTAAGGACTGATTTCATAGGGAAATCATGTGGAAAACAAGGGGTGAAAGCATGGATAGTAGGATGTGGACAAACCAGAAACAAGGGTCTGTTTACGAGCAAACTGGTATTGTTTGGGCTGTCAAGAAATTGTGATTTTCGGTGGATAAATAGATCAATGAGTTATCTTTCGAATGCTCTTTGAATCACCCCATCATGAGTTCTGTGAAAAAAGTTATGGCTATTTTTCTAAGACTGCACAGGATAGACCCGAGCGGTGCACATTCGTTATTAAGCCCAATTTTAAGAACCGTGTTGTGGTAGTTGGACTTTGCACTGTAAATGAAAGTGTCACAGGACTTCTCGATCTTTTCATATTGGGGTTTTATAGCTCAATTGGAGGTCGGGGGTGAAAGTTATGAACTCCCTAAGGTGGACCTTGAATCGGTAACAACTTTGATTGTACGTAGAAGCTTACTTGGTTTCGAAAACTAAGATGTATGGTACGTACAATGAAATTGAAGAAGTGGGAAGATTGATAACTCAATATCAGTGTTTTTTGGTCCAAAGCGGTGTGTTTAAAGTTATTCTGAACCTATCACCACTCCAATTGCCCTCAAACCTTTGTTACCCATCTCAGAAATATAAAAAATCCATAATCAATTATAATCATCAAAGTCTTTCTTTTATGATCTCAATTATTCTACCTTGATTAGTTTTACTCTAACATTATTTCACTTTTAGTTAAATTACCCTAATTCATTTAGTTTTTAAATCATGTTGGTAGAACTTATCTTCTATTGAATTATTTGAGTGATGGATGCCTTTTAATGAATTTCTATTACAATCACAAATTATGAAAGTCAACATTGTTTACTAATTACATATACCTGTAATTATATTTCTTAAATAGAAATCGGGGGCCCTGGTCTATCGTTTCCCATTGTGCATAAGTATTATCCAGTGATATTGCATATTAAAGACTTCAGGTATGTTCATTGCTTGTATCTTTAGAAATCAGCACGTATTTATCAAAATTATAATGTTTTAGTAAGTACGTCAACGAATCAATTTAATCAGTGATTTGTCACATAATTAGTGACCCCATCGGTTATCAGTTACAGGGCATTGCCCTTCAATTACCCACGCAGCTCCAGGCCAGGTCCCCCGATCGGCTTGGCAGGTGTACATCTATCCATAGATTGTAATGGTATCAAGGGGGTTCACTATTAGATAATAACTAGCAATTGCAGTTTACATTCATCTTATTCACTGTTTTGACTTAAAATGAATTGCAAAGCGGACGTCCAACCAATTTATGCACTGATCATTTAACAATACAATAATGCATGTGCTGCGCTTCGGCTCAAAGTTCAAAATGTTTTCATGTTTTGTTTTAGGCAAATGCTCAGTGAATTGCCCTCATGCTAGCAAGTTAGCCGAAAAGCATGTTAGCGAGTCAGCCGAGGAGAATAAGTAAGCAAGGAAAACTTGGATGAATCAACAGTGATGTAGACCATGCAAACTTTGGAGCCGTATTTTGTAATATTCAGTATATGGAGGTGTAAGCTCTGTGGTGAATTGCTTTACTGTAGTATATAAACCTTATGCTGGTTAATTAGTGAATGCATATGGTTGAAGTTATGCCTAACTATGTTATCTCTAGTACACTTACAGCAAGCCTTGTCCTTTTGGAATGGCGATAACACCCCAATTATTGGGTTTATCAGTTGTAATTGAGGGAATTAGAATAGTAATTGCAAACAGTGAAACATGGTTAATTAGGGGGCGTTACTTATCACTTCCTTGCTCTTTCTTTTTAGGTTCCACATGCATAAATCAATGCCTCAGATGAAGTGAGCATGCTTGGGTTGTTAACCACTACTCTTGCAACTTTAATGATTCCTTCATCTTAGCATCCCATTTTTTTTTCCTAAGTCAGTCCTAGTGTTTCCCATTCTATGTAGCAATACCATGCTCCCAAAACCACAACAATAGAAGATCTTCTACCCTTGGTTAATTAATAGTTGAAACACTCCCCTATTTCTTTGCTCTTTCTTTTCCCTAAACCTTGTTAAACTTAATGATTCTACTTATCTCATCATCCCATCTCCTACAAGATCAAATCTTTCTCAACTTATTTCAAAAAGAACACACCGCCTAGTCCTTAAGACCTGATAAGAAATGGTGTAAGTCTTCTTTTCCTTAAAATTTCCTAGCGAGCATCTTGCCATTAAGGTAAACCCTTTAGTCATTTCCCATGGCCTCTAGGCTCGATTTTATCCTTGTATCAAGTACATTACATGTTTAAATACACACACAATCTAAAGTCTCCACTTTTTTTCCCCACATGCTTTTAAAATTTCCAAATACTCCTCACCCTTATTGATAACTCAATTAGAACATGTCTCTTCTTATGACATTAGTGAATGACCTAAAATCATGATGTCAACTGAAAACTCACATTCAACAATCATGTGCACTTTTTAACGCGTACATCATTGTCGAACATGCTTAACATACATTAACTTGGATTTATACCTAACTTACAATGAGCTAAGTAAGTTTATGTAATTTTGGAAGCAGTTAACGACAGCACTCCCGGCAGCCCTCGTTTTTTTCACAAACAACCTATATGATATCAAGTGGCATATGCTTACCTATCTAATTGACATTACCTAATTCATTGAGCTAAATGACAATTGAAGATCAACTATAAGAGAGTTGTAGGCCCTTTAGGCACATTTATTTAATGATTGTTCCTTTGAATAATAGCCCAACATTATCACATATATTTTCTTCCATTTTCATTATTATTATTGTTATTTTGTTGTTGTTGTTTTTGTTGTTGTTGTTGTTGTTATTATTATTATTATTATTATTATTATTATTATTATTATTATTATT
>JACYFF010031956.1:47079204-47090384 GCA_017589665.1 Selenicereus undatus
ATCATTATCATTAGTTATGGTTGTTGTTATTATTTTCATTTCTATCCTTTATAAGTTAATGGTTTGATACAAAATGCGATTAATTTATGAATGTCCAATTCCTAAGTATCCTCATTTCCAATGTAATCTACAGATTCTCTGAACCAAATCAATTGAGTATTTATTTACAAAATCTCAACTAAACTTCTATTGCCCCATTATTTGGTTTGAGTTACAAGAAATATATTATTGTCATTAATTCAGTTAGGCTTGAATCAAGCCTCACCCATCCATCTAGGTTACATTACACTTAACTTATCATTGACAACAATCCTAGTCCGCTAACATTACTACCTTGACTAATCCTCAAAAATCAAACTCGATAATTATCTTGAATTATTATTACTATACAAATTTAACACCAAAATAGCAATCAATCTCCCTAAATTCACCTTCGAAATTCGTATTAAATTAGTTAATCTCAAAATCCAAAAATAGCTTCTTCCTTTCTCCATTTTCACCCTTAACTCCATCTCAATTCCCTTCACGTCAACCATCCAACACCCTCACAACCTTTAAATTTTCATTCAAACACACAAAAATTCATTAAACTTCACCAAATCAAACTTTATGGATGCAAGCTCACAACCAAATCCAAATTCCAGTTCCTCCATAAACGCCAACAATAACTCCTTACTCAAAACCTCAAAATTGTAATAATGAGTTCTAAATTCACACATATTAGCACTTATATCCAAGCTAACATAAACACATTTACCCACTAAATTGAGAAGTGAAAGGTGGAACATGTGATAAGGAATTTGGAACTCACCTCTTAATTACCCAAAGAAAAAGGCAAGGCCAAGTTGGATGCCAGTGTGATAGAGCTCCAATAACCACTAAGAGGCACCAGTGGCGGCCTTCAGCCAGCTACAGGCTGCAAAACTGGCGACAGAGAGGTAGAACGGAGGTGGGGATAGGGTTAGAGCTACGGGGGGCTGCGACTGGAAACAAAGAGGGTTAATGTGACTGAGAAAAAAAGGAGGCTAATGTTAGTGAAGGAGGGAAAAATTTTAATTAATGTTAGTTCAATTTTAATCTATCTCCTAAAATCTAAATTTCTTTTTATTTCTCTCTTTTTTCATAAAAACAACTTTTCACTTCTAGCTTTTAAAGATTTAGGGTTCATATTTGGCCGCTTCTAGTATCTTCCTAATGTATATAGAAGAAGATTATAAGTTTCACTCGTATTAATCAATATTTTCTTTGTATTTATTTTTATTTCATTAATTGACATTATAGTTTCATTTACATACCATGGGTGAGTAAATTGTACATGTGTATTCTCTTCCATGAAAATATAACTTTTAACCACTTTTTTAAATGACTAATTTTCATTTATTTGGGAGTTATGAATGATTTTGTATGGAGTATGACTAAATTTTATTGTGACACCAATTTCATTTCCTCAACCTTCAGTCACATAGATATCTCAAATGTTGAATTGAAATGCAATGCTCAACTTTGTTAAATTAAAATTAACTAAAATAATTCGCATGGATTATGCTCGAGCTATTACATGGCCAACAAACAAAATCATCTTTGGGTACTCTAATAAGCCTCAACTCCAAAGTACACACTCTCAGGAGGACAACACTCGTACTACAAAAGGTGTAGCTTTTACCTGCTTCTGTTGCACTCAGAAAATTGATATATGAATGTTCGATTACAAGTTGTGTACAATATGCTCATTTTATACTCATTTTTTCTATTCAGGTGTTGCAACCTTTTGCCTTTAGCTAGTTATCATACTTAGAGAACTCATTTCTTGTGTTTGAATCGTTGGATACAGACAATATATCCATTGCAGCATCTTTTGATCTATGTCAATCGTTTGAGGTTGTAGACATGATCTTGCAGCTGTCTTGAAGAGTCTAATTCTCTCCTTTTAGGCAAATCCTCTTGATTCATGATTAATCACCTTCTCTCTAAGGCGAGTAGTCTTGTTAACATTTCTCATAAGAATATGACCATTGAAGTAGCTATTGAACCTTAATTTTTTGGCTAAACAATTAGATCTAGTTACATAGGGAGTCTAATGAAAGAATACATTGGCAGCAGTAAATGCAAGGTGTTGACAACTAATCGTTGCTCTGGCTATTTTGAACATCAAATTCCTTAGATGCAAGTGACTGCTTTTCTTCATTGTTTTGCTATAGACCACTTCTTAAGGTCATCAAGGAAGATTATGTGAGTTAGTCAACATTGAAAATGTCAATGAAAGGATTAAGTAAAATTAATCTCTTTCATTAAAGAATTTTCCTCAAACTGAGTTGAAGATTGTCTAGAATATTCCAGAGAGCTTCATTCATCAAAGAAAGGTTACATTAATCAATACTCACAATTGCTTTGCCAACATGTCATTGGTTATGGTTAAATATTCTCTCCATACATTTAGCAAATTTATGCAGATCTTTGTTTTGATGAGATTGTTTGGAGTTGTTCATTTTAAGTGAACAATCAAGATGATTTCTATCAGATGTATGACTCTAACTATGATCTTAGTAACTCTAATAATTTTATATGATCTATCTGAGATAACTTTGATGAATCCCTTTTCCTTCTGTAAAAACACAACTATGACACATTTGTCATAATAATCTCACCCTTTTTTATGAAAGGTATCCAAGATCATGAAAAATCAAAGAGACAATATACTATTTTCAAGTTGAAAGAAACAGGATACAAACTCTTAGTGTTGCTAATATCCCCCGAATTAGGCAACTAGGCTCTGACACTCCTGCTTATGGAGTTCCCCGTGAATCAAGCATTGAGATATTCCTATAAGAAAAATTCACCAAGCAGCATTCCAGAACAAGGCAGCATATCAAAGCATATGATAAATCATAATAAATCATAGTACTTCTCCCCTATTAACGTTCATTAAAAGCAAAGTAAGTAATAGGAATGTGGGCACGAAAGAATGTTAAGTATACCAAGAAAACATCAAATTTTCATTAAACAAAGAAGGGAGGTGATTACATAATGGATTTCCCTCCATTAAACAAGAAGATCTATGACGACAATTGCAATCAAACTCATAATAAGACAACAACTAACAAATAAATAGAAAAGTAACCATAACAAGGATAAGCTAGTGCGATCTTAAAGATGGTGATCTAAATGGAGTGATTTAATTAGAGGATAGAAACTTTAAGAGAAAGAGAGAGAGTGATCATTTCTTGGAGGTTGAAGGTGTAGGTGGAGATGGACTTTGCAAGGATTGGAATACGAATGCCAGTAGAAGCAAGAGTAATCTTAGGTAGGTTTGAAGACTTCTCAAATGGCCTTGTAGCAAAGTACTTGATAGGGTTTGTAGGGCCTCTGGCTCCTGATCCTTAGTCCCTTGAGTCTCCCCTATAAACATAATTGTATTATCATCTAAGCCCCTAAGAGACGAAAAAATAGCTTCCAGGTCCACTGTAGTACACGTAAATATTTAACTCCAGCGAAATTGGATAAAGATTTTTGAACTCAGGTTTGGGTAATAATTTTTTGGAGTACAACTGTTTGGGCTAATGATCTTTTGCATGACAAATATTTTTATTTTTGGCCCAAACTTTTTGAAATTCCTATTTTTAACCCAAATGGGGTTCAAAGTGCAAATACTCAAACTTTTAGATTTTTTAGAGAACTAAACTTATATTAACATTTGGACTTCTTATAATAATTTTACTGAAGCTAGCTATCACAATCTGCTGCTTATATTATATATATATATATATATATATATATATATATATATATATTATATTTTCTATGATTAGAGGTCCACCATGCTTAGAAAAATAATTAAAACTTAATTAGAAAGTTTCGACCGCTACCTGAACTTAGAGGAAATTGGACTCTGGTGTTCCTCTAACTTCCAGTTTACACATATTGCTAATCTTAACCACACCTTTCGTAGATCAAGCACAACAAAAATCCATTTCGTTTCCTACCATAGTCACTACTCAATTTATTTATATTTTTTAAGTATAGTGAGACTTTAATCAAGAAATCATAATACTTATAAGGTTTAATTAAATAGTGTTCCCTATTGGAAAGCTTCTTTTATTGAAAGCTTAAAAGTGAAAATATTACAATGAAAAGATTAAAGAGGGACTTAAGCTACTAAGATCATCAGAGATGCTTGCTCAAAGAGAAATGGAGAATCCAACTTCCCTTTTGCTCAAGTGTGCTCAAATGAGCATGTCCCTTCTTAGCACTCAGCCCCTTCTTTTATAAAAGATAGAGACTACATAGGATGCCTTGGTGACTACAGTACATAGTGATATTTTCACATGACTACAGCTATCCTCACATGGCTATAGTAGACAATATTATTTTATTGAATTGACACTTGACAAAAATAGTACAATAATGGAACAACAACTTTTTAGAGCCTTTAATACTAACAAGACTAGTCATCCATATTGAGATTCTATATGCCTTCATCTCCAATAACGTCTTTCAGTCCATCATTATCTAGATAATTATCAAAATCTTCATCAAGTTGAAAATGTTGTGGATCCCATCCTTCAAATAATTCATAAAAATATTTTGTTTCCTTTTTCTAATAAGAATTTTCCAAATCTAACGTCAAAGAGATAATCAAAGACATCTTCTAAAATAGCTCCTTCTACTTTCATGCATTTGCTGAATTCATTATAATAGATGAAAGTAGTGTTCCTACAATGAATTAGTGTTCTTCCTTGTTCAATTAACGCACACACTTGATGATAAATGCTGTAAAATTAGATAGCTCTTGTTAAAATAAGATCACTAACTAACTCTTGATGTTCTAGAAATAATTCTTGTTGTTGATCATTGGGATCAACTAAATCAACTAATTGAACAAGATAATGGTCTGGTTTAGCTTTTCTATTTTCATACTGAATCACTGCGCAATTGTAAATCTTATCGTAGAGGTACAAATTAAACCACTACTTTGATTTATAAATAATATTTATAGCATAGAAAAGTATGGATCAATCCCACGAGGAAAGATTATGATAGTAAGTTAGTTTAAATCGAACTAAATTTACTACTCTAACATATTTTACTTTTTAAATTGCTAAAACAAATCAAATTAAACAAGTAAAAATCTAGAAAATTACTTGCTAATATCACTAAATATTCTTAGCCTAATTCTGAAAATAAAAACAGTAAATACCTAACTTAAATGTTCTGAAAAAATAAAAATAGAAAATTATCGCACACTATTAACAGAAAATTAAAACAGGAAGTAATAAATAGAAAATTTATATCAAAACTCACAAAAAAGTATTATCAATTAATATTCTAAAAATTCATAAATTTATATTCCTAGAATTATATTTAATTAATTTCAGAAAAATAAAACAGTAGATAAAATCAGAAAATTAAAACAGAAAATGATATGTGAAATTAAAAAATAATAAACGACACTTAATTATATACAAAAATAAGTAATAATTTACCCAGATTGTATAATATAATTTTCTAGACTTAATAAAATCCTAAAAACTAAAATTAAAAATTAAAAATGTACTTTTCATATTTATTATAATAAAAAAACTTACACGTATTCAATTCGCAAAATAATTCTGAAAAAATGTGAAATAATTTTCAAAAATTCTGAAATTAAATAACAGAAGATTAAGGTACTAAATAAACCCTAAAATGGAATACAAACATGAAAAAACACAAAAGAGACTATTTTCAGCATAATTTCTAACAAATCGGTAAACAAATAGCAAAATAGAATAAAAAACAAATCTGAAAATTATAATCACAGTAAAAATCAAAATATAATTGATCTAAAATTACCAAGACACTAAATAAAAGGCTACTCTTTGCGGGGCAATGAAATTAATATTAAGAACTATAAATTTAAGAATTAAAACTCACAAACTAAAGAAGTTAACTGAAAAGCAACAAATAATTATTAAAGATAACAAATTTATGAAAGAACACTTAGTATAATCTATATCAACCATGAAAATTAATATTTATCATCAACACACCAGTTGACTTGTCCATGAGTTAGACTATAGAAGACACCCACTAGTGGATCTTCCCCGTTTTTTCTTCTATTATAGTTTGTTTAGGTCAAGCTCTAATATAAACTCTACTAGTTTTGATAATCCCAACACTAGCGCAAGAATTTAATCAAACTAGAGCATTAAGTATTAGAAAAGCATCATCTAACACCTTGTAACCAATTTACAAGCAAATTGATTTAACAAAGATCTATAATGATTATTTAATTAAAAGAAATGGGTTTGAGCCTTCTATGATCAATTAGGGTGATAATAATGCCTAAAAAACTATAAATTTTACATATTAAAGTCTTCTAAACTATCATATGAATTTGTATTAAACTAATTAGCATGCAGTTTAATTAACCTAGTGCAAATATCATAAATGATAAATACTAATCGTTATAGAATCATGGAATAAAAATCAACTAGACAATAAAGTATAAAACTTGTTTCGAAATAATTAATTAGTATGATTTCAAATAGATTATACTAAGTGCAAGAAAATTACTCATTCACATTAAAAATAAAATCACAACAATTAAGCAAAGACCTCAAGTTTAACACTAAACTAAACTAAAAGAAAATAAAATAAAATAAAAATAAAAAATAGCAATAGAACAATAATACTTGGCCATGAGATAATGATAGTCGATGATGATGAAGATTATGATAGATAGGAGATGATGATTGATGATTTATCAAAGCGGGCAAGTGGGAGTTAGGTGGTTTGATAATTATGACGATCGAAGATGATGATGATGTGTGGTATTGGTGAGGGTTTGACGTGAAAATGATGGTGATATGGTGATATGGAGATATGTGATGATGATGCAGATGAGGATAATATGAGGAGGAGAGAACAAGGAGGTTGCGTGTGATGGCTTGATGATTTATGATGGGATGGATTTTAATCGCATAATATCGCTAGGGTTTTCTTTTCTTGTATTATGTCTTCTTCTCCAAGTCTTCTAATTCCTCTTTAATTAGGAATAGTGATCTTGTAATGCTAGCCCAAATAAATCATTATGAAAATAATATTTTTTCACAAATCATTATTTTTTTGGACCGACTCGATGAATTCGCTTGTAAAATCCTTCAGTAAATAAAACCCGAACTTCGAATTGTAAAATCCTTCAGTAAATAAAACCCGAACTTCGACGTCTTCTCTTCTCCTCTTTCTTTGTTAATGTTTAACCTAAAAAAATATATAAAATAAAGCAAATTAGACAAAATAATATATATAATATAATCAAATTAATTATTAAAAACACGCATAAATTATGACTTAACAAATTCTTCCACACTAGACTTTAGACGTCCTCGTGCAAAGTAATCTAAGACTCGACCTAAAAACTAACCCTCTTTCTTATAAAGTTATGCTCAAAATATGAAATTTACACTAGGCATTAGTTTGCTTTAAAAACAATTTCATTCAAAATGAATTAGTTTTCCATCCAACAAGTGGATAACTACTAAACATCTAACTACCATTAAAGTGTTCCTTCATCAGCCTCATAGGATTTCTTTAATGAAGTAACAAGAGCAATAATCATCCATCTCTTTCGAGCATGCACACACCGATCAAGAGGTCTAAAAAGTTTACAATAGAAAAATTGAAGTACGATATGGTTATGGAGATAATTGAATTAGAAGAAATAACTCATTTGAATGAATTCTAAGCTTGCCTTGCATTTTTTTTTCTTTTCTTCTTCTTCTTCTTTTTTTTTTCAAACTCCAATTACGCACATATTCGATACCCATATAGGGTCTTAAAAATTAAATATTCCCTGTCTCATACTCACCCGAATAGAGGTGTTGGAGCAAACAATTATTCTCATCATTGTTTTATTTATTGACTATTTATGTGGTACGAGTCATTAATTGGCCCAAAAAGGGGCATGACTCTCCCAACATGGGTTACTCCATGGATAAGGCTCAACTTGATACCTAAACTTAAGGGGAAAAGGTGCCGAGCCACCTACTCCTACCCATGTTGGTAATCTAGCCATTTTTTAATAAGACAAGAAAAGTCACAACTTTAATGAGTTATTCTATTAATTCAATAGTCTAGGAAATGGACTAGGTTATTTTATTGCCTTTGAAGCGGCAATATAACATGATCAAATAAAATGGATAATTATGACAGTTACTCCTTAAAGAGATATATGAGGATCAACTCAAACTTCACTAAATGGCAGTTAGCATGCTCAGAAGTCTTCACTCATAGAAGAATAAACTAAACAAATAGCTAAGTAAAAAAAAAATTTAAGCAAGAACGCCTAGCATAAACTCATATTCATGCATTATTTATAAGAAAATCACAAAAAAAAAATTGTTTTTTTTTTAAATGAATACTGCAGGAACTAAATGCAGGATACATCCCCCACACTTAATTCATGCATCGTCCCTAATGCAAGCAAAAAGATAGAAATAATGAAGATAAAAGTAAATTAAATGGGCACTTCCCTAAAACACATTGGGTAGCCTCCCAACCAACGCCTTTGTTTACTATCGTTGGCTCGGCACAAATGAGCTCATGAATCCTCTACTCGGATCTCCTCCACTAAGCATACCTAATCTCCTTCATAGACGTGCTTTAGCCTATGACCATTTACTTTGAAGATTTTGTTAGTAGCAAAAAATTTAATCTCAACAGCAGCATATGGATAAGTCTTTCTTACCACAAAAGGTCGTAGGCATCTAGAGTTCAACTTACCAAGAAAGAGTTTCAATTTTGAATTGAATAACAACACTTTTTCTCTCAGCTGAAATTCTTTTCTGCTAAGCTTAGCATCATGAAAAGCCTTGGCTTTACCTTTGTAAATCTCTGAATTGTAATAGGCTTCCAAGCGAATCTCTTCTAATTCCTACAATTGCAACTTACGCTCCTTCCCTGCTAGGTCACAATCTAGACTACACCGCTTTACAGCCCAATATGCTCTAGTTCTATAGGGAGATGACATTCTTTACCACAAACTAACCTATAAGGTGACATACCTATAGGTGTCTGATATGCTGTCCTATAGGCCCACATAGCTTCATATAATCTAAGACTCAAATGTTTCTAATCTGTTCTAACAACCTTTTCTAATAAGCCCTTAATCTCTTTATTGGAGATTTCAGCTTGGCCATTTGTTTGGGGATGATAACCAGTGGACACCTTATGAGTTACATGATATTTGGCTAACAAGGCACCTAAGGTTCTAATACAAAAATGTGTTCTCCTATCACTAATGATTGCTTTAGGAACTCCATATCTATGCAGAATGAGAGATTTAACATGTTTTACAACAGTTTTAGCATTATTAGCTCTAGTAACTACAGCTTCAATCCACTTAGATACATGGTCAACAAGCATAAGTCAATAAAATCGACACCCCATATGTCAAAAATCTCACAAACATACACATTATGCAGAGGCATTTTATTCCTTCCAGATAAATTGCCTGTCTCCTAGCATGATTCACATCTTTTGCAAAATTCATAGGCATGCCTAAAAATAGTACGCCAATAAAATCCACATTCAAGAACTTTGTGTGCCGTTCTTTTGAGTCCAAAATGTCCTCCACTTTTAGAAGAGTGACACAAGGTTAAAATTAAATGAAATTCATTGTCATCTACACAACACCTTTTAATCTGATCTCCATAAAATTTTCATAAATATGGCTCATCCCAAACAAAATATTTAGATTGAGCTCTTATCTTCTCCTTTTGGGCTCTAGACAAGTCTATAGAAAAGGTCTTGGCTAATATATAATTAACTATATCAGCATACCAAGGTATCCTATCAGTGATAGCATATACAGGCTCATCAGAGAAAAAATCACTTAATGGATTCCCACTCTCTCCATTGTCTAGCCTACTTAGATGGTCAGCTACTAAATTTTTAGCTCCTGATTTATCTTTAATCTCCAGTTGGAATTCTTGCAGTAGTAATACCCATCCAATCAATTTAGGTTTTGAGTCATTCTTACTTAACAGATGTTTAATAGCAGAATGATCAGTATAAATAGTTACTTTAACACCTAACAGATAAGGACGAAACTTTTCTAGAGCAAAAACAACAACTTACATTTCCTTTTCTATAGTAGTGTAGTTACACTGTGTTGGGTCTACAGTTTTGGAAGCATAATAGATCACATGAGGTACCTTCCCTACTCTTTGACCTATGACTGCCCCTACTGCCTTATCACTAGTATCACACATCAGTTCAAAAGGCAGGACCCAGTTAGGGGGTTGTACTATAGGAGTGGTGGTCAATTTCAACTTCAATTGGTCAAAAGCTCTCCTACAATCCTCATTAAAATCAAATAAAGCATCTTTTACAAGTAAAGCACATAAAGGAGAGGCAATCTTAGAAAAAACCTTGATAAATCTCCTATAAAACCCAACATGACCTAGAAATGACCTCACCACCTTGTCACACTATGGATAGGGCAAAGATTGAATGATTTCTACTTTAGCTTTATCAACCTCTAAGCCCTTAGATGACACTAGATGACCTAAAACTACTGCATGTTCCACCATGAAATGGCACTTTTCAAAGTTAAGCACCAAATTATTCTCAATGCAATGCTTAAGTACTAACACAAGATGATGCAAGCACTCATCAAATGAATCACCATGTACAGTAAAATCATCCATGAAAACTTCCATAATTTTGGTGATAAAATTAGAAAAAATACTCATCATACATCTTTGAAATGTAGCAAGAGCATTACATAGACCAAACGCCATCCTTCTAAAAGCATAGGTGCCAAAAGGACAGGTAAAAGTGGTATTTTCCTTATCCTCAGGAACTATAGGGACCTTAATATAACCTGAATATCCATTAAGAAAGCAATAATGTGACCTCCCAGCTAATCTCTCTAACATCTGGTCCATAAAAGGTAATGAAAAATGGTCCTTCTTTGTGGCCTTGTTAAGCTTTCTATAGTCAATGCACATTCTCCAACTACTCTGGACTCTAGTAGGAATTAACTCACCTTCCTTATTCTGCACTACTGTTATTTCCCCCTTTTGAGGAACCACATGGATACGACTAACCCACTCATAATCAATGATGGGGCATATTACTCCAACATCTAACCACTCAGAAATTTATATATGTATGTATATATGTGTGTGTGTGTGTGT
>JACYFF010031956.1:47090784-47352760 GCA_017589665.1 Selenicereus undatus
TGTGTGTGTGTGTGTGTGTGTGTGTGTATGTATATATATATATATATATATATATATATACATCCTCAAAAGCTCTCTTCTACAAAATGTTTGCATAAAAATCTTGTTTTTGTGGGTCTCATGGAATCAGCCTCTCTACAGGCAGAGATGCTGGTAGAGATAAGGTTGTCTACATCTGGATCTCCTCAGACCCCGCGAAAGCGGGACCCACACTGGGAGGTGTTGTTGTTGTTGTTGTATCTAACCACTTAGGGATTTGTTTTTGAACTACCCCCACCATAGGTGGATTTAGTCTTCGTTGAGGGTCTCTCTTAGGCTTAGCATCTGATTCTAATGTAATTTTATGTGAATATAATGCGGGGCTAAGTCCTTTAAGGTCTACTAAAGTCCACCCTAATGCGTTACTATGTTCTCTAAGCACCCTAATAGGTTTATCCTCTTGTTCAGATGTAAGTGCATTAGAGATTATAACAGGTAAGGTCTCATCATCCCCTAAATAAGATACTTAAGATTTTCAGGTAATGGTTTTAGTTCTAGCTTAGGGGGTGAAATGCGATAGGGTAGCATCTTCATGTGACTTTCAGGCAATTCAAGCTTCCTGTCAACTACATGCAATTGCAACAAAGACTCTATGTTGCCCACTCATTATTAATATCGTAAGGCACATTATTAAACACAAACTGACCCAAACCATGAGTAAGTATAGTTAACAATTCATCATCATGAGATAGTTCATAAACATCTTGAGACAATTCATCAATCATATCAAGTGCACACAGATAGTTCACATCAACAAGAAATCTCATATCATCAAAAATATTGAACTTACTACTTTCACCATAAAATTCCATAGTCAGCGTTCTTGTATACACATCTATTTTTATCCTAGATATTTTAAGAAATGGTCTACCAAGAAATATGGGAACATCATGGCATGCATCACCCATGTCCAATACATAAAAGTCAGCAGGAAAAACAAGCTCATTGACTTGGACTAAGACATTTTCTAAAAATCCATTTGGGTATGCATTACTCCTATTAGCTAACTGATAATTAAATCAGTTTTCTTTAACTATTATAAGTGTAGTTCATCATAAACGGACCCAGGCATCACATTGATGGAAGCTCCTAAATTAAGCATGGCTCTATCAAATGAGAGGTTTCCAATTTTACAAGGAATAGAGAATACACCTGGGTCCTTACATTTAGGAGGAAGCTACTTTTGAAAAACAGCAGACACATTTTTCCCTACACTTACCTTTTCATTCCCTTTCAGTTTACGTTTTGCAGTACAAAGCTCTTTAAGGAACTTGGCATAACGAGGTACCTGCTCTATGGCATCTATGAGAGGAATGTTGATCTCTACCTTCCTAAATGTTTCTCAGATTTCTTGGTTTGCCTCATCTGCCTTAGGGGTTTTCCCTTTCAGTCTACTAGGAAAATGTGGTAATAGCTTGTAAGGTTCGTTCTTATCCTCACCCACTTCCTTAACATTAGAGGCGATGCCTTGATTTTGGTTAGGTTCAGGTTTGTTGACCTCCATTTCATGCTCTACCTCTCTATTCTTCCTAGCTTCCTTCAACTCTTTCCCACTCCTAAGCGTCATAGCACTCACATTTTCCTTCGGGTTTTGGAATGGTTGAGATGAGAATCTATGTTGTATTTGGGCCTGGAGGCTACTAACTATGATATCAGTAGTAGTCTGTCTCTCCCGAACCTGTTCAAACGTCATCTCTATGTTCTGAAAACTAGTGTCAACCTCCTTTTTCTAATCATCCATCTTTTTTATGACTTGTTCTAAAAGAAAATTTGTTCTATCCTGAGCATATGGTTGACGCGATAGTTGGTCAAAACCTGGAGGGTTGTTCCTAGGTCTATACCTGAGGTTAGGGTGGTCTCACCATCCTTCATTATAAGTGTTGGAGTAGGGGTCATACTTCCTTCGGCCTTGGTTAGAAAACATAGCACTCACATCAAACCCTTGCATGTAGGGCATGCATCAGTAGCATGTCCCTCTAAACAGCAAATACCACACACCATTGCTTTCTGAACTCCGCCTGTGACGAGTTTGTTCAATATAGCAGTGATTTGAGACAACTAGGTCTCTACAGATGAACCTGAACTAAGCTCATTAACCTTCCTAAACTGGGGTTCCCTAGTTCTAAATTGTTTAGTGTTTTACGTCATGATATTAAACAATTCCCTAGCTTGAGCTGGAGTCTTATTAACCAAAGCCCCCCCCCCCCCAAGCAGCATCCACCATATTTCTATCTATAGATAATAAACCTTCGTAGAAATATTGAATCAATAATTGTTCAGAAATTTGGCATTGGGACAAGTAGCACATAATTTATTAAAACATTCCCAATACTCATGGAAAGTTTCCTCATTCATTTGTTTAATTCCACATATTTCTTTTCTAATGGATCTCATTCTATATGCGGGAAAAAAAATTCAAAAAATGCTTTATGAACTTAGGTCCATGTGGTGAATGTTGAAAGGGTAAGTAATATAACCAGTCTTTGGCCTTATCCTGAAGTGAGAAAGGAAAGGCTCCCAACCTAATTTGGTCTTGGGTGATACCCTCAGGTTGCATAATCGAACATGTAATAATAAACTCATTAATATGGTGATATAAGTCCTTACTAGGCAATCCACGAAACTTAGGCAGTAAGTCTAAAAATCCAAAGTTCAATTTTAGTGGTCAATCTAATACAGGATAAGTAATAGACAAAGGTTGAATTGCCAAATTAGGTGCAGCAAGTTCGCGTAAAGTAGCCAACTCAACTTTAATATCTTCACAACTTACCAATTTGAAACTTATAGATTCAGAGTCACTACTTTACTTTCAAACACCTCAAACATATGCTCCTTTTTCTCTACCACTCTTTAATCTCATAAACTAAGACAACCTACAAAAATAAAATACGAGAGTTAAAACAAAAGAATTAAAGTAGTAAAACAAATAGAAGCGAACTATCAATTTTATTTTTCTTCCCCGACAACGGTACCAAAATTTGTAAAGCTTGCCATAGCGTTACAAATTAAACCACTACTTTGATTTATAAATAAGATTTACAGTATAGGAAAGTAGGGATCGATCCCATGAGGAAAGATTATGACAGTAAGCTAGTTTAAATCTAATTAAACCTACTACTCTAACATATTTTACTTTTTAAATTGCTAAAACAAATCAAATTAAACAAGCAAAAATCTAGAAACTTACTTACTAATACACTAAATATTCTAAGCCTAATTCTAGAAATGAAAACAATAAATACCTAACCTATATATTTTGGAAAAATAAAAATAGAAAATTATCACACTATTAATTGAAAATTAAAACAGGAAATAACAAAAAGAAAATTAATATCAAAATTTATAGAAAATATTTTCGATTAATATTCTTCAAATTCATAAATTTATATTCCTAGAATTATATTTAATTAATTTTAGAAAAATAAAACAGTAGATAAAATAAGAAAATTAAAACAGAAAATAATACCTGAAATTAAAAAAATAATAAACTGCACTTAATTAAATACAAAAATAAATAAGAAATTTACTCAGATTGTATAATATAATTTTGCAGACTTAATAAAATCCTAAAAACCAAAATAAAAAATTAAAAACGTAATTTTAAGATTTATTATAATAAAAAAAACCTACACATATTCAATTCGCAAAATAATTCTAAAAAATTATGAAATAATTTTCAAAAATTCTGAAATTAAATAGAAGCAGATTAAGGTACTAAATAAACCCGAAAATGGAATTAAAACAAATACACAAGAGACTATTTTTTAGCCTAATTTCTAAAAACCGGTGGATAAATGGTAAAACAGAATAGAAAATAAGTCTGAAAATTATAATTACAATAAAAATCAAAATATAACTGATCTAAAATTACCAAGACACTCTTAAAAGACTACTCTTTTGGAGGGTTAAACAAAATTAATATTAAAACTCTAAATTTAAGAATTAAAACTCACGAACTAAAGAGGTTAGCTAAAAAGCAACAATTAATTATTAAAGATACCAAATTTATGAAAAAACACTTAACATAGTCTATATCCACCATGCAAATTAATATTTATTATCAACACACCAATTGACTTATCCGTGAGTTATATTGTCGCAGACACCCACTAGCGGATCTTCTCTATTTTTCCTTATATTATATTATATCATATTATAGTTCATTTAGGTTAAGTCTTAATATAAACCCTACTAGTTTTGATAATTCTAACACTAGCGCAAGAATTTAATCAAACTAGATCAGTAAGTACTAGAAAAGTATCATCTAACGCCTTGTAACAAATTTACCAGCAAATTGATTTAACAAATATCTATAATGATTATCTAATTAAAAGAGATGGGTTTGAGCCATCTATGATCAATTAGGGTGATACTAATACATAAAAGAGTATAACTTTTACGTACTACAGCCTTTTAAACTATCATATGAATTTGTATTAAACTAATTAGAATGCATTCTAATTAATCTAAGGTGAATATCATAAATGATAAATACTAATCGTTATAGAATCATGGAATAAAAATCAACTAGACAATAAAGCATAAAACTTGTTTCAAAATTATTAATTTAGCATTGTTTCAAATATATTACACTAAGTACAAGGAAATTACTCACTCATATTAAAAATAAAATCACAACAATTAACCAAAGACTTCATGTTTAACACTAAACTAAACTTAAAAAAATTAAATTAAATTAAAAATAGCAACAGAACAATAACACTTGGCTGTGAGATGATGATAGTCGATGATGATGAAGATTATGATAGATAGGAGATGATGATGATTGATGGTTTATCAAAGCAGGCAAGTGGGAGTTAGGTGGTTTGATGATTATGATGATCGAAGATGATGATGATGATGTGTGGTATTGGTGAGGGTTTGACATGAAAATGATGGTGATATAGTGATATGGTGATATGTGGTGATGATGGAGATGAGGATAATATGAGGAGGAGAGAACGAGGAGGTTGCATGTGATGGCTTGATGATTTACGATGGGGTGGATTTTAATAGCATAATATTGCTAGGATTTTCTTTTCTTGTAAGATGTCTTCTTCTCCAAGTCTTCTAATTCCTCTTTAATTAGGAGTAGTGATCTAATAACCCTAGCCCAAATAAATCATCATTAAAATAATATTTTTCCATAATTCATTATTTTTTTGGACCGACTTGATGAATTCGCTTGTAAAATCCTTTAGTGAATAAAACCTAAACTTCGATGTCTTCTCTTCTCCTCTTCCTTTATTAATGTTTAACCTAAAAAAATATAAAATAAAGTAAATTAGACAAAATAATATATATAATATAATCAAATTAAGTATTAAAAACATGTATAAATTATGACTTAACAGCAATGTACTTCGACATACAGGCTTCTATTGTATGGAACTTTTGTTGGGCAATTAGGAGATGTGATAATCCAATGGATCCTTTTAAACATGCATTGTTGAAACTTACTTAGTCTTCAGAAGAATGCACACTTCAGATTTGGGATTTCCATGAGGTAAACCATCATTCCATATTCTCAGGCTTTCATGATGGGGTCATCTGGAGATATTGAATTTGTTAGGAGACTAACTCCACCACTTCTAGATTTGTCAGGAAAGAAGATTGTAATGCTCCATGACTTCCAAATATCATAAGAATAATTATGCTAGTAGTCAATGCAGCCTGTATACCATTCGTTGAACCATTTTTCTTGAACATGGGAAGTTATCTTTTCTTGAATATCATAAAGACACCTTAGATAATTCATTTGTAATCCTAAAAGGCTTAATCTTTGTACTATTGGGTAGGCAGAAGACAGTAGACCAAAGCGTGATCTACTTTTTGCATGAAATTCCAAAATATCAGTAAGGACTCTACTAGAAGGAGAAGCCCATTCTAATAATAATGGCATTTCATTTTGAATCTCCTCTTTTTTTGGCAGGAGTTCTGCTCTTATTATCACCATTAGTAAGTTCACAAGTTAAACAACCTGCTAGAGAATTCTTTGTTCCCTGTATATGATCAATAAAGAAAAAAAACTGGTTAAGCCACAATTGCAATGTAGGAGTCCCCCTTTCGCTAGCATGTTTTATAATTTCTTTTTCACAAAACCGAGTATGCCTTTGTAATTAATTCGAATAAGAAAAGGTTTTGAGGCTAAAAAGATTAAGAACTTTTCAATTCCCCTTATGATTACAAGGATTTCTTTTTCCATCGTAGGATAGTTGCATTCTACTTTATTAAAACTTCCACTGCAATGTTTGTAGAGTTTTTCTCCTTCCTCGATTTTAAATACTGCACTCCAGTGCTCATTGTTAGCATCTATCTGAATAATTAAATTATCTCCTTCATTAGGAAAATTGAGAACATGAAGATTTTTACATATCTTTTTAAAGTTTTGAATAATCTAATGAATTTCTATGGGTCCATGTCCAACTTACTTCTTTATTAAGTTTTTGCTATAATGATTTTCTCAATTTAGCTAAATCTTTAATAAAATCTGAAGCATAGGTAAGACAACTAAGAAGCCTTTCTAATTGCTTCCTATTTTCAATCTTTTCAGGAAAATTTTCTAT
This sequence comes from Selenicereus undatus, assembly GCA_017589665.1. NCBI lineage: Eukaryota > Viridiplantae > Streptophyta > Magnoliopsida > Caryophyllales > Cactaceae > Selenicereus > Selenicereus undatus. Next base: position 47,097,390 of record JACYFF010031956.1, read on the forward strand.
TTGCTCTAGAATATGCTCTTGTCGGATGATTTGTCCCGCTTTTATCTCTAGACCTAAAAATTTTATTTCTTTTTCAGCATAAATACACTTGTTCTTACTAAGGGTAATACCATGATCACTACATCTTTGGATGACAACTAAGACATCATCTTTGTGTTGTTCTATGGCCTTAGAAAAGATAAGGATATCATCAATGTAAACTAGACAATAGTGATTAAGATCTTTGAAGATGTTATCTATTCTTATTTGGAATATTTAAGGTGTATTTTTTAGACCAAATGGTATTACTATCCATTCGTGATGTCCTTAAGGGGCACTAAAAGCAACTAAAGGAATACTTTCTTTATCCATTTTAATCTGCCAGTATCCGCTTTTGCAATCCATTTTCAAGAACCAAGAGGCTCCTTGAATTCTATTGAAAAGGGATGTTTTGTTCGGAATATAATAACCATCAAAGACATTATTATATTTAAGCTTTTTATAATTGATTTCTTGCCATGAAAGCGTGACTGCTGTAAGGACTCTTGCTATTCCTTATTGATCCATGATCCATAAGTTCTTTGATTTTTCTATCAAATTCTTAGATATCCTGGTGCGTTCACACCATTTGTTTGACTTGAACAATAGTGTTCGGATTTAACAAAGTCATCTTTGTAAATGTTTTATCTTTATTCCAAAATTTCATATGACTATTAGAGTAGAGTTCTTTGCATAATTGCTCTTGTTTTTCAGCAATTTGCTCTTTAATAGATAACTCAAGTAGTGAAATTGCTAGTACTATCTCAAGTTATGCAGGTATTACCTTCTCGCCGTGCTGGCTATGTGTAAACTCAATCTTCTAATGAGTGTAAGCTTTACTTAATTTATCAATAGAAATTAAGTGACCATTTATTCTGAATATTATTTGGTTAATGGTCTATGTGCATGGAGAATATAGCCTCTGAAACTTACTACCAATTATCATATCATGAGAGGGTTAGTCTGTAGCCCATAGAATTGGAATAATGCATTAAACTCCACCTATTTATATGGATAACTCTTATATTGCTTCATTGTGGCTCATAATACTATTATCAGCTATCCTTACTTCTAAAAAATTCTTAACTTTTTTCAACATCCATTCTAAAAATAATGATCTTTTTTCAAATCATACAAAACAACCACTATCTATGTAGGCACATAATTCATATATATTATGTGCTTCTAAGCAAACATGTATTGGAATATAGATGCTATTAGGATTTCTATTAATGACTTCATAGCATATCTCCATGTTCATGTTTTTGAGTTATTCATCTTCATAGATTAGTTCACTAACAATTGTTGTTTTATACCTAATGATTTTCCTATCTAGACTCATACTTTTGACTATACTGTGTCTTTCAGGCTCAAAACTCATTTTACTTATTTCACTTGTCATGCTAATTGTATCATTTTCTTTAAGCGTTTCTTTAGCATATGAAGACCCTTCTCCCCATTCTAATGTTGTACTCATGCTTCTTATAATTGGGGTTTAAAAGTAATTTCACCATTTTCATTAATTTTTATTACATTTTTCTTACTGATTTTTCTAAGATTGGCAAAGCTAGATATCCAAGACCTATTTATTTTTATCTCCCGAGGATTGGATTTTATTCTTTGGATTTTTTGCATAGGAGTAGGACTTCCAAATTTCTCTAGCTCTATCATTGTTACTAGGGTTGTCAACAATTAACTCGACATGATTACTGACTCGAACCGCACGCGAAATTTAGTGGGTTTGGGTAAAGATTTTTAACCTGTTTAATTAAATGGGTTGACACGTTTAACCCATTTAATTAATTAGGTTACATTCAATTTGAAAATTTGACACGAAAAAAATGTCTATTTAACCCGTTTAATTAAATGGGTTAAATAGGTTGACTCGTTTACCCAATTATCATGTATTTTTGGGGAGAATTAGATCAAGTTGATTTTTGTTTTGGGGTTGCGTTTCTTATGGATCATGGACAGTGGTTATATTGTGATGTTATGTTGAACTCAAAAGATTGATTTATAGTGCTCAATAATCATGGTTTGATCAAAATGTTAAGCACATAAATGGATAACCAGATAATCTGAACTTGACCCGTTCAAATTAAACAGGTTAATGGGTAAATTTTAGATCAACCCATTTAAAAAATAAATGGGTACAGGTCAAGATTTTCAACCCGTTCAATAAATGGGTTAGGTTCACGTTAACGATTTTTTAACCCATTTAAGTTAAGCAAGAACACGAACTCCACCCAACCTGACCTATTTGATAGCCCTAATTGTTACCTTAGTCTTTGAATCTATAGTATCATCTAGTTTGTGGATTATTTTCCAAAATATCCTCAGTGGGTATTCTCCTCTTTTTATGTCCATCCCAACTATTTTTATCTTAAAGGACATGAAATTTTTGGCAAATTCATCTTTTAGGCTTACATAACATCCCGGTTAGCAATTAAATCCTATTGATCCATTATACAAATTGGTCTCAATCCATGTGATAATTTGATGATTAAATTTTGTACGCTTGATATCACAAAACAAAGTATAAACATCAATATCTTTGTCATAATATTGTAATGGAGTGCTTTGCTCCTCGGACACTTCCAACATGGATTTACCTGTACTTTCTATCTTTGTTATGCTTAAGGATATTTTTCCAATTAGATAAGCTTTTCCTACATCATACTCACTGTCTTTGATTTCTAGATGTCCTTCCATTATTTCACATGCCCATTTGCTCCTTAATTGAAAGATTGACTTTTTATAGATCATATCATTCTGAATTATGGGAAGGATCTAATGTCCTTCGACTTCTTCGCTCTCATTATCTACCACAAATTCTTCTCTTTGAAGATCATCAAGACTAATTGAACTACTTTCCATCATATGACTAGTTTCTTCGTTATCACTTTCTTTATATTCATTATCTAGTACAATTTCAACAATTCTCTTGTTTTTCACTGATAGATCTAGTGCTTCTTCTTCGATAAGTTCAAAATAATATCGACTACCCAAAGTTTCAATAAGTTTGTTATTCTTCCTATTTTTGCATTCATTCACATAATGACCTACTTCTCTACATGCTCAACACTTACAATTGTTTTTCTCGGCAGGACAATAAGTGAATTTTCTTTTTAAAAAAAATTAGGGCTTGGCTTGCTATCATAGTTTCTTTTATGTTTCTCTCCCTTTTGCTTTTTAAAGCTCTTTTTGTTATAATTTTTTTTTCTTCTCATTTTAGGTTCTTTTCCTCATTGGTGAGGATTATCCAAAAAAACTAGAAATTGCTTCTTGATTTTCTTTTACTTCTGGAGATCAAAACAATAACCATTCACCCATTTTCTTCGAAAAGAGACTCTTGTATCAAGGATATCAATGACATTTGCTTTTTCAAACAACCAATGTACTTTCCATTGATTATAGAATTGATAGAATATGATAATTTGTGATGAAACATACTAAGATTGGTTTCGTTATGCCTAATTTTTGTAACAATACTGACTAAATTCAACAATATAATTATATAGATATCTCATATCCTATAATTTTATATTATTTATATTTTTTTGCCATTCTCTAGCCTTTTCTTCGGAATCAAGTTTACCTCCAATGAATTCAGTTTCAATTTCCTTACATAGATTTTTGAACGTTGTAGCTGATATTTTCATTCTTCGTAATGTATTTTTACCGTCCTCATTTAATGAGTCATACCAGTTAGTTATAATGCCAGAAAAAAAATAATATTTGACATAGTTTAGGAAATTTACAGTAGCTCATATAGTATTTGGGTTTAGGACACTATTCATGCCTCTTTTCCCATCCTCAAATATTTCTTCTCTATTACAAGCTCTATCGATATTTAAGATGTATCATGTTTGGCTAATTGGGGTAAGTTCAATCTCTTCAAAGGTCATGGTTTTCCTTGGGATAAACCTGAAGGAAAAGCTAGTTGTATGTCCTACTAGAATGTACATAGGTCTTATAAAATTGGTATTTCTTCTAGAAGGTCTATCAAATTCCTCAGGTTTAGGAACTACATTGTTAACTAGATTGAATTTTATTTCATATATATTAAGTTCTTCTCCAATCTCATTAATTCATTGTCAAATACCATTTTACCATATTTTTTTAATCCAGTTTTCTCCTAATTTATTTCAAATGTACAATATTAAGATCCTTTAGTTTAATTAGGTTCACCTACTGATATATTTCTTCCTCTAACTAGACATTATTTGTCTCAACTAGGGAACCCATGATTTGCTTTAATTCTTCTTAATTTTTTTCATTATCAAACATATTCTGTAATTCTTTAAGATTATACTGCTTGTACTCCATCAACTTCTTCTTTCTTTGCCTTCTCAAATGATTTTTCAGTTGATTTTTCTCCACTTCTTTTTAGAGTTTTATGTCATACAAAAGGAAAGAATTTTTGTTTTTTGTGTTTTGGAAAGGATATTTATTGTTGAAATGGAGTGCCAATACTTAAAGTAGATCTCCCACTATGTCTAATTTCATTAACTAAAGAAAGATGGATTATAGAAAATTGCTTCTTAATCTCCTTAACTTCATTATTAATTTTTTCTAATTTGGCGTTTAATTTTAAAACTATATCAGTGACATAGTTCAATTGAGGCGTTACTGAAGTGGTTCCTTCTGGTGAGTGAAAAATATGTGAATAACTAGCAGTCAGGCAAGTAGGTGATGATTCAAGCATCAAGCACAACTAATTAGCTTAACTAATCACTATTTAAATTAATTATCTTAATTATTTTTTTTCACATGGCCCTAATACTAGTTCAAAGAGGACTTCAAGTAGTACCTATAAGTGAAATATCACAAGCACAAAATTAAATTTTGCGAAAGTAAGTTTTTAAAGATTGGATTAAAAATGAAAATTTTAAAAACTTAGGGTACTTGATGTAATTTAAAAAGTCTAATTTTGATCACTTTTGGTTCTAGAAAATATTTGCCCAAACTTGGATGGACCTCAAAATATTTTCCCAAAATTGTTGGGTCAGAAAAATATTAACCTATACTTCAATGGTTCGTGATGTAGTTTACCTCCTAAGAGATTCATCCTTGTGGACAATGACAAGGACCTTCACCTTTTCCTCCATATTAGCTATTTAAGCTTGAAGTCCTATACTGGCATCTATAATTCTATCTTAATTGCAGCAATGAGTCGTGCAATCTCACTTTGAAGAAGAGCCATTAGAGTATCTGATGCCTCACTCCCTATGTGGAAACCCAACTTTGAGATTTTACTCGCTTGGCTAGAAGTTTTCCCTTTGTCAGTCATATCATCAAGATGGATCCATTCATCCTGAACCTTCTCATACTTTAGATTATTCAAAGTGGTTTCATCAATGATGTTAATCCGTTCTTTGAAAGTTCCTCCTCTGGAAGAGAAACATTGAATATCTTAAAGATAAGGTTAAGAAGGTTGGTATGGGGCAGGAGAAGGTTCCTTTTGAATTAGTCAGTGGCCATATTCTCCATGTAGGACAAAAACATTCCAAGTAGGTTAACCCTATAGGGCTCAATAATTTGGTATAGAAATGTGAGAACTTTATTATTAGGATTTTCTCTGGAAAACTTATGGGGAAGTAAGGTACGAGTGATGATATAATCAAGAATCTCGACCTCTAAGTAAAAGCAGTGTAGGACAAGCTAATTCCCTTCTTTTTTATTCTATTGTATTCCTCTAAAAAAAATTGTCGAGGCTTTAGTCTTAAAGAGGGTGTAGAGGTTGGATCTTTTATTGTAGTTGATACCTAACTACTCCCTGAACTCATTTATGGTGAACTTAATTTTTTCTCCTTTGACCAATGACAAGTAATAGACACCTTCCTTATAGAACTCTTTCTTAAGGTTGACAAAAAAAAGTATCACCCACTCAGGTATTCGTCCTCACCCAAAGAAAAGATTTTCTCACATCCTACAAACTTAAGTTTTGGGCAAAAGCTAAACCCACTCTATTTAAAGATCTTGAGACCAAGGTTTTCATGCACTATGAAAGTGCGATTTTCAAAGAAAGGAAATCTGCCAACTCTAAATTTTGTAAACTATGAGGATGGGTATTTTGCAAGAATATGGACGTAATTTACCTCCCCCCCCCCCCCATCTTCTTCATCTTTGGTACAAAATTTAAAGAGGGATGGAGACTTGTGCTCTATCAGATTGATGTTTTTATGTAGAGATTCTATATGAGCTTAGGCTCCACTCATTCTCTTTGATATATAATTAAAGGCTTATCCATAGGCTAGTTGCTTTGAGGTACTTTGTTTGTTTCCTATAGTAGCAGAGAGAGTTTTGTGTGTGTGTGTGTGCGTGGGTGTGTGTGTGTGTGTGTGTGTGTGTGTGTGTGTGTGTGTGAGAGAGAGAGAGAGAGAGAGAGAGAGTAAGGACATAAGCAAGTTTCTCTTTAGTTCAAAGATGGTTTTTCAAAGAGAGGAAAATGATGAGAGTGAGAAAACCAGCGAATGTTATGATGGGAATATAGCAAGTGGGCCTGCTAAGACAATTGAGAGGTTGAGCAAATGAAAACGATGCAATAACTTCCCAATGGTTATAAGAGGTAAATGAACCCTCTTTAAGAATAATAAGCTCTTATTAAATGTAACTTTGGAAATTTTGAAATCCGATTGATGGAAATTTGAAATTATTTGAAGTAATCACTTATAACTGCCAATTATCAATTAATTGAACTCATGGATTGAAATGACCTAGATTTTTCTTCTATAATTTGTAAATTTGGAGACTTGTTTGTCTTTAAGGAATGATTGGAGAGGCAAGTCAAAGTCCCTAACCTTTGTAACTAATGTACCTGTATCATGTTGTAGCACACTTGTTAGCATAGGAAGCATATGAGATATTCATTTTTTCCTTAACGTAAGCTTCTAGATCTATCATTCCCATATCTCTTCTAGTTAAGCTGAATTGCTCTTCAGTCAATGGTTTATTGAATACATCAACAAGTTGTTTTTCAATGTTAACTAGTTCTAAGGATACACGCTTTTTCAACATAGTCTCTGATAAAGTGATGCCTTACCTCAATGTGTTTCATCCTTGACTGTTTCATAGAGTTCTAGGTTATGTTGATGACACTTACGTTGTCACATCTTAGTGGCACAACATTGTAGTTGATGCCTAGGTCTCTTAGTTAATACAACCTTCGAAGTAGTGGTGCACAACAGCCTCTTGTTGTATATTCCGCTTAAATAGTAGACGAAGCTATTAAGTTTTGCTTCTTAGAGTGCCAAAAGACAAGTGCTTATCCCAACGATTGGCATGCTTCTGATGCGCTTTTCCTGTCCACTTTCTATCCTGCATGATCAACATTAAAATATCTAGTCAATTTAAAGTCATCTCCTTTTGGATACTAGACTTCTAGAGTCAGAGTCCCTGATAAGTATCTGAGCATTCTTTTTGCTATAATAAGATAAGATTCTTTTAGTGTTGATTGAAATTTTGCACATACACACATGCTGAATGTGATGCTTGGTCTACTCCCTGTTAGATATAGCAATAATCCGATCATGCATCAACACATGTTCCAAGAAATTGTTTTTCCGCTGTAATCTTTGTCAAGTTTGTAGCTAGTATACATAGGAATCTTGCCTAGCTTACTGTTTTTCATGTTGAGTTTCTTAAGTAGTTCTTTAACATATTTTGAGTAATTTATGAAGATGTCTTCCACACATTGTTTGATTTGTAGTGTAAGAAAGAAGTTTAATTCTCTCACAAGAGTCGTCTCAAATTCTTTGCTCATGAGATCAAAGAATTCCTTACATAATTTGCACTCAGTTACTTTCAAAAGAACATCATCAACATAAATTTGTAGGATCAAGAATTCCTTACCTTTGTCATTTATGAACAAGTTGTTGTCAATCTTACCTCTCTTAAATCCATAACTTTGCAAAATTTTTCTGAGTTTTCCGTACAAGGCTCTTGGAGCTTACTTAAGACCATAGTGAGCCTGATGTAACTTATACTCATGATCAGGCTTCTATGGGCCTTCAGATCTAGGCATTTGTTTAACATATACCTTCTCTTATGGATACCCATTGAGAAACACACATTTCACATCCATTTGATACAGTTTAACATTTAAATGATGCAAATGCAAGCAAGAGTCTAATGGCTTCTAGTCTAACTATAGGTGCAAAAATATCATCATTATTTATTCCTTCTTCTTGATTGTATACTTTGGCAAAAAGCCAAGATTTATTATTAATAACTATTCTAGCTTTATCTAGCTTGTTCTTGAACACCCACTTTGTTCCTATAATAGGATAATTTTTGGGTCTAGTGGTTAAGGTCCAAACTTTGTTTCTTTCAAATTGATTAAGTTCCTCTTACAAGCTAAATTGTAGTTAAGGTCATCAAGAGCTTCTGTGGAACTCTTAGGTTCAATAAGGGATACAAATGAATGAACTGAACACAAGGTTTGAGTGATGATTGAGTTATTACCACACTGCGGATATCAAATATTACATTTTCAATTGGATGAGCTGACTGATACTTAAAACCCGTGGTTTGTATTGACACTTCTTCTCTTTGATTTGTTGGAGAATAAGAGACTCTAGCCTCTTAATCCCATTCCTAAGGTTGACTCTGACGCAAGTTCTTATGGGTCATTGGCTACATTTCTTCTTCTTCCTCATCATATGAGTTTCTGCTTAGTTGAAGTTCTTGACAAAAGGGAGCTAGTGTATCCATTGTTGTTCTCACAAAAAAACAACATGAATGCTTTTGGCAGTGACATTGGTGCTCTTGTTGTAACTTCTATAAGCTTTACTGTGGGATATTCCCACAAATATACCTTCTTTGCTCCTGGCATCAAACTTGCCAAGGTTGCTCTTTCCATTATTGTGAATGTCGCATTTGCTCCCAGACACTTGAAGCATATGTTTGGTGGCTTTCCTAAGTATTGGTCAGATTAGGCATTTGTTGAGGATGTAGTTAGAGTGTTAACAGCCTTTGTCCAAAAATATTTTGGGATATCATTATCACATATTATGCCTTACCATGCCTTCAAGAGTTTTGCTTCTTTTTTTTCCCTTCTTTCAACTACTCCATGTTGCTAAGGAGTTCTTGGAGTTAAGAAGTTATGAGATATGCCATGTTTCTCTCTGTGTGTCTGTGTCTGTGTCTGTGTGTCTGTGTGTGTATGTATATCTACATATGTATGTATATATTTATGTATATATGTATGTATCTCTCTCTCTCCCTCTATCCCTCTGTGTGTGTGTGTGTGTATGTGTATGTGTGTGTGTGTGTGTGTGTGTGTACATGAGCATAAAGTGGTCCTAAATGTGGAGATGATGGTATTCTTTCATACTCACATGCTTATGGTTATATGTATGATTGACTCTAACAAGTTTTAAGCACTAAATTGGTTGCCTTGAGATTTTAAACTGACTGCATGCCTACATGTCCTGTACATTGTCACCTGATGGTGGCAATTACCTAACCCACTGAGGGTGAATCAATATTATACATGAATTCCTAGAAATTTAGTTGTACAAAAATATTTCTTTATAGTAAAAATCCTAAAAAGTTTTAAAAAGCATCTAAAAACCCAAATTATTTTAGAATAATTTCAAAAAAGGAAAAAAATATGATATTAGAGCAATTTGTAGACATTGGGGCTTGGCCCGTGCTTAGAGCGGGACCTACTAGGAGCAGGGCTAGTAGGGTGGGACATTGCCTCATAGCAATTTATTCCAAAGCAATTCATTTAATCATTAAATATCAAAATGTAGGCCATACACAAAAATGCGAGGCGACGGCATGATCCCAAATGCCACCAAGGCCCTACGGCATGTTTTGAAGCCCTAACAGTTGCCGCTGGACCTATAATTATACCGATAGTGCCTTCTTATGTTTATACCTTATTTTTCAGTCCTAGACTATACCCAAAGCGTACTTGAGTCTGCATCAATTGATCCCTTACTGAACTAGCTTTCTAAATATACATTGTATGTTTAATTCTGATAGGAAATGGAAAAGTTATGAATTGGATAGCGAGACATCCCCATAAACTGAACTTCAATCATTGGCAGTAATGCTTTCCCCACTTACGAAAAATTCATTAAATATGATCCATTATAAACTAGACACAACAAGCTTTCTAGTTAAAAAAATGATCGCATTAATTAGTTAAACAAGCTAACCCTACCGCGTTGACCAATGTAGGGGTATAATGCAGGTTGCAGCGGCTACTACTAGGACCTAGCAACTTTTGTTGGGCCTGTGCTCCTGCAATTGGGCATGCCTTGACCTACACTACATGAATTGACGCATGCTTTGCAAGAATGGTCAATCAACCACCAAACCCGCCTCCAAATCACGATAACATTAATTTTGATTGATGAAAATAATTCTTGATTAATGAAAAAAAATTTGATTGATTTTATTTCATTTGATTTCTACTCAATTTGATCCTTTTCTTAGTGGAGCCATTTCTTAGCCGAGTACATTTCCTCCTCTATACAAAAGGAGTATCTCCCTCTCATCTATCACTACTTCCCCCTGGCACAACTATACTTCTTTCCATCCTCAAACATATTTATCATATCTTTAGAAAAACTCTATTGGACTTTTCCCTCACACAAAAACACTCCAAAGTTGGTAGTAACAAAACACTACCAAATTCTTCGCTCAAAATTCTTTAAAAAAAAAAATTCTTCTTTTCAAGAAAAGGACTAGCTTCATTACCCTAAAGCATTTAGTAGGAAGGATAGCAAGAATTGTTGCTTTATCGCTATACTTAGATTGAGGTAGGTCATGAGGGTCATAAACCAATGACAATACTTTATCGATTTATTTAATTTTCGTCTTTACCACCATGTTCTTATTTAATCCTGTATGAATATGTGCCTAACGCTTACTCATTTGTTGATAAACTAAAAATATGTTCATGATAAAGAGACCATCTAAATTTGTTGTTTTTTGTACATTTTCAATTCTTTCAAGATTGCTTGCTAATAAGTGCTCACTAAAAATCCCCTTCTTACTAGTTCCCTCACTAAATAAGGCAAATTTATGAAAATTACCTTTTTGCATAGAACCAAAAAATAAAAGCCAAATACATTCATTTCTAGTAGAGAACACTACTAAAGCGGGTGGTCTAATAGTGGTTTTCACCCTGTCAAGAACATCGAGAATTATAATCCTATAGGAAAAAATCTTTTTCTTTTTTAAAGTGAAATCCTATGTCTCTCGATTGACCCTTCCAATTAAAGGATTTAATTAAAAGATGGAATTGGGTGTTTTCTATAAAATTGTAGGTTTAGACATTTAGTTTGAAAATGTGCTGGTGATTTTATACAATTAAAGAACTACTCTATCCCGCCACATTTCACCGCAGAGCCACCATTGTGAGAAAGTCAATCTAATGAACCCCTCAAAAAAGGCCAGTTTGTGAGAGAAAGTTAGCTCAGCCTCAGGGAGGCCCAAGTCGACTCCGACGGACCATCACATCGGGAAGGGTGCTTTTAGTGGCAACTCCATTGGGGAAATGTCAGTAAGAGGGTGAGATTTGAAATAAATGAATGCAATTAGTTTTTATTTTCAGTTCAAAATTTGCATCATATAGGCATCTTTGCATAATGTGCTCAAGCTTGTGAAATATCAAAGTTTAACGAGAGCCTTGTAGTAAAGCACAACCTTGGGATTATTTTTTTATCCCCAAAATAATATGGAAATTTTTACTATAGTTGTCCCTTCCCATTCGGTCATTGAGTTGCCTCTAAGGAGAACCGTCGTGCGCTTCTTCAAAGCACACCACTTTTGAAGATAAAAAGAGTCTAATTTGGCCCACCAGGATATTACAACCATCGAATTTTGCACATAGACTTAGGACTAAACCTCATACAAAAGTTCACTTTGAATAAATGCTAAATACCCTCTTCCAAACTTTCTATATGTGTTTGTTTGTGAATTAACAGTCGCTTTCTAAAATTGAGTCCTCGTCGCATATGTCTTTTTACCTAAAACTCTAACCCTTCTAAAAAAATGCAGGGCACTCCCATCACTACCTAGGGTGAGAACTCAACAGCAACTAGTTTCATAACAGCTATAATGCAATTATGGCCCAGTAGTTGTGCCAAGCACCGCAAGTGCAAGGGTATTGTAGTCTAGATTAAATGTTTGTCCTGAAGGACCAAAGCAATCTATTAAGTTTTGTCCTTCTAAAATGAAAATGCTAAGCAAGACAAGTTTTCAGTGGTTGTTTAACTATGCTAAATGACAATTGAGTAACAATTCTAGGAATTCAACCAAAGTAAAGTATCTAGGCATTTGTTTTCCCTAACAGAGAGTTAGACCCATTGATTTAACATGTTCTCTTTTCTAGTTTGGATGATTCAAAGGAATGCAATCTTAGTGAATTCAATCTTTTCTCCTGAAATAAACCAAATTACCTATTCTAATCCAATTATTATTCTTTCAAATGTCTTTGTTCTAATCTACGTTGTAGGTCCTGATTGGTAATATCTCATCTCAGCGTGCAACTCTCTTTCAAGAATTACTAAGTCAAGTTCAATCTCGTTTGACCAATAGTGAGTTTCTCCTTTCGGTGTTTTCACTAAACTATTTAAACATATGCAAGCACATCTGGTCAAGTTCACTCACATCAATTCAATCACAAGATAGAATAGAACGATTCGAAGATATATTAAGCACAAGTGATAGGCTTAGCGGTCCAACATCAATGTTTTGGCAAGTAAATCCCTAGATTAGAGTAAACTACGCACTCATTTTCAAATTAAACATCATCTAAATCAAATCAACAAAGAGTTCAAGAAGAAGTGAAAGGAAGAGTATGCTTAGCAACTGTGGAGGTTCTTCAATGATCTTTCAATCTTTAAGCATCCAATTGCCAATTTCTTCTTTCTAATCCTCTTTTTGCTTCAAAATGATTGGAAAGCTCTAAACTAAAGAGAGAGATGAGTGATCGGATGAGTGGGGATGCCACTGCTATTATCCGAGGATGCCTTCAAATAGAAAAACTCAAGCATTCTCAGCCACACAACGAAGGAAGATGAAGGGGTTTGTAGTTTTCAGCTCACCATGAACGATGGTGACCACCACCGGCTGTCCATGGTGACTGCTGGCTCCAAGATCTTTCTTCTTCTTCGCCCTATGGGCATATAGGATGGGGTACCTTTGTGGTGACTTAAAATGCTAGGTCAAAAGGCCTTAAGACCTACAAAATACATCAAATAAGTATACCCGAGCGTAAATAGAAAAAGGATTGCAAATCATCCGCTTAAACACACAATCTCCTAGGAAATGCCGTCAAATTACCCTAAAATGATGCGTATTTTCAGCACTTATCAAATTTCCCATGCTTGAACCATTGCTTGTCGCCAAGCTAACTTAAGACTAAAAACTTATTTAGAAACTCCTCAGGGAAGATATTAGTAGCATCTTTGATGGTAAAATTGACCCAAATGTAGCCCAAAAGTGCTCAACAACATTTAGCAATCAGATAAGGAAGTGGAGTTTCCGAAAGTTCTGTAAAGACCATAATGCCAAAGTTTGAATCAATCAACCAAATCATCTCAAACAATCACATCAGCACATGAAAAAGATAAAGCTAGAAAAACTTGTAGAACCTCACTTTTGTCGTGTGACACTTTTCTCTCATGTGTTTAAGATGTAGTATGGCTCCCTCAAGTCTCCTCCCAAAGACTCAAATCTACCATAAGCTTTCAAAGACTCTCTAATTCACCACCACTAGAGTGCAACATCCATCAGACAATCATGGGGACTTTGTGTAGGTTATAACGGGACTATGGGCAAAGTTAAGAGGGGAATAAATATTTTTGGGAATGTGGAGCTAAAAGCCGAAGACTAAGGGCCTGCTTTTTTCATGGGTAAATGGGGGTGGGTAAAAGGTTGAAGTGAGTTGAGGTTGGTTGAGGTCGGTTGAGGTGGGTTGAAGTTGGTATTGTTTTTTAAGGTGAGTTGAAGTAGATTGAAGTGGGTTGAAGTTGGTTGAAGTTGGTATATTTTTTTGTGGTGAGTTGAAGTGGGTTCAAACAATGAAAATGTGTGATAATTTATCAAGTTATTGTAATTTTTAGTGCATTTTTTCGCTGAATGGTAATTTCACAATTTTGTAATTATTTTTTTGGAAGTTGGAGGCCGGTACAACTTGCCAATTATTGTTAACGATTTGGGTTAAAAATTATTAAATTTATGAAAGGGATGGTTGAAGTTGGTTGAAATGGGTTGAGGTAGGTTGAAGTTGGTTGAAGTGGGTTGAGGTTGGTATTTTTTTTTCAGGTGGGTTGAAGTTGCTTGAAGTAGGTTGAAGTGGGTTGAGGTTGGTAAATGTAAAATGACCTACGAAAAGAATAGGGCCTAAGAACTAAACTCTCCCAGTGTTCTCATGAAATACGCTCCTCAAACCAATACTACTCAAATGAACAACTGAAAAGCCTTACACAACTCAAATGAGGAGAATAGAGTTGAAATTCAAAAACAATTATATATAATCCAACAATGTCAAACTCTTTTACTCACTTAAGCCTACTAATCTTTTTTTCGTTCTTTTTTTTTGAATATTTTTGTTCTTTTTTCTTCTTGTTTCCGACAAAGAGACTGGCCATGGAAACAACATCAATAAGTCTTAACCAATCATTTTACAGCAACCCGCCCATTATCAAAACAAGCTATCTGTCATATGAACAAAAGAACACAAATCCCTTCACTAACTGACCAAACCAAACCCCCAAAAGATCTCAATACTCCAAGCTAACTCTAGGCCAAAATATTGTGAAGTAAAACTCTCTACTCTTAGTTAAAGGGTAAGATATGTGTTTATCCAAGAGCTATGTATGAAGATTCACATCAAAAAAACATGGGTTAAGGCTCAAAGGGGCAAGCAAGGGGTATATCCTGCATAACAAGGGTGGCTATTTGATATGTGGGGCTTAACAATTCAAAGAATGCCACAATCAGTTTGCCTAAATGTATATGCTAAGTGTGATCTTGAACAAGTGTCAAACCAATTTCTAGAGAAATGACATCTACGAAGAGTCACTCAAGAAAAGAAAAGAGACTAAAATTGATAAATTAGCCTTTTACACCTCAAAGCCTCACGGGACATCATCGACCAAGGTCATAACTAGCTCAATAGGACTCACAAGCCAGCAGGCTTGCAAAGAATCATGGGGCAATCAATTCACACTCAATACATGGTCCAAACATGAAGCACATTTTTCAAAAACTCATTTCTAAACACTTTTATTCACAATTGGGCAAAGCAAAGGATCATACCAAACCAAAGAGGACTACTACCTACCCTACAAATGTCACCATCGAAGTACTTTTTCTTCTTTTCTTCAAATTTTTTTCACTTTTTTGTTTTGGTTTTGTTTTTTTTTTCCCTTTTTAGAATGCAAATCTAAATGAAGTTAAACCTAAAATGCAAAACTACTCTAAATGTTATTCTTCTAATGCAAAACTACGAGAATGGAACCAAACGCACTAACTACATGTTCTAGCTACATGACGTTAATCCGAAAATGCAACTCTAAATGCAATCATCTACACTATCTACACATCCATAAACTCAAGAAAATAGGCATTAGACATATAATTTAACTCAACTCCCAAAGACTGAGCAATAGGGGTGATTAATATCCCCAATTATTATCCGTCCCACAGTACTTGTAGTTGCACTATATAATTGTTTGGACAAGAAAGACCCATGGTCATGGTTAGCATTCATCATGCATGACAAAAAAGTATAGCTCAGACAATTTAGGAGCATTCAAACTATCATCCCTATCAAAGCACCACATGACAACATCATCTAGGCCACCTATATACAAGGGTTCCTCATGAAAGTGCCCTTACAAGTACCAGTATTGTACCTATAATCCCCCAAAATTTTATTCGAAAAAGCATTCGGGTTAAACTCTTGGGGACCTTGACGCCATGGCAAGTCCAAACGAGGTTGAAAGCCGAACACGTCATTAAGGGCACTGAACTTCAATTCATATAATTCCCCTTGCAGATAGAATAAAATGTATCCTTTTTGACATCTAGGTCCTCGAGTGACCTCTTCATGTGAGGTACTCAAGAATTCAACGGTGAGGTCCCTATAGGTGTGGTCTTTCATTCCAATAAATTGACCCATTCGTTCCCTTGAAAACAAGCACCTAATATCATTCAACATCTCCAATTGGTTCAACAGATCCTCATCATAATAACGAGTAGCTATAACTCCTCTACCACTCAAGCAATTATATCTAGCAATGTTATTGGGATGAGCTAAATCAAGGGGTTGAGGAGCATTACCTCAGGTATATGCATTGTAGATGTTTGGGAGGTCCTTGTGGCCCGTTGTGGAGATTGACTAGAAGTACCCAGTCCTTGTATGCTCTTAAACTTCTTCTTTGGCATCATTGAAGATCTTTGATTTGAGTTTGGGTGAAGTGTGGAAGGGCTTGGAGAAATCCTTAACAACGGAGGATTTTGAAGCATAGAAGAGAGAGAAAATGGAGAAATGGAGGAGCTTTTTGGCAATGGAGTGGAAAAATGATGAATTTGAGGGAAGAAAGTGATGGATTTAGGTGGTGGAAGATGGTAATGGAGAAAGGGGGGATAGAGATGAAGGTGTGCAAGAGAGAAGGAAATGGTGAAATTGGTGTGAGAAAGAGGGAAATTTGGGAAAAGGAAGATGAATGGGAAGAAAATAGAGAGATTTTGAGTTAATGTGAGTGAAAAATTGAAGAAGAATGGAGGGATGCTAAGGTTTTGCTTATGGAGGTTTTAAGAGACAAGGAAACGGGTAGAGAGAGTGTCTCAAGTGGAAGAAAATAGTGGGGGCTCTCGCAATCAAAACCCTTGATTGTGGCCTGCATCAGTCCACCACGGACTCGACTGTGATGGTTGTTGTAAGACTACTTCCTGAATTTTTTTAGCTTTTTTTTAAGAGTAACTATACTGTGGTCCGTGGTAAATACTACTATTGGACCGTGGTAGGGACTGGCTCACTGTTGCTATCCTTGAATTTTTCTCT
Organism: Selenicereus undatus; assembly: GCA_017589665.1. NCBI lineage: Eukaryota > Viridiplantae > Streptophyta > Magnoliopsida > Caryophyllales > Cactaceae > Selenicereus > Selenicereus undatus. The sequence goes on from JACYFF010031956.1 coordinate 47,114,446, forward strand.
CTTTTTTTCTCATCATTTTTTTCCTTTTTTTTCACACAATGATAGCAACCTAGAATCTATATACATTAAAAATGAAAAATAAAGCAATAAAATACTTGGATTGCCTCCTAAGAACTATTCTTCCAGGGTCGAGAGCTCGACCTTCTTCCCTATGCTTGCATGGGATTGGTGAGTGTATATAGATACCGACCTTTTCAATGAGCTCCCCTACAAAAAAGGGTTTAAGCCACTGCTCATTTACCTTGAATGAATCGATAGACTCACTCTATACCTCTACCACTCTATAACGAAAGACCTTGGCAACTTAAAATGGTCCCGAGCACTGGGATCTCAGCTTGCCCGGAAATAACCTCAACTTGGAGTTGAACAATAGAATTGTGTCACCATCCTTGAACCGCTTCTTCATAATGTGTTTATCGTGCCATCTCTTAGTCCTTTATTTGTAAATCTTCGCACTATCATATGCCTCCAACCTTAATTCATCAAGCTCACTCAATTGTAATATCCACCTCTCACTAGTCGCCTTAAGATCACAATTGAGCGCTCAAATAGCCCAATACGCCTTGTGCTCCAACTCTACTGATAAATGATAAGATTTTCCAAACACTAGCCGATATGGAGTAGTCCCAAAGGAGTCTTGTAGGCAGTTTAGTATGCCCATAGAGCATTATCAAGTTTCAAATACCAATATTTGTGTGACCATCAACCGTCTTCTCTAAAATACTTTTCAACTCACGATTGAAGAGCTTTACTTGGCCGCTTATTTGGTGGTGATAAGGTGTAACAACCTTGTGAAAAACCCCATACTTCTTCTAGAGAGACTCCAAAGGCTTGTTGGAAAAATGAGTCCAATTAGTCACTCAAGAGAGCCCTTCATGTGCCAAACCTTGTGAAAATATGCTTCCTTAAGAACTTAATCACCATCTTGGAGTCACTGGTAGGGGTGGCAATAGCTTTCACTCACTTCAAGATATAGTCGACTGCCACAAGAATGTAAAGATTAATATGAGACAAAAAGAATGGACCCATGAAGCCAATTCCCTAAACATCAAAGAGCTCCACCTCAAGAATCCCACTTTGAGGCATCCCATGTTGCTTTGAAATATCCCCCATGCATTGGCATCGATCACATATAAGCACAAATTTTCTTACATCCTTAAAGATAGTAGGCCAATAAAAGCCCACTTAAAGAACCTTAGCAATAGTCTTGTTTGGACCAAAGTGTCCACCACGAGTTGAATCATGGCAGTGGTGAACGACATTATGGACCTCATCATCCGGCAAACATCCTCATTAGGTACCATCTACACATAGCTTGTAGAGTAGAGGTTCCTCCCACACGTAATACTTAGCATCATCTAAGAATTTTTTCTTTTGTGAATAAGATAACCCAGGAGGCAATTCTCCGCATACTTTATAACTCACCAAATCATCATACCATGGAGTGGCTATGTGAGAAACGACAAGGAATCGGTCATTCGAAAATGAGTCATCGATTGGGAGCTCTTCAATAGGAGTTGCCTCAAAACCCAGGTTGGAGTGGTCGGCAACCACATCCTTTAGCCCGACCTTATCTCGAATCTCCAAATCAAACTCTTGTAGAAGAAGAACCCATCGAATGAGGTGGTTCTTATAGTTGGACTTTTTCAATAGGTGCTTCAATGTGGTATGATCAGTGAATACTATGACCTTGAAATTGATTAAGTATGACTGAATTTTTCCAAAAGCAAAATAACCGCTAAGAACTCCTTCTTTGTAGCGTCATAATTCACTTGAGCCTCATCAAGAGTTTGGCTCACATAATAGATGGCATACAGCTTGTTGTTCTTCTTTTGTCCCAGAACTGCTCCTATTCCATCGGCCATTGTATGTGAGGTATCAAAGGCCTTGCACCTTTGCTTCTCTAGCCTTTGCTTCTTCCTTATTAAACGAAAAGTACTGTTAATCTCGAGATCGAGTTCATATAGAAATGAACTTTGCATAAAAGGGGAAAAAAATCCTGTAAAAACTAACACAAACACTACCAAAGCAAATAAGAAGGCAACAAGAAAAGTGCTTAGTCAGTTCTCTAGGATTAACTCAATAGTTGATAATTTGGTCCCCGGCAATGGCGCCAAAAACTTAACAAGCACCGCAAGCACCCAGTGTTGTAGTCTAGATTAAATATTGTCCTCAAGGACCAAAGCAATCTATTGAGTTTTGTCCTTCTAAAATGAAAATGCTAAGCAAGACAAGTCTTCAGTGGGTTGTTTAACTATGCTAAATGACTATTGAGTAGCAATTCTGGGAACTCAATCAAAGTAAAGTATCTAGGATTTGTTTTGCCTAACAAAGAGTTAGAACCTTGGATTTAACATGCGCCCTTTTCTAGTTTAGATGATTCAAAGGAATGGAATCTTAGTTAATTCAATATTTACTCTCGGAATAAACTGAATTGCCTACACTAATCTAATTATCATTCTTTCAAATGTCCTTGTCTTAGTCTAGGTTATAGATCTTGATTGCTAATATCTCCTCTCAACGTGCAACTCTCTTTCAAGAAATGTTTGACCAATAGTGAGTTTCTCTTTTCGGTTTTTCATTCAACTATTTAAACGTATGCAAGCAAATCTGTCAAACTCAGCCACATTAATTCAATCACAAGGTAGAATAGAATCATTCCAATATAGATTAAACGCAAGTGATAGGATTAGGGATGCAACATTAATGTGTTGGCAAGCAAATCCTTAGATTAGAGTAAATTAGTCACTCATATTCAAATTAAACATCATCCAAATCAAGTCAACAAAGTGTTCAGAAGAAGTAAAAGGAAGAGTGTGCTTAGCAACTATCGAGGTTCTTCAACGATCTTTCAATCTTCAAGCATCCAATTGCTAATTTCTTCCTTCCAATCCTCTTTTTAATCCAAAATGATTAGAAAACTCTAAACTGAAGAGAGAGATGAGTGATAGGATGCATGGGGATGCCACTGCTATCAACCAAGGATGCCTTAAAATAAAAGCACTTGAGCATTCTCAGTCGCGCAATGAAGGAAGATGAAAGGGCTTGCAGTTTTTAGCTCACCATAGACCGTGGTGTTAACCATGGGCTGTCCATGGTGATTACTAGCTCTGAGATCTTCTTTTATTCTTTGCCTGATGAGCATATGGGATTGGAGCACCTTCGGCATAGTCAAAATGCATCCAATTGAGAGTCAACACTAGGACAAAAGGTCTTAAAACCTATAAAATACATCAAAGAAGTATTTTCAAGCGTAAATAGGAAAAGAGTTATTGCAAATCATCCACTTAAACACACAATTTCCTAGGAAATGCTGTTAAATTACCCTAAAATGATGCATATTTTAGCACTTATCAAGTTGTGTAGGAATGTCACTGCAGCTTAGCGGCAATGCCCAATATGTTGTTGGTTGGTCTTTTCAGCCCCTTGAGACACCAACTTTCCCATAGGCAGTCTTAAGGTTTAGGTTAAGGGTCTGTTTTGGCTTACATGTGGGCATATAAAGTAATATCCCTTGCATCTTCTATGATCATCACCATCTTCCATCCATTCATAGTAAACTGTCTGAGACTCCTTAGATATGGACTCTTGCATCTATAGCCCATTTAAATCTATGGGGTGTCTTGCATGCCTCTAGCCCATAGTACATCCTCCCAACACTTTGAGCCTTGGCTAACATAGGTTGTCCGTTAGTTCACATCATCTAACTTACACAAACACATGCCAACCTAACCTAGGGTTATCTAGTAGATCTTTTGCATTCTAGCCTGCTTACGACAATCCCTTTTATATGAGGCCTAACCCTTAAGAACACATCATCATTCATATTCCTAAGCCCAAATAATATTGGCGTCAACGTGCATAGTCCAACTTAGGATTAGCCTATCACACTTTTCCCCTAGCCTAGGTTCAAACTTGGCTTATCATAAGACAAACCTAGGTTTGTGCCATCTTTAATTTCAAACCATGACGTAAGACACTATGCTTTCTTATTGGGCCTTAATTTAAGTACCTAGTCCATTATTAAACTACTATGCTCTTACCTTTCCCCTCCTAACCCCAGCCTAGCTCAATAGAGTTGACTCATTTATTATGTGGTCCAGGGATGAGGAAGAATAGTAAAGGTTGAATTGGAGATCCTACATCACCACCTCGTAGTGTCAATGGCAAGAAACAATCATAAGAGTGTTAGCAAAAACCATGGGTTAATCTTGAAGAACATTTAGCTCAGGTAGATAGTACGTTTGAGGTAAATTTTAAAGAACAATAGGAAATAATTACACAACAACAAAAGGTCATAAATGATCTCTTAAAGAGATAAAATGAGCTAAAATTTGGTAAAGAGGATGGTGCCTATTTTGTGCATTCAATTTCAAATAATGGTTCATGTCCCACCAATCAAATAATTGAATAGTTAGAAGAACTCCTTAGGAGCTCCAATGTATTCAAGAGTCACCTAATAAACCCCCTGCCTTTTATGCTAATCTCTAAAGGAAAGTATTGGCAAAGTTTACCCTGGCAAAAAATCTATAATGTACCAGAATTAGCAACCTTACTTCCTACCTAAGGTACTTTGCCAATTAATGGACTTAAAAGGGATGGATAAGGACTATTTCCTTAAATATTCCCCTCAACCTCAGGAGAAATAACCAAAAACTAGTTTTACTCTCTTAACCCAAACAGGTCAACATATAGGAAGCAATAACAAAAGAATTCTTGGCTTAACATTCCTATGACGTGGAGTTGCCAATTGCACCCTATGATCCTGAGCTCCTTAAGCAATAGGAAAAAGAAAGCTTTCTGGACCTTCTAGTTCAGTGGAGGGTAAAAGCCTCTTTGCTTCTAAACTGGTAATATGAAAGAGATCAAATTCGCATGATCAACTGTATTGTAATCAACATCTTAGGTTTCAACTCTTAAATGCATTTGTGTAACTGCCCAACATTGGGATGTTGGCGGTAGAAGAAATTCAGCGAAATCAATAGCCTAATTGCGGCAAAAACCATAACAATGGCAAGAGGGATAAGTCCATCTCGAGTTCTAAAAACACTAGTTATGTCAACATGGTGAGGACATCTAAGGTATACCATGCTGATAGAGTTTACACACCTCTAGGGATGGAGCTCAATGAGGCATTTGAGAGATTAAAAGGCTAAGGTCTTATAGAACCCATTGGTCTTTTGTTTGATTTGCTAAAAGAAAAGAGGGGTACAAATTATGATTGTGGAGCTTATTACCATTGCCATTGTAGTCGAGGACATCCTAGAGATCGATGCTATAATCTTTAGGACACAATTTAACACATGCTTGATGATGACACACTACATTTAGACTCCCTGAACAAATTTTAAGGTCCTTGTACATCACAGAGGGATCAAAATAAAGTTATACAAATCATAATTCGTATCTCAAGCACCTTTGGACAAAGTCTAAAGTAGCATTAATAACATCAACAGGGGCTTAGATTCTCCAGGAGATTCAAGGCTTCTGGCCATCCTTCTCCCTTTTGTCCTTTTAGTTAAAGTCTTGTATTTCTATGTCATATCAATAAAATATATTCTTTTTTCCATCCATACATATATGCATACATTTTTTGTTCCCAATTCCCCTCTAAACATTTATGTCATATGACGAATCTAGGTTGCAAAACAAAAGTGCAAAAGCCAAAAGAGAAAAATAAAAATTGTTGAGAATCTCAAAGAAAAAAAAAAAGAACAAAAGTGCAAGGCTACCAAAACTTAGCTAGGATAGGAGGCCTCCTTTGGCAATCCGCAATCTTCCTTTTAGCTACAAGGACTAGTTTGCACCCTTTAAAGCTGAATTTCTATGAGACAAGGTCAACCTGAACCTACGATGGGATTTAAAGCTTACGGTCAACCTGAACTTGCAATGGGATTTAAAATATATATTACATGATGCAAAAACTAATGATAAGCAGTCAATATGGAAAAGCACTTCATGTACCAATGTCCAATATGGGACTCTAGCTGTGACTCCAGCAATGCAGCATAGTCATTTCCCCAAAACAAACAAAAATAAAAAAAATCAAAATCACAAAAAGCATCACCAAAAAGAAAAAGAAAAAGAAGTGGCCAAATGTCATGCGCCTGTAGTTTAAAAGAATTACAAGGTTCTTATGTGATGATCTTATGCAAACTAAACTGGTAAAATATTAAGAAGATTCAATCTCTTGTGTTTAAATTTTAAAAGTTGTCATGCTAGATATTGATTAAGAAAAACGAAAAGAAGGTTATAGCATCCATCCAAAAATGGGTCCCTAAAGAATGAAAAAATAATATTTTTAATTAAAAAAAGACTTTCATTTCACAAATTATTTAAATGTGAAGTTATGAATAGTTGATGTTGCATAAACAAACGATCAAGCAAAAATTGTTTGAAATGGTATGATCTTTACAACAATCATCATGAAAAGGGGAAGAAAAAAAAAAGCGAACAAGAATGATAACAAATGCCATTGTTTCATGCAAATAAGTGCTCCATACATCTCATAACTGAGCTTAAGTTGTGGCTTAATCAGTTAAATGCACACTACACTAGCTATCTTAATAAGAGAGGAGAATTTTGGGCCATCATGCTAATTTCCCTTCATTTAATTACCAAGATGCTTAGCCTTACTACAAAAGCTCTCATAGAGGCAACATTCTTCAAGTTACAAACCATTTGTAGACCTAGTTGACCTGATCTGCATCTAACTATTTAGCTAGTCTTTCTTTGGTTCGATCATAGAAGTTATCTCATGTGAAGCTTAATTAAGATTCTCAGTGATAAAAATCAAAATTAGTGGCATTTTCCTTGTTACTGTTAACCAAAGGGAACAAGTAACGCGAGCAAGTAGTATGTTTACTCCTGCTGATAGACCAAACACACATGTAGGCTTAATTCCCATACAAAAATAATAAAAAGAGTGACTTGGATTTCTAAAGGTTTATGAAATATTGCTTTGCCTACCCTACTACTCAGGACTTGGACATCATCACTATACCATCACCTTCAATCACCCTCTATCCCTTATATCCTCTCATCATCACGACCACCTTCTAACCCTTGACCCTCACACTCTTTTATTTTTTTACTGTAACGCCTCAACAATACATAAATCATAGCTGCATTAACCTACCTAAGCTGAACACCAAGAAATCCATGGATGGGCGTTACCGCCGTCCACAAGGACAAGGCTTCTCTTGAACATGAAAATTTAGCCATAAAATCAAAATATAACCTTAGAGGGCATTCACGACCATTCGAAACATTTAATAACACACGGGAATGATTCTAACTTCTCAGGGTCATATCATCATACATAACTCAGTTTAATTATACAATTATAACATCAAAATACATGTTGTAGTTCAGACATATATAGCTGGAACACCAAAAAAAAACACCACCATAAGACATGAAAGCATATTAGCACCCATAGCACTTCTATCCGCCAATCTCATGGATGGTCCCGACTTATTTATCACCTTCAGCTTCTCTGCCCGCCTGGGAGCGGTTTACTGAACACTTTCCTAAAACAAAACATAAAAACATTTCGAACTGTGAGCCAAAGCTCAGTACATGCATCCCTGTTCTGATAAAGATTTATTGAGAAAGAAAATTATGAGGGCCCTCTTTGCAATTCATTTTGATTTTAAAATAGGGAATGAGATGTATATACAGCTAAGTTGTCAATTATTATCTGTTAGTGCGCCCCTTAGTAACTGTTACGATCTATGTATAGTTGTACACCTGCCAAGCCGACCAGAAGACCTGGCCTGAAGCTGCACGAGTAACTAGAGGGCAATGCCCTGTAACTGGTAACTGATGGGGTCACTACTTATGCGATAAATCACTGATTCAAATGATTCATTGATGTACTTACCAAAACAGTATAATTTCGATAAATACGTGCTGATTTCTAAAGGTACAGTCAATGAACGTACCTGGGGTCTTTAAAAGTTAGTTCACAGATTAAATAGATGTACTAGAATGGAGAGAATGAGAGCTTAGGCCTTAATTCTGTTCAAAATCATTATAGGCATATGAGGTTAGAAATGAACTTATTTAGATAATGAATACCTTTAAATAAAATTAGCACAATGGATACCCTTAAATAGAAAAGGCTTATAAAGAATTTGTGTGAACCAGTTAATAGATTAACTGATAAAGTTAAATAAAGTATAGAAATGCTAAGTTAAGGCACGGTAGCGAGATTAGAGGGTAAGGGTTTATGACTAGGGTACGGAATGAATAATCCACAACTTATACTCCTGACCTCCAAATGAGACGTAAGACCCCAATATAAACAGCTTAGGAAGTCCTCTAAAACTTTCCTGAAGGACACATAACACGATTCCTGTGACAGGTTCCATAAAATGGGGTTAGAACACCAACATGTCAGGTTTCAGTGCTGAAAAAAACCATTCTGCCCAATCTGCCCAGGTTCAGTAAAATAGCCATAACTTCCTCCACAGACCTCGGATTAAGGCGATTCAAGAGTCATTTTAAAGCTAACATCCATACCTATATACCTACCAAAAATCAGAATTTTTGACCTGGCCTATTATTACCAGTTTTGTTCCAAAGTTTGTCCTATTTTTCTGAAAATTTCAGCAGCACTGTTTTAGTTGTTCCTTCACTTTTTTAACACTAAACCTCAACTCAAACTCTTTCTTAAGAGTGTATAACACACTTTGGTACATCCCAACCTCATAAAACATCACCATAAATAATTTCTCTTCATATTCATATCAAATAAAACTCCTTTTTCAGTCACATAAACCCACACACCTCAAATTTAACATTAGTTGGTCCAAACCTTGCATTTTGGACAAACCCTAGCTTTGGGTCACTTTGAACTCACTCTCAACTTTTCCAAAACACCATAAACAACATAACAACTTCAATATACCAAGAGATAAGCAAAGACAAGCATAGAACATTCCATAAACATCACTTAAACAAGAAGTTTTGCATGACGAAGATGAAACTCTAACCCTAGCCTCATCCAATTTCAACTCCAAGAAAATGATTCTTAATACCATAAAAAAAACATAATCCATTACTAAAACAACTAAAATAAGAAACAAAAATCAACAAGATCAAGAATCAAAAACAAAAATCAGCATAGGGGTGAAAATAACACTCACTTTGAGCTTGAAAAGAGGTAGATATGCTTCTTGATGCTTATGGAAGTGAAAGAGGTGTTTAGGGGTGGTGAGTGGGGGATATTTTTAGAGCTTTTGGTGGTTGAAAGGTGGATGAATAGTGGCTGGGAATAGGGCTGCCGTGAAGAGAGAGAAGGAGGAGAGGGAAGAGAGAGAAAGTCTCTTGAAAAAATGAAGATAAGAAGCAACTTTTTGATTTTTATACTAACTTTTACTTGGCTGCAAATAAGGGTAGAAAAGTCAAAATTATCAAGCTTGATTAAGGCTTAATTAGGAGGATTTAGCTAATCAAATAAAGCTCAAGTCGTGTTGCATCGAAATCGGCTTTAAATGAGCTCGACTTTAGAGAAAGAACTGAAACCGAGTGCGTTTGCGACATTTTAAAAAAAAAACAAATTTGGGATTTAATGGTTGTGGTGCCATGAAAAAGAATTTTAAACATTAAATTCTTAAATAACAAGGCCTAACTCAATTTCCAAAATTGACTAGAACAAAACCCCGAATTGCAAAGTAAGGGCCTCGTTAGAAATGTCCAAATGAGAATAATAAAAAGATGGGAATATAAAAAGAAATGATGTGAATGAAATGAACTCAATCACATGGATTAATGACCTGAAATTAATAAACAGAATTTAGGGTCGGACTATTACAGTCTTCCCCCCTTAAAAAGTTTCGTCCTCGAAACTGATGAACTTAACCATAACAGACAGGGTTACCTCGAATAAATGTGGGTATTTGGCTTTCATTGCCTCATCGGTCTCCCAAGTAGCTTCTTGGGAGGCATGGTTCGTCCAGAGTACTTTAACCAATGGTATCTGCTTGTTGCGTAGCTGTTTGATCCTGCGATCTAGCATTTGAACAGGACGCTCTTCATATACTAGATCTTCAGCGATATCGATAGGTTCAGATACAATGCTATGGTTTGGATCTGGAATATATTTTCGAAGCTGAGAGATATGAAACACGTTATGGACGTGCTCAAGTTCGGCAGGCAACTCTAGGCGATAAGCGACAGGATTCAACATTTCAACGATTTCATAAGGTCCAATGTACCTTCAATTTGCCCTGTACTCCGAACCTCTTCACACCTTTAGTTGGTGAAACTTTTAGAAAAACTTTATCACCGACTTGAAACTCTAGAGGCCTTCTTCTTTTGTCTACATAACTTTTCTGTCGACTTTGGGCAACCCTAATATACTCCTGAATTCTTCTTATTATCTCAGTGGTCTCTTGGATCATTTCAGGACCTATAATCAATGCCTCATCAAAATCACTCTAGCACAACGGGGTTCTATATTTTCTCCCATACAGAGCCTCAAATGGGGCCATTTTTATGGTGGATTGATAACTGTTATTATAAGAGAATTCCACCAAAGGTAAATCATCTTCCCATTTCCCTTGGAACTCCAATACACAAGCTCTCAGCATGTCCTCCAAAATTTGATTAACCCTTTCAGTTTGTCCATTTGTCTCTGGGTGATAGGAGCTACTGAAATTTAGTTTGGTTCTAAAGGCCTTTTGAAGTGCTTGCCAGAAGCGCGCTCGGAGTCGTTGATCCCTATCTGAGACTATGTCTAGAGGGATCCCATGTAGACGGACTATCTCCTTCACATACAGTTGGGCTAGTCTTTCTATTCCCCAAGTATCCTTAATTGGCAGGAAATGAGCCTACTTCGTGAGTCGATCAACTATGACCCAGATAGCATTCTTCTTCGAGGCAGAAAGGGGTAAACCCATAACAAAGTCCATTGAGATTGAATCCCACTTCCAAGTGGGAATTTCTAAGGGTCGTAGTTCACCCACAGGGCGCTGATGCTCTGCTTTAACTTTCTGGCAGATTAAACATTTGTTCACATATTTTGCAACATATTTCTTCATATTATTCCACCAAAAATATTGTCTCAAATCTCTGTACATCTTTGTACCTCTTGGATGCACTGAATAACGAGTATTGTGAGCCTCTTCCAAGATTTGCTTTCTTAATTCCCCATTTTTGGGCACACATAGGCGATTCTGGAACCGTAAAGTCCCATCCTCGTGTACTACAAAACCCGAAGACGTCCCTTTTTCAAAATTTTGCTTTATGCTTTGGAGTTCGGGATCACTTTCCTGAGTCAGTCGAATTTCTTCCACCAAGGACGACTGAACCGTAAGTGCTGATAATTGAGCATTCAATTGCCCGTGAAATACTAATTGAATCCCAAAGTCCTCAAGTTCTCTCAAGAGGTTCAATTGAGTAATCACCACAGTGTTTGAGCTATGTTGCGCCTTCCTACTCAAGGCATCCGCCACCACATTTGCTTTACCAAGGTGGTATTGAATATGCAAATCATAATCTTTAAGCAACTCAAGCCAACGTCGTTGCCTCAAATTGAGCTCCTTTTTGGTGAAGATATACTTTAAACTTTGATGATCAGTATAGATCTTGCATGGTACCCCATATAAATAATGCCTCCAAATTTTCAAGGCAAAGACCATAGCTGCTAGTTCCAGGTCATAGGTAGGATAGTGTTTCTCGTATGGCTTGAGTTGTCGAGAAGCATAAGCCACTACTTTGTCCTCTTGCATCAGTACACACCCTAGATTGTTCTTCGATGCGTCACTATAAACTGTATTCTCCTTCCCTTCCATTGGTAACGTGAGAATTGGGGCGGTAGTTAGTCGCTGCCTTAGCTCTTGGAAAGCTTTCTCACATCTTTCAGTCCACTCGAACTTATTCACCTTCTTCAATAGATTGGTCAGTGGTGAAGCGATTTTTGAAAAGTCCTAGACGAACCTTCGATAATAACCTGCTAAACCCAGAAAACTTCTAATTTCAGTGACATTGGTAGGCCTTGGCCATTCTATGATTGCTTTCACCTTTTGGGGGTCAACTTTAATTCCTTCTTTGGTAATCACATGCCCCAAAAATACCACTTCCTCCAGCCAAAATTCACATTTCTTTAATTTTCTATAGAGTTGATGCACCCTCAAGGTTTGCAGTATTGTTCGCAATTGGTCAGCATGTCCCTCCTTATCCTTAGAATAGATAAGGATGTCATCTATGAACACCACTACAAACTTGTCTAAATAAGGTCTGAAAACCCTGTTCATAAGGTCCATGAAGGCTGCAGCAGCATTAGTGAGACCAAAAGGCATCACTGTGAACTCATAGTGACCATACCTGGTTCTAAATGCTGTCTTAGGAATGTCATCAGGCTTAATCCTAAGTTGATGGTACCCTGGCCTCAAATCAATCTTAGAGAACACTCTTGCCCCTTGTAATTGATCAAACAAATCATCTATTCGTGGCAGAAGGTACTTGTTCTTGATGGTAATCTTGTTCAACTCCCTATAATCAATACATAGCCTCAAGGTTCCGTCCTTCTTCTTGACAAACAACACTGGAGCACCCCATGGTGACACACTTGGCCTAATAAAGCCCTTTTGTAATAGTTCATCTAGTTGAAGCTTTAATTCCTTAAGCTCAGTTGGGGTCATACGATACGGGGCTTTAGAAATAGGTTGGGCTCCAGGAATTAAGTCGATCCCAAAATCAATTTCCCTCTGCGGGGGTAGTTCTGGTAATTCTTCCGGGAAAACATCTTCAAATTCACAAACCACGGGTATATTCTCTACTTCCTCTTCTTTTGTTGGGGTGCTGATAGCATAACACCAATATCCAATACATCCTTGATATAACAACTTGCTTGCTTCCATAGCAGAAATCAAAGGACAAGAGTTTGCCTCTCTCTGCCCATAAAAACACACTTTTCTCCTTTTTTCATCTTTCAGGATAACCTTAAGATCTTCACAATCGATTTGGGCTCCATAAGAATGCAACCAATTCATCCCCAAAATGATATCAAAATCAGACAAATCAAATTGAATCAAATCCACAGGGAAGGTGGTTTCACCAATGGTGATGGGAACAAGTTGATAAGAGAGGGAGCATTCAATCACAGAACTATTGGGCAGCTTGATTCTATAATTGGTTGTCATCCTTCTGTTCTCAAGGCCCAATTGTTTAGCAGATCGGGTAGATATAAACGAATGAGTGGCACCCGAATCAAATAATACGCAAAATGGCTTTGAATTTAAAAAGAGAGTTCCAGTGACTACCGTACCAGAGGTAGCAGCTTCCTTTTTGGTCATCACAAATGCCCTTCCTGCAACTGCAGGCCTTGAAGGTGGAGGTCCCTGGCGGAGCGGGGCCAAGGGTTTCGTTGCGCCCTTATCTACAGCTTTTAATCGTCGGGGGCATGCAGCGACAAGATGTTCAGGACTTCCACACCACATGCATTTGTTGGTGCCAACGCGGCATTCAGGAGTGGTATGATTTATTCTTCCACATTTCACACAAGGTGCTGTTGAGCCTACAGGACAGCTCTTGGAGGGAACAGGAGTAGGTTTCTTCTAGTTCTGCTGGTTCTGGTTCACACTCTCACTTGGAGTCCCCCGCTCAAACCCCTTTCTCTTGTGGTTGATTGGATTCAGTGTCCTCAACTCCGTCTTCACTCTTTCCACTTCGGCTGCTCGCTCATATAGTTCTTGATAAGTTAGCATTGGTTGTCCAGCTAACTGATTTCAAATATAGAAGGCCAAACCTTCCTCAAACCTTCTCATCTTTAACCTTTCAGATGACACAAATTCAGGGACAAACCTAGATAGTTCGGTGAACTTACTAGCATACTGCATCACCGACATGCTACCGCTCATTTTTAATTCCATAAATTCTTTCTCCTTTTTCCTTTGCACCACAGCTGGGTAAAATTTCGCCCTCAGCTCTGCTAAGAATTTATTCCAGGTGAATTCAGACCCTTCGAGCTTATCCTTCACTGTATTCCACCAAATGTCAGCTTCATCTAACAAATAATATGTCCCAATGTTCATTTTCTTTTCCTCTGGTACCTCAACTACTGTAAAAATTTTCTCTATTCCCCTTATCCATTCCTCCAATACCACGGGATCATAAGACCCGTTGTAAACTTTAGGGTTGCGCTGTGCTACCCTATCTGCCAATTTATCCTCCTTGGGAGGGGTTTCAGTAGGCACCTGGGGAATCCGCTTCATCAATTCAGCAACTAAGGTTGGCCAGTAACTCGGGTTGCCTAAGTTGTTAGCTAACTCAGAGAGCGACGATGGCATGTCGCCATGTGGTGGCCCCTGACACGAGGCTTGATCACCCGATCCCTGGCCTTGCTCCGAATTGTCCTCTACGTGCACCTCATTGTCGTTTTACATTGTCTGAGACATTCTGATCAAACATTAAATAAAACAATTCAGACACTGGGACCCCAGACATATAAGATAAACATGCCCAATGAATACATAGGAGATGGATCAAAGAACATTTCATAACTCAAGGCGCCATGATTTCATTTCATAACTGCTTACTTACATACATGCTTATTTATATACATGAACAACAAAAGCATATAACACCTGTAAGCCTAGTTCTTACTCCTAAACACTAAACACTAAATAGCCCTTAGACACTAGATCCGTCACATGACCAAAAAGAGTTACGGATCATGTCGTCATGGTCAGAGAGGATTGGACTAACTATATACAATACCGGATGCCCCATCAAAATATAACCATCCAATCCAACCATACCATATCTACATACAGAGGGCTCAAAATGGAAACCACTATACTGACCCTTAGAATCACCTAACGATCCCTAGATGGATCGTAATTTGGGTCAGACTCATCATCAGGTTCTTCACCTGAATCGAAACTACTCGTGGATGCCTCTGATTCGACATCATCGACTTCGTGTTGAACTTGTGGCGCATGCTCCTCCTCTAAGTCCACCATCAACTCGTCCGCCTCTTGCTCCCCTTGCTGCTCTATCCCCATCTCACCACTGTCTTGATCCCCCTCGGGATCCTCCTCCCCCTGGGGATCCTCATCCCCAGAACTAGAACTAATCACCACTAAGTCTGGGGTATCAGGGATGTCTATCATCACGTAGACCTCCCCAGAGCTCTCAGGCATCAGTGGGGTGCCTGGTGCAGGTGGGATGGGTGGCTCCTATGCTGGTGCTGGGGCTATAGGTGGGGGATGGACCTGATGGAGGGGAATGACGTGTTGAAGAGTTTCCATAGTAATTCCCCTTAATTCAAACTCCTCTCTCAACAACAACTCCGTAGTGAGAGTCATCCAAGCCCCCTGGGCCTGAAACCTAGGCCCGTCCAAACCCGGGTTCCCTGTCATTATAAAGTCGAAATAACGATGCCTGAACTCCATCCACAGCCCAATCGGGGGTAAGGACCCCAGCAGTCTCTGCGCACGGACCATAATGCTGTGGAACTCGGAGTAGGGGTCCTGTGCGTGTGCCTCCATACTAATATGGAGCAACGCAATGTGAGCCATCATTGATCCGCCCGGCAACATGTTAACACCATAGGGATCCATCTAACAAAGAAAACACATATGTGAGAGGCAAACGTAACCATAGCCATCCATAACTAAGGAACAAGCAAATAAAAGCAACTTGCATTCTCCTAATATCACCCTAGCAATATACGATAGCCCCTCCTAGCAACCACTCTCACCCTATTGTTTCCAGCTCTACCTTCCTCAAGAAAATCTCAACCTAGCTCTGATACCAAATCTATAACGCCCTAATAATACATAAATCATAGCTGCATTAACCTACCTAAGCTGAACACCAAGAAATCCATGGATGGGCGCTACCGCCGTCCGCAAGGACAAGGCTTCTTTTGAATATGAAAATTTAGCCATAATATCAAAATATAACCTTAGAGGGCATTCACGACCATTCGAAACATTTAACAACACACGGGAATGATTCTAACTTCTCAGGGTCACATCATCATACATAACTCAGTTTAATTATACAATTATAACATCAAAATACATGTTGCAGTTCGGACATATATAGCTGAAACACCAAAAAAAAAAAACACCACCATAAGACATGAAAGCATCTTAGCACCCATAGCACTTCTATCCGCCAATCTCATGGATGGTCCCGACTTATTTATCACCTTCAGCTTCCCTGCCCGCCTGGGAGCGGTTTACTGAACACTTTCCTAAAACAAAACATAAAAACATTTTGAACTGTGAGCTAAAGCTCAGTACATGCATCCCTGTACTGATAAAGATTTATTGAGAAAGAAAATTATGAGGGCCCTCTTTGTAATTCATTTTGATTTTAAAACAGGGAATGAGATGTATATAAAGCTAAGTTGCCAATTATTATCTGTTAGTGCACCCCTTAGTAACTGTTACGATCTATGTATAGTTGTACATCTGCCAAGCCGACCAGAAGACCTGGCCTGAAGCTGCACGAGTAACTAGAGGGCAATGCCCTGTAACTGGTAACTGATGGGGTCACTACTTATGCGATAAATCACTGATTCAAATGATTCATTGATGTACTTAAGAAAACAGTATAATTTCGATAAATACGTGCTGATTTCTAAAGATACAGTCAATGAACATACCTGGGGTCTTTAAAAGGTAGTTCACATATTAAATAGATGTACTAGAATGGAGAGAATGAGAGCTTAGGCCTTGATTCTGTTCAAAATCATTATAGGCATATGAGGTTAGAAATGAACTTATTTAGATAATGAATACCTTTAAATAAAATTAGCACAATGGATACCCTTAAATAGAAAAGGCTTATAAAGAATTTGTGTGAACCAGTTAATAGATTAACTGATAAAGCTAAATAAAGTATAGAAATGCTAAGTTAAGGCACGGTAGCGAGATTAGAGGGTAAGGGTTTATGACGAGGGTACGGAATGAATAATCCACAACTTATACTCCTAACCTCCAAATGAGACGTAAGACCCCAATATAAATAGCTTAGGAAGTCCTCTAAAACTTTCCTGAAGGACACATAACACGATTCCTGTGACAGGTTCCATAAAATGGGGTTAGAACACCAACATGTCAGGTTTCAGTGCTGAAAAAAACCATTCTGCCCAGGTTTAGTAAAATAGCCATAACTTCCTCCACAGACCTCAGATTAAGGCGATTCAAGATTCATTTTAAATCTAACATCCATACCTATATACCCACCAAAAATCAAAATTTTTGGCTTGGCCGATTATTACCAGTTTTGTTCCAAAGTTTGTCTTATTTTTCTGAAAATTTCAGCAGCACTGTTTTAGTTGTTCCTTCACTTTTTTAACATTAAACCTCAACTCAAACTCTTTCTTAAGAGTGTATAACACACTTTGGTACATCCCAACCTCATACAACATCACCATACATAATTTCTCTTCATATTCATATCAAATAAAACTCCTTTTTCAGTCACATAAACCCACACACCTCAAATTTAACATTAGTTGGTCCAAACCTTGCATTTTGGACAAACCCTAGCTTTGGGTCACTTTGAACTCACTCCCAACTTTTCCAAAACACCATAAACAACATAACAACTTCAATATACCAAGAGATAAGCAAAGAGAAGGATAGAACATGCCATAAACATCACTTAAACAAGAAGCTTTGCATGACCAAGATGAAACCCTCACCCTAGCCGCATCCAATTTCAACTCCAACATAATCCATCAACAAAATGATTCTTAATACCATAAAAACAACATAATCCATCACTAGAACAACCAAAATAAGAAGCAAAAATCAACAAGATCAAGAATCAAAAACAAAAATCAGCATAGGGGTGAAAATAACACTCACTTTGAGCTTGAAAAGAGGTAGATATGCTTCTTGATGCTTATGGAAGTGAAAGAGGTGTTTGAGGGTGGTGAGTGGGGGATGTTTTTAGAGCTTTTGGGGGTTGAAAGGTGGCTGAATAGTGGCTGGGAAGTGGGCTGCCGTGAAGAGAGAGAAGGAGGAGAGGGAAGAGAGAGAAAGTCTCTTGAAAAAATGAAGATAAGAAGCAACTTTTTGATTTTTATACTAACTTTTACTTGGCTGCAAATAAGGGTAGAAAAGTCAAAATTATCAAGCTTGATTAAGGCATAGTTAAGAGGATTTAGCTAATCAAATAAAGCTTAAGTCTTGTTGCATCGAAATCGGCTTTAAATGAGCTCGGGTTTAGAGAAAGAATTGAAACTGAGTGCGTTTGCGACATTTTTAAAAAAAAAAAAACAAATTTGGGATTTAATGGTTGTGGTGCCATGAAAAAGAATTTTAAACATTAAATTCTTAAATATCAAGGCCTAACTCAATTTTCAAAATTGATTAGAACAAAACCCCGAATTGCAAAGTAAGGGCCTCGTTAGAAATTTCCAAATGAGAATAATAAAAAGATAGAAATATAAAAAGAAATTATGTGAATGAAATGAACTCAATCACGTGGATTAATGACATGAAATTAATAAATAGAATTTAGGGTCGAACTATTACATTCACCACCACAAAATAACCTTGAACCAGACACCCCTAACTTTGAACTTGGTATTGGACTTAGGATTTAAGTCTCTAAAACAAGTTGTATACACATTCGTGAGAATCAATACATTCATGTACAAGAGCACAATAAAGCAACAAGAACTAAGCTTCTTTTACCAAGAGATAATCACTTACAAGGAAAAGCTTCTCTAAATTTGGTTCAACCATCCTCATTAGCCATGATGTAACCTAATTTGGACTAACCTTCTTTGTCGTCCTATTTGGGAAAATCCAAACTCAGCATTCAAGTCCATCTTTTATAGTCTCTGTCAGCCTCATCACATCCGTTTTGATAATCGTAGCCTTAGCACTAGCCTGACCTGGTCTTTCATGCTAATCTAGCCTTACGCCATGCTTTCTCAACCTAACTCATCACCTGAGTCCAATTCATCTCCATTTCACACCCAAAAGCAAGCCAAACTTATGGCCCTACACCATCCTATCCTCCTTAGAGTAGACTTTCCTACACAGCCTTAGTTTCTAGCCATACAAGGTTTGTCCTTACCCATTAACATGTCTTAAGCACTAAACTATGTCCAAGTCTTGCGCAGTATCATAGTCCCATAAAGTCATAGTTAACATGCATATGTGCATCCATGCTCATCCATTTATGCATTTACTTCATGTATTCATCATCTGTCAGTACATTCTCATAGATTCTTAGGCTTAACATGCATTCACTATGAACACATGCACAAGCTTGACATTCATCTTGTTTGTCCTAGCTGTAGGAGGTTAGTGTTATTAGAGAAACCCTAGGTATAGCCTTCCCTTTGTCCTAGATGTAGGAGGTTGATCTTGTAGGAGAGACCTTTAGTGGACACCTTTTTCATCCTATCCGTAAGAGGTTGCTCCTCTAGGAGAGGCCCTAGGTAGACATACTTTTTTACCTAGCCATTTGAGGCTGGTTTTGTAGGAGAGACCCTAAGTGGACCGATCCTTTTTGTCCCAACCATAGAAGGGTTGGTCTTATAGGACAAACCCTAGGTAGACCCTTCCCCTTGCCCTAGCCATAAGATACTAGTCTTGTAGGAGAGGCCCTATGTGGGCATTTTTTTTTCCTAGCCGCAACAGGTCAGTCTTGTAGGAGAGACCCTATGTGCACCCCTTCTATTTATCGCAACTGTAGGAGGTTGGCCATTTATAAGTGACCTTAGGTAGACTTCCATTTTAGTCTAGCCATAGATGGTTAGCTCCATAGGTGAGACTTTTAGCAAGCATAAAAACACAATGAGAGTTTGCTCATCTTAAGATTATAAGAACTTAAAGAGGCCCCTATTGACACACATCTCTCTATGCTCAAAAAAAACTTTTCTCTCGTGTGACTGCTTTGTATTCACTCTTGTATCTATGTACATCCTTGCGTGACTTTGTATAATTTTCCCTTTGCCTTAATGGCCTTGGCAAATTGAGGGTTGTTGTAAGCACCAAATTTGTGCCCTTGGGATTTTAAATTGATCGCATGCTTGCATGTCGTGTGCCTAGTGATAGCAATCACCCATCAAGGGTAAAGGAAGCACATACAAAATAAATATTTCTATATAGTAAAAGCTCCTATAATGTTTTAAAAAGCATTTAAAAGTCAAAAATATTTCAAAATAATGCAGAAAACCTAATTTTAGAGCAATCTATAGGCACATAGTCTTGAAATCGTGACCTAGAGCATTGCATGATAGGAACAGGACTAGTGGGTAGCATATTATCTCACACTAATCTACTCTAAAACAATCCTTTTTTTTTTCATTAAACGTAAAAAAAGATAGGCCTTACTCAAAGTGCAAGGCGATCACATGATCCCAAATACCGCAATTGCCCAACAGCAAGTTTTGAAGTCCAAGTGGCTCTCTAGGCCCATAATCATGCCAATATTGCCTTATCATAGTTTGCACCTTATTTTCAGTCCCATACCAGAGCCAGAGCATATTTGAGTCGATATGAATTGATTATTCATCGAAATACTTTTCCAATGATATATTATAAGCTCAATTCAGATAGGCAATATAGAAGTTATAAATCAGATAACGAGGCGTGCACATAGACTGACACTGTATCTAAGTCAGTATGAGCTTTGTTGTTTACTAATTACATCTTGTGACTCTTTTAACTTGGATTCAAATTTAACCTCCAATAGGCTAAAATTTCATTCACATCAAGACCAAAATTTTTTGCACGCTTTGTCATGGGCGAGGCTTGATTGGACTTTTTAGTGATTCGTTTTGATGACCTAATAAACCTACCTGCGCTATCAAGATGGGCTCTCTTAAGTTTCTAAGTGCCAAATAAATCCAGAAAAGAAAAGAGAGGGAAAAGAATAAAGGTTTGAAAAAGGTTGGAGTTGCTAATTTTGAAAAAAGATCATAGACAATAAAGGACTCAAAAAAAAAGAAAATAGTAATATTCTGTCTCCCTAAAAAAGAAAAAGAATAAAATAGGAACAGGTTAAAGATCCTCACTATGTCAGATTCTCCTTTTAGACGAATACCTAAGCCATTAGACACGAACACAAATGCAAAGAGAAATGATTACCAAGCAATAATGCAAATATCATGCACATGAAGGTATCCTAATAAGAGGTCCTAGATTTGACAAACGTTGAGTTAGACTTAGGGTTTTGTTCAAGAAAGGAGCTTGTGACCAGAGATGTGGTCAACATCCTTAGTATGGGACAAGTTTAAACGATACTGACTTCTTCCAAGGGGTTGCTGAGGAAGAGCGTCATAAGTGGGATGACCCTTGAAGGCAATGCACGATCAGATGGGATGAGCAATGTCTCTAAGGGACTCCTAGATGCTAAATGAGAAGTTAAAATCCTATGCTCATGATAGGAGGGACCAAGTGTTTTATGACATTGATCAAATTGCTAATGCGATACAAGATGTCTAACAAAGTAGCTTTTGAACTTTTAGAGATCATTATTTAATTTTAAACCATTTCAAGTATCACCCTTTTAAATATCCCATGTGTAGTCGCTACTAAATGCACCATGGCTTAAGACCCCAATTCCGCTCTTAGGTGTAGGTAATTGCTCTTTCGGATTTGTTGTTGGAAAGCTTCTTTGGGGAAAAGGAATAGAGTCACCATTGAAACCCTTTTAGAAAATAATCCCCATGATCCCAATAGGGATTAACTCAACTCCAAAGCTAACTAGTCAAGAGTTAAGCCCAAGGGTCAAGGTATGATTGATGGTAAGGACAATCTGCCATTGACATCGCACATTGAACAATGACATCTGCTAGGGTTTCAAAAGAGAATAGTAAATTCTAAATAATTCCATGCACGCATCAATTTTATGTTGATTTGTCTTGTTTAGTGCTTACAACATTAATGGCATGAGCTTTTTGGTGATCTATGTGATTAATTTAATTACTTGCTAATTGCATGAAAACAGAAAGAATTGAAAAGAAATAGACTTTGTGTTTATGTAATTGTACAATACTACAAAACCAATTATCATCTTATTTTTGAACTCTTGGGAGTTACCTCAACCTGGGTTTGACAAGAACAAGTCTCAAAGATCAAACCTTTTTGCTTAGATGTGTCAAAGGCTAGTCCAAAAACGATTTGAAAATGGTGATGATTATGGTGTTTAGGGAAAAAAAATTAGACAAAAGAGTGCTAGAAAAGAGATTGCCCAGAGGAAGAGCAATCTTTCTAACGAGACAAACACAAGAGAAGATGGCTAGAGGGAGAGCGATCTATCAAGCAAGGAGAAAAGAAGAATTGCATATGTGTGTGTCTTGGGGAAAGATGAGAGGATTGTTTCACAGTGTAGGGGGCTGAATACACCCTTTTAGGGTTTGTAGATTTAGCAGAGATTTCTTCCCATAGTAGAATTAGGTGAAAGATCACGAAATCTTCTCAACCTCTTTAAACCACTAGTGCAAAGCAGGGCAAATGGCCTACCGTCAGGGCCCGGGCTAGTGCCATTAGGCCAGCTTTGGTATCACTGGGTCCAGGCAGCAAGATAATTTTTGTTTCCTGAAGACTTTTCCTATAGTGGCCAGATCTAGAGGCCTATTGGCAGCCCCAGGCCTACTCTAAGTCAAATGTTTTGACTAAGTAGATATGATTGCGAGGTAGTGCACCATTTCATTGGTTTTATCCTTATTACCGCAACCTTGAGGTCCCAAGTTTGAGCCCATACACTTGCAATTTCCATTGAAAACATGTGTGTTTGCTAGTTTTCAGTCCTTCTTTTGCGTTTCCAATCTTTAGAGCGAAAAGAGTGAAAAAAAATATTTTTGAAATAATTTTTATAATCATTTTGTTATAAGAACTACCTTCAAGGATCTTCGAAATGTATCATTCTTCCACCAATGAGGAAACATTAACCACTGTCATCGGGTTGCTAACTTGCTATGCATGTAACATGTGATATGTCTGTCTGAGGACACTTTAGGATATTTGAGCTTCCTCTGGTGCCTGTCACAGAAAGTTTGCAAATTACCCAAATGAGCACATGATGATGATGATGTGAATGTGTGGGATTTGCGTAGATTTGTGGGGAAGATTTGTATGGTTGATATCATATAGTTTCAATGTAGGAATGAGAGTTTGAGTTCTCCTCATCAGAGCTGCTTTCCCCCTACTTTATCCTATTTCTACCATTTGTTAATGGAAAGTAGAGGGGATCGAACTGTGGGTTTATAAAGGGTAGTTTACGAAATGTGGTAAAAAACATTAATTTGAATAGTTACTGTTCTATTTGGAATTTAAAATTTTGCAAGTAAATTAATTAAATTCAAATTAGATTATGTATTTATTGTTCTAATCTATTATCTTTGACGATGTTTATAAATTGTCTATTTAAAAATATATTTTAGGAAGTCTATTATTTGATTAGTAACATTAGCAACTACTCCTCAAATTTATTATAAAATGAGGTTTTTTCGGGGGTACTAGCAACCGTTCATTTGTTCCATCATTGTCTATGGAGTTCTTGGCCCCTTCGTGGCACGAAGTTGTCACTTTTTTTTTCCCCATAGTGGCATTAAATTATTTTTCTTCTTCATAATAGCGCTATGTTTTTCAATTTAGATCCAAAGTGACACTAAAGAAACTAATTATCTATGTAGCCAATTATACTCGATTTTCTTTAATTTTTTTTTGAGTTGTGCAAGGCTAGTTTCAATGGACACAGTTTTATTTGCTTACCATATAAAAACATGAAGAAAATGTTTTTATTTCATCATTTGAAGCTTGGGATTCTTCGGTGGGGAATCAAAGACTGAAAAATGTAAAGAGGATGGATAATATGGATTTTTTAACTTTTTTTTGCATGTTTTCTTCTCTATTTAGTTGTGTATCATTTATAGCAAACAAATAAAAATGAAATAAAAGATTGGGTTTAATTGACTAAACAGGTAACTAGGTCATCTAGTGCAGTGTTAAGAGAACCAGATCGAACTGGCCGGTTAGACCGGTCGGACCGGGGAACGGTGAGTTTAGCGGGCCGGAAAAGACTATGATTCGTTTGACCAATTGAATCGGAAAAACCCGGTCAAACCCAGTTGACTCGGTCCACGGTTGAACTGGCCGAGCCACGGTTTGGTCGGAATTTTTAGAAATAAATTAAAAAAGGAAAATCCACATCCTAGACCATCACACCAGTGCCACTCCATTGCAGGTCTTCGTTGTTCTCCAGTTGTCTTAGCATCACATAGTAGCTTCCTTTGGCTCTGTTTTGTGTTCATCCCTTTGACAATTTGAAAATTAAATCTGAGAATTCAAAGAGAGGGCTGGACATACATGGAGAGAGCAATGACAATTCTTTCACCATTGTTGAAGCCGAGCTATTAATATGACAGAGAAAAAGAAGAAGATGAGAGAGAGAAGAGGTAATATGCAGATTAAGGATGATATCTGATAGAGAGAGAAAACAAAAGAGAGAGGAGAGAGAGAGAGAGAGAGAGAGAGAGACAGAAGAGAGGCACAATGCTGAGGCAATCAGGCAAATGGCGACAGAAGGTGCACAATGCTTTAGAGTTTTACTCTTGGGAAGAGGCATAATTAATGTTCTAGGGTTTAACTATTGGGAGTTGGCTAGGCGTATTTAAATCCCATGTGCTCTCCAAAACAAATAAAATAAATGTCCGATGGGTTGGTGACCCCAAATAAGTGTTTAAAGACCTAAACAAATTCCTTCTTTTATTTAATTTGTTTAAATAGCCCAAACACTTTTGTATAATCTAAATTAACATTTTGTTTTAACTAATATGTTGAATTCTAATATATAGCATTATTTTATATAAGAGTTTTTAGTACTTTAACGTGTTGCATAGGTTTGTAGGCAAATTTGAAAAAATAACTACAACAAATATAAAGAATTTTTTTCGAATTTTATCAGGTCATGTCGGTCCAACACGGTTTGACGTTAAACCTGATCAACCAGTCTAAACGGTTCAACCGGTTGACCCATTGACCCACTCGATTGACCGGTTCGATCACCGAGTCGGTTCTCTTAACACTGATATAGTGCTAAAACATAGCACTGATACAGGAAATAAAAATAACATAGTACCACTATAGAACAAAGTGATAATTCGATGTCATAACAGACTAAGGGCATGTTTTTTTAATTTATAAGAATTACTTATTAATGCTTATTGATAAAATATGCTGAAATATGTTCAATTATGCTGAAATAAATGTTTCATAGATGAAAAAATATCGCTAGATATAATTAATAGCGTTGAATTATGCTGAATAATACTAAATTATGTTAACTTTTGTTAAATTATCTTAAAAATTGTTGAAGAAGGATGATAAATACGAGTCAAAAAGAATATGCCGTAAGAAATTTTGCAGATCAGGCCGTTTGGTAGGGCGCTATTGACATGTGATACCCTTGGGCCCTGAACCCGGCCTGAACCCTTTTACGAAAGAAAAGTGCTTTTCAGTTTTCCGCATTCAGGATTCCTTGCGTCATATTCGCGCCAAGCCGCCGAGTGTGGTCTGCCGAGTAGAATACATTGTTTTACGGACCTGGGAAGCTCAGTTCTCGTATCGAGACAGCGATTTCTGCTCCGGAACAATCGATCTTCCTCTACTGGGGAGAGAAGGGGATAATAGAATGCGATGAGGGTTTTAGGAAGGTTAGCTCGTCAGGGATCGTTTGCCAGAAGACAATATATCCATGATCTTCGATCGTTTTTTACGTATTCTTCGTTGTCCCTGACTTCGCACTTTCGTACTTTCGGTGCCTTGAAGCCGTACGACTTCGCTCTTTCGGTTTCTCCAACAATTAATTTTTCAATTTCGAAGCCAGGGTCGTATTTCCTAGGTCTCTCAGCCGCTCTCCTTCTTTCTTCATTGTGAGCATTACTGCATGGTTTGATTTTTAATGGGTAATAGCTGCAAAATTGGGAAAGCTTTTGGTTTGATTAATTGCTGTTTTCAATTTTATTTTGCAAATTATTGGATTTCGTGGAGGTAGTGTTGTTCATGATATGCTGAGGGATCTAAGTAAGCTTAAGATTTCCCCTTTTTTGAGGTTGTGTTTTATGTTGTGGTGTTAATCTCAATTAGTTAACAGGACAAAGGAGGACGATGTTTATTCAAACGCAACCGACTCCCAATCCTTCATCGCTTATGTTTCATCCGGGCAAGCCAATTATGGAAGTCGGTAGTGCAGACTTTCCGAATGCTCGTACCGCCATGAATTCGCCTCTAGCTAGGTCGCTTTTTGGAATTGAAGGTATGCCTGTTGTATGTTTAAAGAATCCTGTCCATAAAAAAAAGAAGTTTAAAAAATCTTGTGCTTTGTTAAAATCCTGTGTTTTTGATAAAATTTGTATTGCTTAGAGTTGATGGGTTTGCGGAATAGATATTATACTGTTTGATAGCCCTCATATAACAGCACGCGTACATGCTAGACTCTTTTCCTTTTACTCGTTTGCTTCTTCCTTTTCCAGTAGCCCGTTATTGTTGCTCTTTATTCACTGTTCCACTGGATTTTAGGATTGTCTTGTTTGTCCAATCTTTTAAGGTTGAAGATTTAAAAATTCCCCATTTACAATCAGACGTTGCTACCAACAATTTTGCTGGAAATATCGTGAAAAAATTTACATTTTCTCCTTTCATGTTCTCGTTGAGGAGGCTGTAGCAAGAGTGAATTGTTTTTATCTTATTTTCTTCACCTTTCTTCCTCTCTTGGCAATTCGTCCTCTTCATTATCAGATTGTGACTTTCTATGGAGTATTATCTCGAAGTCTCGGGCCCCTTTGAAAGTGTCATTTTTTGTATGGGAAGCTTGTCAAGGCAAGATCTTGACGTTTGATAGTTTACAAAAGAGGGGTAAGATCTTGGTCAATAGATGTTTGTGTGCAAAAATGGTCTAGAAACTACAGAACGTTTACTTCTCCATTGCTCGTGGGATTTTGGGATTTAGAAACGTACATTGGCTGATGCCAAGTTCTGTGAGCTGTGTTTAAAAAAGCGCGGCCCGGGCTCACAAAAGCCCGGAGCCCACCCTCCTGCCCCTTGGAATGGGTCAAGCTCATCCCATTTTTAAAACCCGTGTTTTTTTGGGCTTTTTTGGGCTTAAGACTGAGGCCCAAAGCCCATGAAGCCCGCGTTTTATAGATCATAACAGACCATTTGGGGGAAAAAAATATAAAAAAGACCTTTAAGGGGCCTCGACCCCTCTTTTTGTTTGTGGAAACCTTTCAATCAAGATGCTACTAGAAGTAAACAAAGCATATTGCTACTACTGAACATGAGTTTATAGCAGGAAACCCTAACCCTAGTGACAACAATTTAGTAAATGTTTTGTTCTCCTGTTTTCTTTCAGACTTCCTTCTTCATCCTCCTCGTCTGTTATTGGACAACCATGAAAGATTTTTCTTTGTTTCCTTTTTTTTTTTTGTTTCAAGGAGGTCAAAAATGGTGCCTCCTCCAGTGCTACAGTGGTACAGAGCCCTTGCGCTTTTTTTTTGTGCTTCTTAATCTTTCTCCCTTTCTATCTCTCTTGGACACACACACACACTCTCTCTCTCTCTTCCTAGCGTGTTGGCATCATGTGTTATGTTTTTGGGGCTCAATTTATAGTAATCTAATTGAGCTGCGTTTAATGGTTTAATCGTATTTTGTTGCGTTTAATTGATTCTCTTTTTTTTCTGGTGATTGGTGAAAATCATTTATTCGATGCCATTATCTAACTGATTTTAGAAAAATATGGTTTTGGAATGATTATCAAGTATTTCTTATAGTAAAAGTGCGCATCGCATCTAAAAAGCCCGCGCCCAGGGCCCTAGGACCCTTTGCGCTTTTTTGCACCTTGGGCTTTTTAAATCTAAGTCTGTGAGTCATCAGTTATGGATGTGGGAAGTTGTTTTTGGGGGAGGGGCAAAGTTTGAAGTCTTCTGAGCTATTCCTCGTGCCATCTTTTGGTTATTGTGGATGGAGAGACATAGGAAAGTTTTTGATGCGATGGAAACCTCCTTAGGGTGGGTAAAGGATAAGTAGCTCAAGAGTCATTTCTTTTGGGAAGAGGACGTTTTTGGTTCCTCCTCGTCGGAAGTTATTAATTTTGCGGATAGCTTATTCTTGGGTTGTAATAAACTTTGGGGGATGCTTAATTAGCATCCCTCATATGGATGGTAATAAAATCCGTACCCATGTAAAACACATAAAATCTACCCCATGTAAAACCCAAATGAACGGTGAAAAATGGTTTTATATGGGTATGGGGCGGGTATTAGAAAATGGGCATGTGTACGGGTATGGATATAGCCCTCACCTATCCTATGCGCGCCCTCTAGCCATACCCATTTTTACAATAAATAAAAAAATTATTTTGGTTTAAAGTTTTTTCGATTGAAGTTCAATTCAAACCCTCGTAACAAAAAAATTAGTCAATAATTTACTTGATATCACATTCTAAACAATATATTCCCAAAATAGCACAATTTTGCAATCGTATAAATTATAATGACCAAAATGTATGTAGTACTTACATAAGGGTTACATATGAGTATTAATTTTCATTCTATATGTGAACTCGAGTAAAACACACAAACTTGCAAAACCCGATGGGCATGGGTATGGGTATGCGTTATATTTTTTAATACCCGATGAGTACTAGTACGGGTATGGGTACGATTTTCATTCCTTGTATGTGCCCTCTTTTTTAATATATTTCATCTTTTTCTTATCAAAAAGAAAAGAATGAATTGTTTTTATATCGCGTCATGAGGCATTAATAAATAATTTTTGGGCTTCACCTCTCTATGTACAAGAATAATGAATCACTTCTTTATCACATTTGTACGCATCATTGATTTCCATCCTTACATGATTAGGTTCTCATGCAAGGATATTTTTGAGCTGGCTTGAGTGTGATAGTTGGATTTTGGGAAGAGGGTGTCACAGATTTGCATAAATTGGTGAAGCCATTGCTAGATAGTACTTTTAGACTATGATTGAGGCAAGCCACATGAAAGGTCATGATATAGGCGTGGTTGCATCTCATGTGTTTTGATAATTATGCCTCAAAATTATTTTAGAGAAAATGAAGAGGCAATTGGAGGATGTGATTGAATCTGTTCAATGCATGGAAGATTTGTAGTCATGGCTATTAAATGCTTGGGCAAACTAAAACCCATGCATTGGATAATGTTGTAGGAAGATTATTGGTGTTAAGCCTATTTATATATGAGGGCTTGTGTTGGTGTAGGTGCTTCTTTTCTTCAAGTTGTGTGTGCAATACTTGTGGAATGAGGTTGTTTTTATAGTAACATCCCAAAGTGCATGGAGGGTGTGAAAATGTGGGGAAGAAAAAAAGAAGAAACTCTCAGCCTCAGAGGGCCTTGAGAGATGAGCGTGAATCTTTAATGCAATTATGGGGTGTATCCCAGACACACGAACCTTGGGTAGGGGAAGTGTGGGAGGGAAGATAAGTAATATGAGGGGTAGTATTGTATGTTTCTCATTGTGCTCTATCTTTTCTATTGTGGTGAGTTCTACTGTTGTTGGGTCATGGTTTTTCCTATTATTGCTGTGAGGGGGGTTTCCATAAAAAAATGGTTTGGTCCTCTTGCATTGTTGGTGTACTTTGTGCATTGGCCGACGCGTCATTTCCTTCAACAGTTCAACAACATGATTGTATATGACGGTCTTTTTTTCCCTTTTCGAATACAAGATAGTTAATTAGGCAGATATGCTATTAGGTGGGGCCCAAGCATCGTTGGAAAAGTGTTAAACAAATCTAGAGTGGGGACTGTGTTGTAAGTCAAGCAATGCACCCCCGGGGGGGGCGGTGGGGCAGGTGTTTGTTACATAGGCCCATGTGTTATTTGCTTTAATGAACTTCATTTCAGTATTTTCAAGTTTTGAAACATGAATGCTCCATGGAAATGCATTCACTCAATTGGTCTACATCTGTACGAAATTCTGGATCTCCTTCGTGGAACTCATCCATGACATAATCCACATTACTCTCGTCCTCATCATATGTTGTTCTGACTCTTAATTAACCATTCAGAACTGCTGAAGTCAGAGAACAAATAGAGACTGCAGGGAATGGTCGTCGCTAAGTGCAGATCCCTACCTGCCTACATGTGCCTTGCTGCCTAGATTGATCGTAGTCAGTTAAATCATTGCAAGTTTTAGTTACTGCCTTGGATGACATAAGTGACATGGGGGGTCTACAGCTGCCAGTTCTATGAGTATCTATTAGTATCTGGTTGGAATATGGGCTGAATTCCCATTCATATGAGGTGACACTGATGCAAGCATTTACTCAGAATATATGCAAGAAATTTTGACCGAGTTCAATTATTGGTTTCATTTACAATCACGCAAGTATTCCATATTTAATCTTTATTTATTTTGATAGCATTTAAAGCTTGTCATGGTTCTATCTGTGCCTCCTTATATCCCTCCCCATGTGGGAAATGATAGACCTTCACCTATGATGTGGATCAAGTGGTGTTGGTGACGTGAACTTTGCTTCACCTTGTAGTGCATCTTTACCTTGCATCTCTGAATGACGAGATATTAGGCCTAACTTATTTCCTTCTGTGATTACAGGAGTGACACGGGTCTTTTTTGGGTCTGATTTCATAACAGTAACAAAATCTGATGACGTTTCTTGGGATATTCTGAAACCTGAAATTTTTGCGGCAATTATGGATTTCTATACATCTGGTCAGCCACTGTTTCTGGATGAAAACACTGCAGCTTCCAAGGACACAGCTATCCATGAAGTATGTTTTTGAACCTTTTTTATGCTGTTATTCTAGACAGTAGACAGTGTCAGCAGTATTATGTTTACAAAACTACAAATGTTATGCTGATGTCACAGTTATTGGAGGCTAAGCTTTGTACAGTCTGGAGAATCTTACTTCTTGTTGTCAGTGGCTTTTACCATTATAGCCATCAATTCATTCTCTTGATGGAGTATCAGGGAAGTGGGTAGTTATGCGGGAAGCAATAGTTGAGCTCGTGAGATGAATGTTACTTGATAGCATGAATTTTATTTTCCCTCTTTGCAAAAATTAAAGTGGTACTTTTGTGATAACATTATGATTGGCACACATAAAGTTGGTCATACAAACTAACAACTTAATCCTTAGAAGCGTTGTTGGGTTGTATCAAGCATTGCTTTCAGATGACTTCACCTAGCATTAGTTATCAATAAGCTCTTCAGATTCAATGCAATTTACCTTGTTTATGTTATTTGCTTGATGACATTTTACTAGTCAATGCAACTAGAGAAGGGATAGTTACCAAGGTGGAGGGCTAGTTTTGGGTTTTTCAGTGAAGTACTTGAAATGAAGGTTCAGTTTATGAGTTTTAAAGTCATAGTCATTGTTCACTAATTGAGAGTCAATCACAAAGGCAAACGGGAGATAGCTGATAAATTGTTCACCATAAATTAGCCGGTTGGCAGAAATGGAAATATGTCTTTGCGGTATTTTATGAAATGGAAATATGTCTTTGTGGTATTGTTTGACAAAAGTGCCTGCTAAATTGAAAGATAAGTTCTACCATATGGCTGCTAGACCAGCAGACTAAGAGAAGACATGTTTAAAAGATGATGGAAATAGAGTTAAGGACAATTCAGTGCATGTTTTGCCATACAAGATAAGGTAGTGTGGCTCTTATTGAGTATAAGATGTGAGAAACAATGTCTAGAGGTTCAGACATGTCCTCTGGTGAGGGGATGAGAGAGGATCATTCTGTTTTAAATGTAAGAGAAGATAAAGACTTATGAGCCATATCGTAGAGTTGTGGAAGTCAGTTGATAAGATTTAGCCCATACGCAAGATACTGATATTGTGGACCCAGAGAGGAGACCTTTAGGGTTGACCCTGGATGAAGATCTTTTCTGATCTTATCTGCTGTCACCTATTGGTCAATGCATGCACTTGTTTGCTGTGCTTTCTTCTATCATATGTTGTTTTATTCATTCATTTTCTCAATGTGTTCATTCCTTTGACATGTCTTTCCAGATTTATGATTGCGCCATCTTAGTTGTATGCACTTAGACTTAAGTTCATTCTGTAAGTTATGTTTAATTGCTTTTTAACATTGGTACCTATGTAAGTTAATGCTACATTATTTCAAACAATGTTTTCACATCTTAAGACTTAATTAGTCTGAAGTTTTTGGTGGGTTTCTTAGCAGATGGCTGTCTACTTGTCAGGGCTTAAGTTTTATGTTTCTCCCTTGGCTCAGGCACTATTCACATGGGTATAGGGTCTTTGTTTCTCTCTGTTGTGAATTTAAATTCAATTAATATTCTTCTGTAATTTTGAATCAATAATATATCTGATATATTTTTAGAAGAAGGTGGTGGTTTTTTCGCACTCCCTTTTTGGCTTCTTCCCTTTCTTTTGTTGGGGGGCGAGGGGGAGGGGTAGCTTCTTCATGGAGAGGCTGACTAGAACTTTTGTTGAGATACTTGTCTGCCATTTGAAATGTGGAAAGCCACAATTACTTTTTTGAAGGCCCAATTGGAGAGTCAACTGCAGAATTTCTACTTTGAGATGTTTGTTGAGTGCTGATAAATTGCTGCAGGATGATTCAGAGACTGTTGCTATGATAAAGGAGTTGTTGGAAACTCGAATACGACCAGCAGTGCAAGATGATGGTGGGGATATAGTCTTCAGAGGATTTGATCAGTAGGTTCCCACTTTCCTCCATCAACTGGGATCATTTTCGTTGTTTGAACCTGATTTTTGCTGAGATACAGTGCGTTCTGGTTGCTTTCTCAGTGAAAGAGGAATTGTCAAACTAAGAATGCAGGGAGCATGCAGTGGTTGTCCTAGTTCATCTGTGACTCTAAAATCTGGCATCGAGAATATGCTTATGCACTATGTGCCGGAGGTGATACTCTATTCTCTGATCACCTAGATAGACCCCCCCCCAAGAAAAAGATCTTGGTTTAACTGAGAAGGAGGTTTCATAGCAATCATCCTAATGCTTTTAATGTTGAGGAATATGCTTAATATTCTGTGATAGGTATCTTTTAAAATTGCTTTCTGTTTAGAAGAGCCTAGAAGGCTGATATTTCTCCAGTCGACATAGATTTAAAACCATTACGTCTATTTTGAAGATTCATCTATGAAGCCAAATAGTTGAAGCTAACGGCAAAAAGTGCGATAGCTTTAAGTTTCTCAAGCAATTACCAATATAGTAATATGATATCATTCAATGTCTAGTAGAAAAGCAATAAGCATATGGGAGACCTTTGGCATTAATTCAGTATGTGGTTTTAGTTAAGGCGAGAGAGGGAGAGAGGGAAAGAGGAGGGTTTGGTTGCGTGGGGTGACTCTCAGGGCTTACTCGAGGTCATCGAAGGTTTGCTTGGGTTCGGTGGACCTCGGGTCTCTGGAAGACTTGTTGTCTCGCTCACCCATGGCGGTTGTGCTGTTCGGTTGTGCTATGCCTTTTCTCCTTTTATCCTTTTCTCTCAGATCTGCTCGTTCCTAGTGGTCTTTTCGTTTAGTTTGCACTAGTGGGGTCAGCAGCTTTGTCTGTTGCTGCTGGTGAGAGTTTCGCTGGAATCCTGGTGAGATTTTTGCTGGAATCCTATTCGCCGCCAACTTTTTCGGTAATCGGAGACTTGCCGGAGTTGCTACTTTTGCTCTTTTTTGAGGCAGGGAAGGCCAATTAGGATGTTTGAGGTGTCCAAATTGTGCGTTTTAGTCTCCTTTTGATGTTTCCGGTTCTTCTTTCTTGTTGGTTTGTTTGCTTTTATGTAACTGTCTTTCTTTGTTTCTTGCTGATGTGTTTGCTTGGGATTATGAGAGTAGGTCAGAAGAGGTTTGTGGCCGTTGAAAGTAAGTCCCTTGATTTTGCTATTGTGGGGGCCAAAGAGGATTCCCTACAAAATTCAAAGAGCCGGGGGTGTGGGTCATGCTCTTTTTGCTTGAACAAGTGGCGATGTGGTTGTTGAGGGCATGGAGCAAATTTTGTAAGGCAATGTCCTCTAATTGGTGTAATCAAATGCATTGTGGCTCCATTATTTTCCTTTTGGAATCCAAAAGGCGTTCATTGTATGCCAATCAAGAATGGTAGGTCTTTTATCATTTTTCCACCTAGATGGAATGACAAAGGGCTCGCTAGAGTTTTTGGAGTGTTGGCTGAGGTTGTGGGTCCCTCATATGTAGAATTAGTGGGTACACTGGATGCTTCTCCACCTTCTTAGGTGGTGCCTACTGTTGTTGAGCCGCACCTCCACCTCCACCTCCACTTCCGGGTTGCTGTCTTCTGGTGAATAAGCTTGCTGCTTGCATTCTTTTGCTAGTGTTTCAGCTATTGCTCCAGTTTCATTAAAGGTAGTTTTCGACGCGATGAGCCTGGCCACATCCAAGGAGTTACAGGTGATCTCTGGGTCCAAAGGGAAACAAAAGACTTAACTCTCAGAACAGAGAGAGGGATTCTAGATCTAAGAACACTCAAGTTTATTCTTGTTATGCAAGCAACGGTGTTAAGAGGCAGCGAGAGAAGAAGGGGCTTTTCTAGGCCTGTGGTAGAGGATGAGCTTTTAGCTAAGAGGCCTCCGAATGCTTTATTGGCTTCGAATTCGAGCATGTCCTTGTCAGAAGAGCCTATTTGAGTTGATCCTGCTAGGTATGAAGCTGTTATCAATATGTAGTTACATAATGACTATTGCCTTCCTTCGATTAGGAATGTGATCATTTCTCCAGAGGAGGTAGGGAGGTAGAGATTGTTTGGCTTTGAACTGTGTTGCCCCTTTGGCTTCTTCTGGTCATTCAACTAGATTGGCCACTTCGTCTTCTCTGAGTTTGCCTTGGTTGTATGAAGAGAAGGACCAAGCAACCGCTTTGAAGGCTACTACTTTGAAGGCTACTCATTGTCTTGTGTCTTCTCATTAGAAAATCAATCGTCACATTCAGTGCCCAATTGGGGCCTGAATTTTTTCTGTAGTATTCCTTGTGAGTTACGTAGAGAGATTGTTCGTGATGTTCTTGCAATGAGTTCTCGCAGTATTGCTTCCTCCTCCAGGATGAGGGATAATAGGTCTGAACATCATAATATCTTTGATTGACCCTTGTTACAGATGGGCAATACCTCATATAAGCTGAATTTTTTGAAACTCCCCTTGCAGTTAATTTCTCTCTCTTATCTTTAGAGCTCACAAGGCTGTTTTTTTGTTGAAGACATCTGCGATGGAGGTAAGGTTAATTTTGAGAATGTTTCCAAGTAGGTGTCTTCCAAATTAAAAGGTGTTGATGCATGTATAGGTGTGGCCTTCTCTTGATATGAGAACGAGAGGTTATCAATCTACTTTCTAGAATTAAGAAGAATGTTGTCACACCCAAGCCAAGTGTACGAAGAACACCACCGGCAATTAGCAGGCAAAGGGAGCTAAGGAGGCTTGAGTTTGGTGTCAACTATGATAGAGCTTGTACTTCAAATAGTGGGATGGTGGTGTATTATTTTTAGGCTTCTTTTGTGGAATGTGAGGGGTGTTAATTATTGTGACAAAAGGCTACTTAAAAATATTTTGAGGGATTGGAGTTGCGTTCTTGGTTGTCTTCATGAGAAAAAAATAGAGGATGTTTAGCTTTCTGATATCAGTGGCATTTGGGGTAATTAGTCTATTGATTTTGTGGCGCTTCAGGCACAAGGTACAATTGGTGGCATTATAATTATGTGGGATTAAAACTCTTTTCGATTCGGAATCCTCTTCTCGTGGGGACTTTTCTATTAATCACCTCTTGTAAATGGTGGGTGATGACTTCACTTGGGCTTTAACGGGTGTGCGTGTTCCACATACTAGAATTGATAAGTTAGGGTTGTGATATGAGTTGAGTTGTACAAGCGATGGTTGATCTGGTCCCCGGTGCATAGTGGGGATTTCAATGAAATTCTACATAGTTGTGAAAGGGGTACAGATACATGTCTTAATACAATGGTAGAATTTCTTGATTTCATCAATTATTCTGCCTTGATGGATCCTCCATTGAAGGGTGGTGGTGATTGCACCTAGTGTGGGAGTGGAGATGAGGCAGTTTGTTTGATGTTGGTTCATTTTCTGGTATCGGCAGAATGGGCTGAGCATTTTCTAGACTTTGTTCAGAGAAGATTGCCAATACTTCTATCTGACAACTTTCCCGTTTGTCTTGAGTCATCGAAGTTGGAGAGGGGGTAGGGCACCTTTTATGTTTGAGAATGTGGCTGGAATTTGAAGGGTTCAATGACATCGTTAAAGAGTGGTGGGAGGAAGCCCAGTTGAATGGCTTTGCTAGCTTTGTTGTTGCATGCAAGCTTAAGTTTATCAAAGAAAAGCTCAAGAAATGGAACAAAGGTGTTTCTTGGGGACATCAAGACTAGACAGTATGATATCCTGTGTATTATTAATTCTTTGGATGTAAAAAAGTAATCGAATGGCAAAGGAAAGATGCAAAAGATGATTGGGCAAAAATTACTGGGATGGAGATATCGTGGAGACAAATGTTTAGAGCTTTATGGCCTAGGGTGGGTGATCAAAATACTAAGTTCTTCCATAGGGTGGCCAATCTTCATAGGAAGGTTAATCATGGCTTTTGAGGTAGTGCACGGGTTTTATGATGAGGTTCTTCAAGATATGAAGTCTGCACTCCATGATTTCTTTAAATGTCTTTTCACCGAGCTTGAAAGGTGGAGACCAAAAGTAGATAGTTTGTTTCTCCCCCAAGGTAGGGAGCATATTGAGCTTCCTTTCCTCCTCATGACTATGACATTTCTTCAATCCCATTAGGACACTCTTAAAACAAAAGTGATGAGGATGTTTTCTGAGTTCTTCTCCTTCAGGAAATTTGTGACTAGCCTCAATGCTAGTTTTATTGGTCTCATTCCAAAGAAAGTAAATGCAGAGAATATAATAGACTTTTGGCCCATTAGCTTTGTCGGGTACATTTATAGGTTGCTTTCTAAGGTGTTAGCCCACTAGTTGAGAGGAGTCATCGGGGATCTTATTTCAGGACGCCATGTTGTGCTTTTTTAGCGAATGAGCTTATTCATTCCAGGATAAAATTGAGGAAGGCTGGGATTGTTTTTTTGATCAGGAAAAAAGAAATTATATTAACAAAAGAATGGATGCAAAGATAGCATCTTACAATTAGCTATGTACAACGCAAGTGCATCAAATCCACAAAATCCAAGAGATCTAGAGGAAGGCTGGGATTGTTTGTAAGTTGGATATTGAAAAGGTTTATGATCACGTGAATTGGGACTTCCTGTTTATGATCACGTGAATTGGGACTTCCTCATTTATGTAATGAAAAGAATGGGCTTTGGCGAGAGATGGATAGGTCGGATCCCTTATTGCATCTCCTGCTTTTCTGTTGCAGTACCTGTCAATAGTTCGTCGGTTCCCCAACTTAGTTCTTTTCCTTTTCTCGAGGGCTTCTCAGGGGGACCCCTTGTCCCCCTTCTATTTTTGTCAGTGATGGAGGTTTTTATTAGGATGATTGAGGCACCATCTAGTGGCAAGCTCATCTCTGGGTTTTCAGTGGGCGTTCCAATGCAAATATGAGTGTCTCACATCCTCTTTTTGCAAATGATACCTTTATCTTTCGTGATAGCGATTGCGAACAAATGGTAAACCTTTGTTGTGTTCTTACTTGGTTTGAGGCTGTTTCGGGTATTAGAGTTAACTTAGCCAAGAGCGCATTCATGCCTGTGGGGGATGTGGAGAACGTTCATTTGTTAGCAGGTGTTTTAGAGTGTAACATTGATTCTTTTCCAATTGCCTACCTAGGTCTCCCTCTAGGTATAAGATTCAAGGAAAATGCCATCTGGGATCTCATTATTGACAAGGTTTGGAAAAGACTTTCAGGGTGGAAATCTAAATTCCTTTCGAAAGGAGAAGCATTTAACTCTTATCAAAAGTGTTCTCTCAAGTATCCCAAATTAGTTCCTTTCTCTCTTCCCGATATCTTCTGCCATGTTAGAAGCAATCTAGAGAAACTTTCTGTGGGGGCTCTTTTGGGAGTGATTCCGAGTATCATCTTGTGAGATGGAATTTTGTCAAGCTACATGCGGTCCAAGGAGGCTTAGAGGTCAGAAATGTGTTTCTTTAATGCTTCTTTAATGATGCTCTTCTTGATAAATGGCTTTGGAGATTTGTGAATGAGAAAAGTAATGTTTGGAGAAAGGCGGTTGTAACCAAATATGGTGAGGCAGGTTTTGGTTGGTTTATTTCCACTTTAGTGGTTCTTAGACGTATAGCGTCCTGAGGTATATTTCAAAAGGATGGGAGAGATTCTTTTCCTTTGAGGTAGGTGATGGCTCTTCCATCTACTTTTTGGCATGATCGACAGTGTGTTTGTGCCCCTTTGAGAGAAACTTTCATTGCTCTGCTTGTTCTAGCTGGGGATGGGGATAGAGATGCCTCTGTTGTAGATCATTAGGAACGAGTATTTGACATCAATGTTTAGGTGCCTGTCTTTGTTCAGGATGGTTTTGTTGATGATGACACTCCTGTCAGTTCTTTAACAAGCTTAATTGTTACAAAATTGGGGAATCTTTATATGATATGGTGAAATGAGATTTGGACTTAAGGGGCACTTCACAATCAAATCCTACTATTTGAAGCCCCTACTTTTGAATTTGCCTTCATTATATTTTCCATTCGAAGGAGGGTTTCCTTATAGGCTCACGGTCTTTGACTCCTTCAAAGATTTCTTTTTTTTGGGGAGGGGGGGCGGAACGCATAAGAAAATATTGACTTGTGACAACCTTCAGAAGAGGGAAAAGGTCTTGGTCAATAGGTGTTATGTGTGTATAGGGAAGCACGAGTTGTGATGGAGGTCCATCCACAAGGTCCATTAATGTTCAAATGATCCAAAACAATCAAGAAAACAAGTCCAAAGCCACGGCCATAAGTCATTTGGTGAAGAACATGCAAGTTGATGCACCCGGTTATTCATCCGGATCTTCACCCGATTTTTGCTATCTTGTTTCTCAAGTCTAATCCAAGTTTAAGTGTCCGTTTTTTGGTGTTCTTACAAGTTTAAGGTCTTAGCTTTCATGTCCAATTGGAATTACCAGATTTGGAGTTCAATTGGTCAATGAACGAAGCTCATTTTCAGTCCTATGCTGTTTTGGATCCGATTTTGCACGGTTCAGGTATTTGGCTTATTTCAAGGGTCAAATGACGTCCAAATGCTTTGATTCAAAAAGGAGGGTATTCTAGACATCTTAAGGTTTCCTTCCATGCAAGGAAAGTTTAGATTACTCAGCATTTGAGGTGTCAACCAAGCAGCACCAAACCGGACAAAAACGGGCACCTAGACATCCGGTTGCTTAGCTATGTGGTTTTCCTCCCTAGGTGGGTTTGCTAGAGGTGTGTGCCTGCCTTGCTGGTCATTTTGTGGTCATTTTGAGCTGCTTAGTAACCTGCCACTCAGCCACACACGAGCAAGCCACGTGGAGCAAGAGAGAGCTTCCATTTTGCAAGCTATGAACCGGCCACACATGCTACACATGGCAGCCTTGCATTCTTCAATTTTTTTAGGTGGCAGCTGTGAGAAGATTACCTTCCTAGAGAGGAAAATGAGTCATCGAAGTTCCTTAAGACTTAGGAAAGGTCTTTTGAAGCATAAACTTGTATTTTATGCCTTCAACTTTCGGATTAGCCATGTTTTAGCTTAAACCGTGTACTAAGTAGCTTAAGTAAGTTTAATGAGTTCCCTAGCTTAGAAGGAAAGCTCATTTTGTGTAAACTAAAGGCCATATAAGAGCCTTGGTTGTTTATTTTGAAATATATACTTGACTTTTGAATTGAGAGAAAAGACTTTGTGTCTTAAGTTTCCTTTAAACACTTATCTTGCTTATCCTTAATTGGGCCGATTAAGGTGGTGTTCAAGAGAGTCTTAATCCTTGGTTAGGTGGTGTATTTTATCCTAATCCAAGATTAAGGGCCCTAAGCTAGTGATTAGTAGTGTATCTTGTCTAATCATCTAGTTTAGAACTATCCAAAGTCACTTAAAACACTTGAAGTTCTTAAAGATAGCCTTCGGGTTCTCCTAAACCGTTAGCTATCCTTGAGTTCTAGCTTGTGTTTCTTCTTCCATTCTTGCTTTCCCTTGCACGCTTCCATCAAGTTGGTAAATCACTACTTGTTTCACTGTCATTTTGCTAGTGCACTTTGGGAGCTTGCTTTTAGTTGCTTAGGTATTTCATGGGTTTTTCATAGTTCTATTAGCAACCATCTTTTGGCTTAGGAAGACTATTTTGGTAGGAAAGCAAAAAAAGGGGGTGGCATTGGTTCTTTCACTTGTCATTTTTTAGAGCATTTGGAGCGAATGCAATTGAAGAGTCTTGGGGGGGGGGGGAACGAAATGTCCCTTGAGCAATTAAAAGATAATTTCATTAAACTTTTCATTTTTGGGATAAAGGGAACTTTACGTGTCAATTTTTGATGTAGATGACCTTGTGGGTAGCTTGTATATTTGATGTATATAATCTTTTGAAGGATGCTGGCTGTGCATCCATACTTTCTTCCTTTTTTATAATACATATTTTTCCTTATCTCCCCCCCCCCAAAAAATCTATTTCGAAGATTGTGTAACTTTTAATTAGAATAAGCCATGGCAATGAGATGAAGTGAGACTAAACAATCTTCAATCAAGATTAAACATTGGAAATCAAGAATTGAAAATCACCACTGCAGATGCACCCTAGTCTCATTGTCTTCTTTGAGGAAGATTTTGATGGTGTGATTGAGGGTGTTTGTTCACTTCCAACTTTTTGAAATGGGTCTAAAAGGGTTATGGCGTTCTTCTAGGATTGGTAGGAGTTTTCCGGAAGTATGATATTAGAATTTTTTTTTTTCGGGGTGGAGGGTGGTGTTAAATTTATGTTACTTGGCCTCACTTAGCACCTTCGTTTTTAAAAGGAGTGAGGTGCATAGGGTCCCAAGGAGCGAGGCGAAGGTGCACGCATGATGGATGCAAGGCGCTATTCTTTGCCAAATTTTTTTAAGTATCTCACATTTCACAAAACATATTTTGTAGAAACAAGTTAGACATGCATTAAAAAAGCGATTAGACATAAATTTGACTACTATGCATTAAAAAAGCGATTAGACATAAATTTGACTACTAACAGACCTTAAGATATGTTATCTTATCATCGTATTTCTCCAATGCACACACTTGCCGTACAAGCATAGCTTACATTTTAGCTCCCAAGGAAGGAAAAGAAGAAAAAACGTAGAGGCAAGGCTAAGAAATGAAGAAAAAGGGAGAAGATATAGCTTTGCATTCCTGAGGCACACCTCATCCCCACCGAGGCGCTCACTTGGTAGCCTCACGCCAAGATGTGCCTTAGGCGGGCTTTTTTAAACTAAGGATAGCACTTAGAAGTATCCAAGATGGTGCAGTCCAAGGTGTTGCTAAGCTCTTCTCTGGAAATTTTGCATGTTTTTAGTCTTAAATGAAGTGTCATAATAGTTGCAAAATGATGTCGACTTGGGCTAACAAGGTCATAGGCAACAACTTGACAAGGTGACTATTCTTCATTGTTATTTACATGTCGGGTACTTTCGATCATGGTTCTTATAATAATGTTTTGTGCTGGTTGGACTTGGATATAGTTGTGGACATGGGTATGTCTCTGGATGTTGGACCTGCTTCTTATTCAAAATTTTTGGGTGCAAGGACCTTGTTTGGAATCTGGACACGATTTGGGAGTACATGACATAGGACATAGGGTTTTTTTTGGGGGGGGGGGTAAGTAATCAAGAGGTATATTAAAAGGACACCAAGGGGATGTCACCCATTTACAAAAGGGCAAATACAAAAACATTATGCCCTTGAGCACTCAACCATAATGCAATCGACAAAAGCCAAAAAATTTGAAGTTTTGTTACCATAAAGCCTGACACTCCAACTATCCAACAATCTCAAAAAATAAAGTTTAAAATCTTGGAGCGACAGGGCTTTATCGTCAAAGATACGACGATTTGTCTCCTTCCA
Organism: Selenicereus undatus; assembly: GCA_017589665.1. Classification (NCBI taxonomy): domain Eukaryota; kingdom Viridiplantae; phylum Streptophyta; class Magnoliopsida; order Caryophyllales; family Cactaceae; genus Selenicereus; species Selenicereus undatus. The sequence goes on from JACYFF010031956.1 coordinate 47,156,438, forward strand.
GGTGGTCCACCAAATAGCCAAAGGCACCATATTCCAAACTCCGAGGATCCAACTCTTCTTCATCCTTCTCCTCCAAGCTACTACCACATCTCTCACATTAGAAGGTTGAACCCAACTAATCCACATTAGAAGGTTGAGACATAGGACATAGGTATTTATATTACAGAAAGGAACTACCAAGCTACAACCATAAACATAATTTGTTATTTAACCCCCCTCCCAAAAAAAAGAGGAGAAAAACCCAAAAGAAAAAGAGGAGAGACCATATCTAATGAACATGTTTCTTTAATATATTTGTTTTCAATTTAATTTTCTTTACTGGCTGATTGTGGAGTTTCTTAAGCAATCACCGTAGTCTAGTAAATGAGCAAGTCCTTTAGAAAAAGAAAAAACTTTTGCTTATTTAAAATGCCCTAAAATTACAATTAGGGATGTCCCAATTAATTCAAATGATGCAAAGATACAACTGACCAGTTGTTAAAATTTTTATTTTTATTTTTTTATTAAAACATTAGTTATGTAAGATTGCTAGAACTTCATTCGGGTGATTGGAAAGTTTTCGTTATAGTTGTGTCTTAAAGGTTTTACTAATTCGGTAACCATTGTCTTGATTAGAAACCTGCATGAATGGAATATTGGGGGTTATTTTGATTATTTTTCATGTTGGTCGTTTAACGGTGTGCTGGATTGGAAGATGTGACCCTTGACAACTGCACTTTTCAAATTTGTTGTTGTAAAATTTGTCTTTTAAGACATTCTCTCTTTTCGTCGGTTATTGAAATATGGATTGCACATTAAATGTAGAGATTGCGTTTTTGTAGTTGTCCAAATTTCAATATGCAATTGCTCAGATTGTTTGCGAGCTTCAATACCCCCCAAATGGAAAAGCAATTGCTCAAATTGTTTTATACAACTGCCTAAATTGTTAGAAGTTTCCCCTGAAATCCTTTTCTTCGTATTGTCTGAGGGGAAACCTAAAGTGTTAACTCTCAAGGCATAAGCCAAAGCCATTTAGGTGAGCAGAATAACACAGAACCTTTTTCATAGAATCCATTTCGTCCGGTGTCAATAAACTTTTAAAATAATTTTATGAAGTCCTTTATGTTATGATTTCGTAGCTACAATCTAGCTAGTGTTCATCAGGTGAAATAGAGATGATAAGCGGAGAGGTAGACCTGGCAAATCGAGTTGCTTGGTTCAGGTTAAGTTTCAATCTAGATATGTTCGGTCGGTGAGATTCAGTTAGGCTTAAGGTTCTGGTGGGGTAATTCTCAATTTGCGTTAACATTGGGTTCGTTGATGTTTCGATCGATTTAGGTTATCTCGAGTTAGGCATTGTAGGTGTCAGGTTGGTTGTGGGTATGGGTCTGAGTCATTCTGTCTGACTTTCAAATCTTACATCTGTTTTTCTAGGCTTGGGTATAGGAATGAAATAAAATATTGAGAATAAAAAAACAAAAAAAAGGAAAACAGTTAAGAGCAACGCATATGACCACAATAGAAATTTTCATGACCCAAATAACTTGAATACAAACTAACAAAAAATTTAAGCTTAATATAGAATAGAATTTGGGTGTACTTACTACTAACCGAAATTAGTGAAATTCCTAAGCAACTGTTTATACTTTTGTATGTTCAGGTAGTAAAAGGTGTAAAATCAATGTGGTTGGAAATTAATATGTTTGAACTTGTTCTTGTTGCGTTTTATTTCCCATTGATTACCATGTTTTCTAGTTGGAAATTGCATATAAAAAGTGGAGTCAAGGGTGACAAAGTTATAAACGGATGAATTATGATAGAATGTTAATTTACTTTATAGAAGCAAGGGACATAGGGTTGAGGTTAGGATGTAAATAAAAAAAGAAAGAACAAACTAAATTTGGGAAAATGAAACACATCTAAAAGAACAAGAACAGGAGAGAGAGTTAGGGTTGAGGCTAGGATGTAATCCAAGTTGATAGGATTGAAAAACTCAGCAAGTTCTTCCTTATTCCTTCATCTTGCACATCTCAATTTCAATTTTTTATTATAACAAAGGTAAACAATGAGATCGAGTTTCTTATAAGTCAATCTATTCCTTGCCATTTTGTGCACTCGACTAAACATGCTCCAATTTCTTTCACAGTTAGAGGCAGAAATCGTTTGACTTAACACTCTAACTGCGATGCATTGGGGTTCAGGGGCACATCCACCCTAAAGTATCCATCAATCAGCTGCATCAAATACATTTTCTTAGAATTTGTTGTAATTTCCGCAAGTATATGGTTTATCGTCGTAGCAATTACGGATATCGTCCTTAGGGATTGATTATGAATTTAGGTAACTAAAATTCTATTCCAAACTAATAAAACCTTATAATATGAGTCAAAATCCTTAAACAGCAGACATGACTCCCTAACTTATTAAGTTTTTATTCTAAACAGGTTCGACTTGAAATTAGTGGCTCAACATATTAGGCCGAATGTATTATCTGTCAAGTTAACAGGACTCAAATTCATAAATGGCAACAGTATATATAAAAGGAAAAAGATGAAATCCCCAAAGTCATAAAACGGAAGCCAAATTCACAAGTGACATGAGTTGAAATAAGCAAAGGTAAGAAATTGGGCAAGTGCTGAAGCCACTGACTCGTAAATGAGAGGAGCTCGAAACAAAATTTGAATCAAGATTACTAGGAATAGACAAGTCCGAGCTTAACGGATCCAAAACCGAATACGAATTTAACACTCCAACTGATCAAAAAGCCAGATTACTCAAACTAGGAAAATCTTTAAGCAATTACATGAACTCTAGAATTGGAACTGTATTTCTATTGGGAGAACGATCAAAATAAAAAGAACGAAGAAAATGTGAAAGCTAAAGCTACCATCCTTCTCTGTCCTGTGCCCTGCCATTTACCCCCATCAAAATACAGCCCTTCAGCCCCCCCCCCCCAATTAACGTTTGAAATAATGGTGATGATGAGAGCCGCACGAATGAATAACAAACGTTGGGTTTAATGTGATGAATGACGGGGGAGTGAGAAAGATTAATGATAATGGCATGGTGGGTAACGGTTGAGAAGAGGGAGAGGAAGAAGCAGAGCATTGGTTATGGTTGAGGAAGAAGGAGAAGCAAGACAGGGATTTCGACCGTTGAGCATTTGGGTTGAGGCTGAAGAAGAAGGAGAAGCAAGGGGGGGCTAAGGCCGGCTCACGTGAATGGCGTGGGAAGGGTTAAATGAGGGTTGGGTTGGACCGTGGGAGAAAGGAAAGACAGTTTGGCCCGACTGGGAAAAGGAAAGGAGGAAAAGGGAAGGAGAAGGGGGCACGCCTGGACTACGAAAATAAGCCCGTCTAGGGCTCTGGGATAGGCCTGGGAGCCGAAGGAGAAGAAGTTGGGCCTGGAAACTGGGGGTAAGGGAACGTGTGGGCCGGCCCAAGGAGGAAATGAAAGAAAGGAAAAGAAGAGAGGGAAAGCTGTACTCTAGCGCTAAACGGGCCACTGGGCCGAGAAGGAGAAGAGGGAAGAGAGAGAATGGAAGAAGGGGAAGCTGTCACTCGGTTGAGCTTGTATGACTGGCCAGATTGGGCTCTATTCTTCTTACTGGAAATGACCCTGAATGCTGGTCCACTTGCTTGAATTTTCTTTGAATTTTTCTTCTCTTTTTCTCTGGCTCAAACCTTTGAACAAACTTGTTTATTTTTTGTTCAAATTTCTCAATACCTACAAAGTAAACAGAACAAATTAAAATTCTAATTTAATTATTTATCTTGAGCAAATATTAGATATTGAAAGGGTATAAAATGATGTAATATCTAGTTGAATAGAATCTTGGATAATGAAACTTCAAACTTTAAAATTTAATGTATATAATTATGTGTGTGTGTGTGTACGAATAAATTGTGATCACCTTACATGATGCCACTGCCTTTTGTGCTATAGATGATCCAAAAGAGTCCATCCTATCTTCGTAAAGAAATATCTGCATATTTATGCCAATGTTAAAATTTGTGAAATATTATGTAGAAGATAAATTATTAAATTAATAATGCGACATATGTTCTGTAACGCAACCTGATGCATTGCGTTTATTTATTTATCCACATCTGACTCTAACCTCATTGTCACATTCTGGACTCCATTTGTCACATTTTGGACTCTAGTCCAGTCCAGTCCTCACCTCCTTGCGTTCTCAATCTTGATTTTGCCTATACTTGTATTGGGTATTAAATAAATATCCTTGTAAAAAAATAAAGGGGGTCATCCATTAAGGAAACATGATATACAATCTATAAATCATGTTGGAAAAAATATAAACATGGTAATACAAATCAGAAAATTAATTCCATGCCTGCAAAATGATATACATAGCGTTTTCTCAGCAACTAGCTTGGCTTGTTCCATTCCCTCATATATGAAGCCCATGGTAAGCTTATCACCCCCATCAACTAATCTCAATACCTTCATAAGAGGTTCAAATAGTTTGATAACTTTATCAGCCTTTTTCCAAAATGACAACGCGCCTTTAGTTGACGATAGAATTAGTTGACGCACTTCTTTTGCCGTTGCATCTTTTGACTTCCTCAGTCTAGATTTCAACCACTCAGGTGACTCCCACATATTTCTCAAGACAGTTTGGATGATGAAATAACGCAAGAGCAACGTCACCTGTCTCGTGAGCCAAATGTTGTTTGAGACGTGTTATACCACCTCTTATCCCTTTGCTACAAAATTTGCATTGAACCTGTTTTCTACTTCTATCGATTGCTATATCAAAGTGCGACCCAATGTCTTCAGTAGAACGACTACTGTGTCGTGACAATTTTCCCCTTTAAACCTATACAAAAATAAAAATTGAAGAATAGTGCATATAACTGGTATAACAAATAGCTTTTAAAACTAATAGTTATTTTTATGCTTTTGTGCTATTGTACGAACAAATTGATCAATGAAATTAAAAGCTATAAATCTTCATAATTTTAAATAAAATTAATTATTTAAGATTACCTCAACTTTAGTTTGGAAATATCCTAATTAACTAATCTTTAATTATTGTTATTTGAATGACAACTGATATAAGAAATAGCGTTTACTATTAATACTCTATCTACATTTTTATGCTTTTGTACTGTTGTAATTGTAATAACAAATCGATCAATGAAATGTAAATAAGTTATTTAGTATTGCCTCATCTTAAATTGGAAATGTGATAGTAAAATTAAATTTAATTCTTGTCATTTGAATGACAGCTACTATGTGAAAAAAAAACCTAATGAAAGAAAAGGTTGGATAATATAATGTAAAAATGAAAACTCGAATTCCGTATGGAGATTTATATTAATAATGCTTGGAGGATGAACAATGTCCATTTGTTTTTGTCCCATCTTGATGGTTAGAATGTCAAAGTGTACCAAAGGGGGTGAGTTATTCGATTTTGCTTTCCTACCATTTTTTCAATGCATTATTTATTTAACGTTGTATTTCCTTCCATTAGTTCTCCTTTTTCCTTCTAATTTTATCTTAGTTTTTATAAGCCTTATAATTTGTACCAAATATCTTATGTATGACTCATTTATTCATTATTTTTTTATTCATGTCCTCAAGAATGAGTTGCAACTAATTAAAATATAAATACATAATTATATTTCGAAAGTATAACATAATCATTTCCATTGAGTTGAGAATAGTTTTGAGTTACTTTGGCGATTTTGAATTCCACCCGAGCCTCACCCTCCCGTCCTGTTCCTCTCTCTCGCCGGCCACCACAGTTGGGCCTCGTCTTTGTCGCTGGCGTACCACCTTCGTCGGTCACCGGTGGGCCACCCAGAAGCCACCTCGACGCGCCTCTGCCCCAACCTCCCTGTCTCTCTCTTCTCTGCGTCGGGAGACAGGTCACGAACCTAGGAGTTCGCCGGTGAAGTTCGGGTGCGTGGAGTGGTCATCGGAGGGTTACCTGAAGTCCGGTGGACTTTGGGTCTCCGGGAGCCTACGGCAGCCCCTTCGCCGGTCGTCGGCTTGCTGGTTTCGTCAAGTTTCTCTTGGTTTTCTAGTTTCTGTGTGAAGGGGGAGGCTTCTGGTCTTTGCCGATCAAGGGGTTGGGTTCGCCGGAATTTTCTGTCGCCGTCGGCCAGCTTCAGTGGCGGTTTCCGGTCACTGGCGAACTTTCTGGCCGCCGGAGTCGCATCGGAATCCTCCCTGTTCATCTCTTCCGGCACGTTTTCTCCCATTCTGTCCTTTGGCGCTGCTGTGGTTTCCGGCCAGCCACGGTAAGTGCGGTTCTGCTACTCTTGTTTTTTCTCCTCCTCGGGCATTGCAACTCACGGCTGGGCAGTAGGGGCTGTTCTGGCTGTTCTCCTTTTGTTCTGTGGTTCTGTTTCTTATGGCTACGCTGCATTGTCTGTTATTTGATCATGTATGCCTCTGTGAGGGTGGAAGGGAAGGTCCTGGAAGTGTCTGGGGGTGATGGAGGCCTTTTTCCTTTCAAGGTTTCAGAGGCTAGTCGGAGGAAAAGGTCTTTTATCCGGTTGAGCTTCCAGGAATTTCGCTGGTTGGCAGTACGAATGGTTAGATTCTGTTTCTCGAAGGGAGAACCATTGTGGTTCCAAACTTGCAGGTGGGGTCAGGGGTGCTTGTTGCTTCAACTGAGAAAGAATAACAAAGGTAGATTCATTGTCCTTTCTCTGTTAGGTAACTGTGGGCAGGCTAGGTCAGTGATCTTTCCTGAGGGAGCGAAGGCAGAGGACTGGTTTAGGCTGACAAAGATTCTTAAGGAGACTTTGATTGAGGGTCATACGAAGCTTTCTCCTCCACCAAGGGATGCTTCTATTCCCTCCAAGTTTCCGGTGAGTAGGGAAAGGTCTTTTGCTAATGTTGTTCGAGGTCATCCGGGTGGCTCCCCCAATTCGCCTATGATGGGGTGGAAGTGTAGGGATTGTGGTTCATGTGATGTGTGTGCAGCCTTGATTGGTGAAGAACAAAATGTTAGCGGTGATGTTTTGAAGTAGAAGGCCTCCTTCAAGGACATTGTTAATAATGCGACGATGCATCCCTGTAAGAAGAATGGTTCGAAGGAGTGTTTGGAGGCTTCTCCTCCCTGTGTTAATCAATTCCAAGTGTTGAGAGACTTGTTGGAGAATTATCCCTCTTCGGACTGTGAGTGTAACTCACACGACAGTTCTCCATGCGCCTCAAGGATCCCAGAATCACCTCTGAATGTGATGGAGGAGGAGTTGCATCCTATAGCTTGTTCACCATCTACGAGTGTGCTTGTTTACTCTCATAGGAAGAAGCTCCGAAAGACTAATCTCGTCGTTTCTGAGTCGGGCTCTCTTATTATGCAGGAGGTGGGAGGGCTCTCTTCGTTTGAGGAAGATCTACCTCAAGCTCACCCTCAGGGTTTAGATGGTGCTGCGTTGCCTGGTTCTAGTGATTCAGGGAATGTTAGTGAAGGGTCAGCATGGGTCTTGGAAAGAATGGTCATTTTTTGTAAGAAGATGGGTCTGGCCATTGAAGGTAGAGAAATGGAGTTTCTTTCTTTCCTTGCTTCGTTGGAAGCAAATAGAGTGAGAAGGGAACAGTCGGTTGAAGAGAGGATGGGGGATGAAGTTGATAGGGTTAGGCTGTTTTCGGATGGGGCCAACCATTAATTTGCTTGCTTGGAATGTCAGGGGGCTTAATTGTCCAAATAAGCGGGGGGATGTTAAGTGGGTGTTGCGTACGTTTGCTTGCGATGTTGCTATTCTCCAAGAATCCAAGTTGGAGGTGGTTAGTCGGCCGTTAGCGATTAATCTGTGGGGCCGTCGACCGATTGAGTGGCTTTACTTACCTTCAGTGGGTTGCTCAGGAAGCATTATTGTCATTTGGGATCCTCAAGTCTTGGAGCTTGGTGATTTTCGCATTGGGTTGTTTTCTGTGTGCTGTAGGCAGTGATTCAAAACGCAGATTCGGTCGCGGTTGCGGTTTTGGTCGCGGTGGCGGGAACGGTATGATACGCTTGTTGCGGAACAGATCGCGGTTGTTGCGGCGTGAAATGATTCACATAGTGCTTTTTCAGTTGAATTTGTACTTTTTTAGCTTTGTACTTCAATTATGTAAATAATTGTATTATTAACATAATTTGTGGTCGTATTTGTAGACGAAGATCATTCATAACCATTACCCATTAATGGCGTGCGATTAATTAAAAGTTTGAATTTATATGCTAATATTAACTAAATATGAAATGAATTAAACTATATAAACAACTTACTATGAACAACTATATGAACAACGTACTTTGAAATGAATAATTAATTAAACTATATAAACAACTTACTATGAAATGAATAAATATTAAAAACTAATGCAACCTCAGAATCATAATTTGGAACAAAAAAAAAAAGAAACCCCTCACAAATTACAGCTTGATTGAAATGAATAAATATTAAAAACTAATGCAACCTTAGAATCATAACTTGAAACAGAAAAAAGAAAAAGAAACCCTTTACAAATTACAGCTTGATTCACGCGTCCAAAGCATGACATCCGTGGAAGCTCTAATCAAAGTTTTTTTTAAAATTTTTTTTTCCACTTGAAGCTTCCACAGGAAGCCTCCCCGATTCTTACCCGTCAAAATTATGCACGGCTTATTCGGTTCTTCCTCACCAAAACGCATACACCTTCTCTCTCCTCTGGGTCAGCTGCTTAGCCTAATTTTGTTATGGCCCAGACTCGGAACGCCAAAGTGAGAAACCTCGTCAACTCGGCCGTTCCGGCCCGGAACGGCCGAGTTTTGAATCCCTGGCTGTAGGTTTAAGTCTTTGAAGGACAATTTTGAGTTGGGTCTGATTGGGGTTTATGCGCCTAATGACGACTATATGCGACGGGCTTTATTTGAGGAGTTGTCGTTCTCTATGTCTTCTTGGGACATTCCGTGGTGCCTGGGTGGGAATTTTAATGTTATTAGGTTTCCTTCAGAAAGATCCACAGGCGGTTGGTCATCTTGGGCAATGAGAGAGTTTTCTAGTTTTATTGATTCTTGCAATCTGGTTGACCCTCCTTTAGAAGGTGCTCGCTTTACTTGGTCCAACCATGAGGACGTTCCTGTGTTATCTCGCATCGATCGATTTCTCTTCTCGGTTGAGTGGGAAGATCATTTCCATGGGGTTCATCAAGTTACCCTTCCGAAGATTACTTCGGACCATTTTCCCATTCTTCTGAGGGTTGGGGAAGTGTCTAGAGGTAGATGTCCTTTCAAATTCGAGAACATGTGGCTTGAGGCGGATGGATTTGACGACCTTGTCAAATTTGTTTGGGATGAACTGAATGTTATTGGCCCTTCGAGTTTTATTTTGGCAAAGAAACTCAACTTTTTGAAGACCAAGCTTAAACAGTGGAATAGGGAAGTGTTTGGCCATTTAGAGTTTAAGATGGCTAGTCTGGTGGATAAAGTGAAGCTCTTAGATGAGAAGGAGCAACAACAGTCTCTCTCTTGGGCTGATAGATTTGAGAGATTGGGAGTTAAAAAGGAATTCTCTATGGTGCGAAAATCCATAGATATCTTTTGGCGCCAAAGGGAAAGCAACAGTGGATTGAGGATGGTGATCGTAATACCAGATTCTTCCACCAGGTGGCAAATAGGAGGAGAAAGTTTAATGCTATTCACAAAATTCAAGTGGATGGCGAGCTTTATGTTGAAGCTGCTCCTGCTAGAAATGCGATTGTCAACTTCTATGAGAATCTGAGAATCTGTATCATGAAGATCAACCGTCAAGGTTCTTTCTTGATGGAATCGCTTTTGCCTCTATTAGCCCTGATGATGCCAGCGATATTGTAAAAGATTTTACTGAAGATGAAGTGTGGAATGCTATCTTTGAGTTAGGTAATGAGAAAGCTCCAGGGCCAGATGAGTTCAATATAGCTTTCTTTAAGCACTGCTGGTCTATTGTCAAGGGGGAGATTATGGGATTTTTTGCTGACTTTCATGATAATGGTGTTTTTGAGAAAAGTTTAAATGCTACTTTTATTATCTTGATTCCCAAAATGGCTGGTGCAGATGATATTAAGTCCTTTAGGCCCATTAGTTTAGTCGGAAGTGTATATAAGATTCTTGCCAAAGTCCTCGCTTCAAGATTGAGGAGAGTGGTTGGAAAAGTTGTGGGTCCCTCGCAACATGCTTTTGTTCCTGGTCGTCAAATTTTGGATGCTGCCTTGATTGCTAATGAGTGCATTGATTCTTATATTAGATCTGGGATTTCTGGTATCCTTTGTAAGCTTGACATTGAGAAGACTTATGATCATGTCTCTTGGAGTTTCCTCTTGGCTATTCTTGAGAAAATGGGCTTTCCAAACAAGTGGAGGAAATGGATCTCTTTTTGTATTTCCACTGTGCGCTTCTCTATATTAGTTAATGGTGAAGCATATGGTTTTTTCTCTAGCTGAAGAGGTCTAAGGCAAGGTGACCCGTTGTCACCTTTATTATTCATTTTGGTTATGGAGACACTCAATAGATTAATCTTTAAAGCAGGTGAGGAAGGTTTCTTGAATGACTTTCATATTACGAATCCTCATTCCGAGGGTTTGATGATATCCCATTTGCTCTTTACCAACGATACCCTTGTTTTTTGCAAGCCGGACGAGAGTAATTTGGGCTACTTAAGGTGCATCCTTCTCCTGTTTGAAGCTATGTCGGGACTACGGGTCAACCTCTCCAAAAGTGCACTCATTCTGGTTGGTGATGTGCCTAATGTTCATGTGTTGACCCCTTTTTTTGGGTGCGAAGTTGATCATCTGCCTTCTTCATATCTTGGTCTTCCTCTTAGGGCTCCTTATAAGAGCACAACAATTTGGAATCCAATCATTGAGAGGTTTCATAAAAGATTGGTAGGCTGGAAGTCAAAACTTTTGTCCAGATGGGCTAGATTGACTCTTTTGAGAAGCACTTTGTGTAGTCTGCCCATCTACATCATGTCTTTATTCACCATCCCAACCAGCATTGCTAGTCGGTTAGAGAAAATCATGAGATATTTTCTCTGGAATTCCAATGATAATGGTAACGGCCTCTACTGGGTCAATTGGAATGAGGTATGTCGTCCTAAACAGCTGGGAGGACTTGGCATAAGAACCATTCGTGATATGAATGAAGCGTTGAAGACCAAATGGCTCTGGAGGTTTGCAAAAGAGGATAGTGCTATGTGGAAAAATGTGATCAAGGCAAAATATGGGATTGATGCGTTGGGTTGGTGGAGTAAAAAGAGTCCTTATCCTCACGGGGTTGGGTGTTGGAAATCTATCTTAGTAGGTCTTAAGTGTCTCAAATCTTTAGTGCATTTTGAGGTGGGGGATGGATCAAGGGCATTATTTTGGCACGATGTTTGGTGTGGGGATCGCCCATTAAAAAATCTTTTTCTCGATCTTTTTAGGATAGCTCGTCTAAAGCATGCCACGGTTAAAGAAGTTGTTTCTTGGAATGGTGACGTGAGCCATTGGGATTTGATTTTTGTAAAGAGCCTTAATGATTGGGAAGAGGATAGTGTTTGTAATTTGTTAGCCGGAATTGCTGACAAAAAGGTTTTGTCCCAAGGTAATAATGAGATTGTGTGGGCACTAAATGTTTAAGGTTCCTTTAGTGTCAAGAGCTTTTGTTCCACACAATTTGAAGACTTGGACGGTTGTGACTTTCCTGCCAAGCTCATTTGGAAGTCTAAAGCTCCCATAAAAGTGTGTTTCTTTGCTTGGGCAGCCACTTTAGGCAAGATTCCCACGAACAACATGCTTAAGAGGAGAAATTTTAGAGGTCTAAGTAGATGCTCCATGTGTTTGGAGGAGGAAAAAACCGTGGATCATCTTCTTGTATATTGTCGGTGGGTTTTTTCGCTTTGGGATTTATCTCTCTCGCTTATGGGGATTAGTTGGGTTCAACCTTATAAAGTGAGAGATGTGGTGGTGGCTTGGAGGAGAAGGATGAAGAAGAGCTGGGTTCTTGGAGTTTGGAACATGATTCCTTTAGCTATTTGGTGGGCTACTTGGAAGGAGAGAAATCGCCGTATTTTCGAGGACAAAATCTTTTCATTTCAATATTTCAAGCTCTATTTTTTGAGGTTGTTGTATAATTAGAGTGTGGGGCTTAGTGGTGGCGAAGAGTTAAATTTTTTAGCTTTCATCGATTGCATAATGGATGAGAGCTTAAGGGCATAATGTTTTTTGTAATGCCCCTTTTGTACATGGGTGATATCCCCTTGGTGTCCTTTTAATATATATCTTTGATTTCTTACCAAAAAAATAAAATAAAATAGTCATTTCCATTTAAAAACAAGGAGCTTGCGGGATTTATCTTTCCTAATTATCTTTTGTCATATTTATTGTTATGTAATTAATATATCATACTGGGTGCAATTGTAGAATATTGTTTTTGTTTCGGCTTGTCGATGTGGCCCAAAACTAAAAGCAACTATCTACATAGTCATTTCCATTTAAAAAAATATTTTTTTTGTTTCGGCTGGTCGATGTGGCCCAAAACTAAAAGCAATGATCTTCATTGGAAATTGGTACGATATTATAAAAAGATCTTGCAAGATGGCAAATCTTACTAAATATAAATAGTCAAAAAATAGGTTATACACTCAAGTGTTTTATAATTAAATTCTTATGAACTGGTCTTATTGAAGATCGCTAACTTTTTTCGCATAATTAAATATTAACTAATGTATTGTATAGTCTTCTAAAAATTATAAAAAGTGATTGATCAAAAGGATATAAGTTAATTAATTAAAATATATAAATAGTTTCTTGTGAACAAAAGGATATTATAATAAGATCTTGCAAGATGGCAAATCTTACTAAATATAAATAGTCAAAAAATAGGTTATACACACAAGTGTTTTATAATTAAATTCTTATGAACCGGTCTCATTGAAGATCGTTAACTTTTTTCGCATAATTAAATATTAGCTAATGTATTGTATAGTCTTCTAAAAATTATAAAAAGTGATTGATCAAAAGGATATAAGTTAATTAATTAAAATATATAAATAGTTTCTTGTGAACAAAAATTACGAATTAATACAATAAAAACTCAATTACACATGGGCCTCCAAAGTCCGTGGTCCAAACTGGTAATAATAGTCTAAAAAGGGGGAAAATTTTTTAAACAACTTACAAACTTGCAGAAGAAGCCTCAAGTCACAAGTTGCACATTCACACCACCCACGCACACCTGTCCTTTTCCTTTCCTCCTCACGAGTCGCGCTCAACTGCTCAAGCTAGAGAGCTTCTCTTCTCTTCCTTAGTTCCACACCTCCTCTATTCCTCCCTCTTTGTTCATCGGTCCTTCTCCTTGCTTTTCTGCCTCTGCTCCAATGATGGCTCCAATGGCAGGCACCGTCACAGCCATGCACGTCTTCTGGGTTTGCTCCAAGGGTGGCTTGTGCTCGATTGTGGAAATAAAACAATTAATTATAGTGTCCTTCAACGAAGGTATGTGGGAATATGCAAATAATTTGTTACCTTTGTAGATTTGTGGTGTTGTAGTGGTGTTGTAGTTCCTAGATCTAGGTTTCTCTCCAAACTATACTTTGGAGTTTGGAGTTTGAATAATCCTCACCCAAAGACTCACAGTTTGGAGTTTCATTTTCACTTATTTGTAGATAGATCTGTTTTTTGGCGCATTTTCTCGTCCTCTTCAACCTGGGAGGAAGAAGGAATCTTACATCTTGCCTAAAATGTGTCTTCTTCATCCCAGCCTACTCGCCCGTTTCCCATTCCGTTACGGGTGGAACGGTTGTTCCTGTGTGAAATGGGTTGCATAGCGAAATTTCGCTAAAATTCGGATCTCCAAGTTGAAATCCAAGTCAACTCGGCCGTTCTGGGATGGAATGGCCGAGTTTTGAATCTTTGGTTGTGGGTTACTTCAAGCTTTGATAAGAACCATCTCTTGGGATGGGAGGGTTTCTTTTGGTAGTAAAGCTAAAAAAAAGGATGCCAAGTTAATTCCACTTCAATTTTCAAGAGCATTTGGCATGAGAGAAACATGAGAGTCGTCAAGGGGTGGAGGCGTCTTTTCAACTCTTTTAAGGTTAGTCTCATCAAGACTCTATTTCTAGGATAATGGGAACTTTTGCCATTCTTCTTTGGTGTTGTAGATTTTGTACATGGTTTTCATGTTGGATGTATATAGTCCTTTTGTAAGACGCTAGCTTTGCATCCAACATTTTGATCATAATTATATTATTCTATTTTCCCTAACACCGCCCCCCCCCCCCCCCAACCCAAGGGGAAAAAATATCGAGTGTTAATATTTTGTACGTTAATGTGTTGGAGATTTAATATGGACAAGTGTATGATTAGGATTGTCATCGTTGCCAAATTGTGAAACTACTGCCTGCACCATTCACTAGGATTATATTCCTACATAAAAGTGAATTAAGAAGTTGAAAAGCCTTTGCTGCTTGAAGTGAACGATTTGTACTTGGCAATTGTTTATATTCATGCAACCAACTCATGACATCTATTGATTGTTTTCTAACTTTCTAAGAAATTAAGAAGGAAAGAAAGTAAACTAAAATGAGGTTTCTAGTAGGGCCTTCGTTGTATAATTGTAGTTTTTTTTAATTTTTTTCCCCATTAAGTGTGTGTTAAATCAACATTGAATTTGGGAGATTTAAAATAAATTATGATTGTTTTCCACCTACTTAGAAAGCACGCACTTAGATTTCTGAATTTTAATTTTAATGCAGTCAAGAGTCAAAATAAGGTGAAGATTTACCTGGGACAGGTGTACAGCTATACTCATCAGTGCTGAATTGTGGCAACAACTATATCAACATCATTGACTATTTGGTTTAATAGCCTCTTATTTTTCGTATTTGAAATTTTGAATAGTGTATTTGTTTTATTCATCCAAATAAAAATTAAGAACCAAAAAAAGCCTTTAGCAGTTGGACCAAATGTTATGCTGTTGACAATTCTAACATCCAGGTACTCAACTTGTAGCAACAATCCGAAGGTTTTTTTTGCTTCGTTAAACAAGTAAATTAAACTAAAGCCTCATCAACCTGAAAATGTTGTAGCCTCTTATACTATGTTTCTCTGCCCATCCCTTGCCATCCCTCATTTTTGTTTTCAATCTCTGTTTTTCCATCAATCTCACTTTTGGCCTCAATTTCTGTTATTTTCCATGCTTTTGCCTCTCCATTTCTCTCTTCACACGTCAATTTCTATCTTCTTCCCTCTTCACTATGAATTTTTGACATGTCGCTGTATACAGGGTAGGATATGACAAACTCATCTTGTAGCCTGCATGACATGCTGAGAAAAAACCCATTGGAACCCCCACTCTCATGAGGTCTGGTTAGAGATTCCTTCCAGTCCAGGATGTGTTGGTTGGAGAAGGGTATCTAGACATGGGTTCTTCAAATTTGTATATGATTCCCTTGGCTATTGGGTAGATTTCTTCCATGGAAAAGAATTAAGAAACATTTGGGGGCTAAACTACTCTTTGTCAACAGCAAAACTTATATTTTTTCCACGCACTTTGCATAGTTGGCGTCTATTACTTTTGAGCGACTTTGACTTTATTTTGATCCTGTTAGATACAGGCATGGCTGGCATCCCCTTTGTTGTCCTTTTGATATACCTTTAATTATTAATAAAAAATGGTTGGAAATTTATTTTCTAATTTTCCCCCCACTTCTCCCCACCGATGCACTCTCCCTTTTTTTGTTTGAGAATTGGTTTGCTACCCCACTAACCAGGAAGCAGCTGTGGTTATAAGCAAACTTTTGTGAGGCTAAACTAGTTGTGTCCGATTGTAACAGTGGCATTAGGCCTGCATTCATTTTGGATCCATGTCTTCTGTCAACTTGGACAAAGTGCTGAAGTTGTGATGATTGATTTGTGTCATATTATAGTGTTTTGTTAAGTTTAATGTTAGATTTTTGAGTTAGCTTTAGAGGTTTGCAGTGAAGATGAGATTTGGAAGAGATGACCCCTTTTGCTTTTATCCAAAAATAGATGTTGAAGATTGAAGTTCTTGTGCTGAGATAATCCGTCGCCTAACCAACTATTTTATTATGCTGTCTGGATTGATGAAACCTGGGGAGCGCTTGGTTAATTCCTGCATGTAGTGACTCACTGGAGAGTATAACATATTACACGCGTTTAGGAACGTTGATGTCCTTGTGTGATATTGTGGTTGGAGACCTGAAATTGTGGATCTGCAAAGTTGATTTGTTGATGCAATGTCTAAGGGAATTGTTTTGACATGGGACATGGCCACTTTCCCACAATGTTGCTAGGACTTGGCCATACCCATGTCGAGTTTTGAAGTACGAAGTTTGAGTGCCTAAGATGGATCTCTGTGTCTACCTTAGACATTTTCTAAAAACTGTGTTTTTGGACTCAAGTGAGTGTCTTGTCAGTTGTGGAATGTTTTGAGTACCTGACAAGGGTACTTGAAGTGAAACTACGAGTGAGAAAGGTACCTTTGTCCGCCAGATGTAAGTATGGACTAGAACTTGAGTGAAGGATGCCACAGCTTGGTGGTAGGAGATAGTGTAAAATGGTTGGCTGCCAAACCGTGTTATTATGCTAGTTGGGTTAGGTACTCCTGAATATCTTCAATTGGAGTTTTTCAGTGTCTGTGAAAAGACATATCAGTGGTATAGATAGTGAATGATCATCCAGATCCTGTAAGAGCTTTTGTAGTTCAGTGGCTTGAAAAAGAAAAGAATGAAAGGAACTGTGCGAGGAGGTTGCTACTTGCTAGTGAAGAAGTTGGTTGTGTATAGCTTCATTAGCTTGCTGTTACATTCTTCTCTGCGGGCCTTTTGTGCCATGACTCTATAAGGAAGAAAGCTGTTCTGTTGTGTCTCACACAAGAAAGGAATAAAGAGAAGAGAAGCAAGGTTGGTTGCTTAATTTAGGGCAGGACGATTGCTTTGGTTTTGAGAACTCTGCTCTTGTATTGTCGGTTCCTGTCCTGGTGGTTATGCAACTCCTTGTTTTCTACCATCTTTGGTTCATAAAAAAGCATGTGCTTAGCAAATTTGTTGAAACTTATTTCTGATATCATATGCTAAACCTTGTCCAAGTTTTGGGTGCTTTGCTGAGCTGTTTTGCCTAGATGAGAGCTTATTGTCAGTCTTATAAATTTCCCCTACTTCCTTTATCTGTCGAAAGCTCACTGTCACTCTTATCATATGTTGCATGAAAGTGCCTTAGACATATTGATACCTTAAAGTGGGCATGGAGACATCCCAGTTGCATTTAGGGCTGGCCTCAAATTTTCGCCTCATAAGTTTTAAAGAAAAGTAGAGGAGACACATGAATGAAACACAACTGTTTCCTTTTTGTTTTAATTTTCAAACGTTTTGAGTTGTAATTGAGTCAGTGATGTTGCAGGTCAAAGGAGTTGACCAGGAGTTGGATCCTGAGGATGAAGATGCTGTTGTACTGGAGTAGATTTCTGTTGGAGGGTGAGTCCCTTCCAACACTTGGGATGAGGTTGCAGATTTAATTTGTATCCACGTTGTAATCAGTGATTTAAATTTTGATTCTGTGTTTTTTGGTTCACCAAATTCAAGAGCTGTAGGGGTACGTTTTCCTCAATGATACGATGTGGTATAAATTAAAATAATGATGATAATTCTGTATTTTAATGGCCCCCTCACCCTTTTTTTGGTCAGTCGGGAGCCACAAAGCACAATACAATACAATTACAATACAAGGGGGACGGGGAATCGAACTTGAGATCTAATGTACCTAGCACCTTAGTCTTTACCACTGATATTTGGTTGTAATGGTTCCCTTTTGCTTAAGAAGTTACTGGTACTACAACTGTTGATAATGGCATTTGTTCTAGTACGTCAGAGCATGCTCTTGCTTGTTGGGGTTTACTAGGCTGCGCGCAAATGATTATTCATGCCATTGTTCAGCGCCTGATGCTTGTTTTTTCTGTTTTTTTTGAAAAAAAAGAATGGACAGAAAATTAGGGATTTGCGTACCCCTTTTTCAGCTTGTAATGACTCGACTTGGCAACTAAAAAGCTTAGTTTGGTTGCTGCAGAATTCTCTCTAAATCTTTGTACTCTATCCTTTAAAGCTGGTGTTAAAATTGGAGTTCTTTAGTTGATATCTGGCGTTTATCTTCAGAAAGTCAGTGGTGAATTTGGTAGTCTTTGAGGGTGGAATCCTTCCTCTACTTCCAGTCATATCTGTTTCAACATGTACGAGCAACTAAAAGGGGTGTGCAAAATCGGTTTACCAGAGTTTCAGTTAACTGAAAATCGGTTTATAGATTTTTCGGATCAAAAAAATTCCAAACCGTAACCGAATAGAAAATTTCAGTTAACCATTTTTAAGTTACTAAAAAATTTCAGTTTGTCCAAAATCCGAACCGCAACAGTTCTGAAAAAGTTGGTTAACTGGTTTTTCGGTTTGGTTACTGGTTAATCATTTACAAATAATAAAAAATGCACACTCTCTTACCTAAATTTTTCATTTTTTTTATGTTTAAATTCTTTTTATAAAAATTAGGCTTTGGTTACCATTTATAAATAATAAAAAAATACCTAAATTTTTATTTTTTAGTATAATTTTTTTTAAAAAAATAAAATTATTTTTGGTTCGACTAATTGCTTGTTAACGGAATTTTCAAATTGTCCAAACCGTAACCGAACTGAAAATTAAATTTTTTTTCAATACAGTTAACTGAACTAATTTTTTTGAAAAATTTGTTCAATTAATTGATTTTTCGATTCGATTTTTTCGATTTTTTGGTTCAGTTTTCGGTTTTAATTTTTTGGCTCACCCCTACCACCAAATTACTCACAACCTGACCAAGGATACATCACTTAGCTTGTGACAAGTAGTAACCTTTTGTGTCAAAAGAGACTTTTTAACCTTAAGAAATAATTCAGCTGATGTGGTGCAAGAGCCACAAATCACCCTATTAAGTTAATTTGCTTCATAATTCATTTATTAGTGGTGAATTATGTTAAATAAGTACATGTTGTCTAGGATTTTCAGGTTCGCAGGTCAAATTTGATATGCTTTTTGGATGATCAAATGAGCTCTAGAATTAGTGTTTAGCTATGGTTGGATAGCCCACATGTTTATTTTGTAGTGAGCTGGATCTCAAGTTACGAGACATAAATCGAGAAAGGGTCAATATAAGTGTGGTTTTGCACGTTTTTGATTATGAGCTTCTTTGGGCAATCAAACGAAATACCGAAGGGCTAATATTTCGCAAGTTATTAGTGGACATCCCTAGCTTTTTTGCCTGTGAAGATAACCAAAAATTTGCTCCACTTGTGTTGGTTGAGGATGCTCCAAGTGAGGTATGTATAGACAGATTTCAGCTCTTGTAATTTAGCTGGAGGCATCCTTTTCTTCGTTTTGGTTTTACAACTATATAGATTTTCATGGGTTGTTTTTTCCTTGTAATTCTATTGGTTGTCTACAAGCTTGAAGAGGAGGCCAACCAACTATACATTGCCTTGAAACCTTTGTAAATTTTAAGATTTGGTGTTATAAAATCAATGAAACTTTTACTTGTTTCTCCCTCTAGAATCTCTTTTCTTTATCCGTTGGTTTGAGAGTGGTTATTAGGGTCATAGTTTTATATTGATCTTTGATGGCTAGGCAATTATGAGATTAAATGGTGCTATGTTCGTCTGAGTGGTGGCTTGACCTTTATCTGGTACATGTTTCTCTCTACTTCTTGATGATTTTGCTTCCATAGAGGAAAAATCCACAAAAATTTTGCCTGGTTCAGGTTTGATCTTCGCTTGGTCTTATAATCTTCGGAGTTGAGGTTTGATCCACTTCATTTAGTATAAGAGGAAAAGATCCTTATATGGGTGAGCTTCTAATCTTCAAACATTGTGTTTAATTTATTGCCTTCTTTCACGTTAGTTGCCAACATTATGTTTTAAGTTTCTTCATCTTACCTTCTCCTTTTCAGTTTGAAACCCCCCCCCCCCTAAAAAGAGCCCAAACATACTTCCGCTTAGACATAGCCTCAAAACCATAAAAGATTTCTGATAGGCCTTCAAGCGCACGTTGGTGTTGTAGCAAATTAAGGTCGATCCCAGAGAGACTAGGTTGATCTATTGGGTTATATTCTCTTAAGATATGCTAAGCGAATCCAAGTTTGATATTGAAACTAAATTAATCTAGTATCTAATCTAATGGATAAGTATTCAAGGAATTAAGCAAAATAAGCAATCACCTAATCCACGTATCAATCTGAAGCAAACGTCATGCCCATACAAGTCCAAGAGAGCTCACAACTCCTCATTAATGCTCACAAGCTGCATCAAAGGGGACTTGGCCCTTGTGCTGAATTGGAGCTTCAATTCCAACCTCATCCTAAACCTTTGGGATGTATTACTCTTCTATTTTGGGAAGGTCAAGGGGCCTTCTAAAGGGTTTAGTCCGTCAAAGTGAAGTTAAGCCCTCGGAGATAATAAAGAAGCCCTAAAACAGCAAGTCGTATGCTAACGGCAAAATTACCCGGTTTTAACCCGGTTTTGTGGGCTTATTTATGCAGGCTTAGAACGGGTTTAAAATGCTGCAAATACACTTTTTGGGAACCTTATTATGTCAGGTAAAAGGGCATAAAAAGAGTTCTAGGACAAGGCAATAGGTCATGAGTCAAGTGGAGCCTTTTCCCACATGCTGCAGTTTCTGCCCCAGCCTGCACATAGTTTGCTCCATATCTCCCAAACGGTAGCTCCAAATTTCCTGAAACTAGATTCACGTGAAAGTCGACTTCCTAAGCCTTCTAGGAAGGTCTATTTCATCATATTTGGCCAAGGAACCTAGGAGATATAGCTGTTTAAAGTTGACCTATGTAAATTGAAAAGTGCTAACAAAAAGTAAAAAGCACTTTTCAGCTTTTGTTTATTGTTTTTTGGTTCCCTTCTTTGCTTTATGGTTGTGTAAGGCCTTGTTTGCTGCATTCTTTAGCTTGTGTGAGGCTCTCCTATATAAGGGAAGCCTTAGGATGTGAGAAAAGGTTGTTGAATGTTAATACAAAGAAGCTAAAGCTTTCTCTTTCTCTCAAAATCTTAAGTTCTCTTTATCCTTCTCCAAGGTGGTGAGTCTTGAGTGGAATCCTTTATGGAATTGTGGGTGGCTTAGCCTTCAAACAATTCTTGGTGGATCCTTAGTCTTGATTGGTGGCCAAGCCTTTAAATCAAGTCATATCTTGTCACAGAGAGGAAATTTGCAACTAAACTCAAGCAATCTACATCCGGCCCATTAGCACACGCTCCATTTGGTATCAGAGCTAATCCAGGTTGGTGTTCTTGAGTTTATAACACATTTCCTTGCTTTGGGTTTCGTCCTTGTCAAGTTTTCCTTCACCCTTGTTATGAAAACCATAGTGAAGCTACACCTCTCTCTAGTTTGAACTTCTCAAAACAACCTTGACAAAACACCTTCTTAAGCTCACAAAACCTTAAAACCACACTTGCTTTCCCCCAAAAGACCTCCTTTACCCCTCAAGGAACCCCCACAAAACAGCCAAACACAAACCCCCACCAAAACCCCCACAAAATCAACCTACACAAAAACCGTGCAAACGGTCGAAGTGTGGCACGACCACACCGTGCGCACAAGCATGACCGTGCCACCACCAAAATTCTCCAGAAGACAAGTACGGTCACCCCGTGCCTCCCTGCACGACCGTGCCACCCCTTCCCCAGCCTGATTTCACATAGTGCCTCCCTAGCACGCCCATGCCTCCCCCTATCCGAGTCCTAACCTCTCCTATTCTCCTTTCCCACCTTTCACCATGTCTATTAAAGAAGATCCCTCAACTAGTTCTCCCCAACCGGTAAGGGTACCAAGGGGTATGAGCCTAGAACAAGCTCATATCATGAGACAAGACAATGCCATTCTAGCCTTGCAACAAAGTGTGAGGTAAATTAGTAGGCAACTTGAGCAAATAACCAACTAATTTATGGCCCTCCAAAGAGGCTGAAGAGTTCAGGAGCCTAGTGATGATGGAGATGAACAAGGCTTCTCTAGTGACTCAAGCATGGGAAGCAATCCAAGAAGGGAAGGTAGAAGACCTCCTATGAATGAGTTTAGGGACATCAAAGTGGAACCCCCAAAATTCAATGGCAACTTGAATCCCGATGAGTTCCTTGAATGGGTTCAAGCCTTGGACCGAATCTTCGAAGCTAAAGGCTATGATGATGAGAAGAGTTTCAAGATTGCTAGCCTCAAACTTAAAAGGTATGCCTCCTTGTGGTTTGAAAATGTCAAGAAGCAAAGGGCTAGAGAAGGAAAAAGGAAGATCAACTCATAGGAGAAGCTTAAGTCTCTCATGAACAAGAGATTTCTCCCCGAAAGCTACAAGTAAGACATATACAACCGACTATTCTCACTCAAGCAAAACAACATGAGTGTGGGTGAGTACATGAGGGAGTTTGAGCAACTCCTTTTGAGGGGAGGCATCCATGAACCCCAAGAGCAAACTGTGGCTAGGTTTCTCAATGGGTTAAGCCCTCTTATTGCAAGAAAGGTGGAACTTCAAACCTATTTCACCTTGGATGATGTCTTCAAGCTAGCTCTCAAAGTTGAGAAGAGAAAGAAGGAAAATAAGATCTTCAACAAGCCATTTCCAAGGGAGTAAGTAAGTTCGAAGCCCCCATTCAAGCCCTTCTTTCCTCCTAAACCCAAAGGTACTTCACGGGTTGACAAGGGCAAGACCATGGCACTTCCCACACCTAAAGAATTGCCTAAGAAACTTAAAGGCAAGAAGTGCTTTAAATGTCAAGGGTATGGACACTTCCAATATGATTGCCCCAACCGAAGGGTTATGACAATACAAGAAGTTGAGGAAGTAGATGCCCTATTGATGGAAACTCAAGAGGAAGCTCATGAGGAAGAATCGGACTCCATGGAAGAAGAGACTCAACTTGAGGCCGATGAAGCTGAGTTACTTGTCTTGAGGAGGGTTTTACACTCCCAAGACACTCCTTATGACAAAGCTCAAAGAGACATGATCTTTCACTCCCGGTGCACCATACAAGACAAGGTTTGCAACTTGATTATTGATGGAGGAAGTTGCACCAATGTGGCCTCTACCACACTTATTGAGAAGCTTAGCATTCCTACTATTTCACATCCCAAGCCTTACTCTCTCAAATGGCTCAATGATGGAGGTGACATTAAGGTATCTAAGTAAGCACTCATCTCTTTTTCAATTGGTAGAAAGTATAGAGACAATGTGCTTTGTGATGTGGTACCCATGAGTGCATGCCATATACTCTTGGGTCGGCCTTGGCAACTTAATAGACATGTTTTGCATGATGGGTTCAAGAGCACTTACTCTTTGGTCATTGATAAGGAAAAGATAGTCTTAAACCATTACCCCCAAACCAAACCCACAAATCAAAACCCGGGGTGGGAAGTGAGAAAAAGAGAGACCTTCTCATGTTGAGTGAAACACGAGTTGAGAGAGCTTTAAGCAAGGGTAAGCAAGTTCTAGCTTTACTCATGCTTGAAAGCAACAAAAGTGAGGAAGTGATTCCTTTACATCCCAAAATCATTCCCCTCATCTCACAATACAAAGATGTCTTCCCACAAGCCTCCCTCCAATCCGAGGCATTGAGCACCAAATTGACCTCATTCCCAGTGCCCCACTTCCAAACAAAGCGGCCTATAGATGCAACCCTCAACAGACCAAAGAACTTCAAAGGCAAGTTGATGAATTATTGGCTAGAGGTTATGTGAAGGAGAGCATGAGTCCTTGCTCGGTCCCGACTTTGTTAGTGCCCAAGAAGGATGGGTCGTACCGCATGTGTGTGGATAGTAGAGCCATAAACAACATCACCATCAAGTATAGGTACCCCATACCTAGGCTTGATGACATGCTTGATGAACTCCATGGTTCCTCTATCTTTTCCAAAATTGATCTAAGTAGTGGATATCACCAAATCCGCATGAGGGAAGGTGATGAGTGGAAAATGGCATTCAAGACAAAGGGTGGGCTTTATGAGTGGCTAGTGATGCCCTTTGGCATCTCCAATGCCCCTAGCACTTTTATGAGATTGATGAATGTGGTCTTGAGGCCTTTTCTTAGCGAATTTGTGGTGGTCTACTTTGATGATATCCTCATTTATTCAAAGAATCAAGAAGATCATCTACATCACTTGGAAGAGGTATTCATGGTTCTAAGGGCTCAAAAGCTCTTTGACAAACTAGAAAAATGTGAGTTCTTTGCACCCCAAGTCACCTTTTTGGGGTATGTTGTTTCTAGTGATGGCATCTCTATGGACCAATGCAAAGTGGAAGCTATCAAGTCATGGCCAACCCCCACCACTATTACCGAAGTTAGGAGTTTCCATGGCTTGGCATCTTTTTATAGGAGATTCATCAAGGGGTTTAGCACCCTCACGGTCCCCATCACCGAATGCATGAAGAAAGGTTCTTTTGAGTGGACCAAGGCCGCCTATGGTGCCTTTGAGAAACTCAAGTCTAAGTTATGTGAGGGCTCGGTGTTAGCCCTTCCCGACTTGAACAAGCTCTTTGAAGTTGATTGTGATGCAAGTGGAGTTGGCACAGGGGCTGTCCTTATGCAAGATCTACGCCCCATTGCATATTTTAGTGAAAAGCTCAACAGTTCAAGGAAGAATTACTCAACATATGACAAAGAGTTCTATGCATTGGTAAGAGCTCTTGATCATTGGTTTCATTACTTAAGGCCAAAGCAATTTGTACTCCATTCGGACCATGAGGCATTGAAGTATTTGAACGGCCAACACAAACTCAATCCAAGGCATGCTAAATGGGTTGAGTTCATGCAAAGTTTCTCATTTGTGGCCAAGCATAAAAAGGGGAGTATCAATGTGGTTGCGGATGCTCTTTCAAGGCGGCATTCTCTACTAGTTGTGATGGAAGCAAGGGTCCTTGGCTTCCAATTCATCCGTGATAACTACCAAGAAGATGAGGATTTCAAGCCCTACCTCAATGATCAGGGGGATAATAAGCATGGCCCTTATATTCTTCAAGAGGGCTTCTTATTCAAAGGCAACAAGCTATGCATTCCAAAGGGTCCAATCCGAAAGCTTCTTGTCAAGGAAGTTCATGGAGGCGGTCTAGCCGGTCATTTTGGGATCAATAAGACCATTGATATGCTCAAGGAGCATTTTTATTGGCCAAGAATAGGAGGTGATGTTCATGAGGTAATCTCCAAGTGTCCTATTTGTCAAAAAGCCAAGAGTCAATTCCACCAAGGGTTGTACACTCCTTTGTCTATCCCTAATGGCCTATGGGAGGCTGTGAGCATGGAATTCATAATTGCTCTCCCAAGGACACAAAGAGGTAAAGATTCTATTATGGTGGTGGTGGAATATTTCTCAAAGATGGCTCACTTCATTCCATATGAGAAGACGGATGATGCATCTCACATAGCTTACCTCTACCTCAAAGAAGTTGTTAAGCTTCATGGCATCCCTAAGAGCATTGTGTCGAATCGAGACACAAAGTTTCTTAGCCACTTTTGGAGGTGTTTATGGAGGCTCCTTGGTACTAAGCTCTTGTATAGTACCTCCCACCATCCTCAAACCGATGGCCAAACCGAGGTCACTAACAAAACTCTTGTTACTTTGCTTAGAAGTTTGGTGAGTAAAAGCATTAAGGAGTGGGGCCTCAAGCTTCCCCATGCTGAATTTGCATACAATCGCACTCCTAGTTTTGCTACGACTCACTCTCCCTTCGAATCAAGTTATGGGATCAATCCTCTAACTCCCTAAAACTCATACCACTTCCACTTGAGTCTAGAGTGAGCTATGAGGCCGAGTAGAGGGCCAAAGAGATGAAGAAGCTTCACCAAGAGATTCGGGCCAAGATTGAGAACACAAATGAGATGTATAAGGCTAGGGCCAACAAGCACCGCAAAGCCATTACCTTCAAACCCGGGGACTTGGTATGGATACACTTGAGGAAGGAAAGATTCCCCTCTAGAAGGAAGAACAAGCTCATGCCAAGGAGTGATGGTCCATTTAAGGTCCTTGAAAGGATAAATGACAGTGCTTACAAGAGAGAGCTACCTGGGGACATGGGTATTTCCTCTACATTCAATGTGGGTGATCTCACACCCTATCTTGAGGATGAAGAAGAAGGTGATGATTTGAGGGCAAATCACATTCAAGAAGGGGAAGATGAAGCAAATGTCATGCCTATACAAGTCCAAGAGAACTCACAACTCCTCCTTAATGCTCACAAGCTACATCAAAGGGGACTTGGCCCTTGTGCTGAATTGGAACTTCAATTCCAACCTCATCCTAAACCTTTGGGATGTATTACTCTTCTATTTTGGGAAGGTCAAGGGGCCTTATAAAGGGTTTAGTCTACCAAAATGAAGTTAAACCCTTGGAGATAATAAAGAAGCCCTAAAACAGCAAGTCGCATGCTAACGACAAAATTACCCGGTTTTAACCCGGTTTTGTGGGCTTATTTATGCAAGCTTAGAATGGGTTTAAAATGCTAAAACCCAACTTTTTGGGAACCTTCTTATGTCAATTAAAAGGAAATAAAAAGATTTCTAGGCCAAGGCAATAGGTCATAGGTCAAGTGGAGCCTTTTCCCACATGTTGTAGTTTTTGCCCTAACCAGCACATACTGCACGTTTTGCCCCATATCTCCCAAACGGTAGCTCCAAATTGCCTGAAACTAGATTCATGTGAAATCTAACTTCCTAAGCTTTCTAGGACGGTCTATTTCATCAGATTTGGCCAAGGAACCTAGGAGATATAGCTATTTAAAGTTGACCTATGTAAACTGAAAAGTGCTAACAAAAAGTAAAAAACATTTTTCAGCTTTTGTTTGTTGCTTTTTGGTTCCCTTATTGGCTTTATGGTCATGTAAGGCCTTGTTTGCTGCATTCTTTAGCTTGTGTGAGGCTCTTTTATATAAGGGAAGCCTTAGGATGTGAGAAAAGGTTGTTGAATGTTAATACAAAGAAGCTAAAGCTTTCTCTTTCTCTCAAAATTTTAAGTTCTCTTTATCCTTCTCCAAGGTGGTGAGTCTTGAGTGGAATCCTTTATGGAATTGTGGGTGGCTTAGCCTTTAAACAATTCTTGGTGGATCCTTAGTCTTGATTGGTGGCCAAGCCTTTAAATCAAGTCATATCTTGTCACAAAGGGAAAATTTGCAACTAAGCTCAAGCAATCTACATTCGGCCCATTAGCACAC
This sequence comes from Selenicereus undatus, assembly GCA_017589665.1. Classification (NCBI taxonomy): domain Eukaryota; kingdom Viridiplantae; phylum Streptophyta; class Magnoliopsida; order Caryophyllales; family Cactaceae; genus Selenicereus; species Selenicereus undatus. The sequence continues at coordinate 47,183,605 of JACYFF010031956.1, forward strand.
GTTCCACAATCACGCACTTCTTCCTTAATTGGTTGTTTTAAAACCAATAATTGAATTATCACAACCCTCCTTCAAGGTGAATGTTGAACCAAAAATTTTGACAAATCATAAATTCTTGATATAGCATTTTTGTAGCTATTATGTCATAGTATAAAAGGCAAATAAAAGTGGATCCAGTTACATAGTAAAAAACATAAAAAATAAAGAAAAGGTGTATTATTTTTTTTGGCTACAAACGAATTTTTTTTATTAAAAAAAAGAAGCCAAAAAAGTCTCCAGCACCTTTCGTTGACTATTTAAGGAACCAAAAAAAGAACAACAACACTCAACTGTAAAAAGGAAATTTTGGGTAATAAAAAATGAGAGCAACACTCAATTTAGGTTGATTGTGTATGCTATCTCGGGTTATGCATGATATATACCCTGGTATACCATATCTTTTGCGAGTTTTTGGTCAATTTTTGTGGGCTCTTACGTCCTGGAATAATTCTTCATTAATTTTCATGACAAACTCGAATTCTCTTAGCCAATTTCTCCGAAATATCATCTACAACACCAAACTCGAGTGTAAAACGGGAAAATGAGTATACATTATTATATAATGCACGTAATTCTACCTAAAATGCAGCAAAGTAACCCTAAAATGATATACACGTTAAGCGCTTATCACTTTCACAACAAAATCACCAAATCCATGCCTAGTGGCTTGGCATGGTTACCTTGTGCTGGTTGGCACACCAGTGCCACCTCTTCAGTCACCAGTTTTTGTTCCAGCCTTGGCATAGTTTGCCTGTGCCTTTAGGCGTGGCTCCGTCACTCTTTTTCTTTCTCTTTTTGACCTCATCCACCAAATTCACCCATTATTTGGTTAGATCATGAATTGTAATGGTACTCTGTCTTCACCAAGATGACAAGAGATAAAACCATACTTGTTCTTCGAAATTAAGTAAGGAGGGTCTCGATTCAAATCGTATGTAGCAAAGGAGCTTATAAGCGAATCACCTTGTTTTGAAGGTGGTTTCGACCCAAATCTCTACTTGAGATGAGTTTAACCACTTGAGAATTGTATTAGGGTAATAAATTGTTCAGATGTAGGGGGTTTCATGATAGTCACCAAAAACTCGAAGGTGTTGCCTCTTAATGGTTTAGCTTAGAAGAAAAGAGCTCTTAAAAGGCAAGCCTAAAATAAAGACTTGGAGATGGTTCAAGTCATACGTAGATGTGAGGTGCCATCGAGATCTACTCTCTTTAAAACAACTCTTAGAGGAAGAAAAGATTGTTGTTCAAGAGGACTTCAAGGTTGTAGACAAAGTGTGTTCATCGAACCAGAAAAAGGAGAGCCCTCAGAAGATGAAGAGCCCATTTTGGTACGAGAGGAGAATGAGCCTATTTTGGGTTTTAGTGAAACAAGTAAGGAGGCTTGGCCATGGATGATGTACATTTCCAAGGGTGTCATTTTCATTCCTCATCCTCAACTTCATGGGAGGCAAGCTCCAAACAAATTCATGCACGGCAAGGCCCTTCTTTGGTCCCTCTATTTGAATTCCATGACAAAAGACACTTTATGGAGTTTTATTTAAACTTCAAAGTGCCTTATCCAAAGATGATGGGGGCTAATGTATATATGGTGATGGGGGCCATCTTCATAACCCTTCCAACCTTTGCCCCTCCATCGCCTTGATTTAAAATAAAGCAAATAAGTTAGGTAATCTTATTATGCTGGCTAAAGGATGAATAATTCATCCAAATTTTGTTTAAGCTTTGAAATTGCAGGGCAAAGGGTTCGTTCCAGCACTGACCCGTTTTTGTGAGCCAAATTCGACAAACATATTCATGGTTTAAGTCTGATATTTTTACATGGATTTGAAGTTCAAGATGTTAGATTTCTAAAAATACAAGTTTCATCCAATTTGGACTTCATTTGGTCGTTCAAATCAGCCTTTAATCTCAAGGTGTCAAAACTGCCCAGCATGGTCAGAATGTACTCAGTTTTGCAAGCTTAATTACCCAAACTTAAAGATGGGTTAATGGGCTGAAAACCCACTTTTTGGAACCCTTAATATGTCAGATTCCAAGGCATATAAAGAGTTCTAGGTTAAGTATTTAGCAAATAAGTCAATGGGAGACTTTTTCTAGAAGCAGCAGAATCTGTTCCAGTCTGTATATAGCTGCACATTTTGCATGATATCTCTCAAACGGCTAATCCAAATCACCTGCACGAGGATGCCCCTGAAATCTGACTTCAATAGCTTTCCAAAAAGTCCTTTTTCAGATCATTTGGACAACAAACCTAAGAGATATAGCCGTTTAAAGTTGAAGCTAGAATTCTGAAAAGTTGCTGACATAAAGCAAAACCATTTTTCAGCTTTTGTACTTCTTCTTTTTGGTCCCCCATGCCTATGCACGTCCATGTACTTGTGTTCCCTCCTCTTTTCAGCTTATTAAAGGCCTTCCCACTATATAAGGAAGCCTTGGGCTGCATTAGAGAGTAAGTTGAAGTTGAATTAAGTTTTGAGTTGTGAAAACTCTCTCAAACTCTCTCTAAAATTCCTAGTGTTATATCTTGGGTGTTGGCAACTCCAAGTGGGTCTCTAGGTCCTCTTAATTCAACTAAAAAGGTGATTTTAGTTGAAGGAAGAAGATTGCCCAAGTGTGCAAACCAAGGTGGGTTTTACATCACCCTTGCTAGTCCACTTGTTCTATCCTTGTTCTTGTGTTCTTTTTCAACTTTTCTACCCAAATGCATTCTTGATTCACTTTTGCAAATCTTTGCCTTAGTGAAGCTTGAATACATCAAGTGGTAAGATTGCCCAAGTGTGCAAACCAAGGTGGGTTTACATCACCCTTGCTAGTGGACTTGATTTATCTTGGTTCTTGATTGCATTTTTATCTTTCTTCCCATTGTATATGTTTGTGTGAGTTTGGACTCCCAAAAAAATATACATCAATTGGTATCAGAGCTTTGGCTACCCTCTTGGCCAAGCTTCCATCAACCAAACACATTCCCACAAAAACCCAAAAAATATACATCAATGGATGAGAGCTCTCTTAAAGCTCCCATTCTAAAGTATATGCCGCTAGCTCCTCAAGTTAAAGAAACCATACAAATTCAACTTCAAGCTCTAAATGATGAGATTATAGAGGCCCATGTTCAAGGTTAATTGGTTAGGGCCATGCTAAACGAAGACACTTAAGAGGTACCCTTTGAGATTGAGCAAGGTAGAAATGAATGCTCCTTTGAAGCTCCTACTAGGGTGGAGGAAACCATCCCACTTGTTCCTCAAGAAGATGAAGAGGACTTGAATGAAGATACTAAGGAGGTCAAAGTTCATCTTCCCTTCCTACCTCATCAAGGACCCACCCGTTTTCTAAAATTAGAGGTAGCTCACCATCCAATGACTTTGAGATAACTTTTGATGATTAGATTGGTGTTTCTAACCAGCTCATGAGTAGCGAAGGTTGTGGGCATGAGTTTCACATCAAGTTAGTCTTAACACCACTACATTCAGGAAGCATGAGGTTTTTAGCAATTTGGTGCTGTCGAGCTCAAATGGTTATATTACTGTCTCCTATCGAAATCCTTTTTAGTTTGAAGCCCCATACAAATACATTGTCTAGACATACTTTCTACTTCAAGAACTTCTTCATTGGAGAAAAAAAAGCCTGCTAAGAAGTCGAACACGACTCTTCCTATGATGGATTTCTCAAAGATGTAGTGTAGGTCGAATTTTGACACCATTATGGCCCACCTAGCAACCTTGGTACTTATAACTGGCTATTGAAACCAATGCCTTATCTAGTCCATTGATGCCACTACATGTACAGTATGGGTTAACATGTAATGCCTAAGCTATGTTAGATGCCCAAACTAAGGCGAGAGAGGTTTTCTTCAAAGGGGTGTAATGAGTTTTGTATTAAGGGAACTTTTCACTCACATAGTAGATGACCCTTTCCTCTCTTTCTATCTTTGGGCTACCATGGGGCCTATTGCCATGATCGTTGTCCTGAATAAAGAATGAGGGGAATGGTAGGCCGTGGGGGTGCCAACCCTAGTGGGTTGGATAAATACTTAATATTATTGAATGCCTCCTAACACTACTCTTCCCATTCTGGTTTCACCCCTTTCTTCAATTTCTTGAAGATAGACTCACACATTATGGTTGGCTTTGATATAAAGCGGCTGATGTACTGAAGGAGACCCATGAATCCCCATATTTCCTTCTTAGTCTTAGGTGGTGACATTTCCTGTATAACCTCGATCTTCAAAGGGTCAATCTGAATTCCCCTAAGGTTAATTACGTATCCTAACAAGTTCCTGTAGGTAACCCCAAATACAAACTTCTGCGGGTTTAGGCACATATTGTATTTTCTGAGTCTAGCAAAGAACCTCAAGAGGGTTGGAACATGTTCATCCCTTTCTTGGACTTTATGATCTTATTATCTATATATACCTCATCCTTCTTACGCATTATGTCATGTAATAAGGTAGTAGCCGTCCTTTAGTATGGAGCTTAAGCATTTTTTTAACCTGAATGGCATCACAGTGTTCTAATAGGTTTCCCAAGAGATCATAAAGGTAGTCTTTTCCATGTCTTCCTCTATCATTTTAACTTGGTTATAACTGGCACACTCATCCATAAAAGAGAAGAGAGCATGTTGAGCTGTGTTATCAATAAAAGTATCTATATAAGGTGAAAGAAAATCATATTTTGGACACCCCTATTAAGGTCCGTGAAATCTACAATCATTCTCAACCTTCCATCTTTGTTGGGAACCGGCACAATATTTTCTACCCATTGAGGGAAGTACACGACCCTAATGAACCATTGCCTCCAACTGTTTCTATACTTCTTCCTTTATTTTTAAGGCCCATTCTAGTTTCATCCTACATAGTTTTTGTTTTATTGGTTTGACATCCAGAGAGAGAGGAATTGTATACTCAATATATCTTGGTCTATGCCAGGAATGTCTTTGTAAGACCATTCAAAGACATAAATGAATTCGCTTAGGAGTTAAGTAAAGCTCTTAGCGATTTTTCTATTTTAAGCTCTTGGGGTTCTTCATGAGTCTATAAGTTAATTCATATTGTGTCTTCGATTATGAGAGTTCAATTTTCATGATCTTCCACTAGTTTGATTAACTATTTTGGTCTATATCTTCACTTTCAGTATTATTAGAGGCAAAGCATTCAAAGGAAGAAGAATGAGATGAGTCATAAGTGAAAGAGTTCATCTTATTGAAAGAAGAAAATAAAGAATTTGGGGAAACAAAACTGAAAACTGATGCTTAGAGTCTATCCTAGGCTTTCCTAAAATAGCCTTATGGCTACAGTAACCACATTTCCTTCCTACTCAGTTATCCAAGTCAATTGGTTGCAGCATTTGACAATGACTTCGGTGATGAAGTTTACAGTGTCAAAGTTGCCATTGGATATGACAAGGGATAAAATGGTAGTGAGGTCTTCTTGTTTTTAGTAATCTTGCCTAAACAAAATCTCAAAGGTATTGTTTGCAGCTAGATGGGTCTAATCTTGGGTGGATCAGTCCCTTTATATGGGATTATGTGCTTCCTTTTCTAATAGTTGATAGTCCTTGAATATCTCCAACCTGGGTACCCAGATTCCTTTCTATTTTATGTCCTAGGGTTTGGGAAAGCCATAAAAAGGAAAATTGTCTCCCTTGCGAAGGAGCTGCCCATTAAGAGTGAAGGGGGTAAGGCTTAACAATGTAGTACTTCTAGCATCCTTTTCTAGCAGTAACTTTTCATGCTTGTGCTTCTTGTCTTGCTTATCCACTCTTTAAGATTGGGCTAATAGGCTAACCCGAACTTATAATCCTCCTTTTGGGTTAAGGGAAAGGTAGTCCAACCTTGTACTTTTTGGCCCATAGCCATCCCTGAGGAGTATCCTCATGTTTTAAGGAAGGAATTCACATTTTAGTTTGAATAGGGATCGAAGTCAAAAGGGGCTTGGTCCTTCTCTAAGACTGCCACTGTTTCAAAGTTATAAATTCCTTGTCATCATGATCATGCCCTATTTTTGACACTGACCCCTTATTAGTGATGGCAGCACACAAGTTCTCCCCTTCAATAGTGATCACCTATCCTTTTTTCAGCTTCTTTACTTTCTCGTGTAGGATAGATGGAACTTCTTGGTGTTCATGAAGCCATGGTTTGCCCAAGAGCAAGTTAAAGGTAGTTGGAGTGTCTAGCACTTGGAATTCTACATTCCTTTTAACATTGCCTACATTAATAGGGAAGAGGATGGTGCCCGACACTAGTCTTTTTGGGTTATCATATGCTTTTAGATGAGTTGAAGGTGTTGAGAGTTGGTTTTCCTTGATTTCCACCCTTTTAGCCTTTCTTCAAGGCCAAACATTCACAACTGACCCATTGTTGACCAGGGTAGGTGGTATGTGCTTTTGAAGGCAGATCACTATAAGGTAGAGGGCATTATTGTGCGTTAGAGCCCTTGGTGTAAGATAGGGGTGGAGCTATGTGGGTGCAAAAAGTGTTCAATTGACACCCCAACTTTTTGGGAGAAAAAATTTAAATGTTGAAATTTTTGGGAAAAAAGAAAACATATATATATATTATTTAGTTTGAGTGCACAATAGTTATGTGGTTTTTATTAAGATATAAACTGTCAGCTATATATTTTCAAGTTTGGTTAAATGACAACAAGCGTGTAGTGCTTGCCTGGTGTGAGGTGCTTGGATTTTGCTTAGGTTGGATTGGTTATATGTTCGAGCCTTGGTAACGACAATTGTTTGACTTTTTTAAAATTAATATACATAATGTTTTTACTGTTGTGTTGACATTAACTTAGAAAAAGAATAGTATAAAAAACTTTATCTCCAGAGCCAAAATCAAGGGCAAAAATATTTCTTTTTTAGTTTATGATTATTTTTTGCAAACTATTGCATCTACTTTAGCAATTTCATTCAAATTTGTGTCCAATAGTTATGTCAATTTATAATTATTCTTTGTAAATTATTGTATCTAATTTAACGATTCTAGTCAAATTTGTGTCTGACAATTATGTTATACCATTTTAGAAATAGTCAAATGAGAGTTAATTTTGATAAACTTGTGAATAAAATCTAATGTGGGAGCTTGAAGATTCAATTTGGTAAAATTGAGTTCTCTTGTAGGTTTAGTGCAACATTATGGTTATGTTATGTTATAAAAAAGTTAAAGAAAATGCATTAAAAAATTAGAGTGCAAAATTAGATGAATATGAGTTGCACTGTATAGTATAGTTCGACACCCCAATATTTAGACCCTGGCTCCACCACTGGTGGAAGATCTCCATTGTTAAAGGTTGTAATGCCTTTACCTACAGTGATTGAAGCTATCATTTGCTCAGGCATGGCTTCAAGAGATAAGTCGATCTAACTCAGTTCACTTGTTTGGAGTTGCCTATGCTTTTGAGAAGCCACTATGAGTTTTCAAATAGTTACTTCTGTGTTAAGTTTCTTTAATTGTTTAAGTATAGGATCTTCTTCTTGGACTGGCACCCATTTCCTTTTCCAGGGCCTATTGTGGGCCTTGTTAGACTTCGTCCAGCTTTTGTGAGGTGTCGCACCTTAGCTTGCTGTTCCCCTCCCCTAGAGAAGTCATTTTCTTCATTTTCTCCCTAGAAATCATCATCACTTACTTCAGCAAACCAATAACCTCCCTGAGTTTTATATACATCTTCCTTATTGCTTTCCTATAAGCCATGAACTTCTAAATACTGTGTGGGTATTCAAGCCTTCAGCTTTGGCTTTAGCTTTGGCCTATGAATGCCTTGTTATATGCGGATGGTCCCATTCCTTTTTTAGATTGTCTCTAATAGTAAAGATACTTTCATGGTCCTTGAGTAGATTTTTTATCATTGTTGGGCTTTTGAGTTGCTTTTGGCAAAGGGAGTTGCCTTGACCTAAACATCCTTCCTAGCCTATTTTTAAAAGTCAACAGTTCTCTGTGCCATGTCCCCAAGCTTAATGGTATTGACAGTATTTTGTTGGATCAACAACTTGGACTACCTAATAACTTTAGTTTCTGGCTTGATCTCAGCAAGATTGATCTTTCCTTTGGCCAGTAATTGTTACATAGCTTGAGTATAGGTGGCTTCTATGGGGACTACTCAGTGTAGTGATTTATCACATGTACTTCTTAAAGCTACTAGCCTTCTTGCCTTTGTTATGGTAGTTGTCTTTCCAATTGTTACCAATCTTTGTAGGTTCTTCTTTGGCCAATTTTTCTTCTGCAAGCATATCTGCATCCCCTAATGTAGTGAAATTTTCAAATGGCGTGACCTACAACTACTGCATATATGCAGGTTGGAGATTCTTAATGAACAATCTCACTTGATCAACTTCTGAAGGTCGGTCCACCATGTGAGCAACCTTTGTCCTCCATGTAGTAAGGTAGTAAAAAAACCCTTCCTTTTCTTCTTGCTTGATTAGTTCGAAGTTCTTAAGTGTGATTGGAGGTCAACATTTTATGAATACTGACGTATGAACTCTTTACAAACCTCATCCTAATTCATGAACCTTCAATAAGCCTCCAACGTTATACCACCTCATCACATCTTTGTCAAAGGTCCAACGAAATAGGATTTACAAGATGTCCTCGTCAATCTGCTTTAGACTTCTTGCACTAACAAAGTTCTGCATATGATGGTGAGGATTTTCAGTTCCATGGAACTTGATGTCCGACATGGTGAATTTTGGGGGTAACTTCCCTTTTGGGATTACAGTGTATCTCGCATAGTTGTTAAAGTCGTTGTTAAACAAGGAAGATTCCTTGAGCAGCTATTTTATATGATTTACTTATGAATAGGTTTGAGGAGCGCTCTTTCCCCACTTCTTCCTTATTATCTGCTCTCCCTTTCTATCACCTTTCCTCTCTTACTTGAGAGGCTACTGGTTATTCTCCCTTTATTTCTCGGTAAGGTTTTGAAGTGTGGTATCCATCATCTCCATTTTATTTGCACTCTCTTGCAATCTAGTTAGCATTCTTTCCATCATCTTCATGAGTTGAGCTATCTAATTGTTTATAGCCATTGGAATTGGTGAGGAATTGGACCTTGATTTAGATTTGGATTTGAATTTTGACTTTAGCATGACTGATGGAGTTTCCTTGCACTCTTCTTAAGACAGAAGCCTCTTGGTTTGTGGATTTTGCTCGTGTACCCTCCCAGTCTTCCATATCCTAGTTGATTAACAAAGAGTGCTCATGACTAGCTCATCTTAATACCTTCAAAAGAACATTAAGACCTTCGAATGAACTATACCAAATCATGAACTAAAACCTAAGGCTTAAGGGCATAGGAAACTAACTCTATGCTATGAATGCAAACCAAATATGGGTTGAGGTGAAAGAAACTAAACTGGACCCCCTGCCTAGATTCTACCCATGTTCCATGCTAGGCCTTAGGGTGATTGCTCTACTTTCACTAGACACTGACTCATGCGCAGACTCCCTTGATGCCAGCTGGGCTCATAAGCACCTAAGTTCTAACCATTCTTCTAAATGCTAGGCAATATGTGAACTTTTTTTTTGAGAAAACTTGATCAAGTTCCCCATTCTTTTTTTGTTCCTCCAAATTGAGACCACTGCTATGACTCTTATAAACTGATATAGATGAAGAACTCATTTTGGTTTTGAGTCAAGAGCTGTTAAAGCTCAATTGGCCTAAAAATCAATACATACTGTTTAGGGCTAGTGGTAATTGGGTTAGATAAAAACACATTTGCGCACACAAATGAGTTCCACCATGAGCTAGAGTTCTATGTTACAAGGGGTTTACTCATGACTCCAATGCTTTGTATGTCGTCCATGAGGAATATATCAAGACTAGAAAGTTTGGTTGCTTCCGTGTATCATGTGGACTAGGAAACTGTGTCACGAGTGGATAGAGCAAATGCATGCTTAGTTGAAGGTCTAATGGACACACCGACTTAACTAGTTGATTGCTTGAGGGGGTAATAGCAAGGTTTAATCTAGAGGCACTATTAATCCAATACAGTAGCACCTTTTAAAGCAAGAATGCCTAATGCAAGTGTGACTAGAAAATAATTTCCTGTATTGAATTTCAAATCTCATCCTCTTTTCCCTTTTATTTTAAAAAATACTTCCACAGTTGAGTCACCACAGTAACGATCACACCCCAAGGTTCATACTCTTGGGTGCAGTTCCCCCATGAATGGTTTGACTTGCTTGCTAGGTATAAGAATTGAAAACTGAATTTTAGCTTTAATTAAGTTTTTTATTAGATCATGGCATAATAATGGTCTGGGTGAAAAAATTGGGTCAAAGTCTTGATCTAGGAACATGACTAGTTTCCTTGGCCAAAACCAGGTCCAGTTATTGGTCAGGTATCAAACAACACTGGCTGTCTGATCCAGAAATCTGGGCAGTAGCTTTATCTAGAAACTCAGCCAGTTTCCCAGACTAAATGTGGGCCTAGTTTTTAGTCCAGATAGTAGCACTATTTTAGATCCGGATCCTATTCTATCTCAATCCGAAATAAAAAAGTAAGATAAAAGTAGCAAAGTTAATTAATAGAGTCGCCAGTGAACTTTAGGAGAAACTTACAAACCAAATTCAGTTGTTGAAATGAGTGATACCGAAGGTACTCCAAAGGCTCAATAGGCTAATATGACCCATAAACCTAAGGGACATAGAAAATGTAACGCCCCAAATTAAACATGTTTCACTGTTTATATTCTCCTTAATAAATCACTTAATTGTAATATGATAAATCTAATGATAGGGGCGTTACCGCCGTCCCACAGGACAAGGCTTGAAGTATGTGTCCTGGCATAACATAGTTAAGCATAACCTCAACCATACACACTCACACATGACCATGCATTCACAATAAAGTGTTAACAAATGTAAGGTTTATAAACCATAGTAAGATAATTCACCATATAATCTACATCCTCATACACTGAAGAATTCAAAATACTGCTTTAATTAAAGTATGCATAACTGTATCACCGCTGATTCATACAGATTTTCTTGCACAACTTATTCTCTTCCGCTGCTTTGCTAGCATGAGGGCAATTCTCTGAGCATTCGCCTAAAACAAAACATGAAAAATATTTCGAACTGTGAGCCGAAGCTCGATATATGCATTCTTGAATTGTTAAATGATCATTGAAACACTGATTGGGCCTAATTTGCAATTCATTTTAAGTTAAAACAGTGAATGAGATGATGTAAAACTGCATTGCCAATTGTTGTTTGATAGTGAACCCCTTGATACTGTTATGATCTATGGATAGGTGTACACCTGCCAAGCCGATCGGGGACCTGGCCTGAAGTCGCGCGAGTAACTGAAGGCTGAATGCCCTATAGATGATAACTGGCGGGGTCACTAATTAATTGATAAATCACTATGTAAACTGATTCATTGACGAACTTACCAAACATGATACCTTGATAAATGAACTCTGATTTCTAAAGATACAAGCAATGGACGTACCTGAAGTCTTTAAAATGATATTTCACTTGATAATACTTATGCACAATGGAAACGATAGACTAGGCCCCGATTCTGCTAAAGAAATATAATTATAGGTAAATGCAGTTAGTAAACAATATTTACTCCCAAAATTTGTAACTTTAATGGAAATTGATTAATTAAAGAGCTTTCACAAATCCAATCATTCAATATAAGATAAGTTACAACAAAATGATTTGAAAAATAAATCAATTAGGGTTATTGAACTTGAAATACAACAAACTGAAACAAAATAGACTAAATTGGAATGATTGAGGTGATAATGAAAAGATTTTAATTGATATAAATGAAATATGGGTTTCTGATATTTCTGAAATGGATAATAGAAGGTTCAATGCCACGAGGGGTGTTGTGAGGTTCATAAAAGCTCAAATAATCCCAATTGAGTCCAATAGACACTGATTTGAGTCATTACTATGCCCACTTCTCAAATTTCATTTTCATGCTCATTTAACTCAGTTTTCCAACCCAAGTAAGCTTTTATACATAATCAAACTTGTTGAACTCACTACACTTCGTAATTTCCTTGCAATACCCATAATTATATAGAAACTTCTGAAAATACTTCCAAATGCCACGATTTCTGTATTCACTCATGTTACCGTTTGATGGTTTGTATTAGAAAATTCATATCTTTCACTCTCGACCTCCAAATAAGATGTAAAACCCCAATATGAAAAAGCTTATAATGTCCATTAAAACTTGTATTAATGACACAAAACATGATTCACATAGTAGGGTCCCTCAAATTGTGCTAGAACACAACCATGCACAACTTCGGTCCAATTTGCGCAGCGTAGCAAAATGACCATAATGTTTTCCACAGAACTCGGATTAAGGTGATTCAAAAGGCATGTGAAAGATAACTCATTGATCTATCCACACACCAAAAATCACAAATTTGTAATGAGCCAATCAATACCAGTTTTGTTTCGTAAAGTCCACTGTTCAAAACTGCTCCCAATTTCGATGTATTCTGTGCAGTCTTTATTAAACTGGCCATAACTTTGTCTACACAGCTTGGAATTAAGTAATTCCAAAGCCCATTGAAATATAACGTATTTAGGTATCTTCACACCAAAAATCATAATTTTTCCATGTCCCACAAAATACCAGCTTTTTTCCAAAGTCACCCCTGTTTTGGGTCCGTTTATAGCATAACAACCCTTATTTGCAAGCTCTTCTTGACATAACCACCCGTTAAAATCACTCTTTAAGTTATATAAATCAGCATGAACATCTTGATATTCATTACCAATGCCAAAGATCACAAAATCTCATTTAGAACAATCAGAATCCATCATTACACCCTAAACTTGCATGAACATGAACAACTTCAAACATCACTTACTTTCAAGCATAATCCAACCATTAAAACATCAAAATAACTCTTATTTATATCAATATAAATGATCCACAATCAAATCCAACATAAAAATCCAAAATGAATTTGATTAGGCTAGACTTTTACCTTGCTTAGTGCTTAAAAGGAAGAGATGGAGGTGTTGCTTGATGTGGGAGGTGTTTGGGTGGTGGAAGGTGGTTGATGGGGTGGTCGGCGGGTGACTGGAGGTGGCGGCAGCCACCAAAACAATGGTGGCAGGGAGGGTTAGCCACGGGGTAGGAGGAGGAGGGAAAAGCAGAAGCAAAGCTTGATATTTTGTGATCTGGTGTTTACTTGGATGAAAACCACTCCAATATACTTGGCTGAGAATTAAGCACAAAAAAAATCACCTTTTACTAATGATAATTAAGTCTTAATGACAGTAATTAGATAAGCAAATGGGTTAGGAACTTGTTGGGTCGAAATTGGGCTTAAATGAGCTCAGGTTCGGAAAAAAAAAAATCAAACCGGGTGCAATCAATTTAATTTTTTTTTTCCGAAGCTCGAAATGAAATGTGATGTCATGAAAAATAATGTAATCTTTTAAATCATAATTATCGAGGTCTACTACCAATTTTTCTGAAATTAGTGCAGTAAATGAAACTTAAATTGTCAAGTGCGGCCCAAAATTAAATTCTCCAAACCGGAATCATTAAATGAGAAAAATAAATGTGAAAATTAATAACACGACTTCATTAAATAAATGAACATTATTTAGGGTCGGGCTATTACAGAAAAGGACATTAAATTCACCTCAAAAAGGTTTTTGAAAGGCCCCCAAATAATCCCTAGTGTGGGGACCATCCGACTCCATAGGCTCAAACTGAAAATCCAGATTTGAGGTAAAGGTACGATATCGTGATCGAATGCATCACAAAATCACCCATCATCATCGATGACCTATACTAACCAATATGTGAAACTCAAATCTAATTACACTTAAAATATTAAACATATAGTGCATTAGAATTTGTAATTCAGATAATAGAATCCAAAGTACAATGCTAGTATAAGGATTTTGAAGGAAACGAATCAAAATATTACATTGAGCGGGGATAAAACTAGCTAAAAATTACATATTTATCAACCCTAAAATTAAATAAATTAAAAAGAAGGAAAGTAGAGACAAAGAATAAGGGGAAGATTTGATCTTGCCTGCAAGATGACTGGCCTAATTCACCTGGGAACCCAATAAAAGAAAACTCCATTAGGCATTTCTTGAGTGTCGTTTATTTCCATTGAAAATTCCTCTCTTAAAATTTTGAGCCCATTGCTAGTATTTCTTTTTAACTTTTCTGATCCTTCACTCGGATTTTTCCATTCTATTTAACCCTAGGGGCAACCCCCTTTTTTTATAGCACTCAAAATATGTGAAATTAGCTAAGAAAAAGGATTCTCACTTCAACTCCAAGTAGACTTAATTCGAATAAGTGGTATGTTGTGATTTTCCGTAAGTATACGGTTATCGTTGTAATACTAACGGGTGTCGATCCTTAGAGATGGTGTATGAGATTAGGTCGCTTTAGAAGGATAAATCTTCTATGCTAAAATAGACCAAAGCAAATGACATGTTGTAAATCTATCATGCTAACTTCAAAAATAATACTGAAGGAAAATTGGAAAGTTTTCAAACATCAACATGCACAATAATTGGATTAGAAACCACCTATAAGTATAATATTATTGAACCAACACTCTATGCAAATCCAAACTATGTAGAATTGCTAATCCACGCACCAGTAAAGGAAAAAAAAAGAAGAGGAACAAAGGCAACAACCTTCTTCAAGCAAACGCAGGGCTAAACTAGAAAAAATTGCTCGCAATTTCGTTTAACAAAACCAAAATTTGCACTTGGACTTACTGAATCGAAGCAAATTACACAAAACTTGATAGTTTAGAATGAGATCTAACAAAGGGAATGAAAGAGAATAAAACTAAAAGAACTCTGCTCTGCTCCTCCTCTCTCACTGCTGCTTGAGCCTATAAGAACACAACCCCGATTACCTCTTTAGCATCCCCCTCTTCATCTTGTAACCGTTGCTTTTATGATGGTGATGATGAATCAATAAATGGTTTGGAGAGAGAGAGGGTGAAACGACTATGGAAGTTGAACCAATGTCGGGCTTCAATTATTGCGGTTGATGATGGTGGAAGATGGAGAGCCTGCTTTGTGGTTATGGAGAGGAAGTTGAAGGGCCCCTGTCTGGCTTCTTTTCTTATTTGAGCTCATTATTTATTTCTTTCCCATGTTTTCTTCCTATTCCTACAAAATAAACAAACACATATTAAAATCCAATTTAATATTTTATTTTGAGCAAATATTAGAAAATAAAAGGGGTATAAAATATCATAATTTTAGGTTGAACAAATACCCCCATACCTAAGTTTTGCTCGCCCTCGAGTAAAACAAAACTAAAAATCCTAGAAAAAGAAAACAAAATCCTAACTCACTTTCGTAGGAATCACGGTTGCACTTAGCACGTGCAACAAGCCCTTGAAACCACTAGGTTACCCCAGTGGACGAGGAAGGTCTCGTGAGGGTTTGCAGAAGATGTACCCACAAAATCTATAAAAGAAAACATAAATAGAAAATCGAAAATCTTTTTGGGTTTTGTTTTCAAAAATTAATATGTACAAAACTGGGAACAAATATGCACTGATTCTAATAAGCTAAATCAACCATGTAGCAAAGATGTTGGCCTGCATATAAACATATTGTACATATGAAGGCTCTTTACCCCATGAATGACATTGAAGCACTAACTTTTCATCCAACTTATACACTAAAGCTTTGAATCCTTCCCTGTGCTTGTGTGCATGTGTCTCATCATCCTAAGGTTTATGTTTCCAAAATCAAACTCAACCTCATTTGATTAACAGAGGAAGCAAGCTTTCCCAGTAGCAATATTGCCTCAAAGGGTAACACCCAGTAGCGCATGCCTCAAAGGGATACTTGTCATTCCAAATTTCATTTCATTTCCTTTTTCTATTCTATTTTCTCTTTTTTCTTTTTCTTTTTTTTTGTTCAGTTTTTTTTTCTTTTTCATTTTTTTTCTTTAACAAGTGGGAGAGCCGACAATAAAAAACTAAAACCTTAAGACAATGAGGATGATATACGTAGGGATTGAATTACACAGCGATAATGAGCAAATGGGGTTAGAATAAGGGCTAAGAATGGCACACCGAGGATTGAGACCTAACATGCACATCATGCATATATACAAGATAAAAATCAAGGTACAGGGGATTTAAGCTAATTAGAAAAGTACAAAGGTTCCCCAAAAACAAAACAAAATCTTTTTGGCTTTTCTTTTTTTTTTGGTTTCAATTTTTTTTTTCAATGTTTTAGTAAATGTTTTTTTCAAAGTTTCCCCACCCCTACACCTAAATCTCACAATGTCCTCATTGGGAGTGAAAAGAAACAACAAACACAATCAAAAAGAAAAATAAATATATACAAAAGGAAAAAGAGACTCAAAAAAGAAAGAAAAAGACAAGACTCGAAAACTCAAAAAGAAAACAATAAAAATAAAACAAGGCAACAAATATATATACAAACGAAAACAAAATAAAAAGAAGAGATAAAGAGAAACGTGTATACCAGGTTAGGTGCAGAATTACACCTAAGCTATGCCTCCAGATATTTTCTCAGATAGAGGCCTATGGAGCATCAGCCACTCCATATCAAAAGCAACATCGCTACTTAAATCAAAACTTGCTAGAGCACGAAGTAGCTTGTCAAATACAGAAGACCAACCCTCGATAAAATTAAGACCATCAACATGTGAGAGTTGGTACCAAATAGAGTACATCCACCATAAAAATGCAGCACAAGTAAGGGCCCGTTTCAATTTGTCAAATGTATGG
This sequence comes from Selenicereus undatus, assembly GCA_017589665.1. Lineage (NCBI taxonomy): Eukaryota > Viridiplantae > Streptophyta > Magnoliopsida > Caryophyllales > Cactaceae > Selenicereus > Selenicereus undatus. The sequence continues at coordinate 47,200,374 of JACYFF010031956.1, forward strand.
TCCCAAACATCAAACAAGCAGATGGAATGCAAACTAGCCAGTTGGTGGGTCATTGGCCTAAAAATTGGATTATCATGAATGAACCGTCTAGGCAAAGCAAAGGGTCCTAAATCCACAAGTCCTTTAAGGTCAATATGCGCAAGAGTCTGGCCTAAATCAAATGTCTCAGTGCCAATGTTCTCAGACTCAACAAATTCAGGCTTGCAGTTTCTAAGAAAAATGTTAGTTGGAATGGGTTCAAAAGAAAAATATTCGTATTCAGCACACAAATCCACATGCAAATCCACGTTGGCATCAAAACAAAATGAGTCATATTCAACAGGAAATGACTCATAAGGTATTAAAGGGTTAAAAGAGAATGATTCATATTCAACACAAAAACCCTCATCAAGACTTACAGTAACATCAAACCCACATGAAAATAGATTCATACTCCACAGACAAAATATCATCATCAAAGTCCAAAGTGGTGGGTTCAATGTCCTTTTCACGTGACTCCTGTGAAATAGCATTTGAGTCATCATGAAGCTCAACTACAGATGGGATGCTCATATCTAACTCACCAGTATGCTCAGACTCCTGACCCTCCTCAGACTTAGAAGATTCATAAAAAATGGTGGGTGGGTCGGCATAAACTATGATGTTTTCAGTGACATCCATACGGGAGGTAGTGTGGGGTGCAAGGTCAGGTGAGAGAGACATAGGGAGGACATCCTCTTGTTCTAAACTAGGCAAAGGCTGGGCATCATACAAATGAGGCCTAGATTGATAAGAGGGCTCAAAATCAACAGAAAGACTAACTTCAGGTTTAGGAGATCCTAAATTAGAGTCAGACTCATTACATTGCTCCCTATTCTGATTAAAACAGTGAGAATATTTAGTAATTCTTGCTTTCATGGTCTCTACCATTTTATTAGTCAATTCATTTAACCTTTTTTCCATACTTGCATAATTAGCATCAAAATCACGATAAGGGCAAATATAAGCAGCATGATCAGAAGACTTGCAGTAATCACACAAAACAGGAGGCACATAAGCATGAGAGGAGTCATAGAAGTCCTGGTGGTAAGGATGATCATGAAAAGCAGACTCATGAGTTGGGTATCCTAAAGTCCATCTAGCTTGTTCAAACTCATAATTATCCCAAGCTAAATTTTCAAAGAAATCCCAAATCTCATCTTGAGTTCTAGTTAATAATCCCAGTAGACCCCAAGGATAAATAGACTCAACATGACCATGAAATTAAGAATTTAGACCCACAACAATGACCTCACAATTTTTCCATTTCTCAAAATTGTGATTCAATTGAGCATGATAAGCATGAAGCCTAGACAGATAATTCGAGAAAGGTTCATGCTCAAGTTGTGGGAAATTAAACACTGACATTCTCTTTTCCCTTTTTTTTCAATTTTCAAAATTTTTCAATTTTTAGGATTTTCAATTTTTTAAATTTTTTTTAAAGGGAAGAAAAATGAAAATGACTCTAGGACACTAATTACAAATTCATGATTAAAGCAAAAACAAGAGATTCAAATAATTAAAGGAGCGAAGCAAAATAAACTAACAAAAAGAAAACTATATTACCAAAAGACTCAATCAGCAAGAAATGACCAAATACACAAAATAGAAAATAAGCACAATACTTGAGCATCATTCCTTTTGATTTTTATTTGAACTACAAAAACAGAAAATAGAAAATAAACTAAAACCTAAACAAAAGCAAAAAAACAAAATAAAAACAACAAATCAAACTCCAAATCATAACTATATACACAGAAAATTCAACATAATCACAAGACACATGGATATATTTTTTTCAATTTTTTGTTCTGTTCCAGAACTGTGCAGAAAATTCCAAACAGAATATTAGTTCCAAAATTCACAGAAAATTCCACACAGTCCTAAAAATTCCATAAAAATTCACATAGCCTCTAAAAATCATGCCGAATCTAAGAAAAATATCAAAACAAGCACAGTCAAACTGGAACTATGCCAAAAAATTCGAACAGAAGCTGAAAATAATAAAAAATGCACTGTTTGTTTTTTTTTTCCTTTTGTGTTTCCTGCACAAACACCAAATGGATTAGTATCTATATTTTTTCCAGCAGGAAATAATAAATAGAACTCAAAATGAAACTAATCTAAACCAAAAATCAAAATACGAACCGAATTCGACAAGTGAAACTAATCTAAACTAATAAAGACTCAATCGAAACCAAAAAATAAAACTCCAAAATAAAACTCAAACTTCAAAGTGAAAACAAATCAAACGAACTTGACTCAAAGGACTCGAATAAAGAGCAACCTAATTCCACAAACTCATCCCTGACAACGACGCCAAATACTTGTTGTGATTTTTCGCAAGTATACGGTTATCGTTGTAACACTAACGGGTGTCGATCCTCAGAGATGGTGTATGAGATTAGGTCGCTTTAGAAGGATAAATCTTCTATGCTAAAATAGACCAAAGCAAATGACATGTTGTAAATCTATCATGCTAACTTCAAAAATAATGCTGAAGGAAAATTGGAAAATTTTCAAACATCAACAATAATTGGATTAGAAACCACCAATAAGTATAATATTATTGAACCAACACTCTATGCAAATCCAAACTACGTAGAATTGCTAATCCACGCACCAGGAAAGGAAAAAAGAGAAGAGGAACAAAGGCAACAACCTTCTTCAAGCAAACGCTGGGCTAAACTAGAAACAATTGCTCGCAATTTCGTTTAACAAAACCAAAATTTGCACTTGGACTTACTGAATCGAAGCCAATTACACAAAACGTGATAGTTTAGAATGAGATCTAAAAAAGGGAATGAAAGAGAATAAAACTAAAAGAACTCTGCTCTGCTCCTCCTCTCTCACTGCTGCTTGAGCCTATAAGAACACAACCCCGATTACCTCTTTAGCATCCCCCTCTTCATCTTGTAACCGTTGCTTTGATGATGGTGATGATGAATCAATAAATGGTTTGGAGAGAGAGAGGGTGAAACGGCTATGGAAGTTGAACCAATGCCGGGCTTCAATTATGGCAGTTGATGATGGAGGAAGATGGAGAGCCTGCTTTGTGGTTATGGAGAGGAAGTTGAAGGGCCCCTGTCTGGCTTCTTTTCTTATTTGAGCTCATTATTTATTTCTTTCCCATGTTTTCTTCCTATTCCTACAAAATAAACAAACATATATTAAAATCCAATTTAATATTTTATTTTGAGCAAATATTAGATAATAAAAGGGGTATAAAATATCATAATTTTAGGTTGAACATGGTATATTCTAATCAAACTCTAACAAAAGAGTTTGACTTGGTTAAGGTGAGGTGGGTCCCGAGGGATTCTTAGGTATTAGGCTGTGTGTTTCTTTTGTTCTTTTTCATCTCTGTTTTTTTTGAACTCTAAATTTGTGATTTATTTTGCTACACCCCAAATGCTTAGGTTAGGCATAATTTTTATCATCGAGAATTTTATAAAATTAAAAATGTTATGTTTAAACCTCTATAGAGCTTGAAATTAAACAGAAAACGATGGGTGAAGCGTGGGCTCGACCAACGATACTTAATGACATCTTTTACCCACCTAAGACCACTGAACCATGGTGAAATCCATTAACCAAATAAACATATAAACCCTTAATGATGAGTCCCACATGTTAATGAAGATTGATCTCCCCAAAGATAATCTCAGAGAGTGAAAAACCCAAAATCTTCTAGTGACTAAATCATGTTGAGAAAAATTAAACAAAAGTAATAAATCAACCCACTTTTTAATCTTCTAAAGTGAAGGCACCAAGGATTAAACTAAAGGGATTAAATCAACTTTACCAAGGTCCTTAGAGAGATAAAGAAATTTGAGATCTTGAGAAAATACTAAGCGTTAAGTTGTCATATCATTAATCGAAGTCCGAAGAATATTTTAAGGATCAATCAAATAAACAAAAGAGTACCCCCTTCCCCAAGTCATACACTAACCAATACAATTACAAAGAAATTAAACAATCAAATTCTAACTAGTGGTGCAATTTTAAAGTGAATATCTAGAATATAATCTGAGCTGGAATTTGTTGCATTATTGTTAGATTGGATGAGTAATCCACTATCTTAATTGGATGAATCATGGGGAGATTTTTTACTTGGTAGCTTCTAGAAGAGTCCAAAAGTTTTCTAAGAAATATTAGCCCTTAATTCATGCTTTTGCTAGTTCAATTATTTCCTTAATAGAAAATGTGCAATTCTAAAACTTGCATAGACCCTTGTTCAGTTTACACCCCATATCTTTCTTGATCCTTGAAATGTGAAGAAGTTCTATAGTTTTATGGAAACTACACATTTTGTGGTATCCATACATATGTAATTTGTCTAATGGGAGCCAACTTTACCTTTCAAATTTGAGCTAGAAATGACATGAGGTGTTCTGGCCAAAAAATGAAAATGAGCTAATGAAGTGGTTTTTGAGAATAAAGTAGCTAAGCTCCTTATTTAGGGCCACTAATTGGCTATTCACCTTTTATAAGCTTACTTGGACATCCTCAAGGGTTCCAAGTCAATATTCACCAAGGAAGACCAAGTCCTTGGCCCAAAGTCAACATTCAGCCTATTTGGGTTAAATACCTTTGCTTGGAAGAGTAAGTCCATTTTTGGTGTTTGGTCCACATCAATAACTCCCCATTGAAGAGGATTTACGCTCAGTGTTCATTTTTCTTCATTATCTTCAAGATAAGTAGTGATGTCCCTAACATTAAAAGTGGCAGATATTTGCATGTCTCGCAGAAGCTCTATTTTTTAGGCATTCTCTCCCACCTTTGTAGCATCTTGTATGGACCATCTCCTCTACCATAAGCTTGTCCTTCCGCCTTTAAGGGAACCTTTCTTTCTTCATGTGTAATCACATAAGATTTCCTAGGTTGAACTCAAGATGAGTGCGGTTCTTGTTGGTTTAAAGCTTCTATTGCTCAATCACTTTCTCAACGTATGACCTGACTTGCTCATGTAACCTCTTCATTTCCTTAGCTCTCCCTTCGGCCTGAAAATTCACCTTTGATTCTTGAAGAATGGGAATAAGATCAATGGGATTAACAAGGTTAAGGCCATAGCACATCTCAAAGGGGGAATGAGAGGTAGTATAGGAAGGAAGCTTGATTGTAAGCGAATTCAGCATGAACAATTTTGATGTCGTAATCCCTGAAAATCTTTGTCACCATACCCCGTAGTAAGGTTATAAGAGTTCTATTTGTGAACTCTATTTGTCCCTCAGTTTGAGGGTGAGAAGTAGTGCTGAAGAGCAAGTAGTCCCCACTAGTCTCCATAGGGATCTCTAAAAGTCATATAGAAATTTAGCGCCTTAATCCGACATGATGGTTCTTGGAATACCATGGAACCTCACAATTTCTTAGAAGAAGAGTTCCACAACATAGGTAGCAACATGATTTTTGTGGTTATCAATAAGTGAACCATCTTAGAGAATTGATCCACAACCAGCATGATAACATCTCTTCCCCTTGGGGTCCTTCGAAGGGTTACAATGAAGTCTATGCTAATGTCATTCCAAGGACTTTTAGGAACTCAAAAAGGAGTATAGAGGCCTTGATGGAAGTGACTCTTAGCCATGTGACAAATGTTGCATCTTGTGATCAAGTTATGAACATCCCACCCTTCCTGGGCTGATAAAAATGCTCCTTGAGTATCTCAAAGCTTTTGGTAATGCCAAAGTGACCGATTAAGGCTCCTCTATAAGCCTCCTTGACAATCAAGTCCCTTAGTGTTTCCTTTAAAGAAGAAACTATCTTGTTGAGTAAAAGAGCCAAAGGTAAAGGGATCCTCCACCACGTTTTTGAAGTATTCATCCTCTTTGTATAGATCTTTGATGGAATGGAATTCAAGGGCTCTATCCTTAAGGATCGAGAGGAGAGCATACCTCCTTGATAATGTATCGATCACAACATTCTCTTTCAAGCTCTTATGCTTGCAAGACAAGGTGATCTTTGTATAGATCTTTGATGGAATGAAATTCAAGGACTCTGTCCTTAAGGATCAAGAGGAGAGCATACCTCCTTGACAATGTATCGATCACAACATTCTCTTTCGCACTCTTATGCTTGCAAGACAAGGTGAAAGATTGAAGGAATTTAGCCCACTTGACATGTCATGCATTCAACTTATGTTGACCATTGATGAAGAAATCATTAGATGGACCAAAAGGCATAACAAGCCACTCATACAACCCATATTTAGTCTTAAAAGTAGTCTTCCATTAATCTTCTTCTTTCATCCTAATTTGGTGGTATCCACTCCTAAGGTCAATTTTGGAAAAGACCTTAGACCAATGTAACTCATCAAGCATATCATCCAATTAAGAAATAGGAAATTGATACTTGATGGTGACGTTGTTTATGGCCCTAGAATAAACACACACACACGCCAAGTGTCATTCTTCTTAGGTACTAAAAGGGCAGGGACTGAACATAGATTCAAGCTTTCCCTAATGTACCCACAGTCAAGCAACTCATAGACTTGTAATTGAAACTTTTTTGACTTATTAGGATTGCACCTATACGCCGGCTTGTCTGATAAAGGATCACCAAAAAAGAGATCAATTTGGTGCCCAATTCCTCTTAAAGGAGGGAGTCCTAGGGGGAAATCATTGGGAAATACATCCATAAACTCTCTCAAGAGTGATTGAGCTAGAGGATGCATGGGTTTCATTTCCTCACCTGCGTTTGATTCCACCACAAGTAAGACAAAGAAATGCTTGCTTTTACCAATGGCTCTCTCCACTCGTGTTTCACCAATATATAGGCTTTTCTCATTTTCCTTCCCTAGTTTAAATTTGAGGGGTTTATGTGGGGTAATTTGGTCAAAGTAAGACTATGACCATTATGCTTAAATGCATGAGTATTAGCATGCCCATCATGAACCACATGATTGTTAAACAACCAAGGCTTACCAAGTAACAAGTGACATGTATCCATTAGAAGGACTTCACATAGTACCTTACCATAACATGGACCAACTGAAAATGCAATAAGAGCAGGCTTAGAAACGATTACGTCGCTCCCTTACTTGAGCCATTGGAGAGTGTAAGGCATAAGGTGCATCTTGGTGGGTAATTAGAGGTTGTCAATGAGTGTCATAGAAGCTACATTGGTGCAACTTCCTCCATGGATAATGAGCTCACACATTTTACCTCCAATCATACATCGGGTAAGGAGGATTTTTTCCCTTTGTTTTGGTTCAGAAGGGGCTTATTTGACATGGAGTGCTGTTCGAATTACTAAGAGTTTGATGAATGTTATATTTACATAGGATTTTATAAGTGTTTGGGAGTCATTTTAGGGCGTTAATATGCTTAATTGTACGATTTATGCCCCTCTTCCTACTATTATGCTTGGTTTCATTTGTTTTGAGAGTTTTTATAGATTTTGACTTTGTGAGCCAAGTCATGTGAGTAGAATACAGATTTTTGAGACCTTGTGGATCAAAGAAGATAGCAAAAGAGGCCCAAAGACACCCAACATGGACCAACTGTGGCCAGGACCACGATGTAGGAGGTTTAAGGAAGAAGCAGTAGAAGGAACAAGTGAGAACGATTGAGGTAGAGGGCACCACGGTCTATCGGTGGTGGTGCCCATGGTCCATGGTGGTCCCTTTTTCCTAAGGCTACTTGTTTTCTCCGCGGCTGCTCGACTTCCAGGCGGTTTTTACGTTTTGGCTGTAGAATATTCGTGATAAAAGGCCTAATTTTAGCCTCATCATTTCATCCCCACCATTCCATTTCCTTTCTTCAATTTCATTAGTTGGATTAGGTTTTAGATTAGATTAGAGGAAGAGAGAGCAAGTTGATGGTGAAGATTTGTAAGGATTTTAGGTCGGGTTTCCATCTACAAGCATGCATCGATTGAGCAATTCCTCTCCCTTCTCTTCTCTTTTCTCTTTAGATTTTTATGCTTTCAGATTATTGTTGATTTTTTTTATGTTAAGTTTTGGATTGTTAATCTTAGAATTGGGTTGAATTCTTGTGAAAAAACCGATTCTTGTTTTGATCTAAAGTGCTTTGGATTTGTTGGATTCATTCTATTGAATCTTAGGCGTTGATTTGCTAGTAGGAAACTTGATTAATTTCTTGCTTTTATTAGACATTTGGTGAAGAACTGAAAGGCGAAACTAGATGTTGGAAAGTTAAGATTGGACTTAAGTGTGTGGGATCGTGAGAAAGATTAACCATTTAAGAAACCCCTAAATTTAATAATTGTGTTCTTAATGATCTTAGATTAATCAAAAAGAGGGATTTGATCATTCGATTATCATTTTTGGAATTATCCATCTAAAGAAGAGACGCTTGGTTAATTCTCGAGTTGAAAAATTACTGGATTAAATTAAATTTCTTGATTATTTATCCATCAGATTAGATAATAGATTAGTTAAGTTTCAAACCTCAAATTTTGATTCGCTTAGCCTATCTTGAGGGGATAAAACACAATTAATCAACCTAGTCCTTATGGGAGACAACCTTGATTGCTACAATGCCATCGTGTGCTTGCGGGCCTATCAGAATTCATCAACATCTGGAATAACCAAAGATAATCCTCATTTTTGAATTCCTCATCACTAGTTGCTTCCTCATTAGCTTGGATTTCTTCCACTTCTCTAATGGTGAGAGTTCCCCAGTCGGGACAATCTGCTTAGAAGTGCCCATAACCATGGCATTTGAAGCACTTCTTATGCTCTAACCTCTTTGGTGGCTCACTAGCAATCCCTTTACCCTTGTCAAGGGCTTTGATGGTTATAGGGGTAGTATCAGCTTTGTTATGGAAGGAGTAACCCTTGGAGGTCATTTGAGGGTGAATGGAAGTGGTTTGAAAGAGTTTTTAGCCCTTAAGTTATTTATCAACTTTGATAGTTAGGTGACACACATCATCAAAAGATAAGTAAGGTTGTTGATCCACCTGGTTAGCAATGGTAGGAGATAACCCCTTAATGAACCTAGCAATCTTGAGTTCAAGAATTTCATCCAAGCCAACCCTCATTTGGAGTTGTTCAAACTCCCTAATGTACTCTTCTAGCTTTAGATTCTCTTGTTTGAGACATGTAATCTTGACATAGAGTGCTTGCTTGTAAGCGGAGGTTAGGAATCTCTCGTTCATATGCTTGTTGAGCTTGGACCAAGTTTTGATTTTGGATTTAGCTTCTCTAGCCTTGCTTTTCTTCAAGTGCTCCTACCATAGTGAACCATACCCCTTCAATTTAAGAATGGCAAACTTGAAGTACTTTTCATTATTATACTCTTTGAGTTCAAAGATCCTATTAATTTACCCAATTAAGATAGTATTCAGATTAAGATTGTCATTAAATTCTGGAGCCTCAACTTTGAGATCCCTAAGGTTATCCCTTGGATGTCTTCTTCTTCTAGGCTCTCCTTCCTCATTATTAAAGTCTTCATGAGCGGAAGAGTATTCAAGGTCAATAGGATTAACATCATAGCTTCGACGGTAAGGGTTTCATTATGCAGATCCCCTTATTTGTGCAGGCTATTTAGTGAGCTTTGTCACTTACTATTGAACCTCAATAGTGATGCTATCTCTCTTCATCTCATGGGCTTGCTTGAGAGGAATGCTTTTACAGTGAGAAATATTTCCCATATTGGCCATGGTTGGTACTAGTTTGTAGGTCAAAAAAGGTAAAAGACGGAAACAGGGGAGGCATCAGCATGTTAAGGGTGGCATGAGCAAGAAATAGTGAAAAAGAAGTTGGCACGATCGTACTTTGTGGCACGGGTAGGCCGTGTCTGTTCTCTGGAACAAAAATAAGAGTGCAGGAAAGAGGCAAGGTCATGCTAGGTGGCGTGACGTGGTAATGCCAAATTTATGGGTTAAAATTCCAAAGTGCAGGAATTTGGTGTGGTCGTGCCAACTGGCATGGGGTCCTAATGCTGAAGTTTTAGTTTGGGGTTTTATGTTCTTGTTGTATATTTAAGGGTTGGTTTCGGGTCGGGGATTGTATTTGGGCTTTTTTAGGGTTATTTATGGACTAGATAAGAGATTTAGAGAGGGAGAGCTATTTTAGGGTTATTTATGGACTAGATAAGAGATTTAGAGAGGGAGAACTATAGGTAAAATTAGTATAGAAAAGAGTGGAATTCAAGCAAATCAAGCATAAAGGCTAATGGATTTGATACTTACTAAGATGAAGGAATTTTTTGCTCTAATACCAATTGAATCATGGTGAAATCCATTGACCAACTAAAGGGATAAACCCTTGATGATGAGCCACAAATGTTGATGAAGATTAATCTCGCCTAAGATAGTCCAAGAGAGAGAGAAAAACCTAAAATCTTCTAGTGATCGAATCAAGTTGAGAAAAATTAAACAAAAGCAATAAATCAGCCCACCTTTTAATCATCTAAAGCCAAGGCACCAAGGATTAAATTAAAGGGATGAACTCAGCTTCACCACCCTCCTTAGAGGGATAAAGAAATTTGAAATTTTGAGAAAATACTAACCATTAAGCTGTCATATCATTAATCGAAGTATGAGGAATATTACAAGGATCAAGCAAATAAATAGAAGAGTACGCCCTTCCTCAAGTTGTGCACTAACCAATAGGATTACAAGGAAATTAACCAATGAAAACCTAACTAGTAGTGCAATGTTAAAGGGGATATCTAGAATATAAGATGGGCTGGAATTGGTTGCATTATTGCTCACCTACTACCTCAATTGGATGAACCATGGGAAGAGTTTCCTATGGGTGGCTTCTAGAAGAGTCCAACTACTATATGAGAAATATTAGCGCTTAATTCATCCGTTTGCTAGCCTAATTAATTCCTCAATAAAAAACTTGCAATTCTAGACCTTGCACAGACCAGTGTTCAGTTTACACCCCATACATTCCTTAATAGTTGCAAAATGAAGACGTTTTATGATGGAAACTAGACATATGGGGCTATCTATACATATATAATTTGTTCAAGGTGGAGCCAGTTTGCCCTTCCAAATTTGAGCTAGAAGTGACATTAGGTGTTCTACCCAAAAAATTAAAATAAGCAAATGAAGTGTTTTAGAGAATAAAGTAGCAAACTGGCTCATGAGCTTCTCAAGTTGAACACCTTTCATAAGCTTACTTGGACATCCCTAAGGGTCTCAAGTTAACATTGACCTAGGAGGACCAAGTCCTTATCCTGCAATCAACATTTAGCCCACTTGGTTCAAAACCTTTGCTTGGGGGAGTAAGTCTAATATTAGAGTTTGGTCTGCATCAACCACTGAACCATCATGTTTTAATTTACTGACACTAGAGAATGTTTCTCTCAACTCAAGCCTCAATATACCCACATCCCTCCTAGGTTTACGGTGTGGAGGATGCTTACCTATTTCTATGAGAGTTTGGAGAGGTTTATTCTATAAGGTGTTACTCTAATGTCCTTATTAATACTATGCAATTAAAATTGATTACCTTTACTTTTAAAGATCATGCCAATTAAATGTGTAGCCTATCGAGAAACTCCATTACCAACTGGAATGGATTTGTGCAGGTCTTCCTGCGAAAACGCTTCCCCAATAGTAAAACTGTTATGCTAAGGAATGAAATTAATCAATTTGTGTAAGCTAATAGGCAGTCAATATCAAAGTATCTTAATCTGTTTAAGAAGCTCTTGTCTCAATGTCCTCACCGTGGTTTAGATTAAGCCATTTATGTTAAATTATTTATAAAGGCCTTGTTGAACAAAATAGAATGACGATGGAGTCAATGTGTCATTAAGGATTTCTTACTAAGAGCCCTAATGATGCTTGAGAATTCCTAGATGATCTCGGTGAGAAAACCATGCAGTGGAAAACCATTAAAGATGCCAACTTGAACTCTAAGTATAATGGGGCCAGGGTTAGTATACATTTTGTGTCTAACTTAAATCGCTTACCAAAAAAAAAAAAAAAAAAAATGTTGTGTCCAACTTAAGTCATTTTGAGTCTCTATTTATTGCCCTTAAAAACATGATGGATGGCTATAACAATCCCAACCTTCCTAGACTCACGAGAGACACTTCCAATACCACTTGTTGGATCATACCTTGAGGACATGCTCCTACTTTGCTCACTAATTGGCCTTAGGCTAAGAACAGGTGAACATGGCCCACCAGAGATAAAAAATGACCTTTATATGACTACTTTTAATCCAAGGTGGCATAATCACCCAAATTTCTCTTAGAGTAGTGGATCTAATGTAATAGTGCTCAACCAATATGGAGGGTTTTGGGAAAACTACTCCTAAACTAAGCCAAGGCCAAGCTACCTAGGTATTCTTAATGTAGCTAGGCAGCCAGCTTCTCCTCCTTCTATTGCACCTATTGCCTAATCTCAGCCTCCCCCTAGTTATAGTGAACTTAATAAATATGAAGGGAGAATTAAAAGCAACATAAAAAGGATGTGAGATAGAGTAATGAAAGAAAGTTGAGAGTGACAAGGAAGCAGGTTTTCTAGTTTGCTATGGAAAATGAGGAGAAAGAAACTTTTCTTAGTCAGCCAAAGACTAACCCTAGGGGTGGAACCTCCTCTGGCCCTATTCTTGATAACTTGAGAAAGGTTCACTATGATAATAACTTTAAGATCAGGATGAGAGATTGGTGATCATGTTGTTGATAACTTGAATGAAGCATCTGATTCACCCCCATCGTCATCTTCTGCTATTACCCCTTATTAACGTTAATGATTCTGGAGAGTCTAAAGAGGATGAGCCTACTAATTATTATATCTCCTTCTAAGACTACTCCCACTTTACCTTTATAGGCTCAAAAACCTGTAGTTCTTTTCGCTAACAAGCCGAATGGGTAAAACGACAAGCCCATATTGATAAGATTAGGGGGACTTTTTTCCATCAAGATTAACATACTCCTATTGGATGCTATCCAAGAGATGCCGCCTTATTCTAGATTTCTGAAAGAGCGTTACACTACTAAAAGGGCAACTGGAGTGCTCAACAGACCTTTCTTAGCCTTAAATCTTAGCTATATTATCTTTAGTAAGCTTCCTATCATTTACAAGGACCCAGGCTGCCCTGTAATTTCTATAGTGATAGGTGACCAGACCATTCATGGAGGTTTACTGGATTCGGGAGCGAGTGAGAACTTGCTTCCATTCACTATGTATGAGAGACTTAGACTAGGTAAGATGAGATGTACCAAGATTGTCCTCTTATAAGATGAGAGGTCTTGATGTATCCTTGAAGGGTTTAAAGAAAACTAAGGCAAGAGTTCAATAGTTCATTGTTTAAGCAAACTAAACTTAAGCTAGCTCTTGAAGCCGTGTAGAAGATCAATGAAAATGATAGAGCTAAACTCAATGTTTGGATATAGAAGCATCACCAAACATAAGTTTAGGGCCCCTAAACTTCATTAAGTACAGAAATCACCCCTTAATCAAGGTTAGGACTTAGCTTGATCACCACCTTAACTGGACTAGTTAAGGATAAGCAAGCTGAGAATTTGAAATGCGAAAGCTAGTTGCTCTCAATTGAAGTTTTCATTCGAGGTAAGTTATGAACCAACAAGGGCCATGTCTTCCCTTTTCTTACATGCCTAGCAAGCACACAACCCAGCTAGCACACACCGAAGGAAAGGTCTTAATTAGACAAATGCATACAGTTAGGACTAACCGTGTACAAATAAGCTTTAAAGTTAATCTAAATACATCCAAAGCCTTTAGAAAAGCAATACAAATGTTTATTACATTGTAATTGACTCATACTTAAGCTTAATCAAGCAGAAATCTAGCTAGAATGCATGTGACCAGCCGAAATGTAAAGGCCACTTTGCGGCTGTCTAATGAGATGCAAGAGACATTTTTGTTTACACGTTAGCTCCCATTGGTTGCTCTTCTCTAGAAATCTTCTTTTACAGCTGATCATTGGCCTGTTGGAAGCCTTGAGACATGTGCCAATCAAGCTGATGTGAAGAAATCCCACGGTTGAGGGCAAAATAAACCGGATAGAGCAAACAGGGTTCACGACAGTTTTCAACCCGGTTTTTGACTTGATTTAAGCTTAGCAAAAGTAAGTATGATTTGATTTTCAGGCCATGGGGGGAAACCTTGGGAAGTGTGCAAACCCCCTCTGTAAAGAAATCAAGGTTATAACATGTTTAAGTAAGGTAATTTAACTCAACCATTTAACCGTGCAACTTTGAGTCAAAACTGGCCGGTTAGATAAAAGGCCTTGATCTCCCATCTTCTTGTGAGTATGATTCAAAACTAATGCTTGGAACTGAAAGTAGACATCATAAGGATTCCAAAAATGCAAAAATTCAAGACTTAATCCACAATGTAGCTTAAGTAATGAGGTGAACAAAACCGGGTAAAATCTGGTCTTCAAACCCGGTTGTATGGTTTGGGCTCTTTTCAACAATGTGAGCCATTGCTGCAACTTTGGAGCTTGCAATAGACCTTGTTGGACTTGTTGGACCTTCTTATTTGCTATTGGTGGTGGGTACTCCATCAGCTCTACTAAACTTTCCAAGGGTGTTGTTGAGGATGTACTCACTACCTATTAACTTTGTGGTACTTGATACTAAGAGGGTACTCGATGTTGAGTCCCATATTCATACAATTTTGGGACGCCCTTTCTTTACTAAGTTCCGGACTCTGATTAGCTGTAGGAATGGTATGATAAAAATGTCTTTTTCTCTTGACTTAAATATCTTTAATTTGTAGGGATAGCTTGATGGTGTTGATGATGCGAATAATTCTTCCCTTAACTGAGGTAGGTGATTTTTATTATGATGACTTAGAGTTTGAGCATGTGGACCAGTTTGCTATTAAGTACAGGTCCTTTCTTATGGATGATGAGCCCAACTATGAAGTGTTTGACTTTCATGATATTCACTATATATACTTTATTTCTAGTGCGGTTTATGCTTGTGATGCTTCTGCAATTTCTCTTGATTTGAAACCCTTTCTAACTCTCTTTTACTTTTCTAGCTCCTAATAAGTCTTTACCTGTGATTATTGCTCTTGATTTAGACTAACACTAGAAGAAAAATTGCTTTACTTAGTTAGGGAGAATAAGGAGGCATTAGGATGGACCCTAGGAGACATCAAGGGTATTAGCCCTGCAGTTTTACAGCATGGGATCCATTTTGCAAACGCTGCCAGACATTATCGGCACCATAAGAAGAGGTTAAACATGACTCTGTAAGAAGTAGTTACGAGGGACGTGTTGAAGTGATTGGATCACAAGATCGTATACCACATTTCTAATAGTGAGTGGGGTAAGATCAATAGGGGTGAGAGGGTTGATCCGATAGAGGATCTCAAAGGATGAACAACCAGTAGCTTTAGAGGGGGCTTTATTATAGGCAAACTCAGAATGCACAAGCTTCAAATCCCATTCCCCCAAATTGTTCTGCACCAATGTCCTTTGCAGAGTAGAGAATGTCCTATTTGTAAGCTTAGTTTGGCCGTCAGTTTAGGGATGGGAAGTGGTACTGTAGAGCAGTTTAGCACCCAAAAGATGCCATAAACTCCTCCAAAAGCGGGACAGAAACTTAGTGTCTCTATCGCTCACTATGGTTTTAGGTAAACCATGGAGTTTGATAATCTCGCTGAAATACGAATCAACAATCTGGAATATGTCATCTGTCTTATGGCAAGCTACAAAGAAAGACATCTTAGAAAACCTATCCAAGATCACCATAATTAAATCCTTCCCCATTGTGTTCTTGGGAGTGCTATTATAAAATCGATGCTCACATCTTCCCGCATCCTCAAGGGAGCAGGGAGTGGTGTGTAGAGATCTTGGTGGAACTGACTTTTGGCCTTGTGGCAAATAGAGCATCTTGAAACAACCTTGTGAACATCGTCTCATTTTTTTGGTGTGTAAAAGTGTTCTCTAATGATGTCTAGGGTCGTGTTTAACCCAAAATGGCTTGTAAGTGAACCTTCATGTACCTCTCTAACCAAGAGATCCCTTAAAGGGCTTGTAGGTGTACATAGTTTGTTTATGTTTAATAAAAATTCCTCTTGGCTCAAATAGGGACCCTACAGAGGTGTACTCTTCACCATTTCCTTAAAGGCCGTGTCTTCAGAGCAGTAAGACTATATAGATTACAACCCCAATGAATTTGCTCCAAAATTAGGATCAAAGCATGCCAATGGATAATGCATTAGTAACAACATTCTCATTGCCCTTTTTGTGCGTAGCAGAGAAAGTGAAAGCTTGCAAAAACCCAACCCATTTAGCATGTGACTACTTCCGCAAGTGCATGGGTGTCGTAGTATAGATAAAATGTCGTCCTCAAAGACCAAAGTAATCTATGGAGTCCTTTCTATCAGAAAATGCTAAGTAATAACTTAATCGAGGATTTGATTTAACAACTTCTAATTAACTGATTCTAAATTTAGTCAAGAAGAAACGCCTAGGGATTTATGTAGTTAAGAAAGGTGTTGGATCAATACGATTAACATGCGCTTTTCTCTAATTGGATAATATCGAGGAATTGTAATCTATCCAAAATTTAGTCTATTCTTTTGAAATCATCCAAATTGCCTAAACTAAGCAAAAACCGTTCTTTCAAACTAATTTTTCTTAATCAAAGTTCAATATTTTTAATTACTCTTAAGTCCCCCTAACATGCCAATCTCTTTTTCGAGTCATCGCTATATTAGGTTTTATCAAGCAGTCTATCAAGTAACAATCAAATTTTCCCTTTCAGCTCTTCATTCAATTGTTTCAAGTGTGCAAGCAAAATTTGGCCAAAATCTACTCACAACATCATATTCACTTGATAAAACGAAATCAAACCAATCATGAAACAAAGGCACAATTCTATTGATTATAACATGATCCAACTACACTTTCATTAACAAACAAATCCCTAGACAAGATAAACTACTCACTCATGATTAAAAATTAAACAACTAACCAATCGAATCAGCAAAACTTGGGAGGGAAGGGCTTAATAAAGACAACCTTCAACAAAGTCTTCAAATTGCCAATAAAACCAAACTCCTCACTTAAGATTTCTCACTTGCACAAAAAGCAAACCAAAAATCCTAACTAAAAAGAGTAAAATTTGGGAAGGAAATGGACTATCTATGCTATGCTTCTCTTCTTCTGCTATTGAGGGCCACAAAGTTGAAGGGAAAACGAAGAGGCTGCAGTTACACAGCTCACCACGGTCCGTGGCAGGCACCACGGTTGGACCACGGTCTTGGGTGGAACCAAATTTGCTGCTCTTCTCTTGCGCCACAGGCATAACACCTCATGCACATCTATGGGGGGTCAAAATATGCTCAAATGAGGGTTAAATGTTGGGTCAAAATGGTCCAAATTCTTGCAAATATCATCAAACAATCATACCCAAGCATAAATCGAGAATATGAGCATAAATGGTAACTTAATGCACATAATTCTCCTAAAAATTTAGCAAAATGACCCTAAAATAATATATACGATATGCATTTATCAAAGTCCCCCATGCTTAAACTGTTGCTTGTCCCTAAGCAACACTAAAACCAAAAATTATTCAAAAATCTCCTCAAGATAGACATAGGTAGCATTTCAATGGCAAAGCCGATCCAAAATTAGCCCAAAAAGATGCAAAAATTATTTTGCGAACAAACTAGGGAATGAAATTTTTGAAAACCACTTGATATACCATAATGTCAAATTTGAATCAATCCCCCCAAATCATCAAATATAATCATTTAATATATGAAACAAATGGAGCTAGCAATGTCAGTAGAACCTTACCATAGTCATGTGGCACTCATCACTCATATGTTTGAAAATATATATGAAGGTTCCCTTAATTCTCATTCCATAGACTCAAATTTACCATAAGCTTGATAAGATTCTCTAATTCACCATCACTAAAATAGCAACACACTAGACAATCATGAGGACTTTCACAAGGTTGTAATGGGGCCATAGGTAAAGGTAAGAGGGGAACAAATGTTTGGGAAATGTGGACCTAGAAGCCATAGACTGAGAGCTAAATGCTTCCAATGCATCATACAACATCCTCCCTAAACCAATACAATTCATAAACAAAATACATCCCCAATTGAAGAGACAAAGAGTTGAAAGTCATAAATATTTTACAATCCCCAACAAGGCTAACACTTTTTGTATTATTCTCTTTTTTTTTCTTTTGTTTTTTTTTTGTGTTTTAGTTTTTTTTTTCAAAAGAGTTAGCCAAGGGAAATCCATAGCAAATTTTAAATCTCAACTCTTCTCTAAATTTTGTACAAAAAGACAAGGGATTTTCTTTTATCAAACAAGATCACACATCCCTTTACCAAACAATCGAATCCACAAAAAAGATTTCAATACACCTTACTAGCTCCCAATCAAACTTGATGCAAAAGAATGAAATGCTCCTCTAGTCTTGGCTTAAGGGTGAGATAATCATTTAGCCGTAGACTATAATAAGAGGTTCAAATCAAGAAAAGCATATATAAGCTCAAAAGGGCTAGTAAGGGATATAATACATAACAAAAGTGGCTATTTGGTCGTTGGGTTAAACAAGTCAAAGAATACCTTAAACATATTGCGTAAATGCATAAGCGAAATGTGATCTTGAATGAGAATCAAAGCAACTTCTAGAAAAATGATGTCAAGGAAGAGTCACACATGAAAGAAACATGAGACTAAATTGATAAATAGTCTTTAAAAACTCAAAGCCTCACAGGACTTCTACCAAGGTTATAACTAGCTCATTAGTAAACACATGCCAAAATTCACGTGAAGAGTCATGGGGTAATCAACTTACTCTCAACATATGGTTAAAAGATGAAGCTCATTTTCATAAACTCATTCTCAAACATTTTTATACACAATTGGACGGATCAAAGGATCAAACTAAATCAAAGAATTTTACCTAGTCTACAAAGATCATCATCGGAGGATTTTTCTTTTCTTCATTCATTCTTTTTTTTTCACTCTTTCTTTTCATTTTTTTTAATTTTTTTAATTTTATATGCAGGCTCCTAATAACAATGTAGTCCTAAAAAAAGGTTGAAATTATGAAAAGAAACTGGAAAAAAACTAAAATGCGATCTAGAATGAAAAGAAAAAAAACTAAATATACTTCTAAAATGCCTCTAACCAAATGAGATTAAAACCTACAATAAAACTCCAAAAACTATCACAAACAATATATACAATAAACAACCACACCAAACTAAATGAGACATCAGATGCCAAATATAATAACTAACTCCCTCGTGCTTGAATTACACATTGCCCTCAATGTGGGGACATAGTAGAAAAAGGGAAGGGGAGTGGCAAAAAGCAATTAGAAAGGAGGTGGGGGAAGAGGATGGGGTGGCTGGCCATAAGAGATATGCCAATCTTACCAGTTTTATAAACAAGCCCTATAATCCTGGAAATATTGAGTATGGGTAGCAAGCATTCCACAAAGCTCGTCGTGGAGCTTTTGGACAAAATCACGAAGAGCGGTATTCTCAGAAGCAACATAAGCTCGAAGGGACACTTGCTCTTCCTAAATGGACCTAAGGGTCTCTTGCAAGTCAGCATAGTCAGTAGGGGGTGGTTGGTAGAAAGAGCTAGGTTCGACTTGACTAGAATACGGGGGTGGAGGATGGGGTGTGGGTTCAACAGCCTCGGCATCACCGGGTAGCCAATAAAGGTTAGCCCTGTGAAGTAAGGTAGTTCGATTGACATTGGAAAGCTACATAAGTCGATCCCTAGGGTAAATCGGGCACAAACGGCCTCTACTTTACAAAAGTTCATGATCTCAAAAGTGGCTTGATCAAGCCGCTGGGACCCAAAGACTCTACCCTTAGGGTTGGGCTTAATACCCAAAAATCTAGCTATCGTTGTCATAATACCACCTATGACTATTCTACCCGTAGTGCTAACATCAGCACTATACAATTGCCTTGCCAAAAAAGAATCGAGTTTAAGCTGGACACCATCAAGCATACAAGACAAGAAATACAACTCAGATAATCTCGGGACATTCAGACTATTATCCCGAGCAAAGAAACAGCAAGCTAGAATACGCTGAGCTATCCGAATGCAAGGGTTCCTAATATGTGTGCACTTGGATGAACTAGTGTTGTACCTAGCACTCCTAGAAAGCTCGCCCAAAATATATTTGGGTTGAATTCGTAGAGGACTTGTCAGTTCGGTAAATCCATAGTAGGTGGAAAACCGAATATATTGTTGAAGGTACCTAAGTTCAACTCATATAATTGTCCTTGCAAAGAAAATAAAATGTACCCGGCTTGACATTGAGGCCCTCTAGTGACCTGAACATGAACTGTACTCAGGAACTCTAAGGCCAGGTCCCGGTATGTATGATCTTTTATTTTTATAAAGTGTCCTACACAATCCCGTGCAAACAACCACCTAATATCATCTGTCATTCCTTAACGTGCTAACAATTCTTCATCATAATAACAAGTTGCCATAATCATGCGTTCACTCAAACAATTATATCTAGCAACATGATTGGGGTTCGTTAAACCAAGAGGATGAGGAATGTTACCTTGGGCTTGAGCATTGGTGGAGGTTTGGGAGGTCTGTTGAGGTCGAGACGGTGCTTGGCTTGATGGTCCAACCTCATTAACACTTCTTTGTCTTTTGGTTGGTGCCATTGTTGCAAAATGAAACAAAAATTGAAACTAAAACGTAAATAATAAAATTTGAGGAAGAAAAATGAAGAATTTAAGTAACAAGAAGAAGAATTAGAGAGAGAAGATGGTTATGGTGGATGGGTGAAGGTGAGATGAGTTTGAAGAAGAAGAAGAAGAAAGAGATGAAATTTGTGGAAGAAAGAGAAGGATTAACTGAAAAGGAAGGATTTTGGGTGAAAATGGAGTAAACATGAGAAGAAATGAGGGAGGATTGAAGGTGTAGTAATGGTGGGTTTAGAGAGAGAGAGAGAAAGAGAGGTAGAGAGAGATGGAGTTGAAGAAGAAAATGAATTTTGGTGAAAATGGAGGGTCGCCGCGGTGAAAACCCTTGATCACGGCCCGTAATAGTTCACCACAGTCTGTGACAGTGGCCACGAGTCGACTGTGGTGTCTGTTGATACTTGAATTTTTTTGATTTCCTGGTTTGGCACCCCAAGGCCGCGGTGTTGGGCAGTTGGCCGTGGTGCCAAACAATTTTATTATTTATTTTCTTTTTCTTTCTCTCGCTCTTTTTTCGTTTTTTTCCCTTTATTCTATTCTTATCCTTCTATCTTTTTTGTATCATTTTTTTTTGTTTCTATTTTTTTCTTTTTTTTAACCAAACAAAACTACAAAAAATAATGAAAATCAAAGCTAAGAAAAGAAAAAGGACTTGTGTTGCCTCCCAAGAAGCGCTATTTTAAGGTCAAGAGCTTGACCATACTTTTATGCTTGATCCGGATTAGTGAGCGTGTGGACATTAACTTTATCAATAGGTTGTCCCACAAGATATGGTTTTAATTGTTGTCCATTGACTGTAAATGCACCGCTATTCTCACTCCATACTTCAACTGCTCCACTAGGTTGAACTTTAGTGACTTGAAATGGTCCCGACCACTGGAATTTCAGCTTGCCAGGAAATAATCTCAATCTCGAATGGAATAATAGGACCATGTCACCTTTTTCAAACCTCTTCTTCATGATATGTTTATCATACCATTTCTTTGTTCACTCTTTGTAGATGTGTAAACTCTCATAGGCCTCCAACCTTAGTTCATCTAGCTGTAAGAATCTCTATTCTGTGGCTGCTTTAAGATCAAAATTGAGTGTCTTTGTAGCCCAATATGCCTTATATTCCGTCTCTATCGGCAAGTGACAAGACTTTCGAAACACCAACCAGTATGGGTGGTTCCCAGAGGAGTCTTGTAGGCAGTGCGATAAGCCCAAAGAGCATCATCAAGCTTGAGAGACCAATTGTTACAGGGCCGATCCACCATTTTTCCCAATATGCTCTTCAATTCTTGATTCGAGAGCTCCACTTGCCCACTTGTTTGGGGATGGTAAAGTGTAGAAACCTTATGAAGCACTCCATATTTTTTCAGTAGTGATTTAAGAGGCTTATTGCAAAAGTGTGTTCCATTGTCACTTAGAAGAGCTCTTGGCATGCCAAACCTTGTGAAAATATTCTTCTTAAGGAGCTTGATGACAACCTTGGAATCAATTTGTTGGGGTGGCAACAGCTTCCACCTATTTAGAAACATAGTCAATCGCCTCGATGTAAAGGTTGTTATGGTAAGGAGAAAAAGGACCCATGAAGTCAATCCCTCAAACATCAAACAACTCCACCTCAAGTTTGCCACTTTGAGGCATCTCATGCCTCTTGGTAATGTTCCCCGTTCTCTGGCATCTATCACAAGTTATGACAAATTTCCTTGTGTCCTTGAAGAGCATGGTCCAATATAAGCCTGCTTGGAATACTTTCACAATCGTTTTATTCGGTCCAAAGTGTCCACCATAGGTTGAAGCATGGTAATGGTGTAGGACACTATGTACCTCATCTTTAGGCAAACATCTTCTATAAATTCCATCTCCATACAACTTGTAAAGAAAAGGCTCTTCCCACACATAGTATTTAGTATTGGAAATGAATTTCTTCCTTTGTTGATGGGACAATCCTGGAGGTAGCACCTCACATACGTTGAAGTTGACCAAATCAGCATAACATGGGGTAGCTTGGTGGGAAATGGTGAACAATTGCTCATTAGTGAAAGAGTTGTCAATGGGGAGCTCTTCACTAGGAGTACCCATCGAGGCCTAGGCGAGATATATGATCCGCAACCACATTTGCCAGCCCGAACTTGTCTTGATCTCCAAATCAAACTCTTGAAGAAGGAGGACCCATCAAATGAAGAAGGGTTGGAGTCAGATTTCCTCATTAGGTGTTTCAAAATCGCATCATCAGTAAAGACAATGACCTTGAAATTGATCAAGTAACATCAAAATTTTTCCAAGGCAAAGACAACCGCAAAGAATTCATTTTCCATCGTGGCATAATTCACTTGAGCCCTATCAAGAATGTGGCTTGTATGGTATATGCATATGGCTTATTGTTCTTTCGTTGGTCAAGAACGGCGCGCACCACATAGTCACTTACATCACACATTACTTCAAAAGGTAGCTCCCAATTCGGTGCTTGTATTATTGGAGCCTTGATTAATGCCTCTTTTAACCTGTGAAAAGAACTTAAACATTCTTCATTAAACTCAAAAGGCACATCCTTGACAAGTAACTAGATGAGAGGTTTTGTAATTTTCAAAAAATCCTTTATGAACCGCCGATAAAACCAACATATCCAGGAAAACTCCTCACCCCCCTTACAGAACTTGGTGGTTGTAATTTTTCAATGACCATCTTTGCTTTGTCAACTTCAATGCCTTTGTTACAGACAACATGACTGAGCATAATCCCTTCTTACACCATAAAATGGTGCTTCTCCCAATTCAAGACCAAATTCACATCTTCACATCTTTGTAAGACCTTAGATAAGTTATTCGAGGAATGGTCATATGTTGCACCATACATAGAAACATAATCCATAAAGACTTCCATTATGTCCTCAATAAAATCAGAGAAAATAGCCATCATACAATGTTGACATGTAGCAGGGGCATTGCATAACCCAAGTGGCATCCTTCCATAAGCATATGTACCATAAAGACATGTAAAAGTAGTCTTTTCTTGGTCAGTAGGATAGATAGGGATTTGAAAGAATCTCGAATATCCATGTAAGTAGCAAAAATATGAGTTTTTAAGCCAACCTTTCAAGCATTTGGTCAATGAAGGGAAGGGGGAAGTGATCTTTACGAGTGGATTTATTCAATTTCCGATAATCAATGCACATATGCCATCTTGTGACAATCATAGTGGGAATTAGCTCACCATTGTCATTTTTGACCACAGTCATCCCTTATTTCTTAGGTACAATGCGCACCAGGCTTACCCACGTACTATCAGAGATAGGGTAGATAATGCTGACTTTAAGGTAGTTTCAAAATTTCAATTTCGACCACCTCTTGCATGCTAGGGTTCAACCTTCTTTGGTGTTCAATTGAGGGCTTATAATCATCTTCCATTAAGATTCGATACATACACAAAGAGGAATGAATTCCTCTTAAGTCATCAAGGTTGTATCCTATAGCTTTACGTTGCTTTCTAAGTACTCTAAGCAAAGAGTCAATTTGAGAAGCATTCAAACTTGCATTCACAATTACAGGATATGTAGAGTTGGGTCCAAGAAATTCATACCTCAAGGATGAAGGGAGAGGTTTTAGTTCTACTTTGGGAGCTTTTGCCTAATTAGACGAGGGCTTATTTTCATCTTGTAATGGTTCCACCTTAGTAAAGGAAGGCGGAATTGATAGAGAGGCTTCCAGAAGTTGAGCACACTTGACTACTTCGGGATTTTCATCCTTAGTAGTGCTATTGTTCAACATTAAATGCTCAAGAGGATCATTAGAATCAAGGTTAGACATCGTTTCTCGTATCAATCCATCAACCACATCAATCTTATTGCACTTATCAAAAATAGAAGGGAATTTAGCAGCTTTTAGCAAGTTATCACCCCCACATGAAAAGATAGCTTACCATTTTTCACATCAATATGGCACCCAGCGGTGGCGAAGAATGGCCTCCCAAGAATGATGGGTGTGTGCGTATCCTCTTCCATTTCTAAAATCACAAAGTCTACCGACACACATAAATCTCTTACTTTTATTGGAACACGTAAAACACCCACAGAGTATTTCACAGAATGGTTTGCCAATTACAAGGAGATAGTAGTTGGCCTTATCTCTCCTAGCTCCAATTTTTTACACATAGAAAGATGCATCAAGCTTACACTTGACCCTAAATCACACAAAGTACAGTCTATAAACACATTCCTTATCAGGCAGGGAGTTGAAAAACTATCGGGATCCTCTAGCTTAGCAGGAAGCTTGTTTTGGGTCGTTGCACTGCACTCTTCAGTTAAACCTATAGTCTTATGTTCTTCTAGCTTTCTTTTGTTAGACAGAATATCTTTCAAAAACTTAGCATATGAAGGCATTTGAGACAAAGCATAAGTAAATGGAATGTTTACGTAGAGTTTCTTAAGGACTTCTAAAAACTTCCCAAATTGCAAATCAAGTTTTGCTTTAGCCATCCTTTGTGGAAATGGTAAAGGTGGGGTTTAGGGTTTTGGGGGAGTGATCTTAGGGTCCTTAGGAACCTCATTAGACGTATGCACAACATCATTAATCACCTCCTTAGTGGGTGTAGGCACCTTTTTCTCAACATTCTCAACATGCTCATTCTTATCATACAAAGACTCATAATTGGTACCCCTCTTAGGTCCCTCTAGTTGTTGCCCTCCTCTCAAAATCATAGCATTGCATTGTTCCATAGGGTTAGATTCGGGCTTGCTAGGAAGTCTATCTGGGGGTGTAGACAAAAAGCTAGCTTGTTGGGCAATTTGGGCTTCCAATGTCTTGTTGTGAGTAGTAAGCACATCAACCTTAGAGGTTAATTGCTTTAATATACTCATACTACTTTTGTTGTGCTATAAGCATACTTTCCATTATAGCCTCTAAATTGGACTTTTAGGGGTACTTGTGGAGGGAAATGAGGTGTTTGAAAACTGGGGGGTGGCCTAGAATTCATTGGGGGCATATTCGGAGGGTTTGGATTAGACCTATATGAGAAATTCAGATGATTGCTCCAACTCGGATTGTAGGTACTAGAATAAGGGTCATTGGTCAGTCTTGGGTTGAAGTTTTGGACATAATTGACTTCATTAGAGTCTTTAGAAAAAAGACTCCCAACTTGACAATTCAAAGTCACATGTTCAATAGAACCACAAATTTCACATGGGGCAGGGGCACTAGAATTCACAACATTAATATTTATACTGTCCAACCTTAGAGTCATAGCATCAATTTCAGCAGAAAGCAAAGTAAGTGCATCAATGTCAAGCTTACCTCCAACCCATTTGGGTTGGCCTTGTTTGGTGGACCATTGGACATTGTTGAGTGCCATCTCCTCAATCAAATTATAGGCCTCGTGTTCAGTTTTATTCATCAAAGTTCCTCCTGCTACCACATCAATAGTGGACCTGTAAGGTGAGGTCACACCATTATAAAAAGCTTGAATAATCATCCATCGTTAAAGACCATGATTGGGGCGTAAACGCAGCAGATCCTTAAACCGCTCCCAAGCCTCATAGAGCGTCTCATCATCCCTTTGCGTGAAGTTGGTGATTTGATTCCTCAAACTTGTCGTTTTGCTCGGTGGGAAGAACTTGGCAAGGAAAGCTCTAGTAAGCTCATCCCACATGGTGATACATCCCAAAGGCAACGAATGTAGCCAAGCTCTTGCCTTATCCCTTAGTGAGAAGGGAAATAATCACAGTCGGATGGCATCAGTGGAGACTCTGTTAAGCTTCAATGTGTCGCACATCTCTAAACAGACTGAGAGGTGTAAATTCGGGTCTTCTAAAGGAGTGCCTCCAAACTAGGATTGTTGCACCAAGGAAATGAGAGTCGGCTTTAGCTCAAAATTGTTTGCATTAACGTTAGGGCAAGCGATGCTTGAGGCGATTCCCTGCACTCCAAGAGTAACAAAATCCCTAAGCATCCTCCTTTGGTCACCTCCTCCTCCCGCCATATTTGTTGAAGTTCCACTTACCTCGTGTCTTTCTTCTTCAATCTTTTTCTTCTTCCTCCTTAAGTGGAAAGTCCTCTCGGTCTCGGGATCAAGTTCGTATAGGAATGGACTTCGCATAAAAGGGGAAGATTCCTACAAGCACCATCACCAACATTACCAACGCAATCAAACAAGAAAAAAAAGACAAAAAATAGAATACTTACTCACTTTTGTAAGACTAACTCAATAGTTAACAAATTAGTGCTCGGTAACGGCGCCAAAAACTTGATCACTACCGCAAGGGCAAGAGCGTCGTAGTATAGACAAAATATCGTCCTCAGGGACCAAAGTAATCTATCGAGTCCTTTCTATCGAAAAATGCTGAGCAATAACTTAGTCGAGGATTTGATTTAATAACTTCTAATTAACTGATTCTAAATTCAATCAAGAAGAAACGCCTAGGGATTTATGTAGTTAAGAAAGGTGTTGGATCAATACGATTAACATGCGCTTTTCTCTAATTGGATAATATTGAGGAATTGTAATCTATCCAAAATTTAGTCTATTCTTTCGAAATCAACCAAATTGCCTAAACTAAGCAAAAGTGGTTCTTTCAAACTAATTTTTGTTAATTCAAGTTCAATATTTTTCATTACGCTTAGGTCCTCCCAACATGCAAATATCTCTTTCAAGTCATCGCTATATTAGGTTTTATCAAGCAATCTAACAATCAAATTTTACCTTTCAGTTCTTCATTCAATTGTTTCAAGTGTGCAAGCAAAATTTGGCTAAAATCTACTTGCAACATGTTATTGGCTTGATAAAACAAAACAAAATCAAACCAATCATGAAACAAAAATGCAATTTTATTGATTATAACATGATCCAACTACACTTCTATTAATTAACAAATCCCTAGAAAAGATAAACTACTCATTCATGATTAAAAATTAAGCAACTAACTAATCGAATCAGTGAAATCTGAGAGCGAAGGACTTGACAAAGACATCCTTCAACAAAGTCTTCAAACCGCCAACAAAACTGAACTCCTCACTCATGATTTCTCACTTGCACAAAAAGCAAACTAAAAATCCAAACTAAAAAGAGTAAAATTTGGGAAGGGAATAGACTATCTATGCTATGCTTTTCTTCTTCTGGTGCTGGAGGGACGTGTTTATAAAGAAGAAGATGAGGATTTTCATCCACACAACCGAAGGAAAAGCAAAGAGGCCACAGTTACACAACTCTCTACGGTCTGTGGCATGCACCACGATTGGACCGTGGTCTTGGCTGGAACCAAATTTTCCGCTCTTCTCTTGCTCCACGGCATAACACCTCATGGACATCCGTGGGGGTCAAAATATACTCAAACAAGGGTCAAATGTTGGTTTAACATGGTCCAAATTCCTGCAAATATCATCAAACAACCATACCTAAGCATAAATCGCGAACAGGAGTATAAATGGTAGCTTAAAGCACATAATTCTCCTAAAAATGAGCAAAATGACCCTCAAATGATATATACGATAGGCACTTATTAGTATGTTTGGCATTGAGCTTGGGGTGATAATTGAGGAACTTAAGTGCTTGGTGATAAGATTGTAACACAAAGGTCTTAGGCTTTAGCAATGATTCAATGCCCTGACAATGACATAGAACTCTTTGTCATAGATTGAATAGTTGAGCCTGGTCCACTATGTTTTTCACTAAAAATAGGGTACTAGCCTCTTTAATTGAGTGAGGATAGCTCCAATACCAACCTCACTAGCATCACACTGTTCCTTAAAGAGTTCCTTAAAGTTTGGTAAAGTTAGGACATAAGCTTTACATAATCTTCGCTAGATGTTATCAAAGACCCTTTAAGCTGATAAGGACCAGGAGAAGAATCCCTTCTTCATGCACTTAGATAGGGGTGCCACGATAGAGCTAAAATCCTTGATGAACCTTGTATAGAAGAAGCAAGGACATGAAAGTTTCTTATAATAGTTATGGAGTTTGGAACTGTAGAACTCGATTACTTCAATCTTGGTTTCATTTACCTATATACCAAGACAAGAAACAAAATATCCAAGGAAAACAACCCTGGGTGTGAAAAATTCACACTTCTCTAGTTTGCTATAGAGCTTCTATTCTTTGAGAGTTGAGAAGATCTTAACTGATTTACATATTCTTGTTCGATCTTGCCGTATACAAGGATGTCATCAAAATAGCCAACTATAAACAATCCAATGTAGGGTCTGAGTACCTCATTCATGAGCCTCATGAAGGTGCTTGGGCCATTAGACAAATCAAATGGCGTGACATACCATTCATGTAGTCCTTGGTTGTGAATGCAGTATTCTACTCAACTACTTCCCTTATCCTAATCTAGTGATAGCAACTTCTCAAGTCAATATTGGATAACCACAGAGCTCGTCCAACATGTCGTTAAGCTTTGGATGGGTTACCTGTACTTGATTGCGATGCCGTTGATGGCTATACTATCCACATATTCTCTAACTGCCATATTTCTTTAGTACTAGGAAAGCTAGCACAAAACAAGGGCTCGTGCTCTCCTTCACTGTCATGTGTTTCTCCTATCAACATGTAAAGAATGGTCTTTCCCTTACTGATGGCTTTCTTCACCCTATTCCTACTCACAAATAAAGCTTTCCCTTTTGTGTTCCTCACCATTTTCAAATTTGTGGAGTTGAGTAGGGGCTGAAGGGGTTAAGCTCCACTTCCTTCCTTACAGCTTAAAGGAATAAGTATAGGACATGCCATGATATAAAACATTTCTATCATATTGCCATGGTCTTTTTAGGAACAAATTGCATGCAACATAGGAAAAGCATCACAGACAACCTCACCTTTATATTTTCCTATTGAAAATGCTACTAACGCTTTCTTAGAAATGGTTACCTCACTTCCCTTCGCTATTCTAGCTCATAGGACATGGGGTGCTCAATAGTACAGAGGGTAAGCTTATCAATAAGCTCACTGGAGGCTGCATTTGTGGAGCTCCCTCTATCTATTATTAGGTTACAAGTTTTGTTGGCCACCTTGCACCTAGAGCAAAAGATTTGCTCTCTTCAATTGGAATCCCTAGTGATTTTTATTGGTACAAAGCATTGTTGATCATAAACATCTCTCATTCCTCAAGTAAAAGGTAGGAAGTCTCCCCAACTTCATTAGGCACCTCTTCATCACCTTCTACCTCCAGTTGATCTATGTCTTTAATCCCTCTAATAGTAAGGACCCTCTGTTTGGACAACCATCCTTGAAATGACCATATCCATGGCACTTAGGGCACTTTTTCTATCCCTTTGGAACTTCTTTGATAATCTCTTTCCCCTCACTTGTATCCTTGTCATCTATAGGTGGTGGTTTTATCTTACAAGAGCTGAAAGGCTTAAAAGGAGCATTGGCCTTTGTTAAGTTAGTTAGATACAACTTCTTGGATTTGAGCCGCTTCTCTATCTCAAGACCTAGCTTGCATGCATCTCCAAAGGGCCAGAAAGGTTGAAGCTCAACCTTATCTAAAATAGGAGGGTTCAAACGCTTGAGGAATTTGGCTATTGCATGCTTAGGCTCCTCACTTAAGGCATGCCTAATCTATAGTTGCTCAAATTCTGTTATATAATCCTCAACCTTTATACTCCCTTTACTGAGGGAGGTACGTCTTAGATACAACTTTTGTTTATAGGTAGCTGGTACAACCTCTTATTCACGTGTTTTTTCAGCTTACTAGGTGTTGATCTTTGGCTTTCCCTTTAAAGTTATAGTTTATGTTCTCTTATTATGGTGAATTATAGTGTTAGAGCTTTAAAATAGCAAGTCTAAAAGCCTTTCAAACTTAGGGGCTTTAATTTTTTAAGTTCCCTGAGATCATCTATAGATGATCTTCTTCTCTTAGTTTCCTTTCCGAATTGGAGGAACTAATCCAATATTGAGATTCCTCAGTAGGATTTGATCCATTAAGGGTTTCCAAAGGTGGTTCTCTTTCTCCTTCTTTAGGTTGAGCCATTAACTGTTGAAATTGAGTAGTCGAGTTCCTAATGCTATCTTATAGTTCTAATATAGCTGTATCCCCTTTAAGGTTAAGAGGTTGCTTAAGGGAGAATCCTCTTAGAACTCTAACATATTGCCAAGGAGGAGGAGATGCATATCTTTTAGACATTATGTTTGAGGACATGAACAGTAGTTAGCTGTGGTTGTTTTAGAGTAGTTAGGTGCTTTGAAGTTAGATTATATTTGGGCTAGGGGTTCTTTTATAGCTAGTTCAGTAAGTTTTAAGACTCAAGAGAGACCAACTGATGTGGATTTTATGTTCTAGTTTTAAAACCCTTCTTACTTGCAAGTGCACAAAGTTAATTGTAGACTAGCGAGTATAGGGTGTCGATCCCACGAGGAACAATAGCGATTTTTGACTTGGCTTTTCCGATTATAAAGAATAATTTAATTTCAGAGTTGGATTATGATTATAAATTGACCAACAAAATGAAGAGCTAATAAGTAGTAAAGTAGAGAGAAATCAAATAGGAGAAAGTTCTAGGACTTTGGATTTCACCTTTGATGCCAATATTGATTTACTAATTCGAATGGGGATTCAATTTATCTCTTGTTCAACCTAAGCTACAAGCATTAGGCCATGAATTAAAAAGATGATTATAATTATAAAGTGACATAATTTATCTAGTGGTTTAGCATGAATTATTCTTTTTAGACATAACTCATCTAATATCTAGCATAAATTATTCAATTTAAACAATTATAATTTTAAGCTCAAATTGCATAATCATCATATTAGTCTACAAGGTCTAATATTCATTTGAGATAGCAAATTAAACTAGTGTCATCAACATGATTAAACATTAGTGTTAAGATGCATAAGTAGATGATGATCAAATATAAACTCAAGATTATGCAAAAGAGACAAAAATAACCCCATAAGAAATTAGCAAAAGAATATTATTACCATGGATTCATCATAGTCCTAGAAATGAGTAGTTTAGCTGGCCATAGTTAGGGAAAATACCATTGAAATTAGTATATTTCACTTCCTATGTCCAAACCTTATACTCAATTACACAAAATTATGAAACTTAGTATAAACTCTCAAATTTGACTCACAAATGAGATGAGAAGAGAAGAGAAAAATAGCTAACAAAGCTTATTTTCTTCTTAACCCCTCAACCCAAATGATCTTATCTTACAAAGACTCTCTCTAAAAAAATGAAAGATGAAAGGACAAGAAGATGCTTGAATGAGTGGATGGAAGAATGAGAGTGGATATGAGTCCCTTTTTCCCTCAACCTTGGCCCTTTTTTATAGTGGAAATCCAACCCTTAGGATACCCCCAAAATTAATGGAAATTAATTCCAATTAATTTGGGATGTTACATGCATGGTCATGGCTAGTCATAAGTATAATATTAATTTTGATTAATGGCAATTAACTAGGTTAAGAATTAGCCATGTGGGAAAAATGGAACACTTGAGAGAAGAGGGGAGGATGAGATGGAGTGAGAGGCATGGTCAAGACTGGGTTGCTTGCTCAGGCCTAAACCCATTTTATGTTTTTTTTTCTTTTCTTTTCTTTGGGCTTGAACTTTAGACTTTGCACTTGTAGGTGATCCGAGTAAAATTGTACGACCTTCATCCAAATTCTTCTATTTTAGTCTTCCTGCAAGTTTCATAAAATCCGCATTATTTACTAAAAAATATATCTCAAAGACATAAAAGTAGGTAAAATGAAGGAGAAAATTGTATATAAAATATGAGTTATCACCAACAACCTTAAATAGCCAACATTGAAAAGCATTGAATCTAAGATAAGTCACCAAGGATCAAAGTTAGGCTCTAACACTCGACGAAGTATGCGATGTAGCCTATTTGCCTTCACCAAACTTAGTAATAGTAACTCAAAATGGAAGATATGCCTAGGAGTAAATGAAGTACTTGACCATCCATGTCTCAATGATCCACTATTGAGCTTATAAAGTCTAAACACCAAAGCACAGATAAGGAATCCCATTCTAAGCACCACCTTAAACAATGATAACATTTGAGAGACTTTAAGAGAGAGTTTAATTGTAGCAAGCAATGTGTTTGGTTTTGATTCAACATTAGCCCATCCAAGGCTACTGGAGATGACTTATATACTCCCTCTAAAGCTGTCTAAACATCCATAACAGGATTACACAAATAAGCAAAAAATAGAAGCTAAACAACTTGCACAGTTCACTCTCTCTTATAGCCAGTTTGAGTAACTAATAAAAAATTGAGCCACTAAAACTAGTTAAATACAAAAGGATAACTAACGCTAAGCATATATCGAGTCAAAATTACAAGAGAACCGTAAAATAGGCTGCTAAGCAAGCGAGAGCTATAGGTGGCTTGCACTATTTTGTCCAATAGTCTGAAGTGAATACTAGCCCTTGACTTTATGCATGCATTTTTGGCAAGATAAAAAGTAGGTGGTGCTTTTAAAATATTAGGATATGTAATCATGACCATAGGGTGCTGTAATCCTAGCGTAAAAGCATTGATCACTAAGTTAGCTCAAACTTAGCCTGCCCAATTTTTCTAGCAATAAACAATCCTCTTGCTGTGGAAATTCAAGGGGTGAGCTTAACCCGGAACTGAGCTAATGGTATGGAAGTAAACATTTCAAGATTCAAAATAAGCACAATTGTGGCTAGGGTTTGGCTTCAAGGCTCTACTGAAAACCCCCTTGGAACTAAACCTAGCTTGGATTGATTTATGTAGGCTACTATGATCTATATTGAACTATCATAGCCAAGGCTGACTATTTACCCTTAAAATAAGCACTTCGGGTTGATGATGAATCCCTAAGGAGTCCAACAAAGAAAGGCTCTGCCCATGCAAGCCTCAAAGGCTAACTCATTGGCTTCATAGAAATGAGCCTCATGCTACTTAAGTAGGAGTGCATGACTAGTTCTATTCTGATTAGGTAGGGCTATCCCTTAGAATACATCATCCTCTCATCCTTGAAGAGGATTTGCTGCTAGACACTCAAAGTTGATATCATCTTCTACGTAGGGACTTAGATGCCCTATATTGAAGGTGGCTGATACATTGGCATCTGTTGGTAACTCCAGTTTGTATGCATTATCTCCTATCTTAGCTAGGACTTTAAAGGGCCCATCTCCCCTTGACATAAGATTGCTTTGTCTCTAAGTTGGAAATGTTTTGCTTTATGAGGTTGAGCTAAAAAGGATCACCAAATAGAATATCTAGTCCTTTTAGGTTTTTATTCGCCATGGCCTTACAAGCTTCACTGGTCTTCTTCATATGTCCTCTTATATGCTCATGTAGTTCCTCTATTTCCTTGGCCCTCACCTCTACCTCATAAAACACTTTACAATCAATAGGAAGTGGAATAAGATTAATGGATGTGAGAGGGTTGATCCCATAGAGGATCTCAAAGGGTGAACAACCAGTAGCTTTGGATGGGGCTCTATTATAGGCAAACTTAGCATGCACAAGCTTCGAATCCTATTCCTGAAATTTTTCTTCACCAAGGTCCTTAGGAGAGTTGAGAATGTCCTATTTCTGAGCTTAGTTCGGCTATTAGTATGGGGATGGTAAGTGGTACTGTAGAGCTGTTTAATACCCAGAAGATGCCATAAACTCCTCCAAGAGTGGGATAGAAATTTGGTGTCTCTATCACTCACTATGGTTTTAGGTACACCATGGGTTTGATAATCTTCATGAAATAGAAGTCAACAATGTGGGATACATCATATGTCTAGTGGAAGGCTACAAAGTGAGCCATCCTAGAAAACCTATCCACCAGCACCAAATTGAATCCTTCCCCTTTGTGTTCTTGGGAGTTCTATTACAAAATTCATGCTCACATCTTCCCACAACCACAAGGGAATAGGGAGTTATGTGTAGAAACCTTGGCAGAACTGATTTTTGACCTTGTAGCATATAAACTATCTTAAAACAACCTTGTGAACATCCTCTCTTATTTTTGGCCAGTGAAAGGTTTCTCTAAGGATGTCTAGGGTCTTGTTTAACCCAAAATGATTGATAAGTGAACCTCCATATGTCTCTCTGACTAAGAGATTCCTTAAAGGGCATCTAGGTGCATATAGTTTGTTTGCTTTGAATGGAAATCCCTATTGCCTCAAATAGGGACCTTGTAGAGGCGTACTCTTCCTCGGTTCCTTAAAGTCTGTGTCTTCAGAATAGTAAGATTACATGGATTGCAATCTCAATAACTTTGCTACAAAAATAGAGATCAAAGCATATCTCTTGGACAGGGCATCAAAACATTCTCATTGCCCTTTTTGTGCTTAGTAGGGCAAGTGAAAGCTTGTAGAAAGTAAACTCATTTAGTATGTCTGGCATTAAGCTTGGCCATTGAGAAACTTGAGTGGTTAGTGATAAGATTGCAGGACAAAAGGCCTTCGACTTTAGGTAATGTCTCTAATGGTTCAGTGTGTTAACAATGGAATAGAGTTCCTTGTCATAAGTTGAATAATTGAGCTTTGATCCGCAATGTTTTCTACTAAATAGGCTACTATCCTCTTGAGTTGAGTTGGGAACACTCCAATATAAACCCCATTAGCATCACACTCGACCTTAAAGAGATCTTTAAAGTTTGGTAAAGCTAGGATAGGAGCTTTACATAGTCATTGTTTAATGTTATCAGAGGCTCTTTGAGCTGATGAGGACCAAGACAAGGTGCCCTTCTTCATGCACTTAGTGAGGGGAGCTATGATAGAGTTGAAATCCTTTAAGAACCTCATATGAAAAGAAGCAAGGTTATGAAAGCTTCTCACATTAGTTATGGAGTCTGGAACTAGTCACGACTTAATTGCTTCAATCTTGGTCTTACCTACGTGTATGCCGTCACCAGAAATAAGCTATCAAAGGAAATCAACCCTTTGTGTGAAAAATTCACACTCCTCTAGTTTTGCATTGATCTTTTGTTCTTTAAGAGTTGAGAAGATCTGGTTCAATTAGTTTATACATTCTTGCTCAGTCTTACTATATACAAGAATATCACTAGAATAGACAACTATAAACGACCCAATGGAGGGTCTAAGTGCCTTCTTTATAAGCCTCATAAAGGTGCTTGGGGCATTGGATAGACTGAGCATGATAAGCCATTCATATAGTCCTTACTTGGTTTTGAATGCAGTCTTCTACTCCCTCCCCTTTGCTCATCCTGATATGGTGATAACAACTTCTTGGGTTAATCATAAGGAACCATAGAGCTCGTCCAACCTGTCACAAAATCTTGAGGTCGGATACCTGTACTTAACTGTAATGTTGTTGATGGCTCTACTATCCACACACATTTGCTCATTGGCATAGGAGAGCTGGTATAGAACAAGGGTTCATGATCTCCTTCACTGTCATATGTTTCCACCATCAACATAGTAATAATGTTCTTTCCCTTATTGTTGGCTATCATCACCATATTCCCCCTCACAAATAAAGCTTTCTCTATTGCATTCCCCTGCCCCATTTTCAAATTTGTGGAGTTAAGTAGGGGATGAAGGGGTCATGGTCCACTTCCTCCTACGCAGCTTAAAGAAATAAGTACAGGACATGCGATGATGTAAAATATTTCCATCACACTACTATGGTCTCTTTAGGAGCAAATGATATGCATTAATTGGTAGAACATCTTAGATAACCTTATCTTTATATTCTTCTACTGAAAATGCTACTAAGGCTTGCTTAGAAATAATTACCGCACTTCCCTTCTTAAGCCATTATAGTGTATAGGGCTTGGGGTTCTCAACATTATGGAGTGTGAGCTATCAATCAACTCCATGGAGGATACATTTGTATAGCTCCCTCCATCAATGATTAGATTGTAAGTTTTGTTGGCTAGCTTGCACCAAGAGTGAAGGATTTGATTTTGGGATCTTTAGTGATTTCATTAGTATGAAGCACCTATTGATCAGAAGCATCTCTCATTCCTTAGGTAAAAGGTAGGATGTCACTCTATCTTCAACAGACTCCTCTTCATCACCTTCTACCTCTAGTTGAGCCATGTCTTTAATCTCTCTAATGGTGAGGACACTTCTGTTAGGGCAGTAATCCTTGAAATGACCTTATCCATGACACTTAAAGTAATTCTTTTATCCCTTAAGAACTTCTTCGATAATCTCTTACCTTTTCCCCTTATCCTTGTCATCTTCAGGAGATGGTTTTGTCTTGTAAGAGCTAAAGGCTTAAAAGAAGCATTTGCCTTTGCTGAGTTAATTGGATAGGACTTCTTGTATTTAAGTTGCTTTTTTACCTTAATAGCCAGCTTGCATGCATCTTCAAAGGTCTAGAAAGCTTGAGCTCAACTTATCTAGAATAATAGGGTTTAAAACCTTGAGGAATCTAGCAATGGTATGCTCAAGCTCTTCCTTTAAGGCACACCTTATCTGTAGTTGCTCAAATTCCCTTATATACTCCTCAACCTTCATGTTCCCTTAGCTAACAGAAGTAACTCTAAGATATAACTCTTGTTTATAGGCAACTGGTAGAAACCTTTTATCTATATGTTTCTTCAGCTTAAATGAAGTGTCGATCTTGGGCGTGCCTTGGAAAGCTTAGGTTTAGGTTTTCTTCCTAGGGTGAAGTATTGTGTTTGAACTTCAAAACAATAAGTTTGAAAGCCTTTCAAACTCAGGAGCTTCAATTTTAAGGTCTCCGAGATCATCTCTAAGCGATCTCATTCTCATTGGTCTCCTTCCCATATTGGAAGAACTATTTTTATATTGAGATTCCTGAGTAGGATATGATCTATGAGGGGGTTCTAAAGGCGGTTCTCCTTCTCCTTCTCGAGGTTGAGCCATTAACTGCTGAACTTGATCAGTCAAGTTCCTGATGTTGTCTTGCAATTCTAATTTAAATTTATCCCTTTTGAGCTCATTACCTTACTAAAGGGAGAATCTTCCTAAAACTCTAATAGGTTTCCAAGGAGGATGAGAGGCATCCCTTTCAGACATTCTATTCTCAGAAATGGATAGTAGTTAGTTATTGCTGTTTTAGAGGAGCTAGGTGCTTTATAGTTAGATTATATTTGCGTTAGGGGTTCTTTTGTAGCTAGTTCGATAGGTTTTAGGACCCAAATGAGATCAATAACCTTAAGCAACCAATATTGAGTAGCACTAAATTTGAAAAGAACTTACCAAGAATCAAAGTTGTGCTATCATGCCAGATAATGTATGCCAAGTGGCCTGTTGCCTTCACCAAACTTAGCAACTCAACTTGGAAGATATGGCTACTTATAGAGGAACTACTCGACCATCTAACTCTTAAAGATTCACCAGTGAGATTATAAAGTCGGAACACCAAAGCATAGATAAAGAATCCCGTTCTAAGTAATATTAACAACGATAAAGATTGAGAAACTTTGAGAGACGTTTAATTGTAGCAAGCAATGTAGACTTTGGGAGAGAGTTTAACTATAGCGAGCAATGTTTTTGATTTCAATTCAACATTGGCTCATCCAAGGCTGATAGGGATGACTTATACTCCCTTTAAAGTTGTATAACAATTCGTGAAAGGACTACAAAAATAAGTTAAAAATAGAAGTTAAATAACTTGTACAATTAATTCTTTCTTACACTTTTTATTGACTGAGAAAAGATGACCATGTTATAAGACGTCTAATTAGTCCTAAGCCACAAAACGTTGTCAAATACAAAAGGATAATTAAGGTAAGCATACATCGAGTTAAAATTATGAGAAAACCGCAAAATGGGTTGTTAAGCAAGTGGGATCAGCAAGTGGCCTTACTATTGTATCTCGTAATCTGAAGTGAATTCTCTCCCTTCTTGGACGGTCCTTGACTTCGATCATGTACTCTTTTTTGGCAGGAAAAATGGCAAGTACGTGCTTATAGAATATTAGGATAACTAATCATGACCATAGGGTGTTGTCATCCTAGCTCAAAAGCACTTATCACTATGGTGGCTAAAACTTAGCCTACACAGTTTTTCTAGCAGTAACTAATCCTCTTGTTGTGGCGACTCAAGGTATGAGCTTATCCTAGAACTGAGTTAATTCTATGAAAGTAGACATTCTAAGATTTAAAATAAGTACAATCTTGGCTACAGTTTGACTTTAACACTTTACTGAAAACCCCCTTTGAATTGAATCTAGCTTATATTAAACTGTGTAGGCTATAGAAATCTTCATCAAACTATCATAGCTAAGGCTAACCATTTAGTCTGAAAATAAGTAGCTAGGATTAAGAATAACTCCCTAAGGGGCCCCGCAAAGTAAGGTTCTACCCATGCAATCCTCAAAACCTGGCTCCTTACTTCACAAAAGTGTGCCTCATGCTAATCAAGTAAGAGTGTTTGACTAATGATATTCTGATTAGGTAGGACTGCTTACCCCCTTGCTTGTGGCTTCATCTTGCTTCCTCACCCATACAAGCTTATGAGCTTTTTTACCCTTGCTTTTCTTCCTCCTGGGCACCACCTTCTCAACATCTTAGGCATTTCATCGTTGAATTCCAGCCATATCTCTTGCCATTACAGATTCTTCAAAAGTGGTGGCTTTTATCAATTCTAGATAAGTAAGGCTCACACATGGGGCAACAGGTAGCAGATGCTTGCCACCCACGAGCTGAGCCATATTTGAGTCCAAGACCTTCGTAATTTTTGGGGCTAAGGCATAAATAGTAGGAGCAACATAGTCTTGACATGAAATAGTTTGTCTAAAGCCCATCTAGCGAGACAAATGACAAGTAAAGATATATACAAAACTTTAAAGATCTAGGAGAGGAAGATAGCTTCCACCTCTCATAGGAAATCTAAAGCTATAAATGCACTGCCAAAAGAGCTTGGTCTTCTCATGTTAAAACAAGGGTCTCCATGCCTCATAATTATGACACTTGTTAGAACACTTACACATGGTGTAATGCTTAGGCTCATATGCAAATGTAAAAATCTAGGGGCACACTTGGTGAAAGTGTTCTAAGAGTGAAGTCTACTAGATAAGTAAGCACAACTCAAAATCTCCAACAACAATTTGAAAAGGGGGACAAACTAACAAAAAAAAAAATATTAGGCTTTATCCCCAAAAGAAAAGGGATTTCCCTAAGAGCATTGCTAGGTTTGTCACTAAAGCTATACAAGCACAAGATCATTTCAACAAGAAAAATGAGCATGTAATAGTAACTTTTCTAAGACTTATCTATAAGGTGCATCACGCATGTTAAACCTTACCTGCTAATGAACAAGAACTTGTTCTTTAGACAAAAATTAAGGGAATTTCCTTCCTCATTAAGTTGATAGTTGCCCTTAGATTTAAGTATAAATCAAGGGTGATACATGCAAGATCGGCATCATGGTTGTCTGTAGTGTTAACTCGTCCACCCGTACACTTAATGAAGTTTGGACAAGGTGGGAGAAATACACCTCTAAATAAGGAGCCGCTTCCATCTTAGGCTCAACAGAACCCAAAATAAAGGTGAATTCCCCCACTAGAGAACACACCTCCCTATCCTTTTAGTGAAATACATGGGGTGTGGGAATCCAAGATTTAGAAGGAGCGTGGATTAGTTTGATGTCAAACATCACTTGTCTTGAAGAAATGATGTGATTTAACCCAAAGTACTCTAACCCCTTTACCTCAAAGGCATTATCAACTAACTATGACACGCAGTCCTTTTTTTTAAAACTGCCTTGGTATCCAGACCTCTTCATAATTTAGGAATTTTCTAATTTGTAAAACTGTATTTTTCGTTACTTGCACTTTTCTTTTTGATGTGCACTATTCTTCCTCTTCCCCTTTTCTTTTCTTATTTTCCTTATGAGTCGTGCTAGCCTATGATTTTCTTCACAAAACTTGTGAGGAGATTAGGCTTATAGCCCATCATGTACAAACCTTTTCCTATTGATGCCTAATTTTTGCTAATAAAAAAGAACCCTTTTCTTTTTTGAAATCCCACTATATTTTAACAAGCATTGCAAACGCAAGTGCAATTATTCACAAATTTTACTCAAATACAAAATCTAAAGGAAAGAATTATAAATTAAAGTCCAAGAACTAATACAAAATCAAGGGGCATTTCCCCCTTACTTATTATCGAAATGAACCTCCTTATTCCTTGGTGATGGTCTCGAGGAATATGACATGACGGTCTTGTATGACTATCGCACACCACAAATATGAAAATTAAGGAGGAATTATGCACTCCACGAGTATCAAGACATCCTACATTGAGGACTAGGTGTAATAAAATAGCCCTCCAGCTACGCTTATGAAGTTCCTAGTAGAATCATGGATTCCTCTGCCACCCAAGAGGTGGAGTAGATGAAGAGCCACCTGACTTCAAGAGAGACATCATTGTGGCGTTCCCTACACCAACTCTTGAACTCCGTAAGGAATTAGTCTTGGGGAACAACATGAGGTACTCTACTGATGACTCAATCAAAGCCATGGTAATGACAAATAATTAGGAGCTTTTGAAATCCTAGCCCGAGGAGCACACTTTCGAGTAGGAGTTGTCCTTGAGCTAGAATCCTCGAAGAAAGCTACATCTCAATGGCAGTGGCATCGTACAACTCTTTACACACATTTGTATAAAAGCATTAGAAAAAGTGAAACATATAGCTTCCAAAAGTGAAAAAGAAAACAAGCGTACTTCGTTGATGTCATTACCTTAGCAAGTGATGATCCCTTCTAATCCTTGGATAGTTTGTCGATTGTCTTCATTATGAAAAAGTTCTCAAATTCATTGTACCAACATTTCACAAAAAGAAGTATAAAACAAAGAGGAACAAAGGAAACATATGCGTTAAAATGAGACATTTTACCCTTCCTAAGGACAGGAGTCTGATGCATCTCTGAGACCTCATTATCCACACATCATTGAGCTTAATTGTCCGATCGACACTTGAAGCATCGCTGAAGCACACTTCAAGGTCCAAAATCAGAATCCACACTTCCTTCTATAAGAAAGATAAATGAGCATGCGTATAGTATATAATCAGAAAAAATTACTCTTAAAGGGATTAATGTCATCGAAGAAATGACGACACCAATTAGTGTGTGTAAACTTTGAACAATCACCCTCGATGACTAGAACATGATGAGGTGTGCCCTCCCTTAGTGGGCACATCTCCTCCAACTTTAAGGTGGTGACATATATGGGAAGGATCCATGAGAATGTAATGAACGGGCAAGCTTGATAAAAAATCACCTAGTTACCCTTTCCCCTAAGTACCATACATGGCCAAAAAAGGGTCGATGAAGACCAGGCTTTGATAAGACAACACCTGAGCCCTCTTAATAGTAGCAGGCCTAAGTATCCCTAGTCACATAAACTAGTAGCCACGATGAATAAGAAAAAAGTAATAATAGTCAGTTGTAATAAATATGAGAAGAAGAGCATTCTCCTTATGTCATCGAGCTTCTGGGCATTTAGGCTAGCCCTAAAAAGCTTAATGTCCTTCAGGTGGCCTGACTCACCCTCTAGGAGGCCATTCTTTTATTACCCATAGTGGGAACTTCACTGGAGCCTCTAGATCTTGGGC
Organism: Selenicereus undatus; assembly: GCA_017589665.1. Taxonomy (NCBI): domain Eukaryota; kingdom Viridiplantae; phylum Streptophyta; class Magnoliopsida; order Caryophyllales; family Cactaceae; genus Selenicereus; species Selenicereus undatus. The sequence continues at coordinate 47,242,468 of JACYFF010031956.1, forward strand.
ACATCCGTGAAAAGCACTTGAGGAACCAATGATATAAAACAAACACAAGTCATAAGCCAATCCTAAAAATTCCACAAAGAAGAAAAGCGATTATAAGGAAGGAATTAAACCTCAAGCAAATGCTGAAGATTTCTAGGATTGGCATCCTACACAAGACCATTATGCCAATATGCCAATCTCAGGTAGAAGAGTGGGGGGGCATAAGCGGCTTGCTCGTCATACAACTATCTGATGCCTTGGACTTCTTCCAAGTTACACATTCAATATAGGTGAACTCGATTCACCTAATGGATAAAGAATATCAAACTGAACATTAAGGTAATAAAGGGTCGCATTTACTGCTCTATGTCTGCATTCCTAACCTAGAGAGCTACCTTGAGTAAGGAATACTGGATAGAGTTTGATTCTACATGCCATCTATTTATACTATATCTAAATAGCCTTATCAGATTATCCTGATCCTTAACAAAAGCAATATCATCTCTATAAAGCTTAGTCTGTTAGTACATACAAATTATATAAGGTAGCGACTATCCCATCCAGTGACTGATAGAAAGTGCTAGTGGTAAAAACACTCTAGTAGACCCTAGATCAGTACCCAATTCGGGCTTTTATGTTCCTTGCACATGTTCACAAACTTATGAAATCATATATCTTTCATAGCCTCTTAGAATCCCTACACAAACTTTGCTAGGTAATATAAATCTTTTAGACAAATCTATAAGTCTTAATGAAGTCACCAACCTATTGAAACCGTACATTACCAGAATAAATCCATCCAAAGCAAAATAGCAAAATACCTCAAAATTTGAAAAGAAAGAAAACTACTCTATTCTCCACCATTATAGAAATGTGATAGCAACGAGGATCAATGTATATAAAATAATGGGTACCAAATCAATTACTTGGAATCCAACTCCTAAACCCATAGTCATCCTCCTATAGAGGTCACCTCTACAACATCTATGGGATCTTTCCTGAGCAAGTTGGCTATGTAGCTATCCAAAAGCACCTAAAAACAAGAAAGTGTCAAACTAATGGAGTTTAAGCAACATTTCGGAGAATATGAAAAAATGGCCAAGACATAATCAAATGGTCATGAAAAATTGTAAACACATTTTTCATAGCATTATAAGAGCTATAAATTTATGAAAAATCATTCACAAACATTATACTTATTCAAGACATGATGAAACTTTAAAAGTTTATAGTGTGTCGTAAGATGTGACTGAGACAAGATCTGTTGGCCCCAAAACTTGGAAAAGACATTATTGGTAGCATTCAAAAGTTTAGGGATGTATCACAATGCATGACAAGCTATTTTAACAAGATTTGTTTTTTTAAAATGACTAAAAACTCACCCAATTCAGGAGAAATGAAATAAAGGAAAATGTGTTCAAATGACCATCCAAGAGTTATATTTCACGCTTAGAACCTGAATTGAAGATTAAAACAGCAACAAAGAAGCATAAACAACCCTAGCATCAAGACTCAATATTGGATGGCCCTTAGTAGGTTCAAATCAACTTTCACCACCTATGCACACTGCATGAAATTTGGTTAGATTACACTCCTAATAGTTCTCCACAATAATAGTTAAGTCAGACTAGTTCAACAATTGCCCATAATGGCTTCAAAGGTTGAAGTTTTACATGTAAACCACAAAACCCCCCTAAATTGCTCCAAACATAAAAGCCTTACAAAATTAAGCATACTGTAAAGCAAATACATGAAAAATTGTATTTAGGGAGCAAGAATGACCTTAATTTGACTCTTTGTGAGTTGATTTGGTAAACAATAAAGTTTGTGAGGGAGAGAAAGGTAGAAAATGGGGAGAAGGCAGTTGCAGTTGTGCTTTTGGGTTATTGCTTCTCTCATTCTTATTGTGAGTCCTAGTCACATGCTATTAGGTTCTCAGCAGCTTCTATTGGTCAACCTTCTCTTCCAACACCCTGTTATGGGGTTCTAACTTCCAAGCACAAGCCGGAGGCAATCTATATGTGCCTTTTAGCATGCCAATGTGTTTGCCCATGCAACAATCAATGTGCTAACACATTTCTTATCTTTCGACATGTATACAAATATTTGTAAGTTCTTATGTTCTTGCACATCAATTTTACCTTTTCCCATTATGTTAGAAGTCGGGGCAGATTCAATAGCCCCAAAATTATTTATGTTTCACCTTTTTCCTATCGAGACAAGTTTAATAGCCCAAACGATGCTTGGTGTTTCCCTTTTTTTAGTCAGATTATAACACTTAGGGAAGTCTTGTAACCCCAAAATCCTCAATTATAATTATGTTTGACTTGGTCACATTCTTACATCTTTTTTGCACTCATTCCTAAATGTTTTAGCTACATGGGTTGTTTGTGTATGCTCTTGCTTGGCTTTTGTATTGATTTTGAAATGTGTTTTCTAAATAGGATGATTGTATATATTTTGCATGACAGGACATACTTTGCCTATGCCCTACTTGACCTTGGCCAAAGTGGGGGGCCTCAATAGATACTTGAAGGTATTCTTGGACTCACATTGATTGCATATTGTATGATATTTGCATAGCAACTCAATAATGATACTTACTTTCCTCACTTGTAGCAAAACAGTACATTCCTAGGATCCTTTATTCTTACATAAAATAATTATAAAAAATGTTCCAAAGATACTTTATTATGCTCTTCCATCCAAAAGTTTGGAAATGTCAAAAACTAGGCTGAAAATGGGTATAAAACATGTTGCTAGTTATAATTAGTGGTCGGGGGGTTAAAATGTACGACTATAGGGTTTCAATAGCTGGGGATAGACCATTGGGTGGCACATTCCCTTGCAATATACTTCCTAAGTTTTCATATTTAGCTCGAAGTAGGCCCTGGCCCAACAGTATGACGTTGGACATCAACAACTACCTACTAGGCCTAGTTTGTTTAAGGAAAAGGTCTAGGAGGCAGATGTTTACCTGCCACTTGGCCCAATAGAACTGAAATGGGCCTAGTGGGACAACTTAGGCGATAGCATACTTCGCCATCCCTTGGTAGCATGTCACTCACGTTGTTTATGAATAAAGTAAGATCTGGTGATCTTTTCCTAGTCTATTTTATAACTAGATGGTTAGTAAGATTTGGTGATCTTTTCCTAGTCTATTTTATGAATAGATTATTTGCTGAATCTCTAAATAGTGGAGGCGTTTATTGACACCTTACCACTATAAAAAGAGCCTCTCCTCTTCCCTCAAGACACATTTGTTTTTGGGAGTATTAACCTTTCTTCACTTAAAATAAAGTCCTAGAACCCCAAAATTTTATTGCATTTTTTAGTGTCTTTTGTTACAACTGGTCATATATATGACTAAATCTAAGAGCTCATTAAAAAATATAACGTTCCTAATGCTTAGTCACTAAATAGGACAAATTGACATGAAGTTGGACTTTGCGAGAATTATTTGGATTTAGCTATTCCTTTGTTTAACTCTAGTGAAGATGATTATTAAATTTTTGATGTCGATGGGCAGACTATTATTGGCTCTACCTTCATCCTCTGACCAAAATCTGGGCTAGTAACCTTAGGGTCAAGTTAATCCCCATCGAGGATCGTGGGGATTGCTTTCTAAAATCATATTTTGAAACATTTTTCATATTTTTCTTAAAATATGGTGGCGATCTACTCAATATTGCAAAAATCAATCTTTGCTAAAACAAATTTGAATGAACAATCACGCCATGGTAAGCTCAGGGCCCCCAAGTCTCGGTACCTTCACTATCAAATATGTTATCAAGGTTAGTCATGTGATAAGTGCAAATGTGTCTTCGTAATCAATCATATACTCTTGATTGCACCCTGTTATAATAAGCTGAGCTCGTAGCTCTTGAGAGTCTTTACCTTATTGACCTATATACAACCTATGATAATTTTTCTAGGTAGGGGATCCACCATATCCTAGGTTTATATCTAATGCAATGCATCAAGTTTCACTTATATAGCTTTCTACCACTTTGGATGAATTGGGGCTTTTGAAATGCATTAGGTTTATCCATAGAAGCAACACCTAAATAACACAAGTAGTCTCTTAAGTAGGTGGGTTGGTGGCTAACTTGGGAAGAGTATAGTGATGTCGTTGATATAATTGAATCACTATTATCATATTCATTAGATCTTGTTGTTTCTTGGTGAAAGATTTATAGGCTTACTAGAAGTATCTGATGTTTGTGTAGAAGGGGTTACTTCCTTTAAGTTGGTAGATGACACCTCTATATCATCAACTTCAGTGAAATAATATAATTCGGGCCTAATTAGTCCCAACAAGGTTAACTCATTGTAGATTTAAGGGGTTGAATAGGTGATAACAAACAATCGTAAATAATAACTCAAGCACAAATTAGAATATGATGCAACAAACTCACAAACACTGATTGTACAAGTTAAGGACATTATAAAAAGGTAAAGTTTAGGAAATAAATGAATACTTTATTTTTAACAAGGCTCACCAGTTTAGGCCATGTTCTTTTCATGTGTAAATCATTGGCTCCCACTCCTTTCCACTCTTTCGCACTCCTCTCACTCCTTAATGATAAATACCATTCCTCCCCGCTCTTTCTCATTCCCGTCCACTCCTTCTCAATCTCTCCCATTTCTTCCCACACCTTAATATTAATAATTTTATTTTTCTCTCACTCTATTCCATTTCTTCCCACTCCATTCCACTCCGTCCCACTCCTTCCCATGATTCCACTCTTTCCTACTCATGCAAGAAAAAAAAACCCACTCTTTCTCAATCCACTCCACTCCTTCCCACTCAATTCCAGTTCTTCTTATCCCATACCCTCAGTTTATCTAGCAAAAGAACATGGCCTTAATAGGGCTAAGTCATGGCCTAAGGACTCCTTCTTTAGGATTGAACTGAGCACCGTTAACCTCCTAGGTAAGCAAGTCCAAGCATCCACCTCAGGACTTTGACAACATACCTTTAGAGTTTCTTTTGAAGTGTTTTTACCTATGCCTTACTTAGGTAGGATACCACCTTAGCTAACCTTACTTGCTTACAAGTAGAGTTCCCTTGACCCTTCCTATGTTACAAGTATGAAAGTTTGTAGAATCATTATAATGGTAGTAATTTAGGTTCTTAAGAGGACAATGTACACTAAGGATATGAGTTAAACAGTTGTGTTGTGTGTTGCACTTTTCTCTCATCAAGTAGGGTCCCAATTATAATTTGCATTCTCAAAATGGAACATTTTGGCCATAGGAAATATCTGTCTGATAAAGCTTTTCCTCTAATGTCTACTAGCTATTCAAGGGCCTCGAATTGTTGCCTCCTATCTTGATGCATAGTCTATCTAGTCTTCACTTTGTATGGCTTTAGGAGGCATGCTTTCAGCCTTCATTTAATGTCCCAACTGTTTCTATCTTCATTTGATAATCTGGTGTCTCAACAACTACTCTATCTAGTCTTTGCTTTATATGGCTTTAGAAGGCATGCTTTCAGCCATCGTTTAATCTTCCCCATTAGCTAGTTTTAAGCTTGACATTGACAAAATCCTATAGTAGGAATGTTGATTGTAGCAAGTCTATGTAAAACAAATTCCAGGCCTTTCTTAAAGTTAAATGTATTTGAAATTTCTTGGCATCTTTCAAAAATATTAAACTGTACTATAGTCAAAACCTCAAGTCAATCTTTCTTTTGAATGTTCAACATATGATAATTCGTAAGTTAGTTTGTTAGTTAAACTAAGATTAATTTAATTAGCATTTAGTTGGTCGCAAAAAAAGAGAAAAAAAACATTAGACAAGTAACTATTTGTTAAAAGTACATAATATACCAAATTTTAGATGAAATATAGAAAATTGTAAGAATTTGTACAATGTGAACATTTTATGGAAATGCATATTTGACACACCGCAAGCGCACGAGCATTTTGGTTTAAATTAAATATCTTTCATTGGGACCAACACAACCTATCGAGTTTTATCCTTTCAAAATGCTAAGCGAAATAAGTTATCAAATGGATTAGTTGTCAAAACTATATTTACTTTATGTAACTAAATAGGATATCTATCAATGAAAAGCATATAGCAATTTGTTTTGCCTTTAATGATTTAGATATATGAATGGAGCATGTACTTTTCTCTAATTTTGATGATTCAAAGGATAATAACTAAACACAATTCAATCTTTTCTGTTGAGATAAACTAAATTACTTAAATTTAATCAAATTAGCATTCTTTTAAAGGGTCTTGTTTTAGTCTAAGTTAAGGATCTTCATTGCCAATTTTTGCTCTTGGCATGCAATTTTCCTTCAAAAACTACTAAGTTATGTCTAATCTTGTTAATCTAATAGTAGGTTTCTCCTTTCAGTACTTCACCCTACTATCTAGTTTAATGCAAGTAATTTGGTCTAAATCACTCACAATCATTCAAAATACAAGATAGATTGAATAAACCAAATGAGATCAACCATAAGATTTTGATAAAATTAAGAATCTAACCACATTATTTGGTAAACAAATCCCGAAATGAAGAGAACTACTCACTCATGTTCATTATAACCAAATCAAAAGTTTTCTAACAAAACATGAATCTAACTAGAACAAATCTAAATGGAGTTTAAGAGGCAAAAGAGAGAAAATGCTTAGCGATAATGGAAATTCTTCAAATGATCTTGCAATCTTCAAAGCATCCACGAGCAAATTCATTCCTTGAACCTTCTTTTTGCTCCAAATGATTAGAATCAGACGAACTATGAGAGAGATTAGTGATAGTATGAGTTATAGATGCCCTTCTAAGTAGTTGAGCATGCCTTCAAATAGCAGCAACTGAGCATTCTCAGCCACAAATTCAGGAGAAATCGAGGAGGCATGACAGTTACAATCCACCATAGACCGTCACTACAAAAAAGGTTGCTTCCCTCCGCATTTAATTTTGCTAATAGCCACACTAATAATTGTAGAAATAGCTGTTGCCCACACTTAGGCTAAATGTGGGGAAGTTAAGTGCGTGGAAGTGTTCTCCACACTTAATGGAAATGTGGGTAGAGCTATATTTTCCACACTTATAAATGCAGAGTAAGTACTAATTACCCACAATTTATGTGTGGCCATTTTACGGTATGCCCACTTTGGAAGATGCAAGAAGTGTTAATTTTCCCCACACTTAAAAGGGTTACTAGTGCCGTTTTAGTTTTTTAAAAAATAATGCTGGTAATTAATATAAAACTTATTAAGTTAAAAATTGAACAATTGAACAAGTTTTATACTAATTGCCAACATGCATCACACTACATAAATAAATAGAATTAACAAACTAACAAATTAAAATAGATCAAACAAGTAAATAAATTACACATTAGTGCCTGAAAAAAAAATTAATTGTAGACACAACAACAAAGACTAAGGTAATCAAAATTAAATATTCAATTCTTGCATTGTTTTGAATCCATCATGCTTAATTTTTTGTTGTAGGTAGTTGATTGAACATTTTATTGCTCTATATACTACCTAAAATTATGCTTTGAAAACATGCCTAACATCTAAGAATATATAAAAAAATCTCCATCATGGTTTTCTTCACTGAGGGATGTTAGCTCCAGAAATGCAACCTATTAGACAATTGAAACATTAAAAAAAAATGAATTATTAAAAAAGATAATCAAAGAGATTAACTAAGACGCAGACTCGACAGAATCAAGTTTAAGGAAGCACAACAGAGTTCAACCAACTCTAGAACCACAACAAAGTCAAACCAAGAAGAGAACCACAATCGAGTTTAATCAATAATAGAATCGTATGAGTACAACAGATACAGTGATTGCCATAACAAACTCCACGAAAGTAGAGTCCCTCTTTTTCGTGTTTCCTGCCAAAAAAGAAAGCGGCTTAAGCCCTTTTTGGGTTATTTTCTTCTTTTTTTTGTTGTTTGGGTATTTAATCCCTACTTATTAGACCGGATTCGGTTCTAATCCATCTGATTATTCTATTCTCGACCCCACATAACTTTGCACAATTTGCTAACTTCACGTTATTACGACTTGGTTAATTTCTAACGAGTTCACCAATTTCATGACATTGCGTAATTAATCAAGAAAAATTAATATAAATTATTCACATAATTTATTACACCCAGTTATCACGGAAAAATTAGTCTAGTATAGCTTACTAAGTCAAATAAGTTAATAAAAATATTAACTCAAACGGTTAGCCTTAGGTTGAAAACCCCGGCGAAGTCGATGTTGCTCGGAATTTGCTACCTAGAATTTGCTACCCAGATGAAGGAATTGAGGAATTCGAATTCTAGGGAAGTTTTTGTTGCCCAGATCGAATTTGCTACCTGGCTAGATGAAGAACGAATTCAGGAGTTCAAATTCTAGGGATTGATTGTGCACTGAGAGCTATGTTTCCTTTTTGGGGGGTAGGCGGCAAAGCACATGCCCGCTTAATCTTCCAAATCATAATTTTATTTTGTTAGATATTTGTGTATTTTTTTTATTGTTTGTTTTATTCTTTTGGCTAATATAGTTAGATATAAATATTGAAATATTTTGTACAAATTACCTCATTAACATAATAAAAAGTAATTATAAAAGCTCTTTTTAATTCCCCACACTTAATAAGTATAGGAATAGGTTCATAATTTATCCACACTTGTTAAATGTCGAATCAAGAAAACTACCAAATCTTATCATCTTCCTCCCCACACTTTAATTAAGTGTGGTGATACAAATGCGGGAGGATACATTATTTTTTATAGTGCCCCCGTAGTGGCCTATGTCTCGAAATTCGTTTTTCTTCTTTGCCTCACAGACAAAAGTGACTGGGGCGGTTTTGTGGTAAGCTGAATATAATCCATTTAAGGGTGAATACAGGGTCAAAAAGGCCTTGGAACATGCAAAATTCATCAAGCAACCATACCCAAGTGTAAAATGGGAATAGGGATACAAATCATACTCTAAGGCATGCAATTCCTTAAGAAATACTAGCCAATGGCCCCTAAACCGTGCACATTCTAAGCACTTATTAAAGTCCTACATGCTTAAGGCATTGCTTGTCCCCAAGCAAACAGAGACAAAAAAGTTTTATTTATAATCTCCTTAGGCTAGACATTAGTAGCATGTTCAATGGTCGAACTAAACCCAAGTTATCCCAAAGGTTATCAAAACATTTAGCAGTTAGATAGGAGAATGGAGTTTTCGAAATATCCTTAAAGCCCACAATGTCAAAATTTGAATCAACCACCTAAATCATCTTTGATTTCAGACGAAATATCTAGGGTACGGTAGGAGATGACGTGGGATGAAGGAGCGGGTTTATCTAACAGCTGGCGTGTAACACCTGGCGTCCTTCTCTTAGAGCGACCACACCTACAAAAAGGGCAACCCCGGGTTGTGGACTGGGGAACCCCTCTCCGACGGTCAAGTTAGCTCGGGGTCCACGTTGAAGGTTAAAAAAGAGAGCGAGAGAGAGAGAGTTCAGTGAATCCATCTGCGTACCCCTTTCCCGGGGTAGGTAGGCGACTATTTATAGCCTTTTCGGGAAAAGGGTAAAACAGTAATCTTACCTGGGGTGCTCGTGTGGGCCGTCGGTCTCAGTATGGAAAGGCCCTAGGGGGAGCCCCTAGGGTTGCGCCTCAAGGCCTCTTGTCTTAGATATGGGCCCGGGGAAGCCCCCAGGGAAGGCCCATTATCCCAGATATAGGCCTGGTCGGTGGGTCCGACTTGGTTAGGCCTATTTGGGAAAAATCGAATTTTTCCCCATTCACTTTGCCTCCGACATTTTACTTGTACGTCGAGCCAGGCGAGTAGTTAGGTAGAATGTGGAGCATCGTTGATGGTCAGTGCGCATCCAGGGGTCCTTGGAAATTGGGCCTTTGAAATGGACGGTCCCGAAGCCACCGTCCACAGATGCACAGGTAACGAGGCCTGAATGGCAGTCGTGTGAAACTATCGCCTTTCTCAGTATAAAAGGCGACATACAGGGCAGGGTGTCGCATGCTTCCTTATTTGGCAATAACTGCTATCGGGTGTTCCTCCCATGGCTTTTCGACGTTCCCTTGATACTAAGGCAATGAGTGAGTACGTTAATCGCCATTTTGCGTGAAACCGAAGTAGGATTGCCTTTCCCCTGTCGTCCCTCCCAAAAGAATTTCAGACCCTCTATCCAAACTTCGAGCTGGCCATGGTGGAGGAGGACGCCAAGTGCTACAAACTCCCGGAATTGCCCCAGGTGATCTTCTATGCGATGTTTCTGAACGATGTCGAAAAGCTTGGAGTAGTGCATGGACGGGTACTTCGGTCATTGGAGTCGGCCCTCACTGAGCTTCGTTGGAGCGCTTTTGAGTCATGGATGTGGTTATTTGATGACGTGATCTACGAAGCTCGATTTCGCCCAAAGGGCGGATCGGGGGAGAGTTCAGGAGCCGGTCGACCAAAAGAAGGGTCGGGAGTGGAGACAGCAGATGAGGACGCGTCCACTGAGAAGGCAGCCTCCCCTTAGGAGGGCGATGAGCCAGGCTGTTAAGCCTATGAATGCGCCGCCCTCTCACTAGTGTTTTCTCCCATTTATCCTTTGTACTCGTTTATGCTAATCAGTAATAAAAGGTCGCACTTTCATATTTCACTGATTAATCTTTACTTTGCTTACAATCAATTTATGTTGGTTGGATGGACACGCATTCGAGATGGATTGGTCATTAGGTTCTTGGGAATTTCCCTTGTCTCAAGCTCTCCAAATTCCTCCTCTATAAATACAACATCATTATCTCCCATAGGATATTCAAGTGTTTCATTCTTCAAGAGGAGTGATAGAGATCATAGGGAGAGCGATCAATACTCCTGTTTACTGGGTAAACATGGAATTCCCTCCTATCTCCAACATGAGAGAGATGGCGAATTACGTGAGGGAGGCCTTCGTCTGGCGTTGGAGGAGCGCTTCGCGTCCGCCTCGCCCCCTTCCCGAAGACTTCCACGTATTATGCTCGTGTTTTTCGTTATCTGAGGTCGAGAGTGTAGCGGCTGCATTCGAGCTCCCTGAAATTATTCAGGCGACATTCTACACCATGCTGCTAAACGAGGCCGTCGAGCTAGGTGTGTCTCATGACTACACAGGCGAGAAGATGAAAGCCTCATTAATAGGTTTGAGGTGTTCGACCTTCGAGGTTTAGATGGATTGCATGGACTGCCCACTAAGAGAGGCACAACTTTATCAACCGACTAATGAAGCGGAGGTCCGGGGTTCCTAAGACGGCCAAAAGGAGGGCTCTGGGTCGGCCGCTGCCCCGACCCCTTCTTGTGACGAGGAGTAGACTTAGCTTTGTTTTGAATTTTCTTTTGTACTGCCTCGCCTCCCTTTGGTTGCTTGTATTAGCATGCTTACAGTAATGAAAACAGGTCCCGTATGACTTGCCTTTTACTTGTTTCCCTGTGTCGTGAAAGGTTGTGAAGCCACGCTTACGACCCCTTGGCCCTCGTGGGTGCTTAACGGTGCGATGACCGGCCGTTAGGCTGTGCTTGTGGACCCTTAGGCCCTATTGGGGCTGAGAGTGCAGCGGCCGGTCATCGGGCTGTGCATGAGGACCCTTAGCCCCCATTGGGGCTAAGAGTGTACCGACCGACCGTAAGGTCGTTCTTTGGGACCCTTAGCCCCCATTGGGGCTAAGATTGTTGCAGCCAGCCATTAGGCCCTGTATGAGGACCGTTAGCCCCCATTGGGGCTAAGAGTGTAGCGACCGACTGTAAGGTCGTGTTCTAGGACCCTTAGTGATGCGGACCATCCAAGTCAACCCTCCATAGCACCTACCAATTCTCCACCCACTGTTTTGGAGGCCAAGAAGGTCAAGGAAGTGCATAAGTTGGTCATAAATCACTTGTACAAAGAAGAGGAAGAAGTGCCCAGTTCATACCGTTTCTGGCCCGGTTTTGTTTCACTGTTGGAGCAAATTTCTGAGGGGTAAATTTCCTGCACGCCTCACCCCCTTAAATATTAGGATCTAATCTTTCCAACAAGTACTTGTGCAAGTCATTTAGAGCCCATTTGGTCGGTCAACCAAGCCAAAAACCAAAGGGGTATCACTGCAGGGCATAATCCAGCACTGTCCGAATGCAAGGCCTGATTGGTTGACCTATTGAGCTCCAAATTTTGTCAAACTTTAGGGCATGAAAATGCATCTAAATATTTATCAAATCATGGCCCTAAAGTTGAGTTGAAGGACCAGCTTGTGCTTCTTTTATCCAGCCAAAGAAGGAAGAAAATCCTTGTGACCGGGTAAAGGCATGAACCGGCTGCCACATTGATTTTGGTGTGTACTCTTGCATTAGTGGCTGTTTTAAAGCCCCAAGCTGATGTACTAGGGTAGCTTAGATGCTTGACACCTCAACCTTGAGATTAATTAAGCTAGTGAGGTGTTAAGGTTAGGCTAGATCACTTGTTTTATCATCTAGTACTTGTAATCTAGCCTAGGCTTAGTCTTTTAATCTTTTAACTTGTGCTTTGTAGCTCTTGGCCGAATGGGATGGTGGTATGGAGCTATAAATACCCCCTCACTTCCTTATGTAAGGGTCTTTCGCCAATTTGAATACAAACCCTTGAGCTTTATCTCTCCCTCTCAAATTCCTAGTTCTATATCTCAAGCTTGGCCCCTTGAGTGGTGTCAAGGTCTCTTTATCTCAATTGGGTGGTGTTCCTATATCCCAATTGATCTAAGGAGATTGCCCTAGTATTGAACAAGAGTGGCTCCCTTTGGATTATCTCTTGCAAGGTACTAGTTTTATCCCCCTTTGCTATCCTATCTCCCACATCCGAATCCCCTCTACTTCCCATTCTCTTGTCAAGTGCAAGGTGAGGTACATCAAGTGGTATCAGAGCCTTGGCTACCCTCCTGAGCTTGCTTCCATCCACAAACACCTTCCCAAACACTAAGCCACAAACTCCTCTAAACATCCCCCTTTCTTTCTCCCTTGCACCACTTTCTGCAGAGCCACGGACAGCAGGTTAGCATGGGCACCCCGTGCCACTGTGCACGACCTTGCCTTACCTCAGGCAGTGCCATCCAAAACAGCACCCTCGCACGGCCTCATCGTGCCTCATTGCACGACCGTGCCACCCACTCCCAACCCGAAACACTCCATTCCCCATTCCATTACAACCATGTCTACTAGCCTCACCCCGGAACAAAGTGACAAGGTCGAGCTAGAGGCCAAGGTCGAGTACCTCCAAACCCAACTTGGCCAACTCCTTGAAGAAAAGAAGAGGTACATGAGAAATTCTCAAAGTCCCACGGAACAACATCCTCGAATTGATCTTGAAGAAGAAAAAAGCTATCCCCATGAGTCCTCTAGTGAAGAAGGTGAAGGAAGGAGACCTTTTCGGTCTAGTGGAGGTGGCAACTTGGATTTCAAAGTTGACATCCCTGAGTTTGAAGGCCATCTAGATCCCAACTTGTTCCTAGATTGGCTTCGGACGGTTCAAAGAGTCTTTGATTACAAAGACATCCCGGAGGAGAAAAAGGTAAAGCTTGTAGCCCTTAAGCTTCGCAAGTATGCTTCTATTTGGTGGGCTAACTTAATGACCAAGAGGGCAAGAAAAGGGAAGGGTACAATCCGAACTTGGGTTAAAATGAGGGATAAACTCAAGTCTAAATTCCTACCCACCCATTACCTTCATGACAACTACCTCAAACTCCATAACCTCAAACAAGGAACCAAGAGTGTGGAAGAGTATACTAGGGAGTTCGAACAACTCCTCTTGAAATTTGACTTGAATGAGGAAGAAAACCAAACCCTTGTGAGGTATTTGAGTGGTTTGGATGAGAACATAGCCCATGTCATAGAACTACACCCTTATTCATCCCTTGATGAGCTTAGTTCTCTTGCATATAAGGTGGAACAACACCGAAAGTCCAAAGGAAAAGGAATTGTGTCCAAGCCTCCCCCTCGGTCCTACCCTTTCTAAAGACCCCCAAACACAAATCCTAGACCTCAAACTCCACTCCCTCCCCGACCAACTCCTCAAAATTGCCAAAACACACCACAAAGAACCTTTCCCAAACCGGAAGATAGAAGAAGGTGTTTTCGGTGTCAAGGGTTAGGACACATTGCATCCGAGTGTCCGAACAAGAGGGTTGTCACTTTGGCTAAGTTTCAAGATTCCTCTGAGGGGCTTGATAGAGGAAATGAAGAGGAGCAAGAACAAGAGTCAAATGAACCTCTAGAGGAGGTTGAAAAAGGTCCGGATGAAGGGGAATTGTTGGTTATTCGAAGGGCTTTGAGTGGTATAGCTACACAAGATGATCTTGAGCAAAGAGAGTCTATCTTCCATACAAGGTGCACTGTGGGTGGCAAAGTGTGTTCCCTTATCATTGATGGGGGAAGTTGTGCAAATGTGGCCTCACAATCGATGGTAGACAAACTCAAGCTCTCGATGACTCCTCATCCTAAGCCATACACCATCCAATGGCTTAATCAAAGCAAAGGTTTGCAAATCTCTTGTCGATGCCTCTTGTCTTTAAGCATTGGGAAAAACTACAAGGATGAGATTTGGTGTGACATTGTACCAATGGATGCATGTCATGTCTTGTTGGGATGCCCTTGGTTATTTGATAGAAGGGTTATGCATGATGGCCGAATGAACACCTACGCCTTCACCCAACACCAGAAAAAAATCACCCTCACCCCCCTCAAATCGTCCACCCTCTCCAAGCCCAAAGTAAAACCACAAATGGATGTCTTTCGTACCACTCTCCTCAAGTCTCAAATGCATGAATATGAGCCCTACAAAGAGTGGATCTTGCTAGGCTAAGAACCAGCCTCATCCACGGCCTCCACCCATCCCTTGCTCACCCCTCTCTTATATGCATTTCAACATGTCTTCCCTCAAGAAATACCCCATGGCTTGCCCCCAAAAAGTACCATCCAACACAAGATTGACCTTGTACCCAGGTTTACTCTCCCAAACAAGCCGGCATATAGGATGAACCCCCAAGAAACTCAAGAGGTCCAACGTCAAGTTGATGATCTCCTTGCTAAGGGGCTAATCCATGAGAGCTTGAGTCCATGTGCCGTCCCGGCCCGACTTGTGCCCAAGAAAGATGGGAGTATGAGAATGTGTGTTGATACTAGAGCTATCAACAAGATCACTATCAAGTACCGGTACCCTATTCTAAGGTTGGAGGATTTGCTTGATGAGCTTCATGGAGCCACTATCTTCTCCAAAATAGATCTTAGGAGTGGCTACTATCAAATTCGGATCTTTGAAGAGGATGAATGGAAGACGGATTTCAAAACCAAGGGAGGCCTATGTGAATGGTTGGTGATGCCGTTTGGGTTGTCCAATGCACCAAGCACCTTCATGAGACTCATGAATGAGGTGCTTAGGCCGGTCAAAGGCAAGTTTGTGGTTGTATATTTTGATGATATTCTTGTGTATACCCGTGATAAGAAAGAGCATGCAAGTCATCTTCAACAAGTCCTTAGTATTTTGGCTAAGGAAGAGCTCTATGGCAACCTTGAGAAATGCCACTTCTTCACCTCCCAAGTCATCTTTTTGGGGTATGTGGTCTCGGCTCAAGGTATTCAAGTGGACGAGAGCAAGGTTAAGGCCATCCGTGAGTGGCCTACTCCCTCCTCCATACAACAAGTTCGAAGCTTCCATGGGTTGACCTCCTTCTATAGGAGGTTTGTAAAGGATTTTAGTTCCATTGTATCTCCCATGACCGAAATCAAGGGAAAGACTTTTGAGTGGAATGAGCAAGCAAACCAAGCATTTGAAGAGATCAAGAAGAGGCTTACAAGTGCTCATATCTTGGCTCTACCTAACTTCTCCAAGGTTTTTGAAGTGGAGTGTGATGCCTCCGGAGTAGGCATAGGGGCGGTTTTATCTCAAGAGAAAAGGCCCATTGCATTCTTTAGTGAGAAATTGAATGAAACCAAGAGAAGGTACTCCACCTATGATAAGGAATTCTATGCCATCATTCGAGCCTTAGAACATTTGAGACACTATCTAATTGGGGCCGAATTCACCTTGCATTCGGACCATGAAGCCCTAAAGTTCATTCAAGGGCAACACAAGCTCAATCCCCGCCATGCCAAGTGGGTTGAGTATCTCAAAGATTTCAACTTCATCATTCATCACAAGGTCGACAAGTTGAACAAAGGCGCGGATGCTTTTTCAAGAAGACACTATCTCCTTTCGGTGCTAGAATCTAAGGTCCTTGGGTTTGAGATAATCAAAAGGATGTATGCTAGTGATGAGGATTTCAAGGAGATCATGGTCAAATGTGCATCCCATCCCCACGGCCTCTTCCACAATCAAGAGGGTTTCATCTTCAAGGGCTCACAGCTTTGTATACCCAAGTGTGGGTTTAGGGAGTTGCTCATCAAAGAACTCCATAGAGGTGCTCTATCCGGCCACTTTGGGGTGGAAAAGACTTGTTCAATGCTTAAGGAGCATTACTATTGGCCCAAAATGGCTAAGGATGTAGAACACTTCATCAAAAGGTGTTCCATTTGTCAAATGGCTAAGAGTCATGTTCTTCCCCATGGCCTCTACTCTCCATTGCCCGTGCCTCTAGCCCCATGGGAGGACATTAGCTTGGACTTCATCACCGGATTGCCCCGTACCCAAAGAAGCAAGGACTCCATTATGGTGGTAGTGGACCGGTTCTCCAAAATGGCCCACTTTGTCCCTTGTCACACCACTCATGATGCCTCCTCCATAGCCAATCTATACTTCAAGGAGATTATAAGGCTTCATGGCATTCCAAGGAGCATGCTTTCGAATAGGGACACTAAGTTCCTTAGTCACTTTTGGCTCACACTTTGGAGAAGAATGGGGACACATCTCAAGTTTAGTACTACTTGTCACCCCCAAAACCGATGGCCAAACCGAGGTGACAAACCGGACTTTGGGAACATTGCTTAGGGTGCTTGTCAAGAAGAACATCAAGGCTTGGGATGAACTTCTACCTCATGCGGACTTTGCTTTCAATCGGGCACCAAGCAAAGCCACTCACCTCTGTCCCTTCCAAGTGGTCTATGGGTACAATCCCAAGACTCCCTTGGACCTCACACCCATCCCTACTCCTAACAAGTTTAGTTGGGAGGCCGACAAGAGGGCTAAAGAAATCAAGGACTTTCATGCTCAAGTTAGGGAGAGGATTGAGAAGTCTAATGCCCAAGCCATGCATCAAGCCAACAAGCACAAAAGGGAGGCCCATTTCCAGCCCGGGGACTTGGTATGGATTCACATGAGGAAGGAGAGGTTCCCAAGCAAGCGTAAGTCCAAGATCATGCCAAGGTCGGATGGTCCCTTTGAGATATTAGAAGAGATTGGCCGTAATGCATACAAGGTCGACTTGCCGGGTGAGTATGGGGTCTCTGCCACCTTCAATGTGGCTGATCTCAGCCCCTACTATGAGGAAAATGAAGACCTCCCAAGTTTGAGGTCAAACTCCAACCCACTTAGGGAGGATGATGGGGACCATCCAAGTCAACCCTCCATAGCACCTACCAATACTCCACCCACTGTTTTGGAGGACAAGAAGGTCAAGGAAGTGCATACTTTGGTCAGAAATCACTTGTGCAAAGAAGAGGAAGAAGTGCCCAGTTCATACCGTTTCTGGCCCGGTTTTGTTTCACTGTTGCAGCAAAATTCTGAGGGGGCAATTTCCTGCACGCCTCACCTCCTTAAATATTAGGATCTAATGTTTCCAACAAGTACTTGTGCAGGTCATTTGGAGCCCATTTGGTCGGTCAACCAAGCCAAAAACCAAAGGGGTATCACTGCAGGGCACAATCCAGCACTGTCCGAATGCAAGGCCTGATTGGTTGACCTATTGAGCTCCAAATTTTGTCAAACTTTAGGGCATGAAAATGCATCTAAATATTTATCAAATCATGGCCCTAAAGTTGAGTTGAAGGACCAGCTTGTGCTTCTTTTATCCAGCCAAAGAAGGAAGAAAATCCTTGTGACCGGGTAAAGGCATGAACCGGCTGCCACATTGATTTTGGTGTGTACTCTTGCATTAATGGCTGTTTTAAAGCCCCAAGCTGATGTACTAGGGTAGCTTAGATGCTTGACACCTCAACCTTGAGATTAATTAAGCTAGTGAGGTGTCAAGGTTAGGCTAGATCACTTGTTTTATCATCTAGTACTTGTAATCTAGCCTAGGCTTAGTCTTTTAATCTTTTAGCTTGTGCTTTGCTGATCTTGGCCGAATGGGACGGTGGTATGGAGCTATAAATACCCCCTCACTTCCTTATGTAAGGGTCTTTTGTCAATTTGAATACAAACCCTTGAGCTTTGTCTCTCTCTTTCTCTCTCAAATTCCTAGTTCTATATCTCAAGCTTGGCCCCTTGAGTGGTGTCTAGGTCTCTTTATCTCAATTGGGTGGTGTTCCTATATCCTAATTGATCTACGGAGATTGCCCTAGTATTGAACAAGAGTGGCTCCCTTTGGATTATCTCTTACAAGGTACTAGTTTTATCCCCCTTTGCTATCCTATCTCCCACATCCGAACCCCCTCTACTTCCCATTCTCTTGTCAAGTGCAAGGTGAGGTACATCACTTAGCCCCCATTAGGGCTAAGAGTGTAGCGACCGGCCATAAGGCTGTGCTCTGGGACCCTTAGCCCCCATTGGGGTTAAGAGTGTTGCGGTCGAACACTTTGGAGTGCCTTTGGACACCCATTCTTTCACGAGACCCTGAATTCCTGCCGATGACAAGGAGGTGACAGATCGCCACGTGGTGTCGATTGGGAAGAGGTGTGCCTGTTGAGTTTCATCGGGAGGTGTGTCTCTCCTTTTTGCTCTATATAAGGGTAAGCACTTGTCGAGGGAGGGTCATTTGCTCTCCACACATTTCTATCCCCAAGAGTGAGAAGCAATTTTTCGAGACAGAAGCTCTGCCTCCCATCTCCCATTCTGCCTTAAAATTCACTATAGCGCCTCAAGCTACCTCTTTACATCTTCAAGGGCCTGCTTGAACATTCTTCCTCATCTTTAACCAGCTCCCTTGAATCTTCATCTCTAACAGGTACACCTTCGTGCCCCCTCGAAGCACTGTTTGTTGTATATTACGTCGTCGTCTTGCTCATCTAGTGGGGATGTCCATGAAGGGCTAACTGGCCCCTAAGTGGAGGGTCGGCACCCGCAATTCCCTAACCTCCCGACCTTTATTGATAGTCGGGTGGTAGCCGGTGTCCCCCGAAAGAATAACCCGAGGGAACCCAAAAAGATTCCCTATGCGGTGCCCCTGTTTGAATCGGGCACCCCCTCGTGGTCCAACTGTGAGTATTCTTCCACCCCCAGCATCCTTAGCCTCGAGGTAGAGGTGACGTATCTGTGGGAGATAACCGTAGCTAATTGTATGACTGATTTCTAGGTTCATAGAATGGCGAGGACCAAGTCCACCCCTGGCATCAGATCCCCTGATGAGTTGCTAGCTAAGGGCACACAAGTTAATCCCTGTCCAGCTCCAATCCAGTCCAATCCAGAGGCCGAAGTGGCCTCTACTAGTTCTAGTGGTACCTCAGGGAAGGGCTCGTCCGGCTCCTCCTTTGAGAGTTTGTCGAGGAGTTCGTCCTCGAAGAGGGTGTCCTCGAGCTCCTCTTCTTCTAAAGCGCCGTTGGGACTGGGCCAATCGGTACTCAAACGAAAAAGCCAGACGCCCACGGTAACAGAGATCGTGGCCGAAGGGTCGGAGATGCCCAGGGCCCCAACCCGCTCGGACCCACAGGATGGTCCGGGCAGCCATTTCCCTTATCCAAAGGTCATCACTAAGTTAAAAGGATCGACCCTCGAGAAGCAATACCTTATGTCTGCTGGATATACTTTTGTGACTCCTGAGGCTGACGCCACCGTGAATGAGCAGCCCCCCAACCGCATAGCGGTCTATCGTGCGGCCCTAAACTACGGTCTCTGTTTCCCCCTTCATCCTGTGATTATGGAGATCTTAAATAAGTACGAATTGGCGCCCGCGCAGCAGGTGCCCACCTCTTGGCACAACATTTGTTCTTGTATAGCAACTTGCGAGTTGCGTGGCCTCACCTGTTCGGCTCGGGTGTTCAGTCTAGTTCATACTGTTCAAAAGGCTCCCAAGGAGACTGGGGACCTAGGTTGGTATTGCTTCAACAACAGGCCGGGCTTCATAACGACTATTGAAAAGAAATCAAAAGTGAAGCATTGGAAGTACGATTTCCTCTTATTACGCCGGGAATCAGGTTGGGGGGACGTTCTTGACTGGAATGAGGGAAAACCTGTGAGGAGCCCCTTTGGGGAGCCCACAACCGAGGAGAGGAGGACCGCCTGCTACTTCCAGTTCTATATACGTGAGGACGATAAGCCTCGGCTAATTCCTAAGTTCATGGCCTAAGTCATTGAGTCAGTGAAGGGTCCCGAGAGGAGGAGGAGCAAGTCCAGTGACCCGGAGCCTTTGAATTGGCCCCCCTAGTAAAAGTTTTTTGCTAACGATTTCTTCCTTGCCGCGGCCGGCCTCCTAATTCTTAAGAATTACACCAAGGGTGCTTAGTCGTCCCAATGCTATTTAACTTTATGTTTGGTGCTGACCTGACTTCCCTTTTGTTTCATGCAGATCAAGCGAGGTCGAGGTTGACGGTCTTCGAGACCAGGGATGCCACCCCAGAACAGGTGGCAGCCGACACTGAGCGTCGGCGGGAGGAGGAGAGGCAGCACCTTGTTACCCAGCAAGCCAAAAAGGTATAGTGCACAACCTCATTCGTCCCCACCCCCCTTTTTTGTAAGTTTTTGATAACATTGTCCTTTTTCTGCAGGCACCCACCCTCGTTCCTCGTGGGAAGAAGCTTGCCCTAAACATACCGGTCCGAAAGCCGCAGCGGACTGAGGGTTAGCTCGATGAGGCCATGGCCGCCGCCCCATCACAAGTGGGGGATATGAGAGATGAACGGTCAGCCCCTCATCGATCAGGGAGTAGGTCGTCTAGAGACCTCACCCCCGCCGTTCAAGAGGGCACCACCCCTTCTAAAGCTGTTGGGGTCATTTCCCAGGCAGCTGGCGGGTCCTCTCCATTTGTCTAGCGGCCCTCTACCAACTTCATCAAGGCCAACCCTGCCTCCAGGCTCTCCCTTATCCAAGACCTGGTTAATTATGGGGACCTGATAACCCCCGGAACATCGGATCCCCTGGCGGTAACTGAGGAAGAGATGACTATGGCCGAGGACTTTGCTTAGGGGGTAGGACAGCAGTTGAATGCCGAAGATTGGAAGGGCTCGTCACGCGGTACCAGCAGCGTTGTGAGAAGTTGCGGGCTAATCTCGATGCTTGTGAGGCTGAGAAGAAGAGGCTGCAACATCAGCTGGAGGAGATGCTGGAAAAGGCTGGGGTTGATGTAGCCCAAGCTAAGGAGCAAGGCTACCAGCATGGTCAGACTGACACCTTTGGGTACCTTCGTAAGGTCCTAATGACGCTAGCCAGCGATTTCCAGGAGGATAACTATTTTGAAGCTTCCCTCCACTACGTGGACGAGCGTCAGCGGGCCACTGATGAGGGTCGTGACCCTAAACAGGTGGAGTTTATCCCTCATCCCATCGAGGGTGAGGATGTTGGGGATGTGGCCACCAACCCCCTGGATGCCGAGGCTGGGGCTTTAGAGGAAGAGGATGAGCACGAGGATGGTGGGGAGCCTGACGTGTAACTCCCAGCTTCCCCCCCTTTTTTTCCTTGGGGGGTTGAATTGGAGATTGTATTCCCTATCTGTTAATGAAGAATGTTCACTTTTGTGTGTTGGCTTCTTTCATCGTCAGCTTCTTTGCCTTATGCTTATTGTCTCTTTAACCTATACTTGTTCTTTCGACTTAGTTTGTACTTGTTCTTCATGTCTTCGTGTGCCGTGCGGCTGTAGTAGCCCCTAGGCGAAAGGACAATGGAGGAGTCATTTGGCTAGGAGTGTAGTGACCGGCCCTATGTCGTGCTCTTGGACCCTTACTAAGGGTGTAGCGACCTGCTGTAAAGCCGTGCTCTAGGACCCTTAGCCGCCATTGAGGCAAAGAGTGTAGCAACCGACCGTAAGGCCGTGCTCTAGGACCTTGAGCCCCCATTTGGGCTAAGAGTGTAGCGACTGGCCGTAAGACCGTGCTCTAGGACCTTTAGCCCCCACTGGGGCTAAGAATGTAGCGACCAGCCGGAAGGCCGAGCTCTGGGACCCTTAGCCCCCACTAGGGCTAACGGTGTAGCGACCGGCTGGAAGGCCGTGCTCGGGGACCCTTAGCCCCCCACTGGGGCTAAGAGTGTAGCGACCGGCCGTATGACCTTGCTCTGAGACCCTTAGCCCCCACTCGGGCTATGAGTATAGCGATTGGCTAGAAGGCCGTGCTTTGGGACCCTTAGCCCCCATTGGGGCTAAGAGTGTAGCGACCGGCCGTAAGGCCGTGCTCTGGGACCCTCAACCCCCACTGTGGCTAAGAGTGTAACGACCAGTCGTAAGGCCGTGCTTTGGGACCCTTAGCCCCCACTGAGGCTAAGAGTGTAGTGACCGATCGTAAGAGCCGCACTGAGGGTAAGAGTGTCGCGACCAGCCGTAAGGCTGTGCTCTGGGAGGAAAAGTACACTCTATCAATACAGAGGTAGCCATCATGGGCTGCTCGTTTATTGCTTGTACGCAAAAGTGTACATCGGGGTTGGAGGTCAAGAAAAACATAAGCTTCAGTGTAGTACTTCCTCAGGTTGCTGCTATGCTAGGTTCGCGGTATTGGAGAGCTGGTGAGGGTCTCAAGGCGATATGTCCCAGGGCAGATTTGAGAAGCTACCTTGTAGGGGCCTTCCCAGTTGGCCGTTAACTTTCCATGTTCACTTGCCTACGCGACAACCTCTATGCGTCGAAGGATGAGGTCTCCCACTTGAATACGCTGTAATCGAGCCGCGCGGTTATGCAGCCGTGTGAATCGAGGTTTGTAGAAAGCTTCCCGAAGAAGAGCATCGCCTCGGACTGATGGGAGAAGGTCGAGAGCTTCTCGGAGGGTTGCATTGTCAGCTCCTCCTGGAACATAGTTAGCTGGTGAGTGTGGAGGGTGACCTCCATTAGTAATATGGCTTCGGAACCGTAAGTTAGCATAAAAGCGGTTTCGCCAATAGCGGTTTTCTCAGTGGTGCGGAGAGACCATAGGACGCCATGTAATTCGTCGGCCTATTTTCCCTTTGCATGATCAAGTTTCTTCTGTAGGCCATGGAGGATAGACTTGTTGGCTCCCTCGGCCTGGCCATTGGTCTGAGGGTGAGCCACAGCCGTGAACCTCGCTTGACAGCTCAGATTGCTCAAATAGTCTGTGACCTTACTGGTATCAAATTCCTCTAGTACCCTTTTTCCTTCCTCGGGGGTTATACAGTGTAAGAGAGGACGAGCAAATGATCTTTTCTATAGGATCCCCTCATACAGGATAAACCAGTTCGATCTCTTCTTCACCCTATCCGCTTCTTTGGGATTCGGAGGGAGGGTACCGTCCGTGAGGTACACGCGAATGGGATCCATCCATGTCGAGCTCCTATCTAACCATAGTACCTCATGTGGGTCGATGCTCTTCTCCGTGAGGGTCTCCCACTGAATGTTTTTGGGCTTCCTGTCATTGGACGAGCTTGCTAACTTAGACAAGGCATCATCCTGGTGGTTCTCTGATCGGGGTATGTGCAAAAACAACAACAACAACTCCCAGTGTGGATCCCGCTTTTGCGGGGTATGGGGAGTTCTAGCTGTAGGCAACCTTACCTCTACCAGTATTCCTACCCGTAGAGAGGCTGATTCCAAGAGACCTACGAACTCGGTTGCGGGGTATGTGCGTGATTGCAAAATATTTCAGGAACTCGGTTGCTTCCCATACCCGCCGAACATAGGCGGCCATAATATCATCCTTCGCTTGGACGGAGTCGGCTCTCGCGGTGTAACATAACTCTATCTCGCGTTCCAGTGGGACTTTCAATGATGTGGCCGGCACCACTCTCGTCTTTAGTGGACGAGCCATCCACAAACAGGTTCCAAGGCCGCGGGCACGAATCCCCTTCTTCGGCGGGTGTCGTGCTCTCAGCTAAGAAGTCAGCCAACCCCTAGGCCTTAATGGCCCGCATGGCTCAAAGGCCAGGTCATAGCGGGAGAGTTCGATGGCCCATTTCAGAAGCCGTCCCGAGGCGTTCAGCTTCTGAAGGACATTCCTTAAGGGCTGATCCATTAGGACTAAGATCTTGTGAGCCTCGAAGTAGGGTCTGAGCTTCCGGCTGGCCATAACTAAGGCATACGTGAATTTTTCAATGAGGGGGTAGTTCGCCTCCGCCTCCCCCCGTGCGAATGTGTGGCTTACGTAGTACACTAGGATCTGCTCCTTGGCCCGTTCAACCACGAGAACAGCGCTGGCCGAGTGCTCTGAGATAGCCAAATACAATACTAAGAGCTCCCATTCTAGGGGACTGTTGATTTTGGGTAGCTAAGCCATACAGGCTCTCAATGCCTAGAGGGCCTCGCCCGCTTGCTGATCCCAATTGAAGCTGGTCCGCTAGCGTAGGACGCAGAAAAACGGCTGGCATTTATCCGCAGATCGGGACATAAACCGTCTAAGGGCGGCTATGCAACCAGTTAGGCACTGCACCTCTCGGATATTCCGGGAAGGTTTCATATTGAGGACGGCCTGGATTTTGTCTGGGTTAGCTTCGATGTCACGGCTACTGATCATGAAACCAAGGAACTTGCCCAACCGAGCCCCAAAGACACACTTCTTTGGGTTGAGCTTCATGTTGAACGCTCGAAGTATGTCAAATGTCTTTTGTAGATCACCACCACGGTCCCCCTAGGTCTTACTTTTCACAATCATGTTGTTGACATAGACTTCCATGTTCTGACCAATAAGGGGCTCGAACAACTTGTTGACCAAGCGTTGGAAGGTGGCCCCTGTGTTCTTTAGCCCGAAGGGCATCATTTTATAACAGTGGAGGTCATGATCTGTGATGAACACTGTCTTCTCTTGGTCTTCCCGGTAGAGGGGCATCTGGTGATATCCGGAGAAGGCATCCATGAAACTCAGTAGGGCGTGTCCCGTCATGGCGTCCAGCAACTTGTCAATCTTTCGCAATGGGTAACTATCCTTTGGGCAAGCCTTATTCAAGTATGTGAAGTCCACGCACATTCTCCAGGCCCGTTGGGTTTCTTTACCAACGCTACATTCGAGATCCATTCGGGGTACTGGCACTTTTGAATGAAACTGTCTTCTAACAGCTTCTGAACTTCAGCATTGGCCGCAGCCGCCCTTCCCGAGCCCATACGGCGTTTCTTTTGGATAACCGACCTATGACAGGGGTCTACGTTCAATCGATGCTCCATCACATTTGGAGCAATGCAGGGCGTTTCCTCGGGTCCGAACGAGAAAACATCCTTGTATTACCGTAAAAGGGAAACCAGTGATTGCCAATGAAGGGCCGTGATGCCACGACCGAGCTGCACAGTGCGCTCAAGCCGCTTCTCTTCGAGCGAGACGTGCTCCATCTTGTCTGTGGCTTCTGGTCGAGGCCGCGGAAGGTCCGATGAAGTGAGGGTGTGGATAACCAAAGCCTCTGGGGCAGGGGCGGCCAGTCCCGCCTATGCCCGTTTTTCCATCTGGGACGGTTCAGCTGGTCCACGCTCCCGGGTCTGTTCTACGAGGGGTTTTATGCTCACCAGGTAGCACTCCTGGGCCATCCACTGGTTCCCCCCTTTTGCCAACATTGCCGTCATCCGCCTCGAACTAAAGTTGGAGGAGGTACGGGGCGATGACGGCCTTCACCTTGTGGAGGGTTGGCAGTCCTAAAATTATATTGTAGGCCGTGGCCACATGAACGGCCAGAAAGTCGACCTCAAGGTTGGACTTGGTCTTATCGCCAAAACGCACTGGAAGGCAGATCATCCCCGTGGGATTCAGTTCCTGCCCCCCGAAGCCCAGGACAGGGTGCACCAAGGGGACGACGTCGCGTTCGGGGTGCATAAGTTTCTTCAAGTAATCCCAAGCTATGAAGTCCACAGAGCTACCCGTGTCCACCAAGATTCGCCGCATAATCGCGCTGGCTATCTTCATTTCAACGACCAGAGGGTCATTATGAGGAGAGGTAAATCGCGGAGCTTCCTTTCCCCAAACACCATTGTGGGCACCGTCAAACATAGTCCCTGCTCCGCGGTGAGCACTTGCTGTTCATTTCTAAGCTTAGCTTTCCAAGCTGACCGAGTTATTTCTTCTACATAACCCCCAACTATGGTGGCCACGACTTCTGTTAATCACTCCTCATCTTATGGTTGAGGTTGAGCGGCCTCTTGCTCCCGTCGAAGAAAGTGCGACCCCCTTTTCAGAAACCGATCAATTTGATCCTTATCCGCTAATTCGTGAAGAGCTTTCTTTAATTCTTGGCACTCGGTCGCGGTGTGTTCGGTCGCGGTTGAGGTTTCCGCGCATTTGCGGTTATAGGAGGCAGTCTTCAGAGCATGGGGTGTCCCCTTACCTCCATGAGGATGCTCTCGGCGTCAGTGGTGAACCAAGGATCAGTTGCCTCAAACTGCGGCCTCCTCTCCTCGCCGGGGGGGGGGGGGGGGGTGTTTCTGTCTCCACGATTAAAATTCTACTCCCCTAGGATCCTATTCTTCTTCGGGGTGTCAGAGCTATCGGTGCAGATTTCAGTGGCACAAATGAAGTCCGGCACCTTTCTCAGGGCTTCAGCCAGCGCCGTTTCCTTCTATTCATCCAATGAAAACTTGAAGTGGCCACTCTTGAGACCGTTCAAGAAGGAGGTGTAGGCCACCCCGTCCTCCAGATCTGGGATCAATACCGCCTCCTGGTGGAAGTGCTTGACGAACTCAGCGAGGGGCTCTTGCGGCCCCTGCTTGATCTTCGAGAGGTAGATGTTGGTCCTCCTTTCCTTTCGACTGGCGATGAATTGGTTAACGAATTTGTCAGTCAACTCTTGAAAGCAAGTGATGCTCCCTGGTGGAAAACCGTTAAACCAAGACTACGCTACTCCCTTCAAAGTGGTAGGGAAATAGCGGTAGTACATGACATCATCCACATCATGTACATACATATGTGCCTTGCAGACCCCTAGGTGCTCCTCAGGGTTCGCCGTCCCATCATAGAGGTCCAGTGTGGGCAGTTGAACTTTCCCATAACGCGGAGCATTAATTATGTCCACGCTAAACGGAGTGGAGAAAGGAAGAGTGCTCGGCCGGGCGGCGGTGCCCGACACCTTGATAGGGGTTGTAGGCTGACGCTCGACCTCAACGACAGAAGGACTCGACCTCAACGACACTTTGATAGGGGTTGCAAGCCACACGCTTCCCTTGGGGGTGGACTTCAAGTGCGCTCCCTTCGTGTGGTGCGTTCTTGGCTGGACCGGTGCCTACCCAAGACCTTCCGCCGAGGCTTGGAGGTCTATTCTTGTTCCTCATATTAGGCGGTCCGCCGAGAGTGAGTTGCATAAGGTGTGGAAGCAGCTGTTGATTTGGTCGTGGCCCTCTACGCGAGGCGGCCAATTGGCCCCAACGTCGCTCGTCGACCTAATGGCTCCTCATATGGTCGACCGCTTTGGTCTGATCGAGACACTTCTCGCCTTCGCTCCGTATGACGGGGGGACGGTATTCGATCCGGTAGGAGAGAGGGATCGCCACCATGAGTCGATATGTAGTCAAAGTGGGGAAACGGCCTGCCCGAGTTAGCCGCCTTCATTGCTCTTCTGACCTGTTCTATAACCAGGCGGGTAATGGCTTCTATCATGGTGGACATGAAGTTTTTTAGAGCGTCCACCGTGACGTACGCCTCCCGTGCAGAAGGAGGTGGGCTAACCGCTCGAGGGTTCGCCCTTGAGCTCTCGGAAGCATCCTGCACCTCATGAGGCATAGGGGTATTACCCGCGGGGGACTTGTCTTTATGAGGCTGTGCCCGGGTTGCCTCGTGCACTACCATTGCTACCATTCCTTCCCCACAGACGACGCCAATTTGATTCCAGACGAAATCTATAGGGTACGCTAGGTGGTGACGCGGGATAAAGGTGGGAGTTTATCTAACAGCTGGCGTGTAACACCTGGCGTCCTTCTCTTTGAGCGACCCCATCTGCAAAAAGGGCAACCCCGGGTTATGGATCAGGGAACGCCTCTCCGACGGTCAAGTTAGCTCGGTGTCCGCGTTGAAGGTCAAAAGAGAAAGAGAGAGAGAGAGAGGTCAGTGAATCCATCTACCAGCCCTTTCCCGAGGTAGGTAGGCAACTATTTACAGCTTTTTCGGGAAAAGGGTAAAACAATAATCTTACCTGGGGTGCTTGTGTGGACTGTCGGTTTTGGTATGGAGGGGCCCTAGGGGGAGCCCCTAGGGTTGTGCCTCAATGCCTCTTATCTTAGATATGGGCCCAGGGAAGGCCCATTATCCCAGATATAGGCCTAGTCAGTGGGTCCGACTTGGTTAGGCCCATTTGGGAAAAATCAAATTTTTCCCCAATCAATCTTATACAATCACATTAGCACATGGAATAGATATAGCTAGAAAAACTAGTAGAACTTCACTTTAGTCTTGTGGCACTGCTTGCTCATATGTTTAAAGCAGAGTAAGGTTCTCTGAGTTCTCATTTCAAAGACTCAAATCTACCATAAACTCTCCAATTCGCGAGTACTAGAATGCAAAGTACATTAGCCAATCATAAGGACTTTGATGTGGGTTGAAATAGGGATATGTGTAAAGGTAAAGAGGGAAATAAACATTTTTTGAATGTGGAGCTAAAGGCTAAAGACTAAGAGCAAAACTAATATTTCCCTTGTTTTATGATATTTACCCCTCAAACATTACAACTTAAATATATACAATCAAATCCCTTTGTATTAATCACATTGGGAGAAGGTGTTGAGCCTAAAAAACAAGTATATACAATTGAACAATGCCAAAATCATTTATTCTTTGTTTTGTTTTATTTTGTTTTTTTGGTATTATTTTTTTCATTTTTTTCAAAATACAATGGCCATGGAAATAAGCATTATGTTGTAAACAATGCCTCTATGATAAGTCATAACAACCAATCCATTATAAACACAATGGATCTCTAATATGAACAAAATTACATAAATCCCTTATTTAATCAAACCAACCACCAAAAGTTCTCAACATCCCTCATACTAACTCTCAAACTCAATATCCTGAAGTGAAACTCAATAGTCTTAGCTAAAGGATAAGGTATGTATCTGGCTGAAGCGGATGCCATGACCATACAAGTCCAAGAGAGCTCTCAAGTTCTCCTTAATGCTCACGAGCTCCGTCAACGGGAACTTGGCCCGTGTGCGGTTTTGGAACTCCAATTCCAACCTCATCCCGAATCATTGGGATGCATACCATGCCTATTTTGGGAAGGTCAAGAGGCCTTCTAAAGGGTTTGGTCCATCAAAAATGAAGTCAAACCCTCGGAAATAATAAAAGAAGCCAAAACAGCAAGTTGTATTTTCACGGCAAAGTTACCCGGTTTTGTGAGCTTAATTAACCAAGCTTAGAATGGGTTTAACTTGCTGCAAACCCACTTTCTAGGAACCGTCTTATGTCAGATTAAGAGGCATTAAAAGAGTTCTAGGTAAAGGCTTTAGGGTATAGGTCAAGAGGAGGCTTTTTCCACAAGCAGCAGATTCTGCCCCAGCCTGATATTGCTGCACTTTTTGCCCCATATCTCCCGAACGGCTGATCCAAATGGAGTTCAAGAGGAGGCTCCTGAAACCTGACTTCTAGAGCTTTCCAACAAGTCCTTTTTCAGCTCATTTGGCCAACAAACCTAGGATATATATCCCTTTAAAGTTGACCTATGTAAACTGAAAAGTGCTGACATAAAGCAAAAAGCACTTTTTAGCTTTTGTTTGTTGCTTTTTGGTTCCCTTGCTTGCTTTATGGTCGTCCAAGGCCTTGTATGCTGCATTTTGAAGCCTTGTGAAGCTCTCCTATATAAGGGGAAGCCTTAGGATGTAGAATGGTTGTTGAATATTTATGCAAAGAACCTTATGCTTTCATTCTCTCTCAAAAATCTTAAGTTCTCTTTATCCTTTTTGCAAAGGTGGTGAGTCTTGAGTGGAATCCTTTATAGAGTTGTTGGTGCTATTTCCTTTATGCAATTCTTGGTGGATCCTTAGTCTTGATTGGCGGCTTAGCCTTTATATCAAGTCATATCCTTCATCAAAGTGGAAATTTGCAACTAAACTCAAGCAATTTACTTCCGGCCCATTAGCACACGCTCCACTGGCTAAGGGCTATATATAAAAATTCACATTAATAAAACATGGGTTTAGGCTCAAAGGGGCTAACAAGGGGTACATCATCCATATCAAGGGTGGCTGTTTGGTTAATCTGGCTCAATAATGCAAAGAAATCCCCAATTTTGCCTAAATGCATTTACCAAATGTGATCTTGGCTAAGAGTCAGAACAAGTTCTAGAGAAATGATGTCTAGCAATAGTCGCTCAAGAAAAGACAAAGAAACTAAATTGATGAATTGGTTTTTTAAAGCTCAAAGCCTCACTAGACATCTACCATGACCATTACTTGCTCATTAAGACTCACATGCCAACATTCATGTAAAGATTTAGTGGGCAATCAACTCGCATTCAACAAATGGCTAAAACATGACACACATTTACAAAAACTCTTTTCCAAACAATTAATTCATAGTTGGGTATATTTAAAGGAGACTACATACTCTACAAATTTCATCGTCACAAGGTCTTTTTTTCCCCAAATTTTTTCTACTTAAAAAAAAATTCATTTTTTTTTCCCTTTTGCAATGCAAACATGGAGTTAATCCTAAAATGATAATCTAATTGATACATTTCTAATATACTAAATGCATAGAAAATGTAAAACTATGAAAATAAAATTAAATGCACTAACTACATGATCTAACCACTAGTCAATCATAAATGCATCCCTAAATGATATATACACATCCAAATACACAAGAGTTCATCAGACACCATCAATCTTAATCAATTCAAGTCCCTAATGCTTAGAAAAAGCATTTTCCTTAATGCAAACACACAGAAATAAATAGTGATGGGGAAGTCATAGGGAGCACTAGAAAGGAAGGGGGAGAGGGAGGGTGTAGTGGGTCCTAGGAGATATGCCAATCTTGTTACGTCGTTAAGCAAGCCCTAAAGCCCTGGACGTACTAATTTTTTGAGCCCATCATCCCGCGTAGCGCATCATGCCTCTCCCAAAGAAAGTTATGCAGGGCAACATGCCAAGTTTAGACATAAGCTCATAGGGGTGCTTACTACACTTAGATGGACTGAGGGGTGGCATGCACATCATTAAGATCATGGGAGAAGGATGGTTGGTAAGAGCTAAAGGCTCCATGGTGAGTTGGTTGGGGTGGTGGGGGTGCGAGGTGAACCACCTCTTCATCGTAGAGATTTGCCCGGTTCAGAAGAGTGGTATGCTCAACATTGGGAAGAGGCATAAGTTAGTTCCTAGGGCATATCCAACACACTTGTCCAGCCTCCACCTTAAAAAATTTCACCTGCTTAAAAACGACCATTGTTAGACATTCGGACCCTAAATCTTTATCATCGGGGATTAGCCTCAACACCAACTGAATTCGCAATGGGGATAATGAGTCCCCCAATCACAATCCTCCTAGTGGTTGATAAGTTCTTAAAAGGCACTCTATTTTGAGGTTAATTTCTACCATTTTTAAGGAGAATTATGTGTTTTGTGCTCTATTATGCACTCTTTTTTCTATTTTATGCTCAAGTATGGTTCTTTTGTGTGTTTTGCAGGTGTTTTGACCATTTTACCATAGATTCGAACCCTAATTGAGTGTAGGTCGACCCCACGAAGAACCCCAAGTCACTATGCCTATGGAAGGAAGAAAGAATAGAAGAATGTCAAGACAGAGCTCACCACGAACGATCCATGGTAAAGGCCATGGTCCGTGGTGAGTAAATAGCTACAAGTCTCTTCATTTTCCTTTATTATGCGGATGAGTTTGATCGAGTTCTTCTTTAAATGGAGTCATTGCACAGTAGATTGAAGAGAAAGACAGCAAACGAGAACTCCTATTCTCTAATATCTTCCATTCTTTTCCATTTTCTTAGTTTAGTTTTAGATTTCTTAGTTAGTTTTGAGTTTAAGAGTGAAATTTGTGAAGAAGTGCTTACTGTTTTGGAGCCCTTGCAAAGTTAGAAAACCCCTGGAGGGTCTCCGATTGTGCTAAATTTCTTCTCTCAAACTTTGTTCAGTTGCTGTTATTTCAAATATGTGTGAGTAGTTTTCTCAATCTAGGGATTGTTAGCCAAGTATTGATGTTGGAATCTCTAATTGTTATTTAGTTGTGCTTGTTCTTGATTGGAATTGGTTAAATTATATCATGTGTGTGAGATTGTTGTGAGTGAATTTTGGCCAAATTTACTAGCTATTCTAAATAGTTAAGTGAAGGATTGAAATGTGAAACTTGCTATTTGACCGACAAGAGAAGACTTGATTTAGCAATATTTGAGAAAGATTTGCTTGTTACGAGGAACTTTAGCCATCAACAATCTATAACTTAGTCTAAACAAGGACATTTGAAAGAATGACACTTGGTTAGTTTAGGCAATTCAGTTTATTTTGAAAGAAAGTATTGAATTCTAAATATGATTGCATGGCTTTCAATCTCCCAATATAGATCATGTGCATGTTATATTCCATTGATCTAGATCTTTACTAGGCAAAAGAATTCCTAGATGTCTTAAATTGATTAAATTTTCAAATTAGATTATAGCCTTATTCAAACACCCAATTGAAATTTGCTTGCTTAGCACTTTTATAAGACAAAACTCAATAGACTACATTTGGTCTCCGTGGGAACGATATCTTTTCTAAACTACAATGCCCGTGTACTTGTAGGCAAGGTCACGTTTTTGGTGTCATTGTCCGGGACCAAATTTGTGGATGTTGAGTTAGCCCTTAGAAATTGAGTAAGCATTTTTTTCATTGCTTCTTTTTCTTCATATTTTTTATTTGTGTTGGTAGTTTTATTGGTAATTGTGTAGGATTTCTCCTTTATATGCGAAGTCCCTTTCCGTTTGAATTTGATCTAAAAATCGAAAGGACTTTTCACTATAGGATGAAGAAATCAAGATTAGAGGAGCAAAGACTAAAGGCTTGAGTAGTTTCTTCATCGATGGCAGGAGTAGGAGGTGACCAAAGAAGGACAGTTCGAGATTTTGTTACCCCTAAGTCGAACGCATTTCCTCAACTATCGCTCGACCATCCGTAAAAGCAAATAACTGTGAGCTCAAACCATCCCTTATATCAACGCACCTCGTTAGAAGATCCAAACTTACATCTCTCGGTCTTTTTAGAGGTGTACGACACGTTAAAGCTCAATGGAGTTTCTACCGATGCAATTCGCTTGCGCCTATTTCCCTTTTCACTTAGGGATAAGGCGAGGACGTTGCTTCACTTGTTGCCTCCATGATGCATCACGACATGGGACAAGCTTACAAAAGCTTTTCTTGCCGAGTTCTTTCCTCCGACCAAGACGACAAGCCTGTGGAATCAAATCACTACCTTCTCTCAAAAGGAAGATGATACGCTCTATGAAGCCTAAGCACAATTCAAGGACCTTTTATGATTATGCCCTCACCATGGTCTTCAAAGGTGGATGATCGTGCAAAAATTTTATAATGGAGTCACTTAGCCTTTAAGATCTACTATTGATGCACCAACAGAAGGCACTCTTATGAACAAAACTGAAGATGAACCATACATTCTTATAGAAGGGATGGCTCTTAATAATTTCCAATGGTCATTTGACATAACCCAACCCAAGTGGGTTTGAGGTAAGCTGGAATTAGATGCTATTTCTATGCTTACTTCTAAAGTTGATGCTATGTTTTAAAAATTAGAGATCTTGAATGTTAATTTCATTAGTTTAAGTAGCCCTTCCCCATCATATGATATATGTGGTTAGTTGATCATTTGACTATGCAATGCCAAGTGGGTAATCCTTTCACCCAAGATGCAATGACCATCTTACCTATGTGAACAACTATAACCCTAGACCAACAAATGATCCTTTCTATAGAACATATAATCTTTGTTGGAGGAGTCACCCTAATTTCTCCTATAGGTCTAATACCTATTATGCCTGAAATGAATTTTAGACCACCCCCCGGATTTTGAAGACCATCCTATCCTCAACAAGCACCTCAAAAATCCAACTTAGAGACCATAATGGAGAATATGCTTTTGGCACAACAAAGCAAGATGAGTACATTAAGCAATTGGACTCTAAGGTTGATGTTCTTACTACTCACAATAAGATATTGAAACCTCAAATTGCTCAACAAGCTACCTCTTCATCTACAACCCCTGTAGACTGCCTAGTAAACATGAGTCTAACCCCTGTGAGCAGTGTAACTATGTTACCTTGAAAGAAGGGATAGAGGATTCTGAGGACACGAGACTTGAGGAGGGTAGAGAGGTGAGCATGGCTGAGAATAACGAGAAAAATGATGAGGGTCACCCCATAACTTTTAGAGAAAAAAAGGTAGTTTTGAGATCCTCAAAGTCTTTCCCCCTAAACTTCCTGATACAACTAGCTTTTCTATCCGATGTGTAGTAGGAAAAGAGAAGATTGATAGAGCCCTATGTGACCGTGATGCAAGTGTCTGTTTGATGCCCTACTCTATGTTCCATAAGCTTCACTTAGGACCATTGCAACCAGCACCCTTTTCACTCCAATCAGTGGATGGTTCTGAAACATGACCTTTGGGTGCATTGGACGATGGGCCTGTAAAAATAGGAGATTTATGGGTGCTTGAAGATGTTATCATTGTTGATATAACTGAGACTGAAGATGCCTAGATTATTCTTGGGAGATCCTTTTTGGCTACTTCGGGCTGCCCGATTGATGTAAAGTGGGCCGATAACATTTGAAGTGGGGGGTGCTATGCTACATTTTGTTTTATGGATGATAAAATTATTTCCCCCAATTCTTTCCTCTCTGATGTAATTTTCCTTTCTCGTGAAATTGAGATTAAGGATAAATGGGGTTGTCCTGACCTTTCTTATTTTGATTGGGTTTCAACTAAGGATCCTAACTAGGGTTATGGTGAGGTGGAGTATGCTACTTCTATGTCACCTGGCATACCCAATGTTGAGATCTATGCTTCTAGTGCGTCTTCCATGAGTGACTACTGTAGGTTTGCCTAATTAGTTCTTATTTTGCCTCCTATTGAAGGATTTGATTTGGATTTTGATCTTGGGATTGAGTATAAAGATAGTCGCCCGTCTGATGGAGCCTAATATTGAATTGTTTTGTATGCTAATAGTGTACTTTGGCACAATTTGATGATGAAGAAAGACCTCCAACCTGAGTATTTGAGGTATACCTTCAGCTGAAAGACTTTAATTTTGTGGTTTGAAATAAAAACAAAACATATGTTGTGGGGGAGTCCAATACCCACACTTTCATTGAACCCGAACCAGAAAAGAAGAAAGGTCAAGCTCCCGACCTTAAATAAGCACCTCATGGGAGGCAACCCAAGTGTATGTTTTTCTTTGCCATTTTTATGTCCTTTTTTTATTGTATTTTGTGCTTTTGCTGTTTAAAATCTCCATTAGAAAATCAATAAAAGAATAAAAAAAGGCAATAAAAATAACAAAGAAGAAAAAGCCAGTTATAAGAGTTTTTTAGAACCTCCATGGACCTCATGGTGCCTACCCACGATTCGTCAAGGCTCCAAAAAAAAGATATGCAAAAAGACTGGGACCAAAGCTGATCACTAAAAATCCATGGCTACCACCACAGTCCATGGTGAGCCCCGTGTCCACAGTTTGACCCCAAATTTATTCATCTTCTTCCTCAAAACTAGACCCTATCTCTATATAAACACTCCTTTCGTTCTCTAAAACCTCCATAACCACTTCACTTCAAACCTTCAATTCTTCACCACCAACATCCATCAAATTTCTTCCCTTTTCACTTACTTTCTTCATTTTAACCCTAAATCTCCCTTTATTTTTCATTTCAGGTCGTCTTTCTCTCCCATTTTCCCCATCTTCATACCTACAACCTTCAAAACTCCATTTTCACTTTTTACTTTTCCATTTTTCTTCCATATTTCTTCACTACTTACTTCCTTGTTCTCAAAATTTTGATTTTCTAGCATTTTTCTACTAATTTTCTTTTAGTTTGATTTATCACGCTTTGTATCCAACAACATTACTTCACCATGGCACCAAAGAAGAAGGCAAGA
Organism: Selenicereus undatus; assembly: GCA_017589665.1. Classification (NCBI taxonomy): domain Eukaryota; kingdom Viridiplantae; phylum Streptophyta; class Magnoliopsida; order Caryophyllales; family Cactaceae; genus Selenicereus; species Selenicereus undatus. The sequence continues at coordinate 47,278,675 of JACYFF010031956.1, forward strand.
ACCACACAAGAGGCTAGGACTTTAAGTAAAGCCCTGCAAAGAGCACCCCGAAGCTCCCAAACATCCACCACCACTTAATTTTTAGAAAATCTTGCCACTTGTCGGTTGAGTTAGAATGCAAGGCATATTGGGCAATTAGAACTCTAAATATCGATCTTAAGGCGGTTGGTGAGAAGTGGTTTTTGCAGTTGAACGAGTTAGATAGTTAAATCTAGAGGCCTATGAAGGCACTGACATGATAAGCATATTATGAAGAAAAGATTTGAGGCAGGTGACTCCAGCTTGTTGTTCAATTCTAAGTTGCAGTTATTTCTAGGCAAGCTGAGATCCCAGTGGTCGAGCCCATTTAAATTTATAAAAGTCTTCCCTCATGCTGTAGTGGAAGTCTGGAGTGAGACAATTGGTACGTTTATGGTAAATGGGTAGCGACCTACACCTTACTATGTAAGGCAACCTATTAACAGACTGTTGTCCACCACCTAACTAAAGCCCCTCTACCTTCCTTTTAGTGTCTTATGCTTTTTATGTGCTTGCATTGAGGACAATGCATTGTCTAAGCATGGGGGAGTTGTTGTAGATATTGTGCACTTATGGTTGTATATATGTGTGTTGTGGATGTGTGAAAGTTTGTATTTGTAGGCCATGCATTTAGGTTTAGTTTGCATTTTTAGTTGATCATTTAGTTTTTCAGGTTTCTTTCTTCGTTTTAGTTTTGTTTTACATTTTTTAGTCTTTAGTTGCATTTTAGGCTTAGTGAAAGAAAAACAAAAACCTAAAAAAAAGAGCCTATAAATCCTTCGATGATGAGTCTTTAGACTAAAAGGCTTTCTTTTGCCTATTTTGATCCTTTTTGTTAGACCCATTTGTGAATAAAATGCTTGTTTATGAGTTTTTCAACTATGTTCATATTTTGACCATCAAGTTGGATGTTAATGGGTTGCTTAATGATTTTCATCCTCCGATGATGAGTCCTTGGACTAAAAGGCTTTCTTTTGCCTATTTTGATCCTTTTTGTTAGACCCATTTGTGAATAAAATGCTTGTTTATGAGTTTTTCAACTATGTTCATGTTTTGACCATCAAGTTGGATGTTAATGGGTTGCTTAATGATTTCCATCCTCCGATGATGAGTCTTTAGGCTAAAAGGCTTTCTTTTGCCTATTGTGATCCTTTTTGTTAGACCCATTTGTGAATAAAATGCTTGTTTATGAGTTTTTCAACTATGTTTATTTTTTGACCATCAAGTTGGATGTTAATGGGTTGCTTAATGATTTCCTGAGTATTTGGCATGTGAAATTCAATGAGCTAGATGAGCTTTGTCCTGTGATATTTTGAGCTTGAATAGACTAGTTCATCTTTTTTAGTCTCATATTTCCCTTCATGTGTGACTCTTCCTAGATCACATTTAGGATGCATATTTAGGCAACATGATTGACGCATTCTTTGAATTTATGAGCTACATTAACCAAATGACCACCTTATATGAATTATTTATCCGTTGCTACCCCTTTGAGCCTTTATCGCGTTTATTGATGAGAACCTATATTATCATCCTTGGCCACACACGCCTTACCCTTTTAGCCAAGGCTATAGAGTTTCATAGTTGATTGGGAGTAGTTAGTGGATAATAAAATTTTATAGATATTGCGGTGTGGTTGGATGTGATAAGGGATTCATTTTCTATTTTCCCATCAAGTCAATTGGGTTACGTTTTGTGAGTTGCTAGAAAGTGCTGAAAAGTGCATAGTTTCCGTTGCCATGATCCTCCTCTTTGATGGTTAAGAAGAAAAGAATGAAAAGAAAAAGAAAAAGAAAACAACAAACCGCAGCAAAGATGTTTAAAAAAATGTTGAAAGAAAGAAGGGGGAAAAAAAGAAGAAAAGAATGAAAGAAAAGGATTTGGCATTGGTTTTATATATTTTAACACTTTCTCTTGTGATCTCATTAGGGATGTTGTGGATATTTTGAAATGTATAGGCTTAAGAAATATGTTTTAGTTGGGAGATGATGGTTTATGCTCTTAGTGTTTGGCTTTTAGCCCACAAATCCCAAAATGCTTGTTCCCTCCTTACATTTATGCGATTGCCCCGTTATAACCCTTAAAAAGTTCTCACCATTGTCTTATGTATTTTGCATTGTAGTCAAGGGGAACTAGAGAGTCTTATCAAGTGTACAGTTCATTTGGTTTTATGGAATGAGATTTGAGAGAACTGTATTTTACTTTAAACACATGGCTGATGGGTGTCTCATTCCTACAGTGAGGTTCTATCTATTCTTCTAACTCTATGTATTTTAATATGCCAATATGATTCTTCAAGTTAATTTGAGTGATTGATTTAATATTTGATGTGATGGTTCTTACTTCTGCTTCAAAACTTTCCTTCTCCTATTTGTCTAGAAATGTTTCTAATCACTTCTGGGCGAAACTTCTTAGGTTGATTTGGCTATTGATGTTGCTATTGATGTCTCCCTAAGGAGGTTATTCGTTTTGAGCCTCAGTTTCATAGTTGCTTAGGGACAAGCAACGGTTTAAGCATGGGGGAGTTTGATAAGTTCTGAAAGTGGAGTCTATTTTGAGGTCAATTTGTACCATTTTTAGGGAGAATTATGTGTTTTATGCTATATTATGCACTTCTTTTTCTATTTTATGCTCAAGTATGGTTCTTTTCTGTGTTTTGCTGGTTTTTTTAACATTTTGCCCCAAACTTGACCCCTTAATGAGTGTATCTTGACCCCATGGACAACCTCAAGTCAGTATACCCGTGGAGGGAAGAAGGAACAGAACAATGTTGAGACAGAGCTCACCACGGACGATCTGTGGAGAAGGCCACGGTATGTGGTGAGTGCATAGCTGTAAGTCTCTTTATTTTCCTTCATCGTGTGCCTGAGGTTGATCGAGTTCTTCTTTAAATAGAGTCATTTCATAATAGATTAAAGAGAGAGACAGCAAAAGAGAACTCCTATTCTCGAATCTCTTATATTCTTTTCCATTTTTTTAGTTTAGTTTTAGATTTCTTAGTTAGTTCTGAGTTTAAGAGTGAAAGTTGTGAAGAAGTGCTTACTATTTTGGAGCCCTTGCAATGTTAGGAAACCCTTTGAGGATCTCCAATTGTGCTAAGTTTTCTTCTCTCAAACTTTGTTTTGTTGTTGTTATTTCAACTATATGTGAGTAGTTTTCTTAATCTAGGAATTGTTAGCCAAGTATTGATGTTGAAATCTCTAATGTTTATTTAGTTGTGCTTGTTCTGGGTTGGAATGGTTGAATTCTATCATGTGTGTGAGATTCTTGTGAATGAATTTTGGCCAAATTTACTTGCTAATTCTAAATAGTCAAGTGAAAGACTGAAAGGTGAAACTTGCTATTTGACCGACAAGATAAGACTTGACTTAGCAATATTTGAGAAAGATTTGCGTGTTACAAGGAACTTTAGCCATCAAAAATCCATAACTTAGTCAAAACAAGGACATTTGAAAGAATTACAATTGGTTAGTTTAGGCAATTTAGTTTATTTCAAAATAAAATATTGAATTCTAAGTATCAATGTATGGCTTTCAATCTCCCAATATAGATCATGTGCATGTTACATTCCATCGATCCAGATCCTTACTAGGCAAAAGAATTCCCTAGATTTCTTGAATTGATTGAATTTCCTAATTTGATTATATCATTATTGGAACACTCAATTGAAATTTTATTGCTCAGCACTTTTACAGGATAAAACTCAATAGACTACATTTGGTCTCTGTGGGAACGACATCTTTTCTAAACTACAACACCCATGCGCTTGCGCCCAAGGTCAGCAGTACTAGTGGGCACTATACACTTGGGTGTTGAAGAAAGATCCCGAGTTAGCATGGGTGCCATCCATCATACAAGAGGGGAAGTACAACTGTAACATGCGGGGCACATTGAGACTATCCTCTCTAATAAAAAGACAACAAGCTAATATCCTCTAGGCCGCTCAAATACAGAGGCTTCTAATGGCCGCGCTTCCAAAATCACTAGAATCATACTAATAATCTGTTATAATTTCATACCAAAATGAATTTGGGTTAAACTCTTGGGGGACACGACGATATGGTAAGTCCATACTAGGCGGAAAACCAAAGATTTCATTAAAGGCACTTAAATTTAACTGATAAAACCCCCTATTCAAGTAGAAGGAAGTATAACCTTCTTGACGACGTGGACCACTAGTGATCTCAACATGCAAAGTGCTCACAAATTTATGTGTGAGATCACTATAAGTGCGGTCCTGAGTCTCTGAAAATTGACCCATACCACCCTAAGCAAACAACCAACATCTGTCATCCATCAAAGCCAAATTGCTAAAAAAATCCTTATCAAAGTATCTAGTAGCGGTAATCCTTTTATTACTAAAAGCATTATATCTATCAATATAGTCCATGTTAGTTAAACCAAGAGGCCAAGGAGCATTACTTGAAGTCCTAGCATTGGTTGATGTTCGGGATGTCCAATTTGGCCTCTCCAATGCTTGTCCTATAGTTTTCACTCTTTGGGTGGTCCCTTTCTTCCTTTCGATGCCATTAGAAAGATTTTTTGAAGTAATGTGGAAGGTTGTCAACAATAGAGGATGTGGGGGAATGGGAGGAGAGAGAAAATAAAGAAATGCCGGTAATGTAGTGGTAATGGATGGAAAAGGGAAGAAGATTAAGCAGAAACATGAAGAATTTAAGAACAAAAAGAGTGAAAAGTTAAAGTTTGAGTGGGTAATGGAAGTGAAGAACTTGGGGGAAATTTGGGAAGAAAAGTGAAGAATTGGGTCGAATTTGGGAAAAAGAAGAGAAATTTGGAGGGATTTTGGTATGGAGTGGATATGGAGAATTTCAAAAGGTAAAGAGAGGTTTAGATAGAGAGAAAGAGAGCCAAAAGGAAGATCAAGAACGGAAAGAGGGTGAGTTTCAGGTCAAAACCACTTGACTACTGGGAGTAGGTCCTGATGGGCTAGGGTCCCCACCACAGACCCTCCGTGATGCTCTCAATTCTTTTTTTTAAGCTTTCTGGGCTAGGTTTGGCCATAGACCGTGGGCTTAGCCACGAAGCCTCCATGGTCAACCCTAAGTATTGACTATTTAACTTTTTTTGCCATGGACCATGGTTGAAACTACAGATAACTCGTGCTAAACTCTATCTCAAAGCCCTTTTTTTAGCTTTTCGTCTTTTTCTTCTTTCTTTTCTTCCCTTGTTCTCTCTTCTCTTTCTTCAAATTTTCAAAGACCTATACACAACAAAGATAAAAAGAAAAAGAAAGCCATAAAATGGCGTGGGTAGCTTCCTAAGAAGAGCTCTTTTAAGGTCGAGAGATTGGCCTTCCTTTTCTGTCCTTGCGCATTGTCAGTGAGATTACAGATTGTGGCCTTATTAATGGGTTCCCCAACAAAGTAAGGTTCAAGCCACTGTCCATTAACCTTATACAAATTGGTGGACTCAGTCAACACATCCACCACACCATGAGGGAAGACCTTGGTGGCTTTGCATTATTCCGACCATCAGGATCTCAACGTGCTCGAAAATAATCTCAATTTTGAATTGAACAATAGGACCATGTCAACTTCCTAAAATCTCTTCTTCATAATATGCTTATCATGCCATCTCTCAGTCCCCTGCTTGTATATTTTGGAGCTTGCATATGCCTTAAACTTTAACTCATTAAGCTTATTAAGTTACAACATTCTCTTCTCTTAGGTTTCCTTAAGATAAAAATTTAGCGTTCGAATAACCCAATGTGCCTTATGTTCCAATTCAACCAATAGATGGCAAGACTTTCCAAACACTAGCTGATATGGATTAGGGCCTAGAGGAGTCTTATAACCGATCTAGTAAGCCTATGGAGCACTTCAAGCTTCGAAGACCAATCCTTTCGGGATTGGTCCATCGTCTTCTCCAATATGCTCTTCAACTATCAGTTGGATAACTCAACTTGGCCACTTGTTTGGGGCAGTAAGGTGTAGCAACCTTTTGAAAGAACCTATATTTCTTTAAGAGAGACTCCATATGAGTCCCATTATCATTCAAAAGAGCCCTCGGTGTGGTGAACCTTATAAAGATATTCTTATTAAGGAACTTTACCTCTACCTTGGAATCATTAGTGGGAAAACCAATAACCCCCACGCATTTGTATATATAATTAAATGCAATAAAGGTGTAGAGGTTGTTATGAGAAGGAGGGAACGGACCCATGAAGTCAATTCCCTACACATTAAAATGTTCCACCTCAAGAATCCCACTTTGAGGCATCTTGAAGACAATGGGGTAATACAAGCCTGCTTGAAGAACTTTGGCAATGGTCTTGTCCAGACCAAAGTCTTCACTGTAAGTTGAAGCATGACAACAGAGAAGGACACTATGGATCTCGTCCTCTAACAAACATCTTCTATAGATACCATCTCTATATGGGTTATAGACTAAAGGCTCCTCAACATATAATACTTATCATCAACTAAGAACTTCTTTTGTGGATACAACAAACCAGGGGGCAACACTCCACACACTTTGTAATTCACCAAATCATACCACAAAGTAACTTGGCTACAAATGGCAAGGAGTTGGTCATCCGGGAATGAATCATCGATGGGGAACTCTTCCTTCGGAATAAACTTGGTCCCAAGTAGGACAAATGATTGGCAACCATATTCTTTACCCCAGCCTTGCCATGAATCTCCTAATAAAATTCTTAGAGAAGAAAAACCTATCAAATGAGGTGAAGCTTGGAGTTAGACTTCTTCAAAAGGTGCTTCAATGTGGCATGATCGGATAAAATAATCACCTTGGAATTGATCAAGTTTAACAGAAATTTCTTTAAGGTAAAGAAAATCACTAGAAATGCCTTCTCAATGGTGACACTGCTCACTTAAGCTTGATCAAAAGTCCTACTTGCATAGTGGATGGCATATGGCTTGCAGTCTTTCCTTTGCCTCGAAATGACTTCCAATGCGTAATCACTAGTCATACATCACGTCACAGGGAAGTTCCTCTTTTAACCTGAGAAAAACATCAAACATTCCTCATTAAAGTCAATAGGCACATCTTTGATAAGCAATTGGGTGAGGGGTTTTACTATTTTTGAAAAATCCTTTACAAACTATCGGTAAAAACCAATATGTCCATGAAAACTTCTAACACCCTTCACAGAATTTAGTGGTGGTAATTTCTCAATCACCTCCACCTTTTCTTTGTCCACTTCAATGCCTCTTTATTAAAAATAGTATATCTTAGGACAACCCCCTTTTGGACCATAAAATGACACTTTTCCTAGTTCAAGGCCAAAGTCATATCCTCACATCTTTTTAACACTTTGGATAAGTTTTACAAGTGATGTACCATACACAAAAAAATCATCCCACCTTTATACTGTCCTCAATACAATTAGAGAAACTAACCATCATGCAACATTGAAAAGCGATGGGGGGCATTGTGAAGCCCAAACGTCATCCTCTTACATGCAAACACGCCATATGGACAAGCGAAGGTGGTCTTTTCTTAGTAATTAGGGTGAATAGTAATTTAAAAACCTGAACACCCATCTAAGTAGCAAAAATAGGAGTCCTTAGCCTACCTTTCAAGCATTTGGTCAATAAAGGGAAGGAGAAAGTAGTCCTTACCAGTGGGCTTGTTAAGCATCGTATAGTCAATGTACATTTATCAACCCGTGACTATCCTAGTAGGAATTAACTTCTTAGTTTCATTCTCGACAATCATCATCCCCCTTTTCTTAGGCACAACATGGATCAGACTTACCCACTTACTATCAAAGATAGGGTACACAATGCCAATCTTAAGCAATTTCAAAAGTTCCTTTTTGACCACCTCTTTCATGTTAGGATTCAATCGTCTTTAGTATTCAATTGAGGGCTTATGGTCATCTTTCATTAAAAATGCAATGAATACACAAAGAAGGGTGAATTCGTTTAAGATCATCAATAGTATACCATATAGACTTATGATGTAATCTAAGAACTCTAAGCAAATAATCAATTCGAGATGTACTTAGATTTGTATTAACAATCATAGGATATGTAGAATTAGGGTAAATAAATTCACACCTAACAGAAGAAGAGAGAGGTTTCAATTCCACCTTCGAGGGCTTACTTCTCATCAAAAGAGGGCTTATCATCATGCACTAGTTCTTCCACCTTGGCAAGAGTAGGTGGAACTAGTGGAGAAGTGATGAGGATGGATCCCCAAACTCTTAAAATCAAATATAACAAGGAGAATAATCGCGTGGATTCAATCTCAATCAATCGATAGATTGTGGGGTTTTATGCCCAAGGTAAGATACTAATGATAGATAATTACTTCCCACTAAATTCCTCTCCTAAAGGGTCTTAGGCATCAAAGAAGAATTATAAAGGAAAGACTCTATTCACCATTCTCAATTAAAGAGATAAAGATATAGAGATTTCGGTGAGAGAAAATGGCCACTTGCATGTCCATTCATAATTGAACTCAAGTTGAGTTTATATGGAAGTATTAGAAAGGTGATGGTAGCTGTTACAATAATAGGGCAAGTGTACCAATAAGGATTTTATATACTATCTTAGGAAAATAAATCAAGTTACTAAGATAATTACAACTAAGGTGAGTTTTATTTTTCCTAGATTATTTCCCCTTCGTTCTAGGAGACTTTTAGAAGGTTCTACACCTCCAATGGGGCTCAAGCACTTGGAAATGCTTTCTTGGTACGTATAGAATCGCCTCATTCTGATTGATCTCAAAGCTAACAGCTATACCCTCCTCACTTAAGGCCAAATTCTAGATTACTCCAAAATTGGAATTCTATGCGCACTCCATATTTGGGCCATTTCCCCTAATATTTGAACCCAATGCCCAATTTTAGCTCATGAGAATAAAATAAACATCTTAGGGAATCAGAAGAACTTAGGCTCGCTTCGTTTGGGCTTTTTTAGTGAGGATCTTAACTTGATCCAAACTCAATGAATTTCTTGACAAAAACCTACATTATATGAGTTGGGGTTTTTTTATCACTTTGAAGAATCAAAATGCATCCTAATGCAGATTTATATTGCATCATCCTAAAGTAGACTCTCTAAACTTCCCAGTGAACATAGATCACCCTAGTCGGACTTCATTTGGTGGGTGAGAACCCAAGCCGAAATCGAGTGAAACCCCTGAGCGGTGACCATCTTGATCAAGGAAATTTGGCTAGGACTTTGGTGAGGAGGAAGGTGCAGCCAAGAGCTAGCGTGGGGGTTGGTATGGATCAAGTGGCTTCCAAGACTTGAGCACACATTGCTACTTCAAGATTCTCATCCATAATAATACCATCATTCAACATATAATGCTCAAGAGGGTCACCAGGAACATGATGAGTGACCTCTTCCCTCACTAGGCTATCAACCATGTCAACTCCATGACACTCACCTGGAATGGAAACAAATTTAGAAGCCTTGAAGTTAAACTCCACATGGCTATCTCTCACATCAAATGACAACTTACCATTTTTCACATCAACACGACACTTGGTGGTGGATAAGAAAGGCCTCCTAAGAATGATTGGGGTGCGCGTACCCTCCTCCATCTTAAGGATCACAAAGTCAACTGGCACATCCAAATTTCCTACCATAATTGAGACCTCCTACAAAATGCCCACGGGGTATTTCACATAATGATCTGCTACTTTTAAGGAGATGGTAGGAGGTTTCATCTCTCCTAAATTCAACTTTTCACACATGGAAAAGGGCATTGAGCTCACACTTAAGCCCAATTCACATAATGCTCGATCAATGCACACCTTTTATATCAAGGAAGGGATGTAAAAGCTACTAGGATCCTTAAGTTTAACATGAAGCTTATTTTAGATTGTAGCACTACACTCAGTCAATGCCATAGTTTGAAGCTCTTCTAGCTTCCTTTCATTGACAAAATCACTTTAAAAAACTTAGCATAAAAGGCCATTTGAGATAAGGCATCAATAAATGAAATATTAATGTGGAGTTTCTTCAAGACCTATAAAAACTTCCCATGTTACAAATCAAGCTTAGCCTCAGCTATTCTTTTAGGGAAAGGCAAAGGTGGAGTATGAGGTTTTGTAGAAGTTTATTTAGGGCCCTTAGGAACCTCATTGACAACCTTCTCAACATCAACATTCACATCATTAAAGGGACTACAAACCTCCTTCTTCAACAACATCATCACGTAAGTTTACATCATTGGTAACCCACTTTTGCCCATAAAGTTGCTTACACCCTTTATAATCATGGCATTACATTACTCCATGTGGACGCCTAAAAAAGACATCTTATTTTTCATTGCCCAAAGACGAAAATTGTACCACAACTAATACACTTAGGGGCTCAACTAAATAGTCCCTAAATTTGATTCCAAGAGGTTTATAGAGCCCTAAAAGCCCAAATAAGCCCAAATTGATTGTGTTCGACACCTAGTTGAGATCCACTCTAGGGAGCATAAAATTATTAAGTCTAAGTATCAACATTCTTCATGGAATGAACTTTTTAACGGCGTATTGTGCACTATTGTTCAATAAGCAATGAAAAAGATATAAGTTGAATATTTGGGCTTATGTTGAAAATGACATCTGTTTACTAGGCTCAATAAGCTTTCAAGAAAAAAAGAATCATTTAAAACAAAGCTCGGACGTGAAACTATGGCCAAAACAAATAAGGTTTCTACAACCTAACCCAGGAACCTAACCGGGTTCCTGCCTAATATGACTAGACCAGACTAAGAGCTGAGTTGGGTCCCTTGGCTAGGAACCTAGTCGAGTTTCACGATTTTCTCCTTCTCTCCAAGTCCTTTTATGCCTAAATGAGATTAATTAACTAGAATTCTAGGCTGATTAGTTTACCAATATTAATTCATGAGAACTCTAGTTGAATTAGTCTTCCTATTTTGATTAACAATAATAGGAATAGGATTTGGTCTCCTTTCTCTAAACCGATTTAGGTCTCTAAACTAATTTCATTAGAGGCGTCAAATGAAATTGGTGCCAAAACACATCAAAAAAATTAGAGAGATGAGAACATAAAAATTTAGGAGAAAAATAATATACACATTGGAGGTATTGGAAGAGAGAATTGGGTCACCTATTAAAAAGGCATCACTCAGCTGGGTTTCCAGGTAATTAAGGTGGGTTATCCTGAGGGCAAAAACTCTATTTTACTATACTCTTCTACTAACTTTCTCTTTTACAATTTTTGATTCTAAATTACCAAACACATAATCTTTAGATAGTTCCCCTTCAATTGTAACTTATTTTTTTTCCTTTCATTTGCGTTGGACTAAAGTTTGGACCTTTGGCTTGATTTACAATTATTTATACTAATACGTTACATGAGTGTGTTTTTGCGTGATTAAAAGTTTGATTTCCTATATTGAACAATAGAGGTCGTTAATGATTATGGCTGATGATGTGATGGATCCTATCACATCATCGTACCATCACCCTCGAATCTAGATCCTTGGTTTAAGACAAAGGAGTCAAGATGGTCCCCACACTAAGGACTACTTAGGGTCCTTTCAAAAATATTTTTTTGAAGCAAAATCAATTTTTCATTCAGCTATCCAAATTGGTATGATCTGCTCCAAAAAGTGATATGGTTTGTCAGTTGTTCCTACTACTTTATGTATAATTGTTGTTTTGTGGTTTTACCCTCTATGTCTTTCATTCTTTTTTATTTTTTGCAGAACCACTTTGATCTAAGATAGTATACCTGTCTAAACCAAGAACAAGGCCATACTCTGGCTTATGAACTTGATCAGGTTCCTAGATCATCATGCTTCCCTATTCCTGGAACAGGTAACAACTATTGTAGTGGATCAAGATTAGGTCGTTCTGCCTAATCTTGGCATAGGAGCCTGACCAGGTTCCTAGATTAGGGATCAGGATTAGGATCCAGTTTCCTAATCCTTGTCTATAAAACTACCAATTTTATATTTCAAAACAAAAAAAAACAATGGTAGAAGTCCCTAAGTAAAAGGGAAGTTGAAAAAATCGGGGGGGATTGCCTCAAGGAAGCGGATCCTTACGTCAACGACTTCACTAGGAAGATTTCCTTTAAGTGGGTGAGATTGGAAATTCAATATGCGAAGTCGTTTTAATTGTACTTGCATTATATATACTGCCCGCAAACGATCAACAACACCTCAAAGTCAAACCCTAATGTTACCCCTCGGGAAAGTAATTGGTTACTTGGTTTGCCTATTCAACTTTCAACTGGGTAAACAAGTACTTAATCCGAAGCATTTGGGTCTCAAGAAGGAATGTTCTAAACTATACTTATACCTATAACTTAGAGCTTTGGATGAGGTTGGAATGCATGTGCATGCGTGATTCTATGAATGTTTACAAGTCTAATTGACTATCTAAATTGACATCTATAGAAAGACCCGTGTATTGATTATGTGAGGTTCATGAAATATCATTGTAGAGTTGAGACTAAGGAAGGTTGAGTCTAGTAATTCAATTATGAACAAAAATGGCTTTCAGGCTAATTGAGTCCTGAAAGAACTTTTGACTCCGAATCCGAATAGGTTCTTATTCCAGTTTAGGTCATGCCATAGTTTTAGTCAAAAAAAGGGAAACCTAACTAGTCTTTGTTTAGGAGTAGATGTGAGTCCATCCTAGGACGTTGAAACTTGGTCAAGATTTGTTAGGCTTTGGCAACTGAGACTGCATACATCAATACTTAGGGAAAAGAGTTAGAAAGTTAGGGTGTAAAACTCCTGGCCTGCCAAAACCCTGTTAGGATTCAACAGGAAGTATTTTAGCCCAGCTCGTTAGACCCTTAGTGTCCTAGTACATTTTGGATCAAATCTAATCATACATCACATTCATAATGCATAGTTGAGTTTGGACTAAGATGTATGATCCTTGCATAAATCCATGGTCCATGCATGATACATTCACTCCCTAAGTCTAAGATCTATGCATGAATTCGGCTAGAGCCACCCATGTAGCTAAACTAGCCTATTCTTGGCAAACTAAGCCATGGTTATACATAAGCCCAATGTAAGCCTATGGTTCACCTAACATGGACTTAGGTCCAACTTAGGCTGATAAGTTAGCTCTCTAAGTCAAACTTAGGACCTAATCTAAGGTAAGGCCCGATTTTAGTAAATCTTCAACCCTATGAAGCCATCCTCACCTTGACACTTGCCTTATGTCACTTATCATTTTACCTTAATCCATAACTTGCATTCACCATTCATAGCATTCTACCCCTTTAAACCGTCGCCTTATTAATCTAGATAGGGGAGACTAAGAAGGTATACAAGCAGAGTTCACAAACTAAGAGACTTCTATCTTGAGAAGAGTCCTACCGGTTGTGTCAAGGTAAGAATCCAAGTCAAAGTCTAATGCTTCACCAATCCCGATGACAGGAGGGAATCAATTGGCTCAACTTGTGAAATGGTGGGAAAATATAAACCACACTGGATGAGGGTGAGAAAAAGGGGAAAATAGCAATGCTCAAACCAATCTGCAAGTGGATCAAGTAGAACAACTGCCTAAGAAACTTTCCTTGCATTACAATTATTTTAGTGATTGTGTGGGATTCACTTCCATCCTAAAAGGGAAATTACTCTTACATTCACTATGCTAGACTCTAAGTTATGTGGAACTGAAAGTCTTTATCAACATGTAACAAATTTTCTTAGTGCAATGACTCTAAAAGGAATGGATAAGGATAACTTCCACATCATATTTCTTTAGACACTCAGCAAGTATCTAATGAGGTTGTATAATACTGTAGATCCACGAAAGGTCACAAGCTGGCATGATCTTTGTAAGGAATTCATACGCCAATATTCATACAATGTTGACCTACCAGTTACACTTAGAGACTTGGAATTGATCCATTACATGGAAAAAGAATGATTTTCTGACTTCTTTGCTCGCAAAGGCTGCCTATATGGTGGATCGACCCTCAAAGGTTGATCAACTGAGGTTATTTATCAGAAACCTTTATCCTACATATAGGCAACATATAAAGTTCACACCATTTGAGAACTTCATAATATTAAGGAATGCTAGCATGCTTGTAGAAGAACAATTGGCTAAAAACACCCACAAAAGCCATAAACACTTGAAAGGGTAACAATTATAAGGGGGGTAACAATGACAAAGGCACCATAAGTAAGAAGGTGCACGATTTAGATTACTACACCAAATACATCCCTTTTGGAACTACCTATGCTCAAGTACCTAACAAGGACAATAACTCATTCGGCTTGCATAATAGCTTTTAGCCATTTTAAACCACAAAGCAAAAAGTAGGGCTCGTATATTTACATAATGTCTATAGTTGAACGCAAATGCGAAATGACTGTACAGAAGAGACCTTGAGTTATGCTGGTTTAGAAGATGTCATGCCATGCTTAGTTTATAATTATGTGTTGAGCCTTAGAGTCATTCACCCTCTTTCGCATCATGAAGCCAAGTCTAATGTAACTTGATTTATTAATAAAATAATCTTGTCCATTAATTCTTTTTCATATTCTCATATCCTTCTTTTATAGAATGTTTTTGTCCTATGACAAATACAAGTTGAAAAATGGAGAAAAAAGAGAAGAGAAACAAAAAAGAGGGACTAGCCCGAAAACGTTACAAGACGAGCTAGGCAAAAGGAGAGAGAGCAACAACTAAAATAGACTAACACATTGTTTGGATTGAAATAGAAAGGGGGAAGGGAGGGGAAGATAGGGGAAGGTAATAGAGGGAAGGGAAGGACAGGGAGGTGATTTTTGCTCACCTTGTTTGGATATGTTATAAGAGGAGATGGAGGGGAAGGGGGAGAATAAGTAAAAATCTTTCCTTCCTCTCGTTTCCCTATCATTCTGGGGGTGAATAAAAATGAAAGGGATGGGGGTTGGGGAGGGGGATGAGGGTGAAATTTTCCCCTTAGTTCACCTTCATTCCCCATCATTTAATATTCCAAAACAAGGGAAATAAGTGTTCATTACCCTTTATTCCCCTCCCCTCCCCTTCTCTCCCCACAATCCCAACAGATTGTAAGGATTTCAATCCATCATCTGAAAAAAAGAAAAGAAAAAGGGAAAGATCAAAAACTTCTTGTAACAAGTCATGCAGCTTTAAAGGATATGCCTAGGATAGGAGGCCGTAACTAGCATTAATACCTTTATCAAACCCGATAAGCGGCCACTGAAAAACTCCTTTGAGCCTTCAAATGAACATGTTTCTTTCACAACCACATCTAACCTAACCCGAGAGTGGGCATGTGCTATGGGTGATATGAAAATCAGCAATACAAAAAAGGTTGAACCAAAAGGCCTAGCCTAAAGAAGAAAGAAGAATTAGAAAAAAGGACAAGAAATAAAGAAAAAAAATAAGGAGATAGGAAAAAATTGTTGATTCACACTAACTTCATCACCCTTGCACACTTAGGGATTTCATAAGGCTTGTTTGAGCCTTAACAGCCGATTCTCTTCCTTTGGGTCATTAACCATGAAGCCTGGTTTTAAAAAGTCCTCCTGAAGGTGTCCCTCCTTTAAGTTGTATGTTCTCAATCTCGAACTATAACTAGCTGATTCAATATTGGATACATAGGTAACCCTTGTGAGGCCTGCCCATAAAGATTTTTTCCATAAAGAAATATCTTAATTGAGTCTTTTAGGCTCTAAAAAAAAAGAGGGAAAAGAGTGGCTCATCTAAAATTCCAAAAAGGTTGGCTAGGCAAAAAGTGAGTGAAAATAAAACCTTGTTTTTGTTGACAAAGAAAAATTCCATTGCTTACTCCCATCAAATCAGACATAGACAAACAATTTACCCACTTTACCCCTTCTTCTCAATCATCATATCCCTTAACCTTATCTCTATTAGAAAAATTCAAGACTTTTGTCTCAACCATGATTACAAAGTTAAGAGTGCATGCTCCGTCCATATTCTCAACCTTTTGAAGTGGACACTCACCCATTATGCAATATAGGAGGTTCCCCTATGTTCCTTAGACAATTAGGACTTCGATTATGGTAAATTTTTCCCGCCAATGAGATAACCAAATTCTTTACACCAAGGTAGAGGGAACTTTGGGCAGCACCAACAAAGTATGTTTGCTTGCCACATCCCTACACAACCAAGGTTTACTAACTAGTAAATATTTTCCACAATAGGAAGCATCACATTTATTTTATTGGAGTTAATGCTAAACCAATTAAAATTGGTAGAAGCATCTTCAACTACCACTATACTCGCACATCTAGGGCTTCTGTTATAGCAAACAAAAAATTTCGGGGCTTCTTCAAAACAAGAGCACTTTAATGCAAAATTAAAAGACTTACCTTCTTGAAAAGAATTATTTTCGATCTTGGACAATTCATAACCCATGACTTGGCATAACCTAGCAAGCACTTAATTTTTTACCCTTCATCCAATAGAGCATCATCGGGCCTAACCCATCAGTCACGTAGACCTTAATCGGTGTTATCCAGTAAACCCCAAACTTAGCATAACACATTCACCTACTGCATACAAGGTTTAGTCAGCACATTTAGCATAAATAACTCTGCGTACTTAGCATACACGCATGGCTTAACCCAGGCTAGTAATATTACATGTGTTATTACATGGGTCTTTAACTTATTTACTAGACCTCCATTTGCCTTCATCACTTGGGAACCGTGGATTGTAAAATAGTACAATCAGCCCTTATAGTGACCTTATAGGAAGGGCACACAACCCTGTTTATCCATGAATCTACATTAAAGGCTCTCAGAACAACATCAATAGCTGTCATATAAGACATCTAGACTTTGACCCTCGCCTCAATCAGACTCAGCCAAAATGGGGGATCCATCCTCAATAGGGCTTTACGTAAGCATCCTTATAGAAAGGACATCAACCCAACTTCAGGTTATCAGGTAATAAAGTCCAAGAGGATCTAGCAATAGAGGACACCCTAACCTTTTTATCTTAACATAGAAAGACGCCTCAACATCCAGGACATTTTAGAATTCAGCAATATCCCATTAGGAGGTGATTTCAATGCCTAATTAGTAAAAAGGTTAAATTGAAGATGTGATATCTCACTATCTTAGGCACAAGGTCCGTAGGGATAAATCTTCAGGCTCAAATGTCATCAAGTTCATAGGGACCTAGCTATAGGAATTTAGGGTCACACGATAACATGTTCACAGGGATCTGGCTATAGGTCTTCAGGTTTAGATGCCACAATGCTCTTAGGAATCTAACCATAGTTCTTCAGGGATACACACTAATAAGGTTCACCGCTAAGTCCTAGCACAATAAGACATTTCACGACTGCTGACTTAAGGACAATGGGATTATTGCTTACTCCTAATAGAATGGGACTTCCATTGGTATCACATCATCACTGCTAAATAGGCAGCTATAAGAAAAGACCGTTACTTTCACCTTCGACTTACTATCGCTATGCCAAAGTGGAAGCTAACTGTAGACAACGAAAAATGGCCTAGTAT
This sequence comes from Selenicereus undatus, assembly GCA_017589665.1. Classification (NCBI taxonomy): domain Eukaryota; kingdom Viridiplantae; phylum Streptophyta; class Magnoliopsida; order Caryophyllales; family Cactaceae; genus Selenicereus; species Selenicereus undatus. Next base: position 47,296,129 of record JACYFF010031956.1, read on the forward strand.
TTTTAATTGCCTAATGATAAAACTTATACCCTGACTTGTGTACTTGGGGGCCCAGTAGAGTAATCCTTGAATACAAGTTCAAAAGACTAACATAGCCTAAAACGCCCTAAATAGGCCTAAATCGATAGTGCTCAGTGTCCAATTGAGATCCACGCTAAGGAATGCAAAATTATTAAGTCTAAGTATCAACATTCTTCATTTAACGAATGTTTTGATGACATATTATGCATGAAAGTCCAATAAGTAGCGGTAAAGATATAAGTCAAATATTTGGGCTTGTGCTTAAAATAACACTTGCTTATAATTTTAATTATATATTGTTCCACACTTATCTAACAATTATGAAATTAGTTTTATTAGGAACTAGACCCAATAAGCTTTCAGAGAAAAATGAACCACTCAAAACGGAGTTCGGATGTGAAAGTTAAGGCCAAAACAAATTAGGTTGTCTGTGGTCCAACCTAGGAACCCATATGGATTCATGCTCAATACGACTTGACCATACCAAGTGTCAAGCTGGGTCCTCTTGATGGGAACCAATTGAGCTCCATAATTTTCTCTGCTTCTCCGAGTCATTTTCTATCTAAATGGGATTAATTAACTAGAACTGTATGCTGATTAGTTTATGGAGACTAATTTCTCAGAATCCTAGCTAAATTGCTGTATCTATTTAGATTAACCTTAATGGGACTAGGATTAGGTCTCATTTCTCTAAATCGATTCAGACTATCTATTCATGGACTATAAATAGGGGGCTTCACTGAGAGGGTAGAGGCACTAAATGAATTTGGTGTCAGAACAAATCAAAAAATTACAGAGAGGAGAACATCAATTTAGGAGAGAAATATTATACACATTAGAGGTATTGAGAGAGAAAACTGGGTCGCCTATTAAAAATATTTCACGTTGTTAGGTTTGCATGTAAATCAGGTGGGTTATCATAAAGGTAAAAACCCTATCTTCCCCTACTTTTCTACTCAATTTGTCTATTATAATTTTTGATTCTAAGTTACCAAAGATGCAATCTTTAGTTCGTTCCTTGTCCGCTATAACTTATTTACTTTACTTTGTTTGCATTCAACTAAAGTTTCTACCTTTTGTATGATTTACTAAGATTTGTATTAATATGTTGGATGAGTGTTAGTGTGACTAAAAGTTAGATTTCCCATATTGAATAGTAGAGATCGTAAGTGATGACGGGAGGTGATGTGCTGCATCCCATCACATCATCGTACCATCATTCTGAATCTAGATTCTTAGTTTAAGACTAAGGAGTCAAGATGGTCCCTATACTAAAGATCACTCAGGGGCCTTTCGAAAACCTATTTTGAAGCAAAATCAATTGTCCCTTTGACTTCCTGTATCAGTATGTTTTGCTTTGAAAAGTGACATGGTTTGTAAATTTTTTCCAAAGCTCACTGCGACTCTATTTTGATGCATAATTACTATTTTGTCCTTTTATCTTTTTATTTTTTTGTTCTTTTTATTTTCAGCAGAACCATTGTCATCTAAGACAATGTACCTATCCGGACCAAGAACTTGGCCTTGGTTTGGCCTAAGAACCCAAACGGGTTCCCAGATTAGGTAGGCGCCTTATTGCTCATACAAGCAGTAGCTACTATCGTGGATCATTATAGGAACACGACCAGTTTCCTGCATCAGGATCAAGATCCGCTTCCTGATTCTTTTCTATAAAACTACCATTTTCAGATTTCAAAATAAAAAAATAAAATATAAAAATCCAAACAAAAGGGAAAGTCCAACGATTCATGGGGGATTGCATTGTCGGGGAGGCGGATACTTACACTCCATATGGTTAGGCTCGAGTTTACTAGAAAGTCTATCGAAGGGTGTAGATGAAGAACAAGCTCGTTAGGAAATTTGAACTTCTAACACCTTATTGTGAGTTGCAAGCACATCAACCTTAGAGGCTAACTGCTTAATATACTCATCTTTTGTTGTGTCATAAGCATACTCTCCATCATGACCTCTAAACTAGACTTTTGGAAAGCTTGTTGTAGAAAAGGAGGCCTTTGAAACCTAGGGGTGGTCAGGCATTCATTTGTGGCATGGAAGGGTTAGACTTATATGAGATATTAGTGTGAATCCTCCAACCTAGATTATAGGTATTAGAATAAGGATCATTGGTCGGTCTCGGGTTGAAATTATTGACATAATTGACTCGTTCACTAGTATATCAGGCAAAAAGATCCCCAAGTTGGTAATTCACAATCAAATGGTCAATGAAACCACAAATTTCAGATCATGACAGAAGGGCTCTTGAATGAGTATCATTCATATTCAGGCCATCCAATCTTTGAGCCATATCATCTATTTTAGTAGAAAGTAAATTAAGAGCATCAACTTCAAAGTTACCTCTAACGCTTTTGGGCTGACCTCTCTAATTAGACCATTGTTAGTTATTGAGAGCCATCTCTCCTCAATCAAATTATTGGCTTCCTCCTCTATACTACTCATTAAGGTGCAACCCGCCGCCGCATCAATGGTTGATAGCATGAGTTGAGTGACTCCATTGCAGAAGGTTTACACTATCGTCTACTTTTAGAGCCCATAGCGAGGGCATAATCGGAACAAATCCTTGAATTGCTCCCAAGCCTCATAGAATGTCTCACGTACCCTTTTGGAGAAGGTGGTAATTTAATTCTTGAAGCTTGTTATCTTGCTAGGTGGGAGGAATTTTGGTAAGATATGTCCTAATGAGCTCATCCCAAATAGTAATCAATGTAGGAGGCAATGAATGGAGCCACCCTTATGCCTTATCCTTCAGTGAAAAAGGAAATAATCAAAGGTGGATAGTGCCAATAAAGATTCGCTTAAGCTTCAAAGTATCGCACACCTCTAAAAAGATCAAAAGGGGTAGATTTGGATCCTCCATTGGAGCATCACCAAATTGTTCTTGTTGCAACAATTAGATAAGGGCTAGCTTGAGCTCAAAGTTGTGAGCTTCCCCATTAGGACAGATAATATTGGATATGATGCCCTAGACCCCCTAGGGTAATGAAATCCCAAAGTGTGCTTCTTTTATCTCCTACTCCATAGGCCATATTAGGTAATGTCCCTTGAGCCTTTGTTTCTGCCTCCTTGAAGGAGAAGTCCTCTCTACCTTGAGATCGAGTTTGTATGGAAATGAACTTCACATAAAAGGGAAAAGATCTTACAAGCACTAACACAGGCACTACCAGATCAAATAAGAAACTAAATAGAGAAATGCTTAGTCAATCTTTTAAGGTCTAACTTAACATTTGACAAATTTGTTTCCTGACAACAGCCTTAAAAAGTTAGCACACATCACAAGCGCACGAGTGTTGTAGTCTAGATTAAATATTGTTCACGGGGACTAATGCAATCTAGCAAGTTTTATCCTTCCGAAATGCTAAAGAGAAATAAGTTATCCAATGGATTATTTGTCTAAATGGATGCACTCTGTGTAACAAAATAGGATATGTATAAATGAAAAACATCTAGGGATTTGTTTTACCTTTAATGATTTAGATGTATGAATAGAGCTTGTGCTTTTCTCTTAGAGGATAACAACTAAACATAATTCAATCTTTTCTCTTAAAATAAATTGAATTACTTAAGCTAATTCAGTTACTATTCTTTGAAAGGCTATCCTTTTGGTCTAAGTTAAGGATCTTTATTGCCAATTTTCATCTCAACATGCAATTCTCTTTGAAGAACCACTAAGTTAACTATAGTTATGTTAATCTGATAATGACTTTCGCCATTTGGTACTTCATCCTACTATCTAGTTTCATACAAGCAATTTGTCCTAAATCACCAACACTCAAGCAAATAAAAGAGAGATTAAATAAACTAAATAAGATCAAGCATGAGATTTTGATAAAATTAAGAATCTAAGAACATTGTTTGGCAAACAAATCCCTAGACGATACTACTGACTCATGTTCATTGTAACCAAAATCGAAATTGTTCAAACAAAACATGAATCTTCCTTGAACAAATCTAAATGGAGTTTAATAAGCAAAGGAGAGAAAATGCTTAGTCACAAATGGAAATTTTCAAATGATCTTCCAATCTTTAAAGCACCCAATAGCAAATTCCGTTCGTGAATCTTCTTTTTGCTCCAAATGATTAGAATAGGATGAACTATAAGAGAGATTAGTAATATTATGGGTGAGAGATTCCCCACTAACCAACCAAGCATGCCTTCAAACAGCAACAATTAAGCATTCTCGACCACAAAATCAAGAGAAATTGATGGGGCATGGCAGTTAGAAGCCACTACGAACTGTGGCCTCTACCAAGGATCCTTCATGTTTGCCTTTGTCTCAAAAAAATTTCTTTCCTCTTTGGCCCCACCAAAAAATGTGACTGGGGGTGATCAGTGGTCAGTCAAATATCATCATTTAAGGTTCAATGCTGGGTTAAAAAGGTCTTAGAACCTACAAAAGTCATCAAGCAAGCATATAGATGTGTAAAATGGGAATATAGATACAAATCATACTCTAAGGCATGTAATTCCTTAACAAATGATAGTAAAGACCCCTAATGATTCACATTCTCAGCACTTATCAATATTTCTTTCATATATATCAATATTGCACTTGTATGTAATTTCCATATTCAATGAAATTGATCAGTGTCTCATATAATGCATTTCAAGCACCCTCCAAGTTGTTGATATTTTATAGCAATAAGGAGGGGTGTACTTTGACGAGCGTGTCAACACCCTTGAATAAAAGAGTTTAGGGGCCTCAAACTCTAGTGTTAGAGCTTTAGCTAGTTAGTGACTTAAGGTACTTGTCATGCAGGCTAGTTTTAATTATTTAAACATATAAATGGAATTCAAGTAATAATGCATGACACAATCAAATGACACCTACTATAGCAAATGTCCCTTGAACATAAAACATATATGAGCATCTAAATTTTTAGTTACATCATATTGAGGAACCTCTTCAATCTCCTAAGTTTTAGTGAAAGGTAAAATTTGTTATCTTGCAATATTATTCAGTATGCAATCAAGTCCAATAGGAAATAATCAAAGCATGCAATATACATTTAATACCATGACGTATTCTTCTACTTTGTCTTTCAAATATATCATAATGCAATCATAGTAGACAACAGGCTTGATGTCATGTTATAAGGCTATTAGGCATATAGATCATTTAAGTTCAAGTAGCCCAGATTATGGTCTCTAATAATGTATGCCAAGCCATCAAGTCAGCCGTAACATTATAAAGCAATGTTTATCAAAAGTATTATTGTTAAGCACCAATAAACTAAAAATATTATTTTTAGAATTGAGATTGGATGGCGAAAGTCACCTAATATAGGGATGGCTTGAAGGGGTACTATATCAATTAGCTTCTTACCTGGCTTAGATGGGGTGGTGGAGGTGGTGTAATGTTGCTTGGTAGATGTTGTAACATGCTTATCCTTTTCTTCTTATTGTTTGACTTCTTTTTATTATTTCTTATCCCTTATAGGCTCTAACTACTTCTACTCTACACCACGCTCTTGAAGCAAGGGTTCCCTGAGATGCTTGAGTGCTACCTCTACCACACCCTTTTGAATATCAAACCTTTCTTTTCTTGAGAAGCTCTTGGATAATGGTTTTAGGGTCCTCATCTAACCTTTTAGATACCTCCCTCATAAGCTCCCCAATAATATTTTGGAGTCCTCTATTCTCCTATTTAATCTTGTCCATTTCCATAACCATTTTTCTCCAATATGCCCTTTATTGTAGTAAATTTTTTTTAATGTAAGCATTGATTGAGCTCAAACTGCCAATCACAAGGATGAGTGCCTCAAGAGGGGATGAAGGACTTTATTTTTTGTCAATTTTGGACGGGGGTTTAGTTTTAGAGGCCCCATCATCATGTGCCTAATGCCCAGTGGAGATGAGTTAAGAACATAGGTTTGGCCTTGCTAATGAGGGTTTTATAGGGTATTTCTACATGTTCCTTATCCTCTAGAAGCACATTGAAATACTCAAAGACTTTGGTGAGCAAGTTTTCCTAGGGAAAAGAAGTATTTTATAAGGCTTCTCTAACTTTTACGTGCAACAAAGGAATAGTTTGGCAAAATTGATGTCATGCCCTTCAAGGATATGAAATAACATCTCCTACGCAGGATCCAAAAGAGTATCATTAGTGTTTTCTCTAGGATATGTAGTTCCTGTAAGGATGTCATGAAATATTTTAGGTTTAGTATATAGACCATTATATGAGAACTGCTTTCTCTTCTTTACAGTGATAGGAATTACAGCATGGGTCTCTAGGCAATGGCTTATGGTTATTTCAATGGAGATAACACGGATCGTATGGACCTTCAACTTAAAGATTTGTTCAACTTTGGTAGCACTGAGGGCGGATTCAATGTCCTTAACTTTTGTGGTAAAGAATCAAAGCTCATTAGTCCTAACTTAGTATGAATAACTTGACCAACTTGGAACAGTCCTAACACAGAAAATATCTTTGCAATTCATTTTGTTTAACACCTAAAAGAACCAAAAGTTTTACTTTTAAAGAGTTCCCGATCAATTGATGCACATGCAATAAGCCTGCTATCCATCAACTTCTTAAAATACTCCTCATCATTATCCATGAACTAATGAGAAGAAATTTCAAGAACATAAGAATCCAGCCTTTGAGGGACTTGTACTTCTTTAATTTCCATATATGTGGCCCTTTTGTTTTGCGTTGGAGAGAGATTTAAGAACTTCTTGTTACTCTGAAAGGAGCTGAAGTAGTCGAATTTGGCTCTTTGATATATTTGTCTTGAAGTTCTTTGATATATTATCGATGTAGACTCCATGTTTCTACCATTGTGCCCTTGAAAGAGCTTGTTGACCAACTCTGATACATACCACTGGCATTCTTCAATCCAATTGATACGGGCTTATAATAGTACTACTCCAAGTGTGCAATAAAAGTGGTATGCTCTTGATCTTGTTCCTATATAGATATTTGGCGAAAATTAGAGTAGACATCTATGAACGTTAAGTAATCATGATTGTTGGTTGAATCTACTAATTGGTCAATATATAGGAATGACAAACAATCTTTAGGACGTATAAGCCTTGTAAAGATTGACATAATGCATGCATATCGTCCATGAACCATTAAGCTTCTTTACCATTATTACATTTGCTAATAGTGAAGATGGTAGCATTCCTTCATGAATCATGCATCTTCTTTTGACACTGCCTAATTCCTACTAGGATTAAAAAGACTCCATTTCTATCTTAGGATCTATTCTTATCTTCCTTATGTTTGCATAAGTAGACACATAAGTGTACTACCTCAGGAAAGGATATTAGTGCTTCCTAGAAGTCTTGTTCAATGTCGACACTAATCAGAACAGTTCTAGACTAGTCCTAGGATAGGGGTACCTCTTGGAATTGGCCCTAAGGCCCCAACCTATGGTCCTTATTATCTCCATTGTGAAGTTAAGAGACTAGGATGATAATTGGCCTCTAGTTGCTATACAGCTTGCCATTTGTTAGTTTGTGAGGCGCTGGCCTAGGATTCTTGCCTTATTTGTTGTCAACTTTAGAGGCCTTCATAGTGGCTATATAACACTCCTCTATACTCCTCTAATCTTTCAAAATCCTTTGTACAAAGCTATTATCTACCAAATACATCTCCAGATTATAAGTGAACAATTTTCCTCTAAAGAGAATAGGACTGGCATGCCCACAATTATGTTATAAATAGAACGTACATCCATAATAATATAATTCACCATTACCGGGCCGGTCTTTCCCTTCTAAGGCCCCATCTTAGTAGGTGATGTATATTTTCGGAGGGGAAAACTCACAAAAACATAAACAATTGATTATTAAAAGAAATGAAGATGATGAGACCAAAATGCAAGGATGAAACACATGAAATACTTACTTCCACTAGCTTCAAACTCACAAGGATGATAATGAAAACGGAAAACAAGAAAGATAACAAAAACTTGGATAGTCAAGTGAACTTTCAAGGGATAATCCTAAGAGCCACCCTTGGAGAAACACTTGGGCAATCTCTTTAGATCAACTAGTTACAGAATTTAATCATCTTCTAGTTGAGATAAAGAGACCTAGAGACCCACTTGAGTTGCCAAACTCAAGATACAACACTAGGAGTTTTAATGGAGAGAGAGTTCACAAACTCACACTTTTCATATACTCAAAAATCTGATTCATTGATTGATTAATGATTGTAAACTATGGCCTTATATAGTATAGGCCTTACACAATGAAAAGACATAGAAAATAAATGAAAAGGTGTGAAGAAAAACAAGTGAACTTGCTGCATACTACATTCGGATGAACAGAGCCGAAGAGGTGTGTCTTTTGGATGTTGTTGGTGTGAAATGAGTGTGGCAGCAAAAGGCAACGCATGAATCTATAATTCCCACATTTTTTGGCCTTGCAAGAGGATGGAGGACACGCTTTATAAGGAGGCATAAACAGAAAGAGTCGTAATCACAAGCATTCACACACCTTCACGCATTTTGCATTAAATGCATTCACACCGGCAACAACCCCAACTTCACACAGGCATAACTCTCTGGTTACGAATCCAAATTCGATTATTCTTGATTCATTGGAAACATTAGGATGTCTAGTTTCCAGGGGATGTGGTTTCATCACATTTGGATCATCCGTTCAAAATTTATGGGCCAAAGAGTGGAGACTGTCCAAAATTGGCCTGCATTTTGATATCCGATTTTGTGGGCTAAACTTGACCTAGCAAATGACCTCCAAATGACTTGAAAAAGGTCTTGTTGGAAAGCTAAGATCTCAAGATTTAAGGGGGTGGTGCGTGCAGGAAATTTCCCCTTCATTAGCTGGTCCAAAAGGAGTGACAAAGCCGGGCCAGTTTCGGGTCGAATCTGCCCATATTTTGTCCGAATGCTCCATGGTGTTTCTGACCCAAGTATGCATGTTCTTGACTTCCTTGGAGCTTGAATAGATGTGTAGGCTATCTGGTTGCTCATCCAAGGCTTGATCTTTGATGGTCCCCATCACCTTTGAATAAGGCACTTTGAAGTTTGAATAAAACTCCATAAAGTGTCTTTTGTCATGAAATTCAAACAATGGGACCGAATAAGGGCCTTGCCATGCATGAATTTGTTTAGAGCTTGCCCCCAATAAAGTTGAATTGAAAGAATGAAAATGATACCCTTGGAAATATACATCAGTAGGCAACCTAATAATCCCCTTAGGATGTGTGGTGTCTTATAAATCCCATGATAGGCTATGGTGCTGGAGACATATCTCTAGTATATACCAATACCCTGCTAATCTTATAGCTAAATATTGTCAACCTAATAATCATGAGTTCATCATGCGTCTAAGATGTAGGACTAGGACCTTCCAAAACCATCTTAGAAGGAGTGTTCACAATTTTTTGGTTTACTCCTATGGTTACCTACTATAGAGTTCTTAGATGACACTTCAACTAGCTATTTGATAATCCAGCTAGGGGTGGTCCCCTAGAGACCATATGTATGGTGCCTTTAGAGGAGGTGTATCTTGAGAATCATCTGCTTCTAAACTCTTTTCATCTAGATGTTTTCGTTTCGTTTCGTTTCGTTTGTGGCTAATTCTTAAGATAGTTATCCATGTTTCCTTTATTGGCTAAATCAATAAGTACTCCAACCAAGTCCAAATTGTGTGTTGTGTCTTACTCATATGCTTTGTTAAATGCACACTGCTCGTCCTCGAGTAAAATAAACTAACTAAAAGAAAATGAAAAATAAGAAAAGAAAATCCTAACTCACTGTCGTAGGAATCACGATTGCATTTAGCGTATGCAACAAGCCCTTTAAACCCCTTGGACTCCCAAGTGGACGAGTGAGGTCTCGTGAAGGTTTTAAAGTGAAAATACCCACAAAATTATTTAAAAAGAAAAGAAAATCTTTTTGGGTTTTTCTCAAAACTGATATGTACAGAACTCGAGAAACATATGCACAACTCCTAATCAGCTAAATCACCCATGTACTCAATTATTGACTTGTATATATATAAAATGTACTTCAAAGACCTCTGCCTCTAAATGACATCAAAACACTGATTTTTCACTCCATTGAACATCCAGATTTTGAATCCGTCCCGATGTTTGTGTGCAAGTGTATCATCATCCCAGGACTCGAATTTACTAAAACAAACTCAATCCCACTTAGTTGACAAAACTACATTATTCTTATACTGACTTTGGAATCAAGCTTTCCCAGTAGCAATATTGCCTCAAAGGGTAACACCCAGTAGCATGTGCCTCAAAGGGTAACGCCCAGTAGCGCATGCGTCAAAGGGATACTTGTCATTCCAAATTTTATTTCATTCTTTATTTATAATACAATTTTTTTCAATTTTTTTTTCAAAGTAATCATGCCACAAACTAGTGGAAGAATCATTCATGGAAACCTAAGACCTAAAGATAATGATGAAGGAATAAACAAGGACTGGATTACACAACCTATAATGAACAACTGAAGTTAGAATCAGGGCTTAGAATATCATATTTGAAGTCGGAGACTTATCATGCACATCCTATTTATATAAAAACTAACAACTAAAGCACAGGGGATTCAAACTAATCAGAAATAGAGTACAAATGTTCCCAAAAACAACAAAAATTTTGAAAATTTTGAAAAAAAAGGTGGCACCTCACCCCCACACCAAAACTTCACAATGTCCTCATTGTGGGAACTAAGGCGCTAAAAAGCAAGCACTTAAACTATACAACCGAAAAACCTAAAATATATACAACTAGAACACGACCAAAAACAAAAACAAAACCAAAAACAAATCCAAACCAAAACACACACACATATTCACAAAAGCCAAGAAAAACGAAATCACAAAAGAAAGCCAAAATCAAAACTAAAACCAACTAAAACCGAAATGAAAATGAAAATCAAAACTAAAAGCAAAGGAAACACCCATATTTACAAAAACAAAACCAAAACAAAAATGAAGGACCTACTAAATTGCAAACTAAACCAAAAGAAATCTAAAGCAGAATAAAAGAAAAGAAAAACAAAAAATTAATCAAAAATGTAACAAAAATGAAATTACTAAACAAAAATGGAAAATTGTTTAGTGGTTTTTGAGGGGTGGAAAATTAAAGACAAGAAGAAAAGAAACCTCAAATACTCAATTGTCAGTCGTAGTACTTAAGGGTCGGTCCACAGAGAAGACGTTTAGATTATGGTCATTTAAACAAAGTGATTAAACCTAATATTAACTATGCTAAGTGATATTAATCAAAGAGTACTAATACCTCAAAATAACTAAGCTCATCTACTAAACCACTTATTTCTACTAAATCAACTAAAGCATTAAAACTCAACTAGCAACCTTATTCAAACAGTATCACCTCAAAAGCATGAATGATAGTTCATACTAATGAAATTTACCGGATTTGCAAAGCTAACTCAACTATAACAACGAAATTGAGCTTGAGCAATCATTCAACCAAATCAAAGTTAACTTATTAAACCAGTAAACTAAATCAACAGTGCTAAACAGAGGCAATCAGAATAACCAGAGCAAACTTAACGAGTAACAACAGGGCACAAAACCACGCTTAAGGCAGGGGAAGGGTAAAACGCAGCATTGAAACAATAGGATTGAAACAAAACAAAGGTAACAGGGCAGATGAATACTCACAAGAGTTGTGAATCCCAAAATGAAACCATCGAATGACCCAAAAGCAACCATTCAATTCGAACCAAAACGCAAGCATCGAATCCAAACGCAGCTATGCGAATAAACCAACAACAGGGGAGAGGGGAACCGGCTACTCTGAACTTCAACAAAATTGTAACCAAATAAACCCAAGGATTCTCACAATTACAACCGAAAATTCGAAAACTAAATTCGAAAACATGAGAAGCTGAAATCGAAACCCTAAAATACGAAATCGAAAACCCTAATCTGAAAATCACATACGAAATTGGAATGAAAAGCAAAATTAAACTAAACCTAAACGAAATTAAACCTAATCTACTCCTAAGTACCTAGAAAACTACCTAAATTACCTAATGTTCTCACCCCTCAATGGCGTCGTCTCCATCTCTTAAATACCCGATCTGCTTCGCTCTGGGCCCTCGATGTGATGATGCGTGGACGGTGGATGAGGGGACAGCTGGTGTGAAACGTGGCATGTGCAGTGTGAAGGAAGGGTGGTTTCTGGGTTTGGGATAAGGGATAAGAGCGAGAGAGAGATGACGAGGTAGAGAGAGATGATAGACAACAGTTCTGGGTCGAGGGATGGTGAGGGTTTTGGGTATCGGGGTAAGGGGATGGGTTTTAGGGGTTTGGGGATGAAGTCGAAGTGAGGAGGAAGAAGAAGGCAGACGTGAAGGGGTGGGGGATTCTTTAAGTGCTGAACTGGATTTTCTGCTGAACCGGTTTTCTAAACAGGCTGGTCCGGTTTAATCTGGACCGTGTGGTTTTTTTTCTTAACCGGTTCTCTGATAATTTGGACTGGTTTTTCAGTTCTCAATATTTTCTTCACATTTATCGCATTTTCTGCCATTTTTAGCCCCTTTTCCACATTTATTAAAAATCTGCAAAATAAAATAAAATCAATTAAAAATCTAAAAAATATTATTAAAACGAGCATAAAACAGGTGTAAAAGTACCTTTAAAATAGCACATTTTTAGCTCAAACACACACCACTTACTCTTGTTGTTGTTTTTAGGCCACTTTTTGAGAGGCTTAGGATCATTCATGTGTACACAACCTCTAATCCTCATCAGGGTATCACTCATCAAGGCACTAAAGGGAGATTCTATTTTGAAGCTCCTTTCTTTCTTTTCCTTCTAGTTTTGTTTAATCGACCTTTTTCCATGCCTTCTAGATATTCTCTTTAAGACTCCTTGTCCCTTTCATGATGGCCTTCGATTGTATGTGTCTTTCTACTATCTTTAAGTCCTCTTCTGGAATATTTATACGTTCTATTATGAAATTTTCTCACAGGCCCTTATGCCCAACACCATTAATGATTAAAGTTAAGTCCATATCTAGCTTAATGTCTTGCACAAAAAGTATATTAGAAGTAAATATCTCCATATATTCTACTAACGATTCCTGATCTCTTTGTGTTTACTTCATTAGCTATGCAACTGAATTTAGAGTTATTGTGCTCACATCAAAGTAACTTCTAAAGCTAGTGGAAAGATCATCATAAGATTCGATGGATCTTGGGGGAAGCCTATTGAACTAGGATAGTGCTACTCTCTCAAAGGCAGTATGGAAGTATCTGCACATCATAATCGCTAAGTGGGATGATTGGAGATAAATCTTGGTTAAGTAAGCATCAAAGTGCTCTTGAAGGTCTATAGCCCTATTATACTACCCTATTTGAGGCACTTGATCTCCTCCAGGAGTTTATCCTCCTGAATCTCGGTATCAAAAGGTGTCTTAGTTTGGTGGATTTGCTAATGAAGTACCTTTATCATAGACCTTCCGTGTGTTCTCTGTTGAACACTATCGAGATGACGCAACTTTAGCAAAGCTTAAGCATGCTACTGAGAATCCTGTCTGCAATCTCCCTCCCAGTGAGATCTAACTTGAATTGGTCTCTCTAGCATGGATCTCTCCTACCTAGCTCTTTTATAGTTCGGGCCTCCCTTAAGTCTTCTACTTTGTTCCACTGGTACCTTGGAGTTCTATTCCCATAATCCTTTTCCTCTAAATCATTAGGAAAAATGTCCTTTTTTTATGGAAGTCCTTGTCCTACTTTTCACATAGAGTCTTCTACGGTCAACCTGCCCTTGACTTTCATTGTGAAGGCAACAAAGCATCTAACTTTTTCATTATAGAGGATATGGCTTCATAGACATTCAATGTGATGAAATCCTCTACTATCTTTGGAGCATTGCCTACTTGTTCTAAATTATGAGTGCACTAGGCAAACAAATCTCCTACCAAGGGAGTTGTCTTTTCTTGATTTAAGGCATCACCCACGATGGAATAATCTTCCTAGAGATTTAAGTGCGAGGATATGAATTCTTAGCATGTTAGTTTGTAGGGACAATAATAGCCTTTCCCTTATCACCATCCTTGGGTGGTATCATGCTTAACTTGGAGATCCCCATGTATGACACCAAATATTTCATCATAGAGTAGAACTTCTAGGCTTTGCGAGGAATGTAGAGAAACATACATGACCATCCAAGGATTTTATGTAAATAACTCCTGAAACAGGGTGGTTTTTCCTATTCAAGAGCCTCCAATGCTCAAGTTAAGAGACTTCAAGAAGGAAATTAGAAAATAACAAGCTTAATATTGCTTATACAAGTCTAATTGCCCTACCTCTTGTGAGGCCTGGATCATAGTAAAAGGGAAAAGGGGTACCCTCTATGGATCCTATTTTAGGGGAGTACGTCTCTGTAAAGAGATGCCCTTACTATGGGGAGAGATCTATGTAGATTGATATCGGTGTCCACAGTAAAAATTAGACAGATTGGAGTCATCAGCTTATATGACAGGAACAAGGATTGGGTTTTTAAAAATTAGTTAAAACACTATTTTTGGAAAGAAAGATGACTCTTATGTCCAGAAAAAGGCAAAAATTTGCAAAAACTAGTCTAATGATCGAAGATGATAGTTTCAGAGCCTCAGTTATTAAGCAAGAACATGAAGAAGCCACCACTTTATCCACCCTAAGGACAAGCTCCTACTAATATGTTGTATCCTTTTATAGGTAGCAAACATTGGTCAATTTTTTATCAAATTGAAATAGAGAAATTATAAAAATAAGGAAGGTAACCACATATGTATGTACATATAGACATCTATAGGAAAGCACACAAATAAATGACTTGGAGCCTACATATTAGTTAGTATGTCATGGATTTACATTCAAATGAGAACCTAACTACTCTACGTAAAGATCACCGTCGGACTTGAGTGTACTCTCATATTAAAAGCCTATGTAGTTTTGACGGATAGCCCATCATAAGTCTATGAGTTCCAATGAAGAATTGTTAGTGATCATTTTTCCTATCTAATGGTCATGTTAAGAGACTTCAAAGATGACTCATTTCTAGAGTCAAATCAATCTTGATGAGAAGGGAGACAGTTACTCAAGGTCTTCCCTTTATACTCTAGGTGATCAGTGGCTGGTAGGCAAATCGACCATACTCTAAACATCAGTACAATGATTAGAATTCTTGATATTTCAATGTTGACCAAGAAACGATTCCTTGGGTTATGGAATGGATGAATGTTTGAAGAGCTAATGGATTAGTGTTTAGTGGCTAGTGGTTGTAAAAATCTAAATATGGAGTCCATGCTAATGGCCATCCCCCAATAAGAGGACATGATTAGCCACTCAGTCATATTTGATATAATAACAGTCCACTAGGGATAATGATGGAATGGTGATGGCTATTTGAGTGGAGATGGAGTGCACTATTCTAACGATTGGATACAAATGAATCTCTGATTATGACCTCAAGTTTGATGAAGCGCCAACACGATCCACTAAAGAATATGTTAGCTCTAAGGATAAGCAAGCCAATATACACAGATATACACTACCAAGATTGAGTCTAGAAATTATTATTCAGTATTTACTTAAATTCACCTATGACTTGTGACTAAGTTCAAGTTGATCATAAAAGGGCAGTTATGATCACCGTAATTCCTTGAGTCACTTGCATGGGCTTGGTTCTGGTACCTTTTGAGTGCTTAGATAAAAAATTATTTGGAAAAGGTTAGCCTAGCATCATGGTCCTTGTACAATACCTAGGTCTATATGTTATAAATTAGGTTCGATTAGATATCGATTAAGGGTTCTAGCCAGCTCATTTTATTGTTTTGAGTTGAATTATTGTAAATGGACTCAGTGATGCTCAAAAGTGAAAGAATGAATTTTATTATTTGAACATGGGAGTTAAGGATTTTCCATGGACCACATTGTTACAAGATAATGAATAAATAAATAAATGGAATACGTATAGGGCTTTTTTTCAAGTAACAAGAAATCTAAGAAAAATAAATAATGTCGTAAAATCTATGCAGTTCTAGTCTTATGGGGCCTTGGATTATTATTAGATTCAGTAAGTGGCCAAAAATTCCTCTGAAGTTTGAGAAAGGGCATAAGCACCCATTCACTAGAAGAGGTTATACTAACTTGAGTAATGACCTATGTACAGTCCCCAAAAAAAAAAATAGAACATAGGTAAAATGGATATAAAAAAAACCCATAGAAAAAAAACCATTGTGAAATTGGAGGGCTATATGAGTGGTGTAAGTACATAAGTTTGTTATTTTGAAGACTATTTAGTCAAGTGGATTTTTAAGAATGATAGTGTAGTACAATAAGAGAAATTATGAATGCCAAAACCCAAAAATTATATATATATTTTTAAGGAGGATTTAGATGTGGTGATTCTAGAGCCTAAATACTCTTTCTTAACTATAGTTTTTGTGGTAAGATTTTGTGGTGAAAATTCAAAAAGGTATGATTTTGGCAAAGTAAAAGCTTAGGTGCTCAAAGAGAATTTGTTGTTCCCCGGAAGCTGCCCTTGTTTTATTCGGTAGAATTTACTAAAATAGAAATTTGAAAACCATCTTTAATGAAGTAAAATAGATGGAACAACAAATGTGTCCTATTTTTATTTTAATTTTTTGGATACTTTAAGGTAATGTATTAGATTCCTCAATATGAATGGTCTTATTTGAATTTCGCAAAAAACCCTATTCTAGACTTCCAAATCTGAAATTTCATCTCACACTAAGAAGGGTTAGGGCACATGACGTTTCCACTTGGAAAGCTCTAGAGATAGAGTTTATTTCATTTTCAAAAAGTATTTTGATTTTAAAAAATCAAGAAAAGGTAAAAAATGGGATAAAGCAAGGTGAAGTGATTTTAGACAATTTAAACATCTTGTAGGAAAGTAAGTGCTATGTCAAGTTCCGAACTCCAGTTTGGACTCATGACCACTTGTTTCATAGACTTGGCGAGTGACACTAAAATGAGAAAAATTGGATCCTGACGGAGAAAAACTATCCCTAAAACTTAACCTACTAAAATTGTTTAGTTTTAGTGTAATCACTTTGGCCCAAGTTCCTAGTTAGTGACCTTTAAGCATGTATTCTATCTATTTTATCCGTATTATTGATCAGAAATCGAAAATGAAGGTGCAAAGGTAAAGAAATTTTAAAAAAAGAAAAATACAAAACTTTACAAGTAACTCTCAATCTCACCGATTCACTCTAAGAAATGGCAAGATTATTGTTGCAAACGCAAGTAAGGGGAATGAAAACGAAAGGCCTATAGAGAAGTATAGATGAACTAGGGTGTCGAAGACCATTGAGCATGAGTGTAGCTCAAAAATGAGTAAAGTCAGAAGAGAACAAACATTACTACATGATTAGTACAATAAATAAAAGTTTAAGCAAAATAATGAAAAAAAAAATGCAAAAACGAAAAAAAAATATATCTTAAAAAAAGTTAGAAAAACCTATGTGCAAAAAATAATCTTACAAAATTTATTTAATCAGGTTGAAGATTTTATGAGGGAAGTAATTAACTTTTATTTTTCCTACTCTAGAAATTTTGGTAAGGAGAAAAATGACTTTAAAAGAATTAGATGGACTTAATAAGATTTAACAAGCTATTGAGAAAGCTATTTAAACTTAACTAAATCCAACTAGGAAATTTGACCTTTATTAAAGAGTGTTAAGGGAGAGGAGCCCTACCTGAAGAAATAATATGGTAACACAAATCAAGTTTCGCTCTTAGAACCATGAAAGATAATAAAACTCTAATGTTGTATTCCAAAAAGTTAAAAAAAATATCCTATGTGGCAAGATCTCAAGTCTAACGAGGAAGAAGCTGAAGGCAGACATACAAAAGAGGCAAATGAAAACTAAAGCTTCATATTTTTGTCTTGAAAACATAAGGGAAAAGAAGATACAAGTATATAAAGACTAGAAAAAGAAAAAGAGTAAAACAAATATAATAATAGTGGTGTAGATGTAGTAATTGAGTAGAAGAAATGGAAAACTAAATGTGAAAATAGGATTTTTAAAAAATCTTTTCTTTTTTATAAGGATACGGGTGTGAAATAAGTAAGGAAATTGTTTTATTTCATTTTTTGGGAACGTTCAATTTGTTTAGATTATGGCCCTCAAGCCTTTTCTTTTAACTTTTGAAATTTTGCAATTTTTTTATTTTTATATAAACCAAAATTAAACCTAGTTTAGTTTTTTTTTTTTTTAAAGAATTTTACTTTTTAATTTTCTAAAATCACACTAAAATTTAATAAAAGGTGAAATTCAGGGTCTGTAGATTGCCCTTCATTAATTAAGTTTGTAAAAGAATGTTTTAGTGCTATGAAGGACACGTAAATTTTGGCAAATAGAAGTAGATTATGCATAATTATGGCTACGCTACGTGCAAATCACATGTAAAATTCGACAACTCAGGACTAACTAGTATAGGATTTGATAAAGCTCCTAGTCAAATGATTCAAGGTTGGTTCGAGCAACTCATGGTCAAACAAATCATGGAAGTTTAAATGACTCTAAGTTAAACAACTCAGGTCTGCAGAAAAACCACAACCAAAGTGATGCTCCCATTTGGGATCAATCTCAAAGAATCAAAAAGATTGTGCGATTTTTGCCCAAATAATGAGATCCTAATGATAGAATTAAACTTCCTACCAAATCCCTCTTCTAAAGGATTAGAGCCACCAAATAAGAATTGTAAATAACAGACTCCAATCACCACTCTTAATTAAGAGATAAATAAAGAGTTTTTTTAGACAAACGAGAGTCCTTTGCCCTTCATTTTATAATTAACTAAAGTTGAGCATTCATAGAGGAGAATGTGTCTATAAATGCTCAAAACTGAGGGGATTAGCTGATGTATTAGTTGGGCAAGTGGACCAATAAGGGGCTTATAAAATATCGTAGAAAAATAAATCAAAATGCTGAGACAATGTCAACTATAATGGGCTGTATTTTTTCAAGATTCCTTCCCAACTTTCTAGGAAGCTTCTAGAAAGTTCTACTCTACCAATTGAGTGCCTCTAGTTGGAGCCTTCACTTTGTTTTGTGTAGATTCATCCTAAATAAAGTAATCCTAAGGATTATAAGTACATCCACCTCAAATATGGCCAAATCCCAGATTGCTCAAAAATTACAATTTTGAGCACACTCCTCCTATTTGGACCGTTTCTCCCAAATTTGAAATCCAATCCAAAATTTTAGCATATTGGGCTACAATAGACACCTTAGAAAATTAGTAAAATTTGGGCTTACATCAATTGGGTCAAATTCGATAGGATTTCAAACATAACCCGAATTCAGCAAGTATACTGATAAAAATCTGCACTGTAGGAGTCATGGTTTTCATCACTTTAGGGAAATAGAATGCATTCGAATTCGGATGTTTATTACATCATCCTAAAATAGAATCCCTAAGATTCCAAACAAAGTAAGGAAAGACCCAATTGGACATTGTTTGGGTGGTATGAAGCTAAGTCAAACCTAGCTATAGTATTGGGATAGTGCCCTTCTTAACCAAGCGAGGTTAGTCTAAACTTTGGTATAATGAGGGTGTTGCCAACAGTCGGCTTAGGGTTTGGTATGCATCAACCACACACTCTTGAGAAGTGTTTTCTCTCAAATCCTCAATGTCATCCTTCACATAAGAAGCTAGATCACCCACATTGAAGGTGGTGCTCACATTCATATCTCATAGTAGCTTTAACTTGCAGGCACTATCTCCAACCCATTCAAGTTCCATAAAAGTGCGCTCTCCTTAAGCTATGAGTTTGTTTTTCCTCCTAGAAGGGAATATCTTTTTCTTTAGGTTTTAACCATACTAAAAATCTTCCGAGTTAAAAACCATAAGCTTTCGATGCTTCTTTGCTCTAGCCTTGTAAAAGGCATTGACCTTCTCTATTTCAGCTTGAATTTGCTCATGGAAATCCTTCATTTCCCTACCTGTCTTTTGGGCCTCAAAGCTAACCCTATACTTAATGGGAAGAGGAAGAAAGTCTATTAGAGAGAAAGGATTAACTTCATAATAAGCTGATAAAGGAGAGTGGCATATAGCATATGTAGGATCCTGATTGTAAACAAACTCAACAAGGGGGATCTTTAGATCCCATTCCTTAAGGATCTTGCTCACCAATCATTAAGAAGAGCAGATAAATTCCAGTTGGTAATTTTTATATGCCAATTGGTTTGAGGGGATCAAGTAGTGCTAAATAAGAGCTTATTTTCCAACTAGCTCTATAGGCACCTCCGAAAAATGGGATAGGAATTTGCTGCCCGATCGAAGACAATACTTCTTAGCACTCCATGTAGCTTGATGACTTTCTTGAAATAAAGATGAGCAATGTAAGAAGCATCACTGCTCTTTTGACATGGAATGAAGTAGGCCATCTTAAAGAACTGGTCAACTACAACCATGATTGAGTCAT
The DNA here is from genome assembly GCA_017589665.1 of Selenicereus undatus. NCBI lineage: Eukaryota > Viridiplantae > Streptophyta > Magnoliopsida > Caryophyllales > Cactaceae > Selenicereus > Selenicereus undatus. The sequence goes on from JACYFF010031956.1 coordinate 47,316,572, forward strand.
GCCCCCTCTGGGTTCTTAGAAAACCTAAAATGAAATCCGTGCTCACATCTTTCTAAAGGCCATTTGGTGTTAGAAAAGGAGTATACAACCCTTGCTGAAGGTGCTCTTGGCTCTATGACATATAGAACACTTGGAGACAACTTTATAGACATCACTTGCCATCTTGGGCCAATAACCTTCGAGATCTCAATTTTTTTGTTGATATCAAAATGACCTCCTAATGCATCACTATGGCCCTCTCTCAAAAGCAACTCCCTTAGAGAGCCCCTAGGACCAAATAACTTATTGTGCTTGAAGGCAAACCTATCTGAAAAGATATAGGCATAATTTTCCGTGGGTTTACAATGATTCCTTAGAAATTGTCATCTTATTTGTAAAGATCTTGGATGTTACAAAATCCTAACATTTTGGCACAAAGAGTAGAGAAGAATGTGTGTCTTCTTGAGAGTGTATCAGCCACCCTATTTTCCTTGCCACGTTTGTGCTTGCTAGTAAAGGAAAATGATTAGAGAAATTTCACCTACTTAGAAAGCTTTAAATTGATCTTGGCTTTTCCAATGATGAAAGAGAAGGTGTTATGATTCTAATGTATCACAAAAGGCCTTGGCTTGAGGCAATGACTTCAATAAGTAAGAGCTCGAATGAAGCATAAAACTCCTTGTCGTAAGTGGAATTTAAGGCCACTGAACTTCTCATTAAAATAGGCTAAGGGTCACTTAGCTTGAGTGAGGACTACCTTAAAAGCCAACACCACTAGCATGACACTCAATCTCAAAATGAACCTCAAAGTTGGGAAGAGCCAAGATAGGAGTCAATCATAGCATGCTTTTGATTGTTTCAAAAGCTTTTTGGGCAACCTTTGTCCACTCAAAACTTCCTTTCTTCATGCACTCGATCAAGGGAGTCATGATGGAGCTAGAGTCTTTGATGATCCAATGATAGAAGAACGCCAAGCCATGTAAGCTCATCACCTCTATGTTAGAGGTAGGCACACGCCAACTATTGATGGCATCAACTTTAGCCTCATCTAGTTTTATGCCCTCTCCCAAAATAACATATCCTATAAAAACAACTAGGGGTGAGAATAAGTCACATATCTCAAACTTAGCACATAACTTTTGTTACTTCAATACTTAAAATATATGGGATGGATGTTCAACATAAGAAGTTTCACCACAGCTATACACTAAGATATCATCAAAATATACCACGAGAAACTTACCAATGAAAGGCCTTAGAACCTCATTCATAAGTCTCATGAGGATGTTAGGAGCATTAGATAAACTATAATGCATAACAAGCCACTCATACAACCTACACATGGTTCTACTCATCACCTTCTTTCATTTTAATTTGGTGATACCCACTCCTAAGGTCAATTTCATAGAAGACCTTAGTTAGACCCATGCAATGTATCGAACTTATCATCCAATTGAGGAATAGGAAATCCATACTTGATGATGATGTTGTTTATAGCCCTGGAGTCTAACACACATATGCCTTGTCCTATTCTTCTTAGGTACCAAAAGAGCAGGAACTAAGCAATGACTCACGTTCTCCCTACTGTACCTATGGTAAAGCAACTCTTAGACTTGTCTTTGTAATTCATTTGACTCATTACGATTACATTGATAGATTGGCTTGTTAGACGAAGGAGCATCTGTAAGAGATTTGTTTAGTGCTTAATTCTTCTCAAAGCACAGAGCTCGGGGGTAAATCATTGGGGAATACATCCTCAAACACTTTTAAGATGGTTCAGCTAGAGGGTGTATGGGTTTTCTATTTCATTTATGTTTGACTCTATCATAAGTAAGGTAGATAAGGACTAGCCCTTACTAATGGCTCTCTCTAGCCGTGTGTCATTTATGTAAAGACTTTGCTCACTCTCCTTCCCTGGTTTAATTTTATGATGCTTGGGTGGGCCAATAGGGCCAACGTAACACTACTAACCTTTACGCTTGAATGCATATGTATTTGCATGCCTATGATGAATAATATGATTATCAAACAACTAAGGTCTAGCAACTAATAAATGACATACATCATAGGTAAAGCATCACATAGCACTTCACCACAATATGGACCAACTAAGAATAAAATAAGAGCTCATTTTGAAGTGGATACCTCACTTCCATACCTAAGCCATTGAAGAGTGCAAAGGGTTCGATGCACCTTGGTTGGTAGTTGGAGCTTGTCGATGAAAGTCAAGGAAGCGACATTGGTGCAGCTTCCAGTATCAATGATAAGCTCGTGCACCTTTCCTCTAATAGTGCACCAAGTATGGATTTGTTCACTTTAGCTAGGTCCAAAAGGAACTCCTTGACATGAAGAGCTCTCTAGATCACAACTAGCTCAACAATGTCTGGAGTAACCAAAGTGCACTCCATTTTCAAACTCCTCATCACAAATTTCTTCCTCAAGAGCTTCAATCTTTTTCACCTCTCAAATGGTGAAAGTCTTTCTATTTGGGCAATCATCTTGGAAGTGACCACAGCCATGACACTTAAAGCATGTCTTTCCCTCCAAGCTCTTTGGGGGTTCAGTAGAAATTTCATTACCCTTGCTTAGGGTCTCAGTGGGCTTTGGAGTAGTCTTGGCCTTGGGGTGAAAAGGAAACCCCTTTATAGAGATGTGAAACCAATATGTGGAGGGGGTTGGGAAAGGTTTTCTACTGTTAAGTTGTTTATTAACCTATTGCAAATATCATCAAATGATAGATAAGTTTGTAAGCCTGCCTTTTTATAAATGATAAGGGATAGAGCCTTGATGAATCTAGCTATTGTGAGTTCGGGCTCCCCATTCAATCTAATCCTCATTTGGAGTTATAAAAACTTCATAATATACCCTTTAACCTTGAGGTTCTCTTGACCAATAGAAGTGATCTTCAGGTAGAGCGCTTGCTTATAAGAGGGTCATAGGATCCTTTTTTCCATGCGGCACTGTGCTTCGACCATGTCTTGATCTTGGACTTAGTTTCCCTTGCTTTATTCCTCTTTAAATTCTCATCCCCCAAAGATGCATAATTTTTCATCTTCAAAATGGCAAATTTGAAAGCCTTCTCATCATTATATTCATTAAGCTCAAAGATTCTCTCCATAGATTAAACCCAATCAAGGTAATCTTTCAGATTAAGGTTTCAGTCAAACTTAAATGCCATAATTTTCAAATCCCTAACGTCATCCCTTGGATGGATTGTTCTTCTAACTCCTCTGTCTTTGTCATCATAATCTTCATGAGAGGATCATTAGGCAATGTCAAGGGGCCTAACAACGAACTCTAGATGATGATGGCTTTGTCCTTCGGTAGGAATGGAACCCTTTACTTGATGAAGTTCCCTTGTGAGCTTTCTCACTTGTTCTTGAAGCTTAAGGATGATTTTACCTCTTCTTATTTCATAGAGTTGTTCAAGTGGAATGACCACAGAATGAGAGGGATGTCCTTCCTTCGCCATGCTTGTTAGTGAGAGTGGGAAGAAGCAAGAAAATATTGAAAAACAAAGTAGCACGGTCGTGCTAAGGACAGCATGGCCAACAAACAAAAGATAGGGGGGTTGATGGCCACGCCGGTTGGCACGAGGTGGTTGTGTTAAGTTTCTAGTTTAAATTTCCAATGTACAGGATATTGGCACGAGAGTGCCAAGTGACACCGGGTGGCAGTGTCAAATTTTTGGTTTGACTTTTGATGATTTTTTGGGATTTTTTGTTGATTTTGGGATTGTGTTTGGCCTATTTCAGAGTCATTTGTGGTTAATGAGGGTTGATTGAGGCCAATGAATGAATGGAAACTTTGAAGAGCCAAAGTGTGGATGTTTTTTCAAGTGAAATTTAGAAAATGGTGAGGATTTTTTATTAAATCAATAGAGATTGAGCTTTGATTCAATAAGCAACCAAAAAAGGAGCTCTGCCACTAAAACTTGAAAAGGATGGTTCCTCAAACTCCCATGATCAACATTCAGAGGAAAACCACAACCAAATTGAAGTTCCTCTTTAGGATCAATCTAAAATAATCAAAGAGATTGTGAGATCTTTTTCAAAATAATGAGACCATAATGATAGGTTGAAACTTTTAACCAAATTAATCTTCTAAAGACTTAGAGCCACCATAGAAGAATTATAAAGGAAATACTCTAATCACCACTCTCAATTAAGAGATAAAAATGTAGAGATTTTTTTATAAGCAAAAATGATCTTTTACCTTTCATTTCATAACCAACTCACACTGAGTATACATGAAGGGGAAAAGGTATGTAAATACCAAAATCAACGTGATTAGTTGATACAATAGTGGGTCAAGTGGATCAATAAGGGACTCATAAAATATCCTAGAAAAGTCAATCAAAATGCTAAGATAATGGCAACCATAATAAGCTGTATATTTTTGGGATTCTATCCCCGCCTTATGCGAAGCTTCTGGAAGGTTCTACTCCACGAATAGGGGTGCTGCCACTTGAAGCCTCTTCTTGTGTGTTCAAATTTTTCCCATATCCAGTGATTCTAAAGATTACAACAACTTCCACCTCAAAAAAGGCCAAATCTTAGATTGCTCTAAAATTAGAATTTGGTGCAAGCTCCTCATATTTGGGCCATCTCTCTTAACATTGAAATCCAATGCCAAATTTAGAAGAAAGAATAAAATAAACACCTTAGGGAAGTAGTAGAACTTAGCCTTGCATCAATTGTGCTTCTTCTGGTAGGATTCCAAACTTAACCCAAATTTGGAAAGTTTACCAACAAAAACCTGCAGTGCAGAACTTGTGGTTTTCATCACTTTAGGGAAATAAAATGCAACTAATTTGGGAATTTATTGCATTATCCTTAAATAGACTCCAAAAGCTTCCCCAAAAGCAAGGAACAATCCAATTGGATGTCATTTATATGGAATAGTTACCTTCTTGACCATAGGAGGTTGGTTTGTACTTTGGCATGATCGAGGACGTGGCAAAGAGTTGGATTGGGGCTTAGTATACATCAAGAAAAGTTTGGAATTGTAGATTTAATGACCATGAAAAAGTCATCGGCTCATGGACGAAATCTCAAGAGTGCGAAAATGATAATTTGCTCTTCATTGGAACAATTATGGATGCCTGATGTAAAAGTCACTAAAGCATCATCAACTTATGGCTAGAACAATCATGATTATTTGGTATAGAAAGCATCAAAGAGTCATCAGGTCATGGCAAAATATTTGTGAATTATTTTTTTAAGGGTCATCACTTAACGTTAGAATAATAGGGAGTTGGATAAGTCCATTAGCTTTTGGCCAGAACATGTGGGAAGCTTTTGTGGTGAATGGATTTTGTTAGTAATGATTCAAAGCTAAATAGTTAAAGAGTTGGATGACTTAGGGTCAATCAGTTAGGGAAAGGATGATACGATTTGAATGACTCGATATTGATATGAATCTACATCGAATAGTTTGAGATTGGAGTGACTACGGGTCACATAATTTCTAGGTAAATCTGTATGACTCAGTGTCAAAAAAAATCAAACTTAAGGTGCTATTGTCAAGTAACTCACACTATTTTCCAATGACTTAGGCTGAAGCGACGCAAAGGTTCGAATAACGTAAGGGTTCAAATAAATCAAGGTTAAATAGCTAAGGGATAGATTACTTAGCGTCTAACAGCTTATGGTCAAAAGGATCTTGAGGTCCCTGTACCTTAAGATCTAGGCAACTAAAATCCAGATAACTTAGGGTCTAAATAACCTAGCATCAAGTGACTTGGTTTTAATGACAATTACAGGTCAAGTAACATAAAATGGCTAATGGCTCTAGGCCTAATCATTCATGGTTCCGATGAATCAAGATCTAGGGACTCAGGCCCTATTCTATTTCGTGCTTTTGATAATTTAGCTAAGAGCTTACATCTCCCTGCAACTTCTTTCATCTCCTTATAGCTCCGTACTTCCTTAACATAATCCGTACATCTTCTTACATCTTCTTACATCCCATATGGATTTTCTATAACATTCATGTATTTTAATTACAGCAATATGTAGTATTTTTTTAATTATGCTACCAATATACAAAATTTGTAAATATCTTATGAACACAAAATTTACATAAACATAAAAACATAACATAATGACGTAAATTATATTTGAGATTCGACATGAACAATATATGTTATTAGAGATGGAATAAGTGATTATACTTTTAAAATTATAATACAAAGCTTTTGTTTATGTTTAAGTCTGAAGCATATACAAAAACTATCAAACTATATGCGACGAAACCATTACAACTATTTCATCCCTAAGTTTATCCATGATAATTTTGTTGCTATTATTATACAATTGAACATTTGGTGGTTGTTCCAAATTTAACTCCCTTGTTGAGATTGATACGCGCTTGTTATGCAAAATAATAAAATTGTGCAGAGTACAACAAGAAACAATTATCTAAAGTTGTTGCTCTTGTCTTATTTGCGACATTCCTATTTAGTAAAAGGGAGGGTTCTTGCACCGCTACAGCCGCAATAGGTCAGGGAAGAAGGAATATGGCAGAGGGGGGTGTTCGACTGATATAAAGGTTGGTAGGTTTCTTTAGGAAAAGTATAAAGTAATAAGGCAAAAGTAGTATTGGGCATTAAAACTTCTACGGCCTCCTTCCTACCCATTTAAGTTCTCATGTTTTGTTTTGTTTTTTAAATTTTGGAGGGTAATTTTTAATTTTTGGTTGTTTAATATGACAATACAATTTTTGTATTTTAAGCATTGCTGAATAATGTTTTAAGGGTTTATTTATAAAATTTCTTGCTAATAATATTGACCATACATTTAAATTTAAAATTGTTTACTTAAAATAGGATTTTATTTTAAGAGTTGTATTCAATTTTGTCAAAAAAATTTATTTTTTTTGTTATACTTTGCTTATTGGATCAAACTAATGTAAATAAAATTTATGGGGTTTAATATATTTTATTGTTATGTAATTGACTTAGTTAGTGGTTTATTTTCAATAAGTTTATTATTTGAATATTATTGTTTCTCATCCAAAACATGCATTGTAAAACAAATATATTTCGTTTTAATTATATTAAGAAATATTGGTTTACTGATAGTATCAAATTTTAGTCGTAAATATGACTAATATATCATAATTGTAACAAATTATACTATACAACTCTTCAGTAATTCAACAATTCCTTACATCTATCTTTACAACTCCTTACATTTTCTTACAGCTTCTTACATCTTCTTATAGCTCCATACATCTTCTCACAACTCCTTACAGCTCCTTATAGCTCCTTACATCTCCTTACATCTTTTTACAGCTTACAGTTGTTTCTTATCTCAAAATAGAACAGACCCTGATCAGTGTCAAATACTTGGGATCAGAACAACTCCTGGTCAAATACCTCATGGTTGGAGCAATTCAAAATTAGATGACTTAAGGTCAGATAGCTTAAGATTTAACAAACTCAAGTTTGAACGACTTAGGACTTGGAGTTTACTAATTCAAGACTGTAATGAGTCAGGGTCAATACTACTCTACTTCGGAGTGACCCAGGGTTCACAAACTTAGGTCAAGTTCACAACACTCAGGGTCAAGTGGTCATACTTTTGATGACTCATGGTTATGTAGTCTAGATATGGATGACTCTGGGCTATGGGGCTCAAGGAACCACTCCAGGTTAAATGATTCAGGGTTAAATAACTTACAGTTTGGGCAACTTAGGCTCAGCTAGTGGATCAAGACAAAGAAATTCGTAGTTGGCAACAACTCGCAATCAACCAACATAGAATTGGTAAAGAGATAGGGTTATGATCACATAAGTTAGCGAACATGGGATTTAAATGGCTTGAGGCCAATGTCTTAAAGTTAGGATAACTAGGCATCAAATGACTAAAGTTTCTGTGAGTTTGGTTCAATAGCAAAGGTTTAGGTAATAATCGTAAAAAGGCTATATTAACTAATAAGATAAAGAGGGTAGGAGGTGATGCTAGTACAAATGTGTGAGCTACAAATAGAGATGTTCTTCGACTAATGCAACATAAATATAGGTAGTTGCCCCGAGCAAATGTATCATGGATCTAGAGACATGCTCCTAGCAAGTGTATGATGTATGAACGTAGATGCCCTTAAATGGGTATATGTTTCATGTAAAAGGAATACTCCAAACTGCAAGTAGAGACCCTAGGATAATATAGGCAATACATGTGAGCTTTACTATACAAAATGGGGATGTCTTAATGTATGAAATAGTATCATGACCAAGTGGTGTCCATCACATAAAAGGAGCCTTTATAAGCAAGTGTGTAAGGTTAAGGTCAGCATAAAACATAAAAAATTTCTAGATAGAAAGAATAGAGGAGCCCTTTACCACACAGTTACAGAATATTGTCCATAGGTTCTTACGAAAGATATCCTTTCAAACACCATGAACATGAGCAATGTAGGAAAAATGAGTTGCACAAATATTAACTCTAGAGTTTGAGAGCCATTAAGGAACAAATCTAATAAGTGCTTAAAGTGTATATCATTTCAGGGTCATTTTGTTGCATTTTTAGGACAATTATGTGCTTTATGTTATAATTTATACTTTTTTTCCTATTTTATGCTTTGGTACGGTTCTTTTTTATGTTTTCCTGGTTTTCGGACCATTTAACCCTAAATTTGATCCTAAATGAGTGTATTTGGACTCCTCATGGACACCATTTAGTTGCTATGCCCATGGAAGGAAGAAAGAACAGAAGAATGTGGAGCAAGAGCTGACCATGGTCTGTCCGTGGCACTAGCCATGGTCCATGGTGTCTTCATTTCCTGTTAGGCTTTTTGTTTTCTTGCAACTTTGCGACTTCCTGGCAATTTTAATTCTATTATTATGTGTGGCTTTTTGGCTTCCAAGAATTTTGCTATAAAAAGGGTGCCTCTTATCCTCATTTGCACACATCCCATCATTCAATTCTCCATATCATTCTAATTAGGATTAGAGTTTAGATTAGGGGGAGAGAGAGAGTGATTTGAAGTGAAGATTTGTAAGGATTCCATCTCGAGTTTGCACGACCATTCAAGCGCGTTCTTTGGCTAAGCATCTCTTCCCTCTTCTCTTCTCTTCTCTTTTCTCATTTTTATATTTGGTATTTTGATTATCTTTGTTGTTTGATTTTGGATTTATGCAAACGTTTGTTAGTTTCTTGATCTTGTGTTGATATCGTTTGGTGCTTTCGGAATTGTTGGATTGTTTTATCAAATTCTAGAAGTTTATTATCTTTTGAGAAACTTGATCACTTTCTTGCATGTTGTGGGTATTTGGACGAAGGACTAAAAGGTGAAATCTCAATTACCAGAATCCGAGGATTTGACATGATTGATGTGATGTCTCGAAAGAGAATTACCGATTAAGAAACCATAGAGTTGATGAACACATGCTTAATGAACCTAACCTAATCAAGAAATCCATGAAAATAATGATTGATTTGATTTAGGTATTTCACTTCACCTTTAAAGAGCGACGTGATACTTCGATTATTGGTTTTAAAACAACCAACGAAGGACGAAGTGTTTGATTGATACGTGGATCAGGTGATTGCTTATTTTGCTTAATTCTGATTATTATTTATCCATTAGATTAGATAGTTGTTTAGTTTAATTTTATTCTCAAATTTGGATTCACTTAGCATATCTTGAGAGAATATAACCCACTAGATCAGCCTAGTCTCTGTGGGATCAACCTTGATTAGCTACAACGCCGTCGTGCGCTTGCAGCCATATCAAGTGTTTGGCGCCATTACCGGGGACTAGCGTCGAATATTGGGTTTTTCTTGATAGGTTTGACTGAGCATTTTGTTTTTCTTTGGAAAAAAAACCCGAAAAATATTAAAAATTAAAAAATAAAATAAAATAAATTTGATAAAAAAAACAATGGCTATTTTTTATTTTCCCCAATTCGAGCATGAATTATTTTGGAGGTATTTTAAGTGATTAAATATTTTTCTTGCTCAATGTGGTTATTGTCTGGGTGAATGAGAAATATTGGACATTGTTGATGAGGGTGTGAATATTGAAACATGCATTGTTTTAGGGAATTAGGATTTTCATTGTGAAAATGTTAATGATGCATGGTATTTGTTTAAGTGGATTGCTTGTGATTCATTTGAATTTGAGAAGGCTAGTCATGTTTCTAAGTATTCATTTTTTTATCCTTGTGCATTTTATTCTAGATCTTATTATGCCCCTTTTTGGTGTGATTTGTGTAACTCTTCTAACCATGATATAAATTCGTGTTCATATTATGCATACTATGCTCAACCTGATTCATCCTTTCTTTTAGCTTAGTGCACGGGGCTCGAGGAGAGTGAGCCTTTTGGGTTGATTGCTACGTTTGATGTGGGTAATTCATATTGTGCATCGAAAGATACTTTTGATAAGGTGCATAATCTAGTTAGCACTCCTTTAGAGGGGTGTCGTTATGAGTGTATGCATGAGGAGTCTCCTAGCCTTGGTTTTGATGATAGTGTTATCCCCAATCCCCTTTATCATTCTCATGTTTCTCCTATGTGTTCATTGCCCTCTTCTTCCCCTGAGTATTACATTGACGCGACCCAAGAAAATCCTATAATTTTTTATTCTAATGTTGATTTGGGCTATGAGGTTAACATGCTCAATATGCTTGGTGGGAATGTTTATGATTATCTGTCCCTAGGTTACTTTACAGGGTATGATCCCTCTATTGATCCTCATTATGTATGCCTAGGCGACTTGCCTAAGAAAGTCACATGGACTATATGCTTTAATCCTTTCTATGATTTTTCTATAGCCTTTGATAAGGTTAAGAGGTTACCTATACTCTGTGGTGTGGTTTTCATTATTGCCTCTTACCTTTTATTTTTTGAATTGTAGTCCCAGGAGTTTGATAAGCTCCTATGTGCATTAACGATGTTCGATTTAAAGGGTGGTGTCCTGAAATCATGATGGAGTGGCTGATGCTCCGTGCGCCCCAGTTATTACGAGGTCGCTTAGCTTAGGTATGCTCAACACCTAACCTGGTGAGATTATTCTTTGTTGTTTTCTCTTTCCCTTATTTTACCTTTCTTTCCTTTGAATAATAATGCTTTATTTAAGCATGGGGGAAGGGTAGTTCTATGTTTTCTATTTTGGCTTTTAATTTGCATACTAGTTAGAGCATATAGTTTTAAGTTGCAATAGTATTTTGCATTTAGTTGCATTTTAGGTTTGCATATAGGATTGCATGTAGAGATGGTGTGATTGATTTGAGATAACCTCCAGTGATGTTTTTGTTAGGCAAAATAGCTTTCATAAGTTTGAGTAGCTTTTGATGTGTATTCCCTTTTAGTGCGAAAATTTTTGAAGGTTTTGTACATACTTCTTGTTTTGACCCTTGTCTTGATTGAGAACTTTGTTATCCCCTAGAGTTGCTGGCACACTAATGTTGGTACATTGAGTCTTTTTGTGAGCTTAATGAGACTTTGGCAAATATCCCATGAGATTTTGAGCCATATTTGGACTAATCATTATATTTAGTCTTATGTTTCTTTCATGTGTGTGACTCTTCCCTCTTCCATCTCTAGAACTTGCCTAGATTCTTATTCAAAGCCACATTAGCATTTGCATAGTTGATGATATGATAGAGGCATTCTTTCTTCGGTTATTTTAGCCACGTAGCCAAATAGCCTACCCTTGTGTTACATGTTTATTCCCTTTCCTAGCCCCTTTGAACTTATATCTGTCTTTGTTGTGATCCATTCACATTAGCCCTTGGCCAAACACATATTCTAACCTTTAAGCCAAGTTTATGGAGCATCACTTCAGGTATGTAGTGGGTGATTTTGGGGATAATAGAGTTTAAGGTGGCTTTGGTATGTTGGTTTGTTAAGGGATTGATGATATTGAGCATTTGCTCTGATTCTGTCTTGTTTGGGTTGTGTGTGTGTGTGTGTGTGTGTGTGTGTGTGTGTATATATATATATATATATATTCGGTTGTGAGTTGATAGTTTGTGATCCTATGCCTTTCAATAATTGCAATTTTCATTTCATTTCACAAAAAAAAGAGAAAAAAAGTTATGTTGAAGAAAAAAGAAAAAAAACAAAAAAGGGGTTATGTTGTAGAAAAAAAAAGCGAAAAGCAAAAGAGAGAAGAAAAAGAAAAAAAAATGACTAAATGCTTGGCATTGGATACATACATAGCTTGAATTTCTTTCTTTGTCAACTCATTTCCTACATGATTCGTTGGGGTATGTTCATTATGTTACTGAGGTATGGAATGTTAATGAACTTCAAGGCTTCTTGGTGGTTTGTTGGTTGCTCCCTAGTCACTTGGCTAAGTAGCTCCACATGGCCCAAATTCATTTGTCCACTCCTTTTCCTTAACCCTTCTAGCCCACATTACAACCAAATAAATTCATCTTGATCGTCTTGTGCATATTGCATTTTAGTGGTAGAGGATTTGATAGTCTTGTCAAGCATATGGTAGATTACATCTTTGGAGTGAGTCTTGAGTGAACATATGTTATATTTTAAATACATGAATGGGAGTGATTCACATTTCCCAAAAGTGAGGTTCTACCTGTCCATTTAGCTCTACTCAATTCCATAAGCTTGCATGATCTACCTTGTGGTTCTTTGGGGATGATCAAGTTTGATATCGAGCTCATGGTCTTATACTTCTTCGAAAACCTTCTCCTCCTAATTTTGAAATGTTTTGTGTGCCATTTGGGGTTGCCGTTGATTAGCATTCTTGCTTATGACATGCTATGGCTTGCCTACTTTAAAGAGGTTTCATGTTTTGAGTCCTAGATACATCTCCCCTTGTCGGTTTTCTATAGTGTTTGCTTAAGGACAAAGAACGGTTTAAGCATAGGGGAGTTTAATAAGTGCTCAAAGTGTATATCATTTCAAAGTCATTTTGCTGCATTTTAGGAAAATTATGTGCCTTATGTTATAATTTATATTCTTTTTCCCATTTTATGCTTTGATATGTTTCTTTTATGTGTTTTGCAGGCTTTTGAACCATTTTACCCCAGTTTGATCCTAAATGACTATATGTGGACTCCCCACGAACACCCTTTAGTTGCTATGCATGTGAAAGGAAGAAAGAATAGAAGAATGTAGATCCAGAGCTGACCACGGTCTTGGAGTGTTGGCGACGGTCCGTGGTGTCTTCATTTCCCGCGAGGCGTTTTTATTTCTCACAACTTTTCGACTTTCTGCCAGTTTTAATTCCATTATTATGCGTGGCTTTTCAGCTTCCAAGAATTTTACAATAAAAAGGGTGCCTCTTATCCTCATTTGCACACATCGCATCATTCCATTCTCCATATCATTCTACTTAGGATTAGAGTTTAGATTAGGGGGAAAGAGAGAGTGAGTTGAAGTAAAGATTTGTAAGGATTCCATCCTGGGTTTGCACGACTGTTCAAGCGCGTTCTTTGGCTAAGCATCTCTTCCCTCTTCTCATTTTTATGTTTTGTATTTTGATTATCTTTGTTGTTTGATTTTGGATTTATACAAACATGTGTTAGTTTCTTGATCTTGTGTTGATATCATTTGGTGCTTTCGGAATTGTTGGATTGTTTTATCGAATTCTAGAAGTTTATTGTCTTGTGAGAAACTTCATCACTTTCTTGCATGTTGTGGGCATTTGGATGAAGGACTAAAAGGTGAAATCTCAAACACCAAAATCCTATGATTTGACTTGATTGATTTGATATCTCGAAAGAGAATTACCGATTAAGAAACCATAAACTTGATAATCACATGCTTAATGAACCTAAACTAATTGAGAAATCTATGAAAATTGATGATTGATTTGATTTAGGTATTTCACTTCACCTTGAAAGAGGTTTATGATACTTCAATTATCGGTTTTAAACCAACCAATGAAGGAAGAAGTGTTCTATTGATGCGTGGATCAGGTGATTGCTTATTTTGCTTAATTCCAATTATTATTTATCCATTAGATTAGATAGTTATTTAGTTTAATTTCATTCTCAAATTTGGATTCACTTAGCATATCTTGAGAGAATATAACCCAATAGATCAACCCAGTCTCTGTGGGATCAACCTTGATTAGCTACAACGCCACCGTGCCCTTACGGCTGTATCAAAATCCTTATTTGATTCATGCGCAACTGGCTAAAGCAATGAATGGTATATGGGGAAGAATCAGACATATTAAAGGCTAAAGGCAACGTACATGAAAGACCTTGTTTTTGTTTCTAAGGAGACGATTATGCAATTATATGAAGGAAGAGGATCCATTTGGAGCTGTTAGACATATATTGCACAGTTGCTATAGGTACCATGCCATAAATGCAAAATCCTCACACGAATAAGGGGTGGCTAACTTAGGATTTAAGAGTAGGGGAAGGGTAATGGTTCTTTATATGGTAAAGTGGATGGTCAAAGGTTTAAGGAAATAAGCTAAGAAATTAAGAAATCAATTTTGGATAAGGTAAATATGGTCTGCTATGAAAGACTTGGTCTAAGGAATCCAAAGAAAAGGGATAACATTTCTCTCATTGTTTCAAGAGTTTGATTACATCTTTGTTGAAAAACTTCTTGTGCATGTACACTTATTAAGCATTATCTTCGAAATAAGGAATTTATGATAGATGATCCCATACATTTGTGTTCTTCACTCCTTGAAAATGAAAATTTGTCTTAATCAAGACAGTGTATTCCCTTTGACTTCATTTTTCCCATAGCCTAAAGCACCCTTTAAGAATATATGACAACTATCCCTTGGATGGGTGTATGAAGATTAATCGGCTATACACAAAAATTACAAAGAGGAGGAAGGGTGACCCTACACTACGTACATACAAAAAATGAAAGTTACAAACGAGTAAAGAGGAGCTATCCCTTATTAAATCATGTGACAAGTAGAGTATTTTGAGGAGTTGATGAACAACTTTTTTTTCTTTTTTTTTGCGGTGTTGACTTATACTAGAAAGCTCTAGGGTTTCCATTCCACGTATTTTCCTTGCCTGTCCTTTTACTCAAGTCACCTTGTTTTGGTTTTTCAACTAGACCACTCTTTGTTTCATATTTGCTGCCTTTTGGTTTTTAGTCCTAAATTTTGTATGCTACCCCTGTCAATGCATCAGACCAAGGAGGCTTTGGACTTCTTTTTTTCTTCATTTTTTTATTTAAAAATTAAATATGTATATGCATGGACATGCTTGATGGTTATCAGCGTAATGAATACATGATTTTATCTTGCATTTTTCCTATTGTTACATCAAGCATGACATAAATAGTGAATTAAGCCAAACGTAGCTCATAAAATGTAAACTAATGGGTCTTTTCTTTTTGTTTATATTTATTTGCTCAATTAAATAAGAAAATTTGAAGATGTAGATAGCCAAGCCTTCAGAAGGGCTACTATGCACCCTGGTAAGGATAAAACTTTACATAGTTCTTCTAAAAGGAAAAAAACACCTGATACCATGAAAGAACTCCACATAAGGAGAAGTCATGCACTTTTGTTAGTCTGCATTTACAAATGTTGAGGTGAAATGTCTAATGTCTTTGATCAAATGTGGAGGTTTCACTAACAAGGAATTGAGGCATCTTTTCAAGCTATTTGTGAGCTTGTCATTTCTTCTTGGTCATGTGTTCTTAATCAAGATCTGCATCCATGAATATGGTAACAAACTATGAAATAGATTGGAAAAATTATTCCTCAAAGTGGGAAGTAGAAGTGAAAATGAGTGCCCCTTGTTTCAGCATCGAGCGTATGTAGAAGGTTAATAGGAAAGGCAAATGATTAGA
The DNA here is from genome assembly GCA_017589665.1 of Selenicereus undatus. Lineage (NCBI taxonomy): Eukaryota > Viridiplantae > Streptophyta > Magnoliopsida > Caryophyllales > Cactaceae > Selenicereus > Selenicereus undatus. Next base: position 47,332,312 of record JACYFF010031956.1, read on the forward strand.
GTGTTATCAATCAACTCTATAAACTATGGCTCTATACATGATACTCAAGACGCAAGTATAAGTATGTTATATGGCAGGAATAGCATGTACAAGTGGATTGTTGATTATCGGGCTATTATGGAATTGGTTCATATTTGGAAACGAATAAAATTTCGAGGCTCATCACACAAAATCATATAGAGACCCATTTGTGTTGTGGCTCTTTTTCCACTCCATAGGTATTTGATTTAATTAAAATACTTTGTACACAATTCACGTTCATAACGAAGAGAAAGTGGCAATCTTTTGTATGAATTCGCAAACCTCCATGGAGTATTAGACAAGCTTTAGTAGGGTCCTTGGTAAGAGGATAACTTGTAAGGATTATACATATGATGGCTTTGGATATAGGATGAAAAATACATGGAGGATGGTGTATGAAACGTCAATTATTTGAGACCTCATCTAGCCATGGAGGTGGTAATGTATGGAAATAAGGTATTTGATCAAGTATGTAAAAATGACCCATTTACTAGTGAATGTTGAGATGTACAAGATTAAGTATACTATATAGTGAATGATTATGTGCACAAGCCCAAAACCTTTAGTATCAGTTAAAACATTGTGTAGTTAAACTAGTATGAGACTAGTGAAACGTTGAAAATCAAAGTGTGAAAATAGAAAAATTATGAATACATAAAACACAAACAATGTTAATGATAACCATATTGGGCAATATGTGCATATGGATATAAGAGTGACTTGTATGATGTTGTAGATGCCCAAAAATAACATTCTATTTTAATAAGCCTGATGACAAAATTATTAGACTCTACTAGAATATTTAAGGGCCCGGTGGATTGGTCTTCCAGAAATAAGTAAATAAGAACAGTGGAACAAGCCAAGATGCGGGGAGAACTGGCCCAATGAGCCAATCTCCACATGAACCAGTCAGGTTCTCTAGACCTTAAATGCGGCCAGGTTATTCCCTTCTTTTGGCCGAGACGTACACCTACTCTGTTGAGTCAGACAAAATTCAATTCGAATTAAAATTTCAGGCCTAATTAAAATAATTATTATTAATTAATTAGAGCTGCAGTATACTAAGACAGTTTGGAGTCCAACTGAAGTAGGATTAGTTTTTCTTCTCCTAGTCTAATTCACATAGCCACCTTAACAACTATCAAAGGGGGTTAGGTTGGGAAGTGGTCGAAAAATCGTTAAGAGTGGTATTGAGCTAGAAAAAGAGAGAGTTGAGTTCTTTCATCTAAAAAAGAGAGAGAGCACTAGGAGAAAGTAATTACATCAATTTTACAAACTGCCTCCTGTTAGGTTTCTTAAGGATTTAGGTAGCTATTCCTGGGGGCATATTTCATAACTTTCTTCTCTTTTATCGTTATTACTTTGCATGAAATTTAGTGCATTACGGTTTAGTAAAGACGTAATCTTTAGGATAGTGTCATCCCCATCGGTTATAATATTTTGAACAATTTTGCCTCTTTTTTACTTATTTTAAATGAAGTTATGCCTTGACTATGTGAATTATTCTACTACTTTGCATGGATGTGTGTTAGTTTGACTAAATCTTTATTTCCTCATGTTGATTAGTAGAGGTCATTGGTGATGATGAGCAGTTCTAGGGTGCATTCCATCCTATCACCGTACCATTGGCCCAAATCTAGAATCTTGGTTCCACACCAAGGAGTCAAGAGTATGGATTACACAAGGGCCTTTCCAAAATCCTTTTGAAGCAACTTTGGTGTCCCTATTGATATGATATGCTTTAAAAGGTGCTATGGTTTGTAAGTTTTCCTAGAAACTCACTGGCGATGCTATTTAGTCAGACTAATTTCTTACTATTTTAATTCGTTATTTGTTCACAAAATGTTGTTTAAAGGAAAACAGATTGGGACCAGGCAGTAAAATTTGCTTAAACATAAATCCGGGCAGTAGATCTAACCCAGTCGCATGGGTTTCTAGATCAAACATTCACCTAGATTCTAGTTTTGCTAGGTTCCAACACAGGAAGATAAGGACATGACTTATGCAGGGAACTTGGTCAGGCGCTTTGGCTAGGCCTAAGGCCCATTCTCCCATAAACCTAGAGCCAATGTTGACTAACTTGCAATAAAAATGAAAAAAAATAAATAAACATGTAATTTCTAAAAAAACATACAAGTACCTAGCAACGAGCCCGACCATTCATGGGGGATTGCACCCTCAGGGAGGTGGATCCTAACAGATGCATATTATTAGTATGACTAAAAGACCTAGGAATGATGGTGCATATATGCATATATGGATTATTTGAAAGTTTCATGTGAGATGGACTAAATTTTGATAGATTTCATGTGTATCCTATTCAGGAAAGTAGGTCATGTGTAGATCCCAAATTGTTGACAAATATGATGATGATTGAGGTACACAAGTGAGTCATGTGAAACGTTCACATGATATAGACTAAATCTTATGGATTTCTTACGTATCACTGCTAAGGGAATCAGGCTATAGCTCTACATGCGAATGCAATGACATAATGAATCATGGATATGTAGATGTTGATAGTGTGAAAGTTGATGTGATGTAGGCCAACTCCAAGAGGATTACCTACATATCCTTGTGTGAGGGAATCAAGTCAAGCATAGTTCAGAGTGCTATTGTAATAATAAGATGGTGTCATGGTGCATGTTAGGAAGAAATACACCTTTGGAAAAGTTTTCTTATGTATAGGGGAGCTTTGAAACTAACGGAATCTTTATATGGACACATGCGAGGAATGTGCCTTATCAAAGGGCCCGTAACGATTATGGATGCATGGCTAAGGCACCAAAGATACTAATGGAGAATGACTAGTTTAATATATCAGGAGTGTACAAATGAAAAGGTTATGCGTGCTAGAAAAGGGTAAGTGTATGTACAGAGGAAGTGACATGCAACTACAGAATTAATGGATACAAATTAGACACAACGTCTACTAGATTTATTGATGAAGTAAGGACTAATGAAGATTACTATTTGAGTAGTTTTGAGTGAAATTATTGTCGTCCTTGAGGCAGTTGGTGAATCCACCTAGATTGTAACCAAACTGTAGGTGATACTTAATGAAAGCAATTATCCAAATAGTAATATAATGTTTATCTAAATGAACCTATATAATAATGAAAACTGAAGAACATAATTAAACAAAACAAACTACTCCTAATCTACCACAAAGAGGAACATAATCACGCAAAAGGGTTATCAAATGGCTCAACTTGGCCATCCAACATCAATATCCCAAACTTCACCTCAAAAGATCACTGTAGAGTGAAAATCAATCCTAGAATCAACAACTAATCTGACCTAATACAAATGATAAAAAAGGAGGAGGACATAGAAATTCACTTGCAAAACCCCATGAATGATTAATGCTACTTTTGCTTGGAAATTAATCCTTCTATCTTCAATCTACTTTGATTGGCATTCAATAGCTTCCATGAAACTAAATTTTATGTGGATTGTAACTTTGACATTGAAAAAACTTAAAGAAGAGTGTAAGAAGACGAGAATAAAAAAGGGGTGAAAAACAAGATGATCAAGATATGATGAAATGGATTAGATGCTCAAACCTCTTAAAGGGTGAGGCTTTAATCACCCCCTAAACTGTTTGTTCATCAAAACACATGATCTTGGCGTTCATTTTAGTGAATTAGCAATAGGGATTTGAGGGATGTTTACGAAAGAGAAAATAACATTAAATCCAAATCAAAGAAGAGCAATCAAATGAAGACTAACTCTAATCAAAAGATAAACCTTCACATTGATGAAATTTTAAACCTGCAATAATGTGCTTGACAATAAAAATCTGCTACGATAAGCTAAAACACTGAAAAAGATGAAAAGGGATGCTTTTTACTAGCCCAACCCTCCTTTAAAAAGAAACAGTGCTGCACTTGTGACGGTCATGCCACTTAGCAAGACAATTGTGCCAGATTTCTTCTAAATGACCTATTACTTTCTTTTTTTTTTTGGTGAATTTCCAGTGTGCCATGGCATGCACGTGCCACATCTCTATTTCCATTTTTATAACTTTGTGTTGGCACAATTAGCTCCTTTTAGCATGATGTGGTCTCTTTCTTTGCTTTCGCTTCTTTAAGCTTCAAAGTCAGCCCTCTTAGTACCCTTTTTAGCATTTCCTTCATTGTTACCAACAAAGTATAAGATAAACATAGATTTCTAAGTTACGATTTAACTCATAAGTTAACAAGCATGAAGAGTATCAAAATTTGCATTGGGTTGGAACCAAAATAGATTTTACTCATGCTCGAGCAAAACAGGAGAAAAACACATATTTCATGGGCACAACGGTTGCATTTAGTATATGCCATAAGTCCTTTAAGCCCCTCAGTACCCGAAGGAGATGGGTGTCTCGTGAGGGTTTATGTAAGATATACCCACAAAATCTATGAAGAAGAAAAAGGAAATAGAAAGAAAAATGGAAAATCTTGTTCGGTTTTTCACAAATTTTCACAAAACAACATGAGGGGGTAGGATTTACACCCTTCTAAATCTACAAATCACCAAAATGATAAAGGATATGCATAGCACATGCATAAGGTGCACAATTAAGAGTGTAAATGATCTTAGATGACAACCACACAACAATTCGAATCTGCCTTAGTGATAAACAGGCAATGGTCACCTCACTTTAGGTCACATGGGGCTCCCCTCTCATGTGTTTAACAGATGGTATATTTTTTCTCTAACTCATTCCCATATATGCACCATATCATATGCTTTACTTAATTTTTCATTCTCCACCACTAGGAAAGATTGTATATTTTTTTTTCTCTAACTCATTCCCATGGATGCACCCTATCATAGGCCTAGCCTAGTTTTTGATTCTGCACTAAGAAAGGTGGTATATTTTCTCTAACACAATTCACAGGACTTTTATGGATTGTAATGAGACTTAAGTAAGGGAAATGGAATGGACAAATGCTTTGGGAGCAGAGGGGGATAAACAACCAAAATGATAAGAAGTTGCGACTCCTCTAACCATAATTAACCAACCTACTCCCTAAATGAGAAATGATCTAGATAAACTAACCTAAAACCAATTATTTGAGTGGGATAAACAATATGAACTCAACACTATTATTCTATTTTCTTTTCTTTTCTTTTATGCTTCCAATTTTTTTCTTTTTTTTGCTCCATAACTTTGGGTAATCAAATTAACACTTGGCATGGGGATTCATAACAATAGAAACATTCTAAAACAAATCCCATTAGGTGCAACACTCTCACTTATATAAAGGGGCAATTCTTTTTATTTTGTTATTACTATTCCCCTTATAATACACACTAAAAACACTACGAATTGTGCTCAGACACTAATACCCCTGAAAAATCCTCTCAAAATGGCACTCCTTAGCTTTAGCTTATGTATGGAAGATGTGTTTGACCAAAGATTAAGGGAAAGAAAAAAAAAGGCAGTTCACAATGAAAGACGATGATTTTAGGCTCAACGAGTTAACAAAGGATAATAACATCAATAAAGGGTGACTTTTTGGCTCATGTGGTTTCCTATCACACAAAGAATGCCTTTTCTAACTCATCAAGCATTCAAATGCAATATATGATTTCAAAGAGAATTAACTTAAATTCTAGTGGATGACGACTTTAGAAGAGACTTTCATAAAATAAAACATTTGACTACAAGTGATGGAGAGTTTATTTAGGCCCGAAACCTTACAATTTTGTCTACCATGCGTGCTCTCACCTATTTGGTTAAGAATAACAAATAAATTAACTAAAAACTCTGACCTATACCTATTACACCCTAATTACATGTCATTTGTGTCGAAGTCACAAGGGATCAATATTGACCAAATAATGCATTCTCTCCCAAACCACACATTATCTATGATTTGTAGAAAAAGTATTTTTTTTTTCTCTTTTTTTCAAAAAACTTTGGTCAAACAACCTCCTCACCCCTACACTCATAATGCATAATGTTCCCATTACAGGAATAGAGTCACCACAAAAGGAAAGAAAAAAATTTAAAAGATAAGAATATTCACAATAGAGAAGAAAGAAGGTACACTGAAATAAGTGAAGGAAATGATATTCACAATAATTAATGCATCTTCACAATGCAAATATAACATCTACAGTAAATGCAACTATACTTGCCTCCAACTCTTGAGCCTCTCTTAAAGCACTGAAGAATGCTCAAAGCATTTCCTCTAGTTATCTAAGATTCCTCTACTTGTCTCCATCTCCCAAGCCTCTCTTAAAGCTCTCTCTTCCTCTATCCTTACTCTTGCTATTTCTATTCTTCTTGGTGCTTAACATATCCCCTAAAGTAGGTGACCTCCTCATCAATATGGTGCATGTAACAAGATATGAATCAAGCTATGCGATGCTTATCTTGTGTCATCACATTATAATCCCGTCATAGGCCTGTTATGTCTAATTAGAGGTTAGAAAAGGATTGAAGGGTTGAATCACCAAAAGGGACATGAGCTAAAGCTGATGAACCAGCCATGTTGAATGGAGGTATTTGTTGAAATGCCTCCTCTTAAGTTGGCTTCTCCTCTTACTTCATTACCCTCATTATCATGTCCTTCCTCATTATCGTCATCCCCTTCATTACCTACTTGGGCTATCTGTTCAAGGACCTCATTATGTACCACCTTATCACATGACCAATTCTCCTTATTTGAATAACTTGTTCACCCCACATTAGGAAAGGTAATGAAGATCTTCATGTGGTGGGGATACTTATAGGCTCCACCCTCAGTGCCTATTATGCTCATGTGTCCCAAGTACTACTATCTATGGTTCTTCTAAAGAAATGAGCCACTAGAATACCAAACATTCCCTTACAGTGCAAACCCTTGGTAGTAACCATGAACACTCCCCCCACACCTATCACATTATTGATGGTGGTTTTTTTAATCTCCATAAGATGATTGAGAATGAAGGCTTTCGTGTCAACATGTTAACCATTCAAAGTGCTCCAAATCATTGACAACTCGGCTTTTCTATAAATATTTGGCTATCATGATGCCCAAATATAATGTTGGCCACCAAACATTACGGATACTAAATGTTTACATTGCAAATACCAGTCAGCTTGTCTTGCATCGAGTTAAAAACATGAACGTATCTACCATGACAAACCTTCTTTTTGGCACATGTGACACTAAGCCATTGTGATCCCTATGGGCTTTACTATGGACTGAGAGGTGAAGAAAGTTATTAAAGTCCATTAGAGTAAATTTCACATCATTATTTAACATACAGAATTTAATCACAACCTCTATGACTTTATACCTAATTAACATTTAAAGCGATTGAAAACTCTAACACCAATCGATTAAGTTTCACATTTAAAATTTGTATGTTCAAGTTAACCCAAATTCTTGAGCAACAAAATAACATCATCCAACAATCCAAAGTTTTTGGTTTCCCTTCATCCCAATACTTAGGCTCATAAATTGATCTAAAAGTTAACAACTCAAATTTTTACCTTTGTCTTTGATTCTCCACTTGAAGATCTTGACTACATGGAATAAGCGATTATGGGTAAGCATCAAATTTATCTTTATTCTTGGGAATTGGATTTAATGAAAATGAAGCTTCGATGACCTCTTAGTGTGGGTAAGGTGGAAGCTGTCCCACTTGTTTTTTTACCAATGGTTGAAGAATTATAACCAAATGGGTTGATGAAGATGCAATCCCTATGCCCAAAATTGTTCTTGATGCTCAAAACCTTGAATGGAGATCGAATTTGGAGTTATAGTTGAGATTTCTCCCTCTCTCCCACCTTCAACCTCAATGATGGTGGTTAGGGTTTTAGAGAGAGGAAGAGCATAAATAGGAAGGAAGAATTTGAGTAATTTTTGGAAATATTTTTATGGGAAATGGTTTAGGATTGAGGAGTTAAGGATTTTGATGAAAAAGCAAAGGTTTTTGGTGAGGATTTGAGTAGGGAAAGAATAGAGATGAAGTGGGGTTTAGTCAGGTTAAAGAACAAGAGAAGAACCAGAATGGATGAAATAGAGGAAAATGAGATGTATTTCATGCTTGATAGTAAAGCAACTGTGGCACAAGTCCCTGTGCCATATCTCTATTTGGTCATGTGGAAAAAAAAAATAGTGTTGAATGGACGTGCCACTTTGCATGTCCAACACACTTTTCTTCACTTTGTTTTTTTTTTTGTTCATCATTTTATGCTTCCTCTCATTCACTCTTTTTTTTTTCACTTTTGATTTTTCTCTCCTTTTTCCACTCAAATTTTCTCTCATTCTTTTTTCTCTTTTATCTATTTTTATAATTTTCTCTTTGTTTCTTTTTGTCATTTTTCTAAAACTAACACAACTCACACATATTCACATATATACAAGTGGATGGAACTTTTACAACTGAATCTTGGGGAGGCTTGCAAAGTAAGAGACACTCTACATCCTCTTCATTTAGCATTTCTAAAAAGTGCTTCAAAATATGCCATTCACTTTAAATGCTCTGTTTTTGGTTGGGTCCTTAATTTCAATAGCATTATATGGATTTACCTTAACAAAGGCAATGGCCCACCAAGGCCTATGACCTATGCTTTGTGGGAAATACGTAATCTAGAATCTCACAAAAGATCTTTTGCTTGTGATAGAACTATTTCAGATTAATGTGTGTATGATGGAATGCTTTTGCTCTTTCCTCGCTTAACTGAGTGTTGTCATAAGCTTCCCTTCTATTGTCCTCTAGTTCATGCAAACTAAACCTTTTTTCCCTCTAGTGGCATTCAAATCGAAGTTGAGGGTCTTAATTACCCACCAAGATCGATGTTTGATCTCATTGGCGAGATGACAAGGTCGGCCATACATCACCATATAAGGAGACATGCTAGAGGAGGTTTAAAAAGTCGTCCCTATGGCCACGATGTATCCACTAACTTGTCCTTCCTATAATCTTTTCTAAAATTTACTTGATTTACCTATTAGGCACTATGACTTGACCATTTGTTAAGGGTGATAAAGCGTAGGAAGTGGATGGATTATGGAATACTTCCTTAAGAAGGTATCAAAGGACATATTCTTAAAATAGGCCCCTTTGTCATTGACGATAGCATGAGGCGTCCAATACCATACAAATATATCCTCTTTTAAAATTTGAATGACAACCTTAGTCTCACTATTGCTTGTAGGGATTGCCTCGACCCACTTGGACACGTAGTCTACACACACAATGATGTACTCATTTCGAAATGAATTAGGAAATTATCTCATGAAGTTTATCCCAAGAACCTGATATATATCCACAATAATTTTAGGGCTAAGGAGATTCATGTCCCTTATAGTGAATGTACCCATTTGTTGGCAACAAATGCACCCTTAGCAATACTCGTGGGCATCCTTAAATAAGGTTCACCAACAAAAACCACATTAGAGAATATTACAACAGTTTTTCTTCCACTATAGTTCCCTAGATGCATGATCATGACAAAAGGTTAGGACACTAAGAATTTGGCCATTGGGCATACAACTTCTTGTGATTTGGTATTGCAAATAATTAAACAAATAGTGTCATCCCACATGAAAAATGTAACTAGTGTGGGGAAGTGTACCTTGTCATCTTTGGTGTATTCCCTACGAATGTCACCCATGACTAGGTAATTGGTAATGTTTGCATACCATGCCTCCACATGAGCCCCCAAATTTGTTCATTAGGAAAGCACTTAAGAATGAAGTTGTCATATGCATCAATAGTCATAATCCTAGACTGATGGCCCACTACGAGGTTTTTATACCGTTTCCTATCTTTAATTTCACAATCAAACTCTTAAAGCAGCATAATCTATCGAACGAGTTTAGGTTTTGCATCGCTTTTTTTTTAAAAGCTTATTCAAAGCCATATAGTCAGTGTAGACAACCACATGAGACCCTACGACATAAATCTTGAACTTTTCACATCCAAAACCAATATTTAGAGACTCCATCTCAATCACGGTGTAATTTACTCGGGCTTATTTCAACGTGTGACTTCCACAATAATTGCATGGGAATTTTTAATCAATTCTTTGACCTAATTGGACGTATCACACTTACGTTTAAACTATTCTCGCCAAATAGTAGGATTCATGATGGAAGTGGTGATCAATGCCTCTTTGAGCTTTGTAAATACCACTTCACAGTCCTAAGAAAAGTGGAATGCCATGTCCTCAGCAAGAAGTGAAATAAAGGCTCATCAAGCTTACTAAAATTCCTAATAAAACCTTTGGTAAAAAACCACCATCAGAACAAAGGAACGTATGTCTTTCACACAAGTGGGAAACGGAAGGTTTGCAATTAAATCCATTTTCACTTTATCTATCTCTAGCCCCTCATAAAAGATGATCTGCCCCAACACAATTTGCCCTTTTACCATGAAATGACATTTTTCCCAATTAAGAGTGAAATGCTTGTTTTGACACTTTTTCAAAACCTTTCCCAAATTAGGCAAGCAATCATCAAAAATTCTCTGTGGTGGATAAATCATCTGTGAAAATTTCTAGGCAGTGTTAACTAAATTGAAAAATATAAAAATCATACACCGTTAAATGGTTGATGGGCCAAACAAAGACGGAAGGACATTTTCCTAAAAGTATAAGTGCTAAGAAGACTTGTAAATGTAGCCTTTTGTTTGTCCTTAGGAGAAATCGAAAGTTAGGTATAGTGGGAGTATCCAGTAAGGAAATAATAAAAATTTATCCCAACTACTGTCTATAACATTTAGTTCAAATGAGTATGGAAAAGTGATCCTTTCTAGTAGCAGAGTTTAACTTCCTGACATATAACACGGTAACTAGAAAGTAATCTAGAATAAGTAACTCAACATAGGACATATAGCTTGAAACAAAGGATGAATTCCCAATTGAACTCATAACGGCAAAATAACTAAAGTTCAGATAAAGGTTCACAGTTACTTAATTAGTTTTATTTCTCCTTTCCTTTGTTTCATTTGTGTAGATAATGGAATTAGTTACATTTGAATTTCTCATTTTATCTTAATTTAAAAGTTAGGAGAGCCTATGAAAGTATGTGAATCATTAGCAATGATTTATAATCAGCCCCACTTACAATTAGTGTTTGCAGTTGTTTATTGTTTTAATTTGTTTAATAATGGCTCAATAGTGGGCGACCTAATTTCATCCTCATCCCTTAGGAGACGACCCCCAAGTGCTATGACAAAAGTCATGCGCTTACAACTTTTTATTTTACACTCAAAATTGTCATACTGAGGACAACCTTATAAATGTTGTCTCCTATTACTCTTTAAAGATCTCCAAAGTTTCGTTCTAATTGAAGTAGCTAGCATAAAAACCTCCATGAGCTTCTCCAGTCAGAAGAACCTTTAAAGGGCACATAGGCACACATGACTACTTGTTTTTCAATAGAAAACCTTCTTGCATCAAGCAAAGCCCTTGTAAGGGTGTATCTTTCACCAACTCCTTAATGGAAACATTCTCTAAGTGGTAAGCTTCCATAGATTGCCAGCATAACAGTTTAGCTTGAAACACTAAGATTGAAGCATGCCTTCTAAACAATGCATCAGCAACAATATTTTCATTACCCTTAATATGACTCTTAGAGAAGGTCAAAGCTTTCAGGACATTCCGCTTATTTGTCATGTCTGCCATTGAGTTTGGATAGACCATTAAGGAACTTAAGCACTTAGTGATCAAAATGTAGGACAAAACCTCTAGGCTTCAGGTAACGGCTCTAGTGACTCCATGCTCTAACAATTGCATATAATTCTGTCTCATATGTTGAATAGTTGAGCTGGGGGCTACTAAGCTTTTAACTAAATGTAATATCCTGAGCCTAATTCATATTAATTATTTTAATTAATCACACTCCACTAGCGTTGAGTATGCAGACTGCAATTCAATATTTGAACTTTCTTGTATGTTGCACGGCTATGAGGGCATAGTAGCCTCTGAATAAAGCTACATTATGTTATGTTGAACACTATCCAACACTAAATAAAAATTTACACCTTAAGCAGAGGATTAAACTTGATTAATTTAGATGAAAAGCATTAACTGGAAAAATTCCCTATAGTGTCCATATACATATATTTTATTAAAATGAAATAAATTAACAATATATATAAAATAAACAAACAATATGTAAGAATGATATATTATGCACTCTTTTTCTGGTTTACACTCGAGTATGGTTCTTTTTTGTGTTTTGCATGTTTTTGGACCATTGTACCCCCAAATTTGACCATAAATGAGTGTAGCTTGAACGCCCATAGACACCCCAAGTCACTATGCCCGTGGAAGGAAGAATGAACAGACGATTATCCAAACAGAGCTCACCACGGACAGTCTGTGCTGAGATCATAACTGCAAGCCTATTCGTTTTCCTTTACTGTGTGGCTGAGGTTGATTGAGTTCTTCTTTAAATAGGTCCATTTCACCACAGATTCGAATGAGAGACACCAAAAAGAGAACTCTTACTCACTAGTTTTTTCATTCTTTTCCATTTTTCTAAGTTTAGTTTTAGATTTCTAGTTAGGTGTACGTATAAGTTGTGGACAAGTGCTTGCTCTTTTGGAGACCTTGCAAAGTTGGGAAACCCTTGAAGAATCTCCAGTTGCACTAAGTTCTCTTCTCTCAAACTTTGTTTAGTTGTTGTTATTTTAAGTATGTGTGAGTAGTTTTCTCAATCTAAGGATTGTTAGCTAAGTATTGATGTTAGAATCTCTCATTTTTGTTAGTTGTGCTTGATCATGATTGGAATTGGTTGAATTCTATCTTGTGTGTGAAATTGTTGTGGATGAATTTTGGATAAATTTACTTGCTAATTCTATATAGTTAAGTGAATGACTGAAAGGTGAAACTTCCAATTTGATCAACAAGGTAGGATTTGACTTATCAATACTTGAGAAAGATTCGCTTGTTAAGAGGACCTTTAGCCATCAAAAATCCATAACTTAGACTCAACAAGGACATTTGAAAGAATAACAATTGGTTAGTTTAGGCAATTCAGTTTATTTCGAAAGAAAAGATTGGATTCTAAATATGATTGCACCTCTTTCAGTGTCTCATTATAGATCAATTGGTATATTCCATTGATCCACATCTTTACTTGGTAAAACAAACTTCTAGATGTTCTAAAGTGATTGAATTTTTCAATTAAATTATAGCATCGTTCAAACTCTCTATTGAAATTTGCTTATTTAGCACTTTTATAGGACAAAACTCAATAGACTATGATTGGTCTCTATAGCAATGATATCTTTTCTAAACTACAACACTTGTGCTCTTGCGGGCATAGGTTAAGTTTTTTGCGTCGTTGCTGGGGATCAAATTTCAGGATATTGAGTTAGCCCTTAGAAATTGACTTAGCATTTTGTTATCCTTTCTTTTCTTTATATTTTTTTTATTTGCGTGGCAGTTTTGCTACTAATTTTATATATTTCTCCTTTATATGTGAAGTCCCTTTCTGTTTGAATTTGATCCAGAAATGGAAAGGACTTTTCACTCTATGAGGAAGAAATTAAAGGTAGAAGAGCAAAGACTAAAGGCTCAAGCAATTTCTTCACCGATGGCAGGAGAAGGATGTGACTAAAAGGAGGACACTCCGGGATTTCGTTACCCCAGGAGTCCAAGGCATTTCCTCGAGCATTGCTCAACCAACCATAGAAGTGAACAATTCTGAGCTCAAACCAGCCCTTATATCAATGGTGTAGCAATCCCAGTTCGGAGGCACCTTATTAGAAGATCCAAACATACACCTTTTAGTCTTTTTAGAGGTGTGTGACATGTTAAAACTCCACAAAGTTTCTACCAATGCCATCTGCTTGCACCTATTTCCCTTTTCACTTAGCCATTAGGCAAGGGCGTGGCTTCACTCGTTGCCTCCAGGATGCATCACGATATGGGATGAGCTCACAAAAGTCTTTCTTGGTAAGTTCTTTCCTCCGAGTAAGGCAACAAGCCTACAAAATCAAATCACTACTTTCTGTCAGAAGTAATATGAGACGCTCTATGAAACCTATGAGCAATTCAATGACCTTTTACAACTATGCCCTCAGCATGGTCTTCAAAGGTGGATGATCGTGTAGACATTTTGTAATGGATTCATTTAGCCATTAGGGTTCTATTATTGATGCAGCAGCAGGAGGTACTCTTATGAAGAAAACTGAAGATGAAGCATGCAATCTTATAGAAGAGATGGCTCTCAACATTTTCTAATGGTTGTTTGAGAGAACACGACCCATGCGAGTTAGAGGTAAGCTGGAATTAGATGCTATTTCTATTCTTTGATGCCATATCTTAAAAACTAGATCGCTTGAATGTTAATCTGCCAATTCAAGTACCTCTTCCCCACCATGGGATATATGTAGGTCACTTGATCATTTGACTATGCATTGTCAACTGGGTAGTCATTTTGCCCAAGATGTAAGTGATTTGGTCAACTATGTGAACAACTATAACCCTAGACCAACAAACAACTACAAATAATAAAACATCCGTTTAAAATAGAAGTAAGGTCATTGTCGTCATTTGTCAAGACGATACTTAATATCCTATAACGGTGTAAGGGATTGCAAAATTAGGTACATTTACTGCTTGTACCCTTCAAAATTTTACATGCCTTTGACAATACCAAAATCTTCTATTATACAAGTGGACCCATAATTAAGTGGATCACTTTTAAGTGTTGTTTTGCCACATAATTAAGTGGACCCATCAATTACAATTTATCAGGGCTAATGCCCAGCAATTCTCTCATGTGGCTTTGGGATTATGCACCTAACTTAATGATCGTGTTATATGTATGAACTCAACCGGTAATAGTTTTAATATAATTCTCTCTCCCCCTCATTTCAAACTGAAAAGAATTTAAATGTGTGCTTATTAAAAATGAATTTTGTTTCCTCATAATATAAGGGTGAATGTACTGAGCTTCAACTCATTGTTCATATATTTTTTATATTTTTGTGCTTTAGGTGGAACATTTATGAAGTCTAGACACCTCATAACGGAAATAAAGTAAGAAGACAACCAATGGGTTTAGACAAGCTTACAATGAAGTTCAATAAAGTTCTGGGGCCATGAACAAATATGTTATCCAGCATACAAGAAATGTTGCATCTACCCATGCTTAAATTTACCTCCTTCCACACTTATATCCGTGGCAGGGCATATTCACCATGCTTGAGGTAAGTGTGCATAGGGTATCAGTGGGGAAAAATTCACCATGCTTAATAAGCATGACCGATAGTGTAGTAGCCACACTTATATCCGTGGAAGACTACGCCATCTACTACGCGTATAGGTGTAGGTAGATTCCCCTCGCTTGTATCCGCGGGCAGATTAACCTTAGAGAGAAAAATCATTTTCACCATTCCTTCTCTTATAAAGTGTGGTATTATGCATTTGATAACTAACTTTCAAATGCTTTAAGCAGATAACTAACTTTGGCGGAAAATTTTTTATATAAAACAAATAAAAAGTCATTGTATTAAAAAATACAAATAATTTATATTCAATAACGTATTATAATCATATATATATATATATGTGTGTGTCTGTGTCTGTGTGTCTAAGTGTCTGTGTCTGTGTGTGTGTGTGTAGAGAGAGAGAGGGTGAGGTAGAGGAAGAGAAATACAAAGAGAATATATATATATTTAATCATGATGTAAATGATACAAAAAGTATGACAACTTTATAACCATAAACAAATTGTAATTAATTAAGTTCAAAAATAACTAGTGTTCAACCACATAATGAAAAGTACAAAATTGAATTTAACATGCCTATAAAGTATGTACCCACTACATTAAAGGTGAGTTTGTTTGGAATAAACCCATATAAGATTGAAGCTGAACAAAACGAATGAGATAGTATAGAACTCCATAATTCCAAGTGAGCACTTCACGAGCCCAAACTTGATATCCGATTTTATGGCGTGCTTATACTTTAGAGTTAACTACAATAAACAGCGCTATTAATAGAAAAAGACTTCTAAAAAGATTGCAAGATGTAATAACTATTAACCTTCCTAACTAGGTACTCCCACTCCACAAAAGCTAAGGGTAAGATCCTTACCCTTAGCTTTGTCTTTTTAGTAAATTCCCTTATTTTGAAAAAAAATTGGCAGAGTTCCGCCTAAAACTTGGCTATTTTTCTTTTACAACATGTCATGAATATAATAAAAAACTATTCACATTCCCAATGGCCACATGCTGGAGCAACTCAACTCAACAGGCCACACGCTTGGAGTATCCAACACAAATCCAACCCATTACCATGAATAAATCCAAGAAATCAAACAAGCCATGATAGGGCATTTCAATACACAACGCAAATCAAACTCATTACCATAAAACATGTAACAGCGCCCATAGGCAGGATTTGTCTTCTACTGTATTGATCAACTGAATTCATAAACGTAAGACAAGCCAGGAGGCAAGAACCATATGCAAAAAGTGGACAAGATTTGCATGATTGTACTACCTTCTTAACAACAATATCCACTTTATGCTTCTGGTTTACACCAGTAGCAATTGCAACAGTATCTACTTGGTCATTCACTGAACCACATAGTTAACAATCTGTGAGCATTGAACCCAAGTTTTTCCTTTACCTTTTCTTTTTTGAGACAAAATCTAAAGGGCACAAGCTCTCAAGAACCACTATGAACCAAGTAAAGGGAAACTAAGGGAACACCCTTACGACAATAATCCAATACAACCACTACTTGTCATGGAAAGCTAAACCACAATTCTCAAGTTTCATGAATGCTTTATATTAGATAATGGGTGGGGGATTGCACAAAATGCATGGATAGCACTCGAGATAGAAGCTTTTATTTTACATTGGGGGAGTTATCGAATATCATTTGTAGTTGCAATTTGTCTAGGTGGAAAAAGTATATATTCCTTTGTTTTTAGTATTTTATTTTTCCGCTTCATACTATCCTACTTAGGTGATTTAATGGTTGTCCAATTGAATCCTCTGTTCCATGGATTAGGAAAGCAATCTTCAGCATTTCAGACAAAAAGTGAACTCAATTTGTGACCAAACGTCCTAATTCTTAGATCACACTTTTGGGAGGGGCCATACGAAGTTGGATAATTATATGCATAACTAATTTGATGTAGTTTCTAAACAATGCGAAGAGTTTATCCTCTGATCTTTCACTTCTCCAAAAGTACTGTGGATTTTCTTTAATTAACCTCTCCTTGAGAAATTCCTCCAAAAGCTTCAAGTTCAACTCTAAAAGCTATGTACATAGTCCATTACAAACATAGCATGACAGTTCAGAACTCAAAGGGATGCAGTAAGAGCTAACTTGATGTAAGAGATGTGACCAAAGGATTCTCCTAACCCCTTGCATTTATGTTGTAGAGGCTTTCCCGAAGAAAGAGAACATTGCCTCCTAAAAGCACACAACTTAGTACAGAAAATCGAAAATCACCATGACTTAAACAAATGGGTATAAAATTGGTTATATCCATTGAGCAGGTATTACACAAATCAAAATAACATGGTATGGCTGCACAAAGAATTAGCATAAAATAATCAACAACAAAACAGTGGATCGTCACGATTAACACAACTCTCTTTCTCTCCTCAAAGATAGCTCTCAGGTGTTGGAACATGAACAACTATAGCTATTACCCACTCACACATCTCATCACAAGCTCTAAGCAACAAGAATTTCACCTTCTAACACAAAATAACACAAAGACCTAACCTTTATTATCTCATCGACTCCTCCTAACCTTTCTCCACCGCATGTTCCTCAAAAAACACCCACACAACCATTTTTAGTGAGGTAATGAAGACTGAATTTCCTTCATCGTGAAATTCTAGTCCATAAACAAGATACACACTCAGTTTTTCCCAAAAAGGCTTGAATACAGGCATCATTTAACTCCATTCTATTCTAAATTTCAAATAAGCGCCAGGTTTGTCGAAAACATTTTAATTGGAGCATATTCACTAGAAATAGAGTACGAAAATGAACAATTTGAAGACAAGAAGATAATTAGAAACCCTAATTATATGCAGAATCAGAAAACGAAAGGAGAGAGAAGCAACAGCATACACTAAGAAGTTCGGCGTTGCTGGGATCGGAAGCTAAAGCATCTTTGATTGCGGAGAGAGATTCCTTCTGTTCTTGTAATTGAAGCTCCAATTGTCCCTCTAAAAGCCTCTCTTCTTTGTTCACCATTACCAGAGCTTCCAATTGTCCCTCCAGAATTCATAAACGAAAGACAAGCAGCTAGGAGGCAAGAACCATATGCAAAAAGTGGACGAGATTTGCATGATTGTACGACCTTCTTAACAACAGTATCCACATTATGCTTCTGGTTTACATCACAATAGCACATCCCTGTACAAAGTTCATATGGCCAAGTGAATTTAATAAGATACAAATGTTTGCAGAAACATTAATATATTTGGTGTTTCATTTGAGCAATGATAGATTCACAAATGACCACTGCCAAAGCCACCCATCGATGCCTGGAATTCTCGCCGCCGAGCACGACAGTTGCTGAGTGAAGCAGCCCGGGTACGAAGGAGGTGAAGCTGCAAGAGAAAAGGAGGGTTGCAAGAGGTTGAATGGTGAGAATGAACGAGGGTTGCGAGAGGCCGAGCAAACGTCCCTGCTTTGTTTTCTTTCTTTCTTTTTTAATTCAATGGGCTTCACTAATTTGGTGGTAACACCTAAAATAAATTTTGAAAAATAAAAATATATACTACCACGCTTAATATCTGTGCCAAGTGTGCCCTATTCACAAGATGCAAGTCCCCACGCTTATTATGTGTGGACATACTTTAATTATTTACTACCACTCTGATAAGAGTGGTTATATGTTTCCTCACTTATTATGTGTGGTGATAGCACTGGGCACTCATTTCTGCTTATTTTTCAGCTACACTTAATCAATTGTGGTTAAATGGAAGTATGACCTTTTTTTGTAGTGATATATTAGGCTTCCATTTAAGGTTGATCATATAAAAATTGTACTTCAATTGATTTTTATGCACCATAAGAGACATTATAATATTTGTGTAAATGGGTATCCAAGCCCCATCCTCCTAAGGATTATAGTAATGCCCTAATGTTAATTCTATTAAAGGATTTAGCACTAATATTTAGCTATTTAAAGTTAATTAGTCAATTATGAGTTAGGGTGTTACACTGTGTAGGCCACTAGCCTCTTAAGCTATGTAAGGACAATTCTAATGCCAACACCACTAGCATCGCACCTACTCCAAAGAGTTCTTCAAAGTTAGGACAAGCTAGAATAGGAGCCTCATGCAATTTCTGCTTGATTTCTTGAAGTCGCTTTGTGCTTATGAAGACCAGAAAAAGTTTCCCTTCTTCATACATTCTATGAGGGGTGCCATGATAAGGCTAAAGTCCTTTGTAAACATCATATAAAAGGATGCATGGATACTAGAGCTTCTGACTAAAATTATGCAATATAGAATAATCTAGGACTTGATTGCATCAATCTAGACTCATCTATCCATATGGCATCACCGGAAACAAAATATCCATAGAAGACCACCCTTAGAGTGAAGAACTCTCACTTCTCTAGCTTGCTATAAGGCTTTTACTCTGCGAGGGCCAAGAAAACATGTCTCAAGTGATCTACTTCCTCCTGCTCATTCTTGTTATATACAAGAAATTTAACAAAATAGATAACAATAACCAAGCCAATGAAAGGTTTGAATGCTTCATTCCTATGCCTCATCAAGGTGCTCAGAGCATTGGATGAGCTTAATGTTATGGCAAGTCATTCATATAATGCTTCATTTTAAATGTAGTCTTCTATTAATCCCCTTCCCATACTTTGATTCGGATATATTGACTTCTCATATCTATCTTGGAAAAGATATTAGAACTGTTCAGTTCATACAATATGCCATCAAGCCTTATATGGGGCATCTATACTTAAGTGTCATGATATTAAAGGACCTATTATCTGCACACACATTCTCCAACTACCATCCTTTTCTAGCACAAAGAGGGCTGGCAAAGAACATGGACTCATACTTTCTCTCACATACCATCAATCAATAAGATCTTAAAATACCCTTAATCAATAAGGTCTTAACCCCGCCTTTAAAATTCTTTGGTCTCAATGAAGTAAAATTTATAGGCTAGTTATGTTTGGCAACAGGATTCGTAGAATCAAGTCAATAAGATGTTCAATGCCTCTCTTTGGGAGGAATTCGGGAGGCGAGTCTTGAGAGAACACCTCCTCAAACTCAAGGAGTACAGGTTGTACCAAAGGGTTAAGGGGTGTCACTCATTCACCAAAGTGTGTTTCTACAATAGGCATGACAAAGATATTTCCATCCTTATTGATGGCTCTCTCTACCATATTCCTACTCATATACATATACACATACATATATAAAAATATACATATATAATATATATATATATATATATATATATATATATAT
>JACYFF010031956.1:47382760-47414191 GCA_017589665.1 Selenicereus undatus
GCTAGCACAGCACTAGGCTCGACTTGATCAACTTGCCTTCCTGCTCCGTCCCTCACTCCCAGATCATCACAGTCCTCAAAGTCAATAGATGGGTCCCCAAAATTAGAAGATAGAACCAAGTCATCATGAGGAAGAGAAGCAAACGGAAATTCAGTTTCATAGAACTTGACGTCCCGAGAAACAAAGAACTCATGTGTTTCAAGGTCATACAAACACCACCCCTTTTTTCCGTATGGATATCCCACAAAAATGCAACGCCTACTCCGACTATCAAATTTGTCGCCTATCCTTCCTTGTTTATGAGCATAACACAGGGAGCCAAAAACATGAAGATGATCATATGTAGGATCCCAACCATAAAGAACACTATATGAAGTCTTTCCATCCAAAACCGAGGTAGGTGTTCTATTTATCAAATAACCAACTGTTAGTGCACATTCTCCCCAAAAATCAATAGGTAAACCACCCTGAAATCTTAACGCTCTAGCAATGTTCAGTATATGTTGATGTTTGCGTTCCACCCGCCCATTTTGTTGTGGTGTCCCCGTACAAGAGGTTTGAAAAATGATGCCATTCTCAAGAAAATAATTTTTCAAACAAGTAAATTCCGTTCCATTGTCAGACCTCACAATTTTCACTTGTTTGTTGAATTAATGCTCTACCATAGAGAAAAACATTTTCATATTCTGGGACACCTCTTTCTTATCTATTAGCAAGTAAATCCACACAGCCCTAGAGTAATCATCGACAATAGTCAAGAAATAAGATGCTCCACAAGAAGAGATATGTCGATAAGGACCCCATAAATCACAATGTATCAACTCAAACAGATCAGAAGCTCTAAAATCACTAATAGGAAACTTTTCTCTAGTCTGTTTTGCACGTTGACATATATCGCAACACTTATTGAACTTAACATTATTTTTCTGAAAAGCTACAGCAGGAATTAACTTGATTACTTGCAGGGACAGATGGCCCAAACATTGATGCCAAAGATCTAAAGACGCCACCTTGTCAATCTTCAAAGCCGAAATACGCGAAGTCCCTTTGAAGTAATAGAGTCCATCCCGACATTCACCCGCACCAATCAGCATCCTCAAAGTGTCGTCCTGCATTACACACATATTTCGAGTGAATCAAACAATACTATTCGAATGATTTATGAATTGAGACAAAGAAAATAAGTTGCAATTCAATCCCAGCACATATAAAACATTCTCAAGACAAATCCCTCCATCAAGAACAACAGATCCCTCCTTGGTGGCCACGACATTGTTCCCATTCAGCAACCCGACAGTACATGGCACGATGTCCTGCAAGTCATGTAAGAGATTTAAAGTCCCTGTCATATGGTTTGATGCGCCCGTGTCTATGATCCACGACACTTGCTTACCATTCATCTTCTCTGTGTTGGAGATTTTCTGACTGTTTAGCAGATTTAACAACCCCTGTAATTGATCAAAACTCAGTCCAAGTGAACCTACAGCATTCCCTTTTGAGACGCTTACCGTAGTCGTGCTGACTGGAGAGGTTTGAACTGTGTAAATCTTCACAACACCACGTCCGCGCCCAGCCCCTGTTCGCTGCTGCTGCGAGGGTTGTTGTCCCCTGCCACCTCCTCTAACTTTCTTGTCGTTACGTGGTCTGTCACCCCACCCGTCCGGATACCCGATGAGTGCAAAGCAAGACTCAGCCTCATGTCCATTACGCTTGCAATGAGAGCAGACCACTTATTTGTCTTTCTCGTTCATTCGGCTATGAAAAACAAATGCAATTACTTCTCCTCTTTCTTCTTTCCCTTGAGCCACGGTCCTTGCTCGCTCTTCTCGTATGAGAATCGAATAAACCTTGTTCAGATTAGGCAGCGGGTCTTGTGCTAAGATATTGGAGCGAACCGTCCCGTATGTTGTTTCGTCCAACCGCATGAGGAAATTGTGCACCCTCTCCTCTTCTGGTTTCTTTTCAAACTTCAATCCAAGATTGCACTCGCACTTTCCGCATTTGCACATTGGCATTTGATCATAGTTCGCTAGTTCATCCCATAATTGCTTGAGCTTGCCGTAATAATTGGCAATGCTCATCCCTATTTGCTTGCATTCTGTGATCTCTGATTTTATTTGCTAAATTCTTAGGCCATTGACCACCAAGAATCAAAATCGATCTCGTATATCATTCCATAAATCCGCTGCAACCTCTACGTGTGAGATTGTTGAGCGAAGCGAAGGCTCAATGTTGTTTCGAATCCAAGATACCAATAAAGAATTGATGGTCCACCAATCTTCGATGTCTGCCAAGTTATCAGCAGGCCTTGTAATCGTCCCATCCACGAACCCGAATTTCTTTCGTGCTCTAATAGCCGTGTGCATAGAGCGTGCCCATTCATCGTAATTTTCGCCTTTCAGCTGCACCTGAGTAATCAACAATCCAGGATTATCAAGTGTGGTTATGTCATAAGGTGATATGGTTTTCCGTTGAGAAGTTCCATCAGTCACAATCTGTTGGTCAGTCATGGTGTTTTCTTTAACTTGTATGGCTCTAATACCACAACAAGTTCAAACAGATGATGGAATTTTGGGAGAAGAAACTTCTGCCTCTCCATTCAATAAGTTGGCCAAGATATACACACATGCATTTCCTAAACATAATCCACAAAATAAGCTATACAATTAATTGTTGTCCTAAAATAACCCACAATAACTCCTACAATATCATGTACCCAAAAAAAGAGTATTTCCTACCAAAAATATAAATATACAATAATATCACAATAAAAAATGTGGGCACCCAACTAAGAACACAAATTTACTTATACCGCATGAAAAATTCTAGATGCACCAAAGAATGCGGAACAGAAAGGACACCGAGTCACCGACAGTGAAAGAGAAATTTATTTTTACTTTTTATTTCAAAACTAATTGCATTTTATGATGTTTAGTCCCTTGTATTCTTCTGCTGCCTATCTTTGTCCCTCCTCTGTTCTTCCCCCAGTAATTTCCTGCTCGTCCTCCACTGTCATTCTTTCAATCCCTCCTACTCCTTTTGATGAACTAAGCACTGGCATCAAACTCACCAGCTAGCCTCACTCTAACCACCGTCTACACCCTGCCGTCCTCAAAGTTCAGGCTGCCCCCTCGGTTTGGGTTGACCCTGCTTTCTTGCCTTCTCCCTTGGGTTTTTCGCTTTATTCCGGCGGCAGAGTTGATCTAACAAGCCAAATTCAGAGGAGATGGTGGCCGGAAAATTGCATATTGGGCTAAAGAGTGAATTTAATCTATGGGGAATTGGAAGGTGGATTTAATCGCTGGGGAAGGGCAGATTTAACAGGCGACGAGCGAGCTAGTAACAATTCGACCCCAATCGAGAACAATACCGGTGCCTAAAATCGATTCTAACAATCTCGCATCCTCCCATTCATGCTCTGTTATGGAAGATTTGACGATCCGATGAAGCCCCAGCAAAAAACAGAGGCGTTTGGTAATGGAGAACGGGGCTAATAGGCTCTGGTTATGGAATTTGGTGGATAGAGATGCTTTCATTAGGTGTTTGGCAATTAAAAAGAAAAAAGAAAAAAAAAAAAGAAGAAAAATTGGGTGACGTGGAGTCGGTGCAGATTTCGGTGCTCCAGCTTTCTGTGCAAATAGAACAACAGATACAACATAGTGATATATGCACTGAGCTGCTTCTCACAATTCGGAACATTTTTTTATATATATTTTCTATTTTAGATTAGAGATTAGTGAACAACTCTCTTCCTAGCAAGCCAGAAGGTAGCAAGAAGTAGAAAGACTTGGTATTTTGCTGAAGACTAGCTAAGTAGGTGCTCAAAGTGATTTTCAGGCTCCTAAAAGACATGTCATTTGTGTAAATCTTTGGTCAAATTGTTTCCTGATGCATTTTGAGAAGCCCTAACTAAGTTGTAATTTGTATTGCAATGTGGTGAGTGTATTCTCTTATCCTTAAGTTTTGTGGACTTGGTCAATTGGAGAATGATACAGGAAATTATGTAGTTACCAGAATCCTTATCCATTTCGGTATAAAGGTAACATCTCCAATCATAAGACTTCTACTACAATTATAAATAATGACACTATTAGATTAAGGTAATCAAGTAGTTACGGATTGGGGGTGTTGCACGAGCAATGGTTTTCTCACTCATTCCTCTTGGATGACAGTCAAGTATACTTTGTTTAAAGTTGGTAACGGGTCTCGCGCCAGGATATTTGATCTCACAACTCCATACACAACAAGTGCATCATCTCTTCCCCCCTTTTCTTCTTAAGCACTGCCCCAATTTGCTCTCGCACTTCCCACACTTGCATGTAGGCAATTCTTCAAAATTTTCCAATTCATCCCAAATTTGTTTGAGTTTCCTATAGTAATCTACTATGCTCATCGCTCTTTGTTTGCAGTCTGCAATATCTGATTTTAGTTGCTGAATGTGCGGCCTATTGGTGATGGAGAAACATTCTTTCATATTGTTCTAAAGGTCCTTTGCCCCTTCGACATGAGGATAGTGTAACGGAGCGAAGGTTTAATGGTGTTCCCAATCCGAGACACCAACAATGAGCTGATTGTCCACAATCGTCAAGGTCTCCTGATGTTTCATGAGGTTGTTTGATTGTTCCGTCCACAAACTCAAACTTCTTCTGGGCAAAGAGCCGTTGCAAACGAGTTTTCTCCTTTCAATTGCACTTGGGTGATCAAAAGGCCTGGATTATCAGGGGTGGGAATGTCATATGGAGATATTGTCTTCCATTGTGGATGAGTGTCTTCAGTTCCCTTCTTGTCACTCATGGTTGCCGATGATCGTTGTTGATGAGAATCAGCTATGGCTCTCATACCATGTCAAACTGAAGTAAGAAGAACAAATATGGCGAATCAATTTGCTTGCCTTTCTAATTGCTATTGCATTGCTCATATATACGAGTGCATCCCAACATTAGGTAACTTTGTACCTTCCCAAACAATAACATACAATCTGTTCTACATTATTGACATATTATTTACAATAGAACCTCACTTCGATTTGTTGTCATAAATCTTAGTTGAAATAGGCTCGCTCCTTGGACCTCCATAACAATTGTCTGCACTACCTCAAACCCCAAATATTGGGCCCAAGAGCAGCAAAATAAGTCTCTGATTCAAAGATAAGCACCAGAGAGACAAGGACCGATAGAGGAGAGAGAGGGGGAAGAGGAAGAGAGATAGCGGGAAGACGAAGAGTGTGAGAATGGCGAAAGCAAAGCTAGGATGTCGGGTTTTTAATTCCTCTAACTTAGTTGTCTTCAATTTCAAATATTGATGAAAAATTTAGTACGCTGAAAAATCCTCACATACTTTCGATGAAGATTTATGCCCGCTCAGATTTTGCACAATAACTATCAGAACACGTCCCACAGAGTTCTATGATCCGGACCACGAAATGAAAAAAAAAAAAAAACGCCGTCAACTGTGCATCCTTCCATGTCCTGGACGATGGAAATAATATACTCATGGTATATACATTTTTAAGGCGGCGTATTAAGATACTGCGCTTGGATGCCACAAAAATAATTTTGTTGCCCCCTGTTGTAATTACTAATTACGAACATTATTTTAGTCATCCAAATATAAAATATTCGCAGCTCAAACTTATATTTCTTTGTAGTGAAATGAATGTATTCAAACTTTAAATTTTTCCATTTTACGTAAAAGATTTTGCTATAAATTTATGTTTTTTACGCATAGGACGATTAACAAGGACAATATTTTTTATGGTTGCTTATTGGCAAAGCATTTTTATAATGAAATTGAAGATGACATAAACAAACTTCAAGAACTCTTTGTTAATTACGTATTTTTATTTCATGAAGAAAGGAATGAATACTATAAGTAGTTTAAGCAAATTATTATCTTTAGTTAATGGTTCTCAATTTGCCTCTATAGTGGCGAAGCAATGAATTATTGATTCCTTCCTCCCAAGTGTATTGGGATAGGATGAAAGCTTGTCCAATTGAGAGAGATTGAACGTGGATCCAGGCAAAGTTTTTCTATTTGAAAATGGTTCGCATTGGCTGACTGGTGCTATCATACCAACTTCCATTTTGCTGTTCAAATACCCCCTTTCTATTTGCCATACTTGCCAAGAGAGTCCATCAATGCTTGTTATGGACAGGACATCACAGAGAAAGGATGAGATCATTCAGAGGCTCAAGTCACACTTGGAGAAAGACCAACAAAGAATGAGACAACATGCTAGCAACGGTAGGAATAACATGCAATTCTAGATTGGCGATTGGGTATGGCTCAAATTGCAAGCTTATAGGAAGACAAGTTCGCAATAAAGGCTTAATGCAAAGTTGAGTCCTGAATACTTTGGCTCTTTTCAAATCATTGCTAAAGTGGAAAGATTGCCTACAAACTGCAGCACCCTACTGAGGCACAGATCCATCAATTCATACACTTACAAGTTTTTAAGGCCAAGTGCCGTCTTTACCATGCATTCCTGCGTGGTTCCAACGCATGGATTTGTGACAAGCAGGATCCCAGAGAAAATTTTGGCTAGGAGAATGGTTAAGAAACAAAACAGAGTTGTGGTGCAATATTTGGTGCAATGGCAAGGGTATTAAGAAGAGCAGACACAGCGGAGTTGTCAGACACCACATTTGAGTAAAAGTTTTCCACCTTTTCACACTTGACAAGCCTATGGTGAACGGAGCTCTGACACAAGAGGAACAATTACTTAATTTCTATGCATCTTTTCCTTTATAATTCAACCTATTCTAGCAATAAGATATGTGGTTGAGATTACATCAGTTATTACAAGCTAGCTTAAGGGAAAGGCATAGCTAATGACTTTGGAACGAAAAGTTGTTACGCACCTAGAGTGTGTAGATGCCGGCTAAATGAATGAAAGAGGGACGAGGACGAAAATTACCTAAATTGTTGTCTCTCACACTACTTTCACGCTCTAATTCTATGATTTCTCTTTGATTAATAATTGTTGTGGTTAGTTTAGCATCATTGAGATCCCTGCTCTCCAATTCGTTAAGCAATCTCCTTGAGGTTGCATCACCAAAACAGAGAATCACTTTTCAAACTTTTCCAACAATTCCAAAAAAGAATACAAGAAGAAATAAGAGTCAATTGCAGATGCGGATTGAATCTGACCGATTCAAAAATTGACGAGATTTCGCTAAAGATTGAGAAAATCCCATAATTGTATTAATCTTCCATTTGAATATGTGACAACGAGTAGATGAATCTTCCCCAACATCGAGAACACAATGGCTCTAGTTGTTCGGAAAATGCTTGATGAATGCCTAATACATGGCTTGAACAAATTAAAATAATCATTTCGGTAGAATACGTGAATTGAACAAGAAAAAGACAAAGTACTTTAAGAATTCTTTCCAAGGGCTGCCGTATGAAGGTGGGTAAAAGACAAGTGTTGGCAAATGGCAACTGAATTTAAGTTGCAGGTTAAGCACTTGTCGAATTAAGTGAATGATAGAACCTCTTGATCTCCTTTAAAAAAAAATAACAATAAAAACACACACACAAACTCTAATGCCATGCTAGCAAATGTGAGAAATGAAAATTCTGTATACCCCATCAATAAAATTATATTCGGTTGATATAAGGAACACTAAACTCTGAAGAGAACGTATTTGAGTACTAAGAGACAATAAATATACATATGTTTTATATTCAGATATGTTCACATAGAAAACGATTTTCCTTCCCAAGGGAAAATTGTTTTCACGTGGAACCATCTTCCGATATTAAGTTCATCAAACAACAGAAGTTCAACATTCGATCTCTGGGAACCATTTTCAGCCCCGACCAAATGCGCCCATAATATTTTTTCCAGAGTTTAATTCCCTAAGATCTTTTAATGTTTTTCAGGTTGAAATGGCGCTTCTCAAGTATCCAATCTTGAGCTTTCGCCATGATCACGGACCATTTTCTTATTTAACTATGAAAATGCACTTGACATACAAGAATTTATCCTTAATTTTTGGTGAATACTAAACTCCAGCCTCCGCTGTCAACATTATGCTTTAGCTGGCAGAAATTCATATTAAGGAGAAATGGGCGAACTAAGTGCTTGGGTTTGAGTGAAGTGACACAAAACACGGGTGGGGAGGAGAAGGGGAAAACATTACGCGACAAGGCCACTGGGGATAATCATTACACGCCAAGCCAGCTCCATGCCACTAGTCTTCGTTGACCGTCGATATTGGAGTAAGCGAAAGCTATGTGCCAGTAACTGCTCAGTGAACAATCAGGTGCGGGCAACTAAAGAAATCATATAAACACCGGGCCCGTGCCTGTCACCTTTCTCTCCCACCCCCTCTCCTATTTGTCTTTCACCCAGTTTCAGAAGAATTACACTGACTAAAATCATTACCTTCATAAAAAGCTCATCCTTTAACGCTCGGCCCCCTAAACCGAACAAGCTTCAAAGTTAAACTCAACTACTTGGCCCCTTCTACAACCAATACAAGAGCTGGCCGCTATTCAATAAATTATCAAGTCAGCCGTGCCAGCAGAACAAGCGAGAGAGAACAGAATTTGAACATCAGTTGTGGAGATCGCTCCACAATCGAAACAAATAACCATACAGAACCACAATACAGATAATATGTACAAGTTATGTTAAGTCGCTAACTGAAAAATGCTGCAAGTCCATCTAGAGCACGCGAAGTTGAGCAAGGAAAGCAGCACAAAGATCAAGGAACAGCATCTGCGGTCCCCGAACCCTTTGAAGATCAAGTAGATACTTCTCTTCACGAGTTTTGTAAAGCTGTCGACACTCAGAGAATGAAATTTGTTAGAATCTACAACGAAAATGAAAGGAGTTATGGACAGTGTCGAAGGAATCCAGAGCAATACAACAGCCAGCCCCCCTCCCCAACCGAGCAAAAGCCTCAACCCAAATTATAAAAAAGAGAAGATGCTGACATCAGCAGACAAAGGTCTTGGAAGACATGTTTGATTATTTAATTTAAAAGAAAAACTGAACAAAAGCCTCAATCCAAATCATAAAATGAGAAAATGAGGACATTGTCAAAGGGTCTTGGAAGATCTATTATATTTATTTAAAAAAAAAAACAAACCTAGATCACTAACGCAGTAATATTAGACAGCAAATTTGTTTGCACAGGTAACAATAATATATTCCCTGGTCATATTAGACGTCAATATTCTGAATCATGAATCCGAGATCCAGTCACCCACAAAAGCTCCCCTGTTCACTTGTCTATTTTACATGTATGTGCACCAATTACACACCCAAGAACAACACATTATAATCTGATTCCAATGAAAGTGGGCCCAAACGCCCAAGTGATTCAACCAAACATCCCAAACCAGACTCAACCCAGACAATACGGTAGCTCAGTTTTGACCCAAAATCAAATCACCCGATCCTATGCGAACCAACCTGAAGTTTGACTCCCAAAATGAACTATATTAACTAGACGAGCTTAATGGATAGACGGTCTGCAATGGTGCCAATTGAAAACAATGGAAGACTTCCTAATCGAAATCCCATCAACATATTGTGACCAACTACAAGATCAACCCAGACCACATTCATGCCAACCACCATTCCACCAAGAAATATCAGATGCGTTTTCTAGACAGGCCTATATCCTATCCTGCTACAACGGACGGCAGAAACCAGAAAGATAATTTTGCACCGAGGCACCAGTCTAAACTTTTATATCCAGTAGTAAAAGCCTAGGTCTTCCAAAGCTGAGCCCTTCAAGTAAAGTGAGGAGAACCACCCCAATTTGCATAGGTTCATGGCCATGTAATTTCTACTGTCATACTGAATGAATTATAAAAACTAAGTGCACTACAAAGGAGAGGGGGAAAAAAAATCACACAGAAACAAATTAAAGTAAAAAAGAATGAACAGAACCATCTATCAACAATAAGAACCTCCAAAATGGGGTTTACGGTATCAACATAACCGGCTAAAGAGAAACTTACCTGCACCTCAAACTTCACAACATTTGGTGATCTAATAAATCCATCACTTTCGACTATGCTTGACTCATCACCAAAATAATGATCAGCATGTATTGCATTGTTAACTATCCCTTCATGGCAACCAGGAATGCCAGGAATCCAACTGCATTTCATATTATAATGCCCAACCTTCTTCCAACAAACATTCAACTCTTGGAGTGCCTTTAGAACTTCAGTCATAATCTCACGAGGATGGGCCCGCGACTGCAACCAAATCAAAAAAGTTAAATATTTGTAAGTCCTTGGGCATGTGTGTGAGGTAAACAGACGCAACTCTTTTCTAGTAGTACATTTGTAACAGATGCAATGGCCACTAGACTTATTTTCTATTTTCAATATTCCGTCTTTTACATTCTTTTTTGTGTGGCTTGTGGGGAGCGGAATTTGAAAAAAAAAATCAGCATTATGTCTCCTACAAAGGATTTTCATCATAAGCCTGTATTTTGCTCCTAATGAAACCATCTTAAACACAAAAGGGATAAATGAAAAGCTCCAAATGGGACCCGCAATAGGACAAAAACTTCTATTGCTTCATGCCTTTATAACATTTAATAAGACAAAAGGTTCTATCAGATTAAAAGAAGAAATCCACAGCAGTTTTTTCTTTTCCTCTTACATTTTTAGGGGGTCCACCCGGGGGGGGGGGGGGTGGATAAAATTATTGTAACCAAAAAGCTAGAGATAACCCTCATCCAATACAAGAGTGAAGAGTGGAACCAATTCCAAAAGAAGGGAGGTGGACAAAACTCGTATGAAAAAACAGAACCTGCAATCCAAGAGCCCATTTCTTCTCAACAGGGAACTGCTGCCGCAAGCCAATTCCTTGGTATTCAACATAACCATTGTAGCGATGCCCAGATGCAGGTGAGGTGACTTCATCAGGATGCATACAGTTGAACTCCTAGAAAAGTATATGCACAAAAGAAGAAAAAAAAAGTATATGAGAAGGCTATCTACATACGCGACAATCAGAAGTGCTTACGTATTGTTTCTTTTTTTTTCTTTTTTTTTGAATTTCAAAAAATCATGAAGCATCTGTATGAAGAATATTAAGCAAATTATGTGAGAGGCTACAGGCAAAGCCTTGGAATCAAACTTGTCTCAAAAGCCTACCAACTACATACCATAAACAGCCCCTCTCAAGCAAGTCTCTAAAATAACTCAAATTCATATTTTAAAGATTATTGCTATAAAAACACCAGTGACAACCAATCCTGTATGGATGAATATAGAAAGATGTAAATGAAAAAAGACCACACAAAAAAAAAAAAAACCTGAGAGGAAAATACACACCATTGTTTCTTGAATCTCAGCCCCAAGATAACCACTTGAAACCCGAAAGCGGTTATCAAAAAGCAAGTAGTATGTAACAGTCCCCTGAAATTGAACATAAAATACAGCTGAAATGAGTTCTTGTGTTACTTCTATTAAAAAAAACAAAACAAAAATCTAATCAAACTTCAAAAGGTTAGATATATTGATGACCTCATTCTGGAGTCTGTTGCGGAGAGATTCAATTAACTGGTTCCTATCAAATCCCATCCGAACAACTTCTTGAAGTATGTCTTCATCAATCTGCAGGAAATCACTGTGAATATCAATTCATAATCTGAAATGGAAGAGGATGATAAACATAGCCAGAGACCAGCACAGTTATCAACATCAAGAAATGTCTCCTGCACTCACAATGGCATTGCACTTAGGCCTATCCTCTTTTCCTCAATCTCCAATTTCATTTCATAGCACTTATCAGTAGTGACTGATGTGTAGAATTTAGAAACTATGAAAATCTGAATAAATCTGGATAAATTAATGTTTGAAATCTATAACATGAAATCTACAAATTTAAGGTTAATTACATGGCATTAGTCTACAATTACATGGAAAATTTCCGGAATATGGAATTTAGGATCTAGAATAAGAAATTTACATTCAAATAATAAATATTAAATTCAGATAAATGCAGCTGAAGAGAACTGAACTAAGCATCAAAGGTAAGCACCCAGTGAACTGATAAACAGATGAGGCTCCTAACAGACATGAACTAGGAATTTCAACTTGATAGTCAAATACGGAAAAGTGATAAACAGATGAGGCTCCTAACGCCACCCTAGCAAATGTGGGACACACACTGGGAGTTGTTGCTATTGTTGTAGACTTGTAGTCAAATACATCACATAGTTCAAAATATTCAAACACTTCCAGGCTTAAGATATCTAAGATGGTATGCCAAGCAAGCAGAACTATGACCAACCTTCTTTGCTTGTTGTGTTGTGTCTGGTGGAGGCACAGCTAAATACCGCGGAAGATGGGCTTGAAACCAGGCATGCTGACGGATCTCCGGGATAGTGATTCGCTTCATAGAGTCGACTACAAGCATCCTTGGAATCAGATCTCTTGCACCCGGTGATAAATGACTTGGAAGGGTATATATGCCACCCTACGGAAAGAAAAAATACAAGACACAGATTTTATACCTCTCTATCTATGAAGCACGGACGCGTAATTTTGTCTGACATAACTGTGTCAGACACGGACATGTTCCGACATGTCATGGACACGTGTCAAACATGGAAAAAAAACGGGCCGGTGAAAAAAAAATTAAAAAAATATGCTCTGATACGTGGAGGACATGGGGATGACATGTGAATCTCACCCCACTTGACATGTCTGGGTGTGAAACCAACTTTCCTACCATCAGTTCCGGCGACTTCAGCCAGTATCAAAGCCTTGGTACCACTGCTGTACTCCTCTACTGCATTGTTTACTCCCTTTCTTTCCCATTTCTTTCTCATCAAGGAGTTTCGATTAGGGAAAGATGCAATTTTTCCAAGGCTCTCACTAGAAACAGAGAAGTTGGGAGCTCAGCTTTTCACAAAGAGAGAGAGAGAGAGGAGAGGGGATGGTGTAAAAGAGTGTAGAAGGCTTTAATTCTTGGTTAGGTAGTCTTCAAAAGATGTACAAATTAAAATCTAAAGACAGGCGAAAAGGACAGCTAGTGTGAGGAGTACGAGGAAGCATATCTCACGCTAGCTGGCTATACAAATAAAGGTCAAAGTAAACTTTAACCTCTCAGTTTCTCTTACACTTTTACCTAGGCTTGGTTGCCAACTTTGCTGGTTTCAATTTGCCAATTTTATATTTTTCTTAAGTATATTAAAATTAAATTATATGGTTGGTTAAATAGAAAAAAAAAATAATTAAAGCAGTTAATATTGGTTATTCAAATAATGCAAAAATATAAGTCACTTTTAAAAAAAATAACTATGAACATGCCAGATTACGTTGTCATATCCTCTATTTTTCAAAAATGGTGTGTCACCGTGTTTGAGTCGTGTCCATGTCTCTATCCAACAACAATCACATGACACAGTTTTTATGGTGCTGAACATATGCTTACAGTGTAATTTGGAATTATGATATATGAGTTAAGAAAGACTAACAATGATAGGTCAACACTACTTGAGCATCTTATATCCTCGGGTTCAGTTAATTGATTTTGCAAATGAAATATTCAAAATCTATGCCCATCATAGAAGCTAAGTAACAAATCAGATAATATTAGGAAGGAACAAAATTAAACCAAGTAGGTGCAAGTGTGCCACTGATTGATCCATAAGCCCAACAGGAGCACTGCAAACCCCCATGTCCAAAAAACCTTAAAGGAATTAAGCTCACGATATAGATTTACCAATCATCACAATCCCTAGGTCTACTTATTCCACAAGACAATTTTTTCTCGAAACAGACACTTATTCCTGACAAGAACAACCACTAGAGTCCACTAAAGAAAGGTCTTGGACTCTTGGGAGATCTAGACATAAGTCGCATTACCCCAGCAAGAAGGGAAGTTGTTTCCCAAAAACCCAAAAATGGAACTGCCGGGGGTGGGGGAGTACACTTGGGAGTTACCAACATTCTGGAGATAAATTTCAAAGGAGCTAGATAATGGGGAAATGAAGAGAGACATAAAGAGGGACCAATGTTTAAATGCACTAAATGCTAACAAATAGTTCGTATCTTGCAGGGAGCGGGGGGAGAACGGTTTGAGATTGTATTTGTCTAAAACCAAAAAACAATATTATGCTTGAAACAGGGAAGGGAAAAATGGAAACAATTAAAAAATTACAACGCAGTACACCATAACCAATATAAAGGACAAGATCCTGAAGAAATAGATAACTGAGAAGCAGCATAAACAGACAACACAAGGAAGCAAGGCTCAGAAAAAGTTGGTAGAAAAGAGATTCAACCAGCAAAAACAGACATCCACAAAGAAAGCGAACCAAATTTAGGCCATCACTATGCCCTTTATAATATATGATATATGCTTATTATTGTGATGGAAATTGGTTTTGTATTTACTTCAGTATTAATGGAAGATGAGAAACTAAGTGGATGTAATTATGGCCTTTATTCAGCTGGAAAACTCCATTTTAGAACT
The DNA here is from genome assembly GCA_017589665.1 of Selenicereus undatus. Lineage (NCBI taxonomy): Eukaryota > Viridiplantae > Streptophyta > Magnoliopsida > Caryophyllales > Cactaceae > Selenicereus > Selenicereus undatus. Next base: position 47,397,225 of record JACYFF010031956.1, read on the forward strand.
TTGACTCTTTAAGGAGTTGTTTGGTGAGATAAAATGGAATTGAACTTGAACTCTCAAATGTCAAGTTCCACTCTTTTGTGTTTGGTGAGCATTTTAAGGGAATGAAACTTGATACCTAGAGGTATCAAGTTCCTCCCAATCATCATCATCATCATTATTCTATTCCATTTTTACTCGCCAAACAAGACCTAAGAGTTGAAGCCTCATCTGCTGCTGATTCTTGGGTGATAAAGTAATTCTTCTTAGTTCTAGAATAATGTTTTCAAAGAGTCACATTTTTCACATGTTCAGCAGCCTTAAGAGGGAATATAATCCTAGAATCACAAGCAAAGTCCTTTAGAAAATAAATTAATAAATAAAAAAACACTAACAGTCGGAACAAATTGTCTTCCCGAATCTACTTTCTGAAAAGATCCTCATAAATTGATGACTAATAATGGCCTAGAAGTTACAATGCATGGCACAAGCCATCGCATCGTATATATAGAAGGCTGAAAACTGTGATATCTAAACACACAATTGGGTGTGTCAATAATTTGTTGCCCTGCCTACCCAATCCTTACAGGACGCAACAAAGAATTTTTATAAACCAGGAGTATGTATAATAGGAGTACAGTACCTTCCCCTGCTATGTTGTACTTACGTTTACATAGTTATTGCTTCCTGATTTTTTTAGTACTTCATATTTCATTCTCTGCTGCTTATCCTTAGTTTCTCTCCGTAAAAAGTTTTCAGAAAATCCTTCTTCTATAAAATGTTTTCACAAAATCTTACTTTGTGGGTCTTTTGAAATCAGCCTCTCTACGGGCAGGGACGCCGGTAGAGGTAAGGTTGCTTACATCTGGATCTCCCCAGACCCCGCGAAAGTGGGACCCACACTAGGAGGTGGTGGTGTTGTTGTTGAGTACGTATAATAGGAAAACTGCATTAACAGGTGAAACTAGCTTAAGATCAAGCATAGCATATTAAGAAAAATTGTACCTTTATTTTCTTGAAAAGGTTGGGGATGTTTTCATCATCAAATGGAAGGGTACCACACAGAAGAGCATATAAGATAACACCACAGCTCCATACATCAACTTCAGGGCCAGCGTAAAGCTTACCAGAAATAACCTATGCAAATTGCAAATAAATAAAGCTGATCATGTTTCGGAAAGATTTTTAATTCTGGGGGAGGGGGGGCGGTGAAAGGGCTGCACATCCAAGAAGAGCATTTACAAGTTTCCAACTGGTCACTTGTGATTGTTTCAATTTGAAGAAGGAAAGAGCAAAACCAGCTTGTGGAACAGAACCCAAATAAGTGAAAGTATATTAGAGTGGATAGGTTTGGAGAAAAAGGGTCACCTAGTCATGAAATCGATGGAGCAAATACATAAGCAGAGTAGCACAGATTAAGGATCTTAGAAATATTGGAGCTAAAATCAGGAGACACTTCCATAGTGAAATGAAAAGATTAAGAAAGATATTTAATCCAAAAAGAGAGAGAAAAATTCATCTTCCCTTATCTCATTTTCTATCTCAAAGCAGGTCGTAAAAAGTCTAGATTTATGAACAAGTTAATATGTATAATGACATTGCTCCGCAAAATAAAAGGTGCACGTACCTCTGGGGCCGCATAATTTGGGCTCCCACAACTCGTCTTTAGAAAATGACCATCTCGCATTATGTTGCTCAAACCAAAATCAGCAATCTTCACATTGTGAGAGGAATCTAATAGAAGGTTTTCAGGCTTGAGGTCTCGATGAACAACCATATTCCTGTGACAATACTCTACTCCCGATATTATCTGATTCCAATAGAACAACAGAGAAAACATAATCAAGGCATGCCAAATTGCCAATACAGTTATTTAAGAGGTACTAAAAGGTGGAAAAGAGCTTTTACCTGCTGGAAAAAATTCCTTGCTTCGTCCTCCTGTAGCCTACCCTTCTCAACAATATAGTCAAATAATTCTCCAGACTTGACATACTCCATCACGACGTAGATATCAGATGGGGTCTCGATAACTTCATAAAGCCGAATGATATGAGGATGCATGAATAATCTCAATATTTTGATTTCTCTTCGCACTGCAAAACAAGAAGTCTAAGAATGATAATTATGCCATTGTAAAGTAATCTCAACCAAAGCAGAAGCAGGAGCAACAAGTGTCTCAAACTAAAGTGCCACATTTACATAACTGTTGAAAAACGGCAAATGTAGATGAGCATTTTCAACTCAGAAAGGAAATGGCAGAACAATATATGTGGAAAAATCATTCAATAGAAAGCTAGGAATGACTAGCAACCAACTTGAGGACACTCATGTTTACTTCAATATATATGATGCCAAGAACGCAACATATCAGAAATTCTATTTTCATTATGAGACATAACTGCAGTGGCAGATTAACACCAAAGTATACAACCACCAAATATAAGGGAGAATTGAGGAGATGCCAAGTTATTAGAGCACCGCTTCCGAAATTTGATGTCTGGAGTTCAGTTTCAATGTAGCATTAGTTGCGTGATTATTCCTCCTCCCATTAGCCTTTAAGTCTAACTTGGGCCTAGTATGGAAAGGTTAGGAGGCTCATCTTATCAACAATAACTCAACAATAACTCCCAGTTTGGGTCCCGAGCAAGAGATCTAGATATAGGCGGTCTTACCTATGCAAGCATAAGCCCCTACAAAGAGAGCGATTCTAAGAGATCCACAAACATTTTGGAGAAATATTTTAGAGTTCAAAATCTTTTGACATGCCAAAGGTAGCAAAAACAAGGGCTCATCTTATCCAAAACGAAAAAGGGGAGGGGAGGAATAGATAGACTAGCATTTGCTTCTCACTGCCATAGACCACTAGAAAGTTGTGACTACATTTGCAATGGTTATTTACATCAAAATAAAATCTCACGCATACATGACTGGGGGAAAAAAATTGCTACGGCGTCATTAAGAAAATAAATATAAGAAAACACCATGCAACAATACACGGTAGGAAAGAAAGAGGATTCTGGAGAAGTAAGTCTGACTTTTAGGGTCTGGCGATTGGAGCCCATCCCGAGCCTCCCTCCCTCTCGCCGGTCATCACAGCTGGCGTCCGTCACTCGCCGGTCATCAGTGGGCCACCCAGTAACCACCTCCATGCTCCTCTGCCTCTACCCCCGTCATCTTCTGCTCTCTTCCCTCTGCATCGGGCCACTCAGGAACTCGCCGTCGTCTTGTAACCCAGCTGGCCGGTGAAGTTTGGGTGTCTGGAGTGGTCATCGGAGGTGTACCTGAGGTCCGGTGGACTTTGGGTCTCCGGGAGCCGCCGGTCACCCCTTCGCCGGGCGACGGTTTTCTGGGTTCGAAGGGAGCTTTCCCGTTTTCTATTTTCTGTGTGTGGGGGGGAGCTGCTGGTCCTTGCTGGTCAAGTGATTGGGTTCGCCGGCCTTTTCTGCCGCCACCGGCCAGCTCGGCGACTTTTTCCGGTCGCCGGAAAATTTTCCGGTCGCCGGAATTTCGACGGAATCTTTTCTGCTCTTCTCCACTAGTGAGTTTTCTCCTGTTTTGCTTTTTGGGGTTGCTGTGGTCTCCGGCCAGCCACGGTTACCGCTCTTTTTCTGCTGTTTCTCCGGTTCTTCCTTCTCCCCGGCCAGTACTTTTCCCGGTTGGGTAGTAGGGGAGGTTTTCTGTTTGCTCTGGTTTTCTGTTTGTCCTGGCTAAGCTGCATTGCCTACTGTTTGATTATGTTTGCCTCTGCGAGAGTGGAAGGGAAGGTCCTGGAGGTGTTTGGGGGTGATGGAGGCCTTTTTCCTTTTAAGGTTTCTGAGGCTAGTAGGAGGAAAAGGTCCTTTATTAGGTTGAGCTCCCAGGAGTTTCGCTGGTTGGCTGTACAAATGGTCAGATTTTGTTTCTCAAAGGGAGAACCATTGTGGTTCAAATCTCTCAGGTGGGGTCAGAGGTGCCTATTGCTTCAACTGAGAAAGAATACCAAAGGTAGATTCATTGTCCTTTCTCTGCTAGGCAACGGTGGGCAGGTTAGGTCAGTGATTTTTCCTGAGGGAGCCAAGGCAGAGGGATGGTTTAGGGTGACTAAGATTCTTAAGAAGATGTTGATTGAGGGTCATAAGAAACCCCATCCCCCACCAAGGAAGGGAATGTTTCCTTCCAGAGTGCCGGTGAGTAGGGATAGGTCTTTTGCTAATGTGGTGCGAGGTCATCCGGGTGGCTCTTCGAATTCGCCTTTGAAGGGGTGGAAGTGTAGGAATTGTGGTTCTTGGGATGTGTGTGCTGCTGTGATTGGTGAAGATCACAATCTTAGCAAGGATGCATTGAAACAGAAAGTCTCCTTCAAAGACAATGCTATGGACGTGATGATGCCTTATAAGAAGGATGTTGCGAAGGAGCTGCTGGTGGCTCCGACTCCCTGTGCTAACCAATTCAAAGTGTTGAGAGACATGTGGGAGAATGATCTGTCACCGGAGAGGGAGTGTAACTCACACGCCAGCTCTCCGTGTGCCACTCCGTGCGCCTCAAGGATTCCTGAATCACCGCTGAAGGTGGTGGAGGAGGAGTTGCATCCTACAGAGTGCTCTCCATCTACTAGTGTGCTGGTTTACGCTCGTAGGAAGAAGTCCCGGAAGGCTTTTTTAGTCGCTTCTGAGGCGGGTTCTCCTATTGTGCAAGAGAAGGGAGGGTCTTTATCGTTTGAGGAAGCTCTACCTCAAGCCCACCCTCAAGAATTGGATGGTGTTGTATTACCTAGTTCTTCTGATTCAGGGAATGCTACTGAAGGGGCAGCTTGGGTCTTGGAAAGAATGGTCTTTTTTTTGTAAAAAGATGGGTCTGGCCATAGAAGGGAGAGAAACGGAGCTACTTTCTTTTCTTGCATCGTTGGAAGCAAATAGATTGAGAAGGGAAAAATCGGTTGAAGGTAGTATGGGGGATGAAGGTGGCAGGGTTAGGCTGTTTTCAGATGGGGCCAGCCATTAAGTTGATTGCATGGAATGTAAGGGGGCTCAATTGCCCAAACAAGCGGGGGGATGTGAAGTGGGTGTTACGGTCTTTTGCTTCTGATGTTGTTATTCTCCAAGAGTCTAAGTTGGAGGTGGTTAGCCGGCAGGTAGTGATTAGTTTGTGGGGACGTCGACCGATTGAGTGGTTATTCTTACCTTCAGTGGGTCGATCAGGAGGTATTACTGTCATCTGGGACCCTCAAGTCTTGGAACTCGGCGATTCTCGCATTGGGTCGTTTTCAGTGTGTTGTAGGTTTAAGTCTCTGGAGGACAATTTTGAGTGGGGTTTGATTGGGGTATATGGGCCTAATGACGACTACTTGCGACGGGCTTTTTTTGAGGAGTTGTCGCTCTTCATGTCTTCGTGGGACATTCCGTGGTGTTTGGGTGGGGATTTTAATGTCATTAGGTTCCCTTCAGAGAGATCCTCAGGTGGTAGGTCCTCTTCGACAATGAGAGAGTTCTCTAGTTTTATTGATTCGTGCAATCTAGTTGACCCTCCTTTAGAAGGGGCTCGTTTCACTTGATCTAGTCATGAGGAGGTCCCGGTGTTATCTCGCATTGATAGATTCCTCTTTTCGGCGGAATGGGAGGATCATTTTCAGGGGGTCCATCAAGTTACCCTTCCGAAGATTACTTCATACCATTTTCCCATTCTTCTGCGGGTTGGGGAAGTCTCTAGCGGCAGACGCCCTTTCAAATTCGAGAATATGTGGCTTGAGGCGAGTGGATTCGATGACCTTGTGAAAGCTGTTTGGGATGTTCAGAATGTTAGTAGCTCTTCGAGTTTCATTTTGGCAAAAAAACTCAATTTGTTGAAGACCAAGCTTAAACAGTGGAACAGGGAAGTGTTTGGCCATTTAGAGTTCAAGATGGGTAGTCTGGTGGATAAAGTGAAGCGTTTAGATGAGAAGGAGCAGCAACAATCTCTCTCTTGGGCGGATAGATTTGAAAGATTGGGAGTTAAAAAAGAACTCTCTATGGCGCGAAAATCTATTGATATTTTCTGGCGCCAAAGAGCAAAGCAACAGTGGATTGAGGATGGTGATCGTAATACTAAATTTTTCAACCAGGTGGCAAATCGGAGAAGAAGGTTTAATGCTATTCATCAAATTAAAGTTGATGGCGAGTCCTCTGCTGATGCTGCCTCAGCCAGAAATGCAATTGTCAAGTTCTATGAGAACCTGTATCATGAAGATCAATCATCTAGGTTCTTTTTTTATGGAATCGCTTTTGCCTCTATTAGCCCGGAGGATGCTAGCGATCTTGTGAAAGACTTCACTGAAGATGAAGTGTGGAAGGCCATTTCCGACTTAGGAATTGAGAAAGCTCCAGGACCAGATGGGTTCAATATAGCTTTTTTTCAGCATTGTTGGCCTATCATCAAGGGGGAGATTATGGGATTTTTTGGTGATTTTCATAAGAAGGGTGTGTTTGAGAAAAGTTTAAATGCCACCTTTATTACCTTGATTCCCAAAGTGGCTGGTGCTGATGATATTAAGTCTTTTAGGCCCATTAGTTTGGTAGGAAGTGTTTATAAGATTCTTGCAAAAGTCCTCGCGTCAAGATTGAGGAGAATGGTTGGAAAAGTTGTGGGTCCTTCGCAGCACGCCTTTGTTCCTGGTCGTCAAATTTTGGATGCAGCTTTGATTGCGAATGAATGTATTGACTCTTATATCAGATCAGGGATGTCTGGTGTCCTTTGTAAGTTTGACATTGAGAAGGCTTACGACCATGTCTCTTGGAGTTTCCTCTTGGCTATTCTTGAGAAAATGGGCTTTCCTGACAAGTAGAGGAAATGGATCTCCTTCTGCATTTCTACTGTGCGCTTCTTTATTTTAGTTAATGGAGAAGCTTCTGGTTTTTTCTCAAGCTCAAGAGGCTTAAGGCAAGGTGACCCGTTGTCGCCCTTATTATTCATTTTGGTTATGGAGTCACTCAGCAGGTTGGTAATTAAAGCAGGGGAGGAAGGTTTCTTAAATGGGTTTCAATTTACTAATCCTCATACCGAGGGTTTGTTGATTTCCCACTTGCTCTTTGCCGACGACACTCTCGTTTTTTGCAACCCGAATGAGAGTAACCTGGGCTACTTAAGGTGCACCCTTCTTCTGTTCGAAGCTATGTCGGGTCTAAGGGTAAACCTCTCCAAAAGTGCACTCATTCCAGTGGGTGATGTGCCCAACGTTCATGAGTTGGCTCGCTTTTTTGGATGCGGAGTTGATTACCTGCCTTCTTCTTATCTTGGGCTTCCTCTTGGTGCTCCATATAGGAGCATATCAATTTGGGATCCAATTATCGAGAGGTTTCATAAGAAGTTGGCAGGCTGGAAGTCAAAGCTTCTGTCCAGAGGGGGCAGATTGACTCTTTTGAAGAGCACTTTGAGTAGTCTGCCCATCTACTTCATGTCTTTATTCACTATCCCAGCTAGCATTGCTAGTCGGATAGAGAAGATCATGAGAGATTTAATTTGGAACTCCATTGAAGATGGTAACAGCCTCCACTGGGTCAATTGGAATGAGGTATGTCGTCCTAGTCTACAGGGTGGACTTGGCATAAGACCTCTTCGTCTTATGAATGAAGCGTTGAAGACCAAATGGCTGTGGAGGTTTGCTAAAGAGGATGGTGCCATGTGGAACAAGGTGATTAAGGCAAAATATGGGATAGATGCATTCGGTTGGTGGAGTAAGAAGAGTCCTTACCCCCATGGGGTTGGTTGTTGGAAATCTATCCTAACCGGTCTTGAACGCTTCAAATCTTTAGTGCATTTTGAGGTGGGGGATGGATCAAGGGTATTTTTTTGGCACGATGTTTGGTGTGTAGACTGTCCTTTAAAGAATCTTTTTCCTAATCTTTTTAGGATGGCTCGGTTTAAGAATGCCATGGTTAAAGAAGTTGTCTCTTGGGATGGTGAAGTTAGCAACTGGGATTTGAATTTCGTTAGGAATCTTAATGATTGGGAAGAGGATACTGTTTGTAATTTGTTAGCCGTTCTTGCTGGCAAAAAGGTTTTTCAACAAGGCAATGATGAGATTGTGTGGCCAACAGGTTCTAGGGGTTCCTTTTCTGTCAAGAGCTTTTGCTTTGCACAATTTGAAGACTTGGACAGTTGTGTGTTTCCCGCTAAGTCCATTTGGAAGTCCAAAGCCCCCACAAAAGTGTGTTTCTTTGCGTGGGCTGCTACTCTAGGCAAGATTCCCACAGACGATATGCTTAAGAGTAGAAATTTTAGAGGTCCAAGTAGATGCTCCATGTGTTTGGAGGAGGAAGAAACCGCGGATCATCTTCTTGTACATTGTCGGTGGGTCTCCTCGCTTTGGGCTTTATCGCTCTCGCTTATGGGGATTAGTTGGGTTCAACCTTCTAATGTGAGAGATGTGGCGGTGGCGTGGAGCCGAAGGATGAAAAAGAGCTGGGTCCGTCAAGTTTGGGGCATGATTCCTTTGGCTATTTGGTGGGCTACTTGGAAGGAGAGGAATCGCCGTATTTTCGAGGATAAGACCTTGGCTCTTCAAGATTTCAAGCTCTATTTTTTGAGGTTGTTATATAGTTGGTGTATGAGGTTCAGTGACAAAGAGTTAAATTTTTTGGATTTTATTGATTGTATATTGGATGAGAGTTCAAGGAGCTAATGCGCTTGTATTACCCCTTTTGTACATGGGTGACATCTCCTTGGTGTCCTTTTAATATACTTGTATGTTTACTTACCAAAAAAAAAAAAAAATACAGGGTAGGAAAGAAAGACAACAATTTAGGTACACAAGCAATTAAAACTAATCCTATAGTGAGAACACTCAACCAAAGAGACAAATTTCCTTAAAAAACAACTCAGCTAATCAGCTCATCTAAACCAAACATATAAAAGCCTTGCACTTAGACAATACCATTGTTTAGGAAGTGAAAGCTTGATTTTTTTTATTTTTCTATTTTTTATTTTATATGAGTAATCAAAAGTTGTATTAAAAGACACCAAGAGGGTTTCGCTCGTGCATAAAAGGAGCAATTATAAGAAAAAAATTTTAAAAAAAATCATGCTCTCAAGCATAATGTTATCTAGAAAATCCAAAAAGGTCAAATTTACACCACCATTGAGTACTTAACTTCAACTACACAAAGTTCTCAAAAAGTAGAGCGACAACTCTTGAAAGAATATTTGTTTCCTCTCAAACATGTCGGTTCCTCTCCCTTCGAGTAGTCCACCAAATAGCCATAGGGATCATCATCTTCCAAACTCCAAAAATCCAACTCTTTTTCATCTCTCTTCTCCAAGTCACCAACACATCTAACCTTCAAAGGTTGAGCCCAACGAACGCCCACCAAGGAGAGAGCCAAATGCCAAAGTGAGGAGACCCAACGACAATGCACTGAGGAAGTTCCTGCACTAAGGAGGTGATGAACTGATTCTTCATTCTCAAGGCACATGGAACACCTACTTGGCCCATAAAAACTTCTTCTTTTAAGTACGTCTTTCGTGCAAATTTATGATTTTGATGGCCACCCAAGCAAAAAACAAAAGCAAGCTTTTTGGAGAAGCTTTTAATTTCCAAATGGCTGGAAAATCAGAACAACTGGACCGTTCGTGAAAAGTACCATAGAAACTCTTGATGGTGAAGAATCCCTCAAAGTCATAAGGCCAAACAACCTCATCATTGTCGTAAGACAAAACATTCTTATCAGCAAGTAAGGCAAGAAAATTCTAAGCCTTTGTTCCCACTTCCCAGTCATTAGCGCTTTTCAGAGGAGATAAGTTCCAATGGCTCTCATCTCCATTCCATGCAAGAAAATTCAAAACCTATGTTCCCACTCATTAGGGCTTTTCAACAGAGATAAGTTCCAATTGCTCTCATCCACATTCCAAGAAATCACTTCCTGAATCATTGTGATGTAGGACGCTCTAAGGGGCATGGGGGATCATACATGAGCTAGTCAAGTGTTTTCTTTGTGTTCTCAATCATCCATCAAAATTTTAGAGGCTGCTCATATACAAAACGGAAATTGGAGTTTTCCAAGGACTTTTACAAGCATGATGTCATTATTACCATGTATTAAATATCTTAGAATGAATATATGTAATATATCATTGTTTTGGTAGTAGTATTAAATTTGGACTAGGGATCTTACATAGTAACATCTTACTAGAACCAATATTCGTTGGAAAGTAGTATCTATTACGGTAAGAGTATAGAACCTCTTCTTATCATAAATCGCTTTTGTTTCCAAAGTATGTGGATATCTTCCTTTTTTAGATGACTTTTCCCAACTTATCTAGATTTTTTAACATAACTCTATGAAAGGGCCTTTATACCCCATGATTGGACCAATTTCCATCCAATTGATTGGATATTCGGAGAAATTTTTTGACACTAACTTATCATTTCAATTTTATTAACATTAAAGTACAATGTTATCAAAGGGATGCCCTACTGGGAAAAAGGCAACCTTCCTCACAAAGGATGGTCAAAAACCACCGCCCCCTCCCCATCCTTTTTCTAATGCCTTTCCCCACTAAGATGGTCTGCATGATACATGGGGCCCTACGTTGGCTATATTACCACCAAAAAAATTTAAAAAAGGTACAATTTCATTCCCAAAAAAATGTGCAAAACTCAAAATCAAAATGAACAAAATACACACAGCATTCAACGTGAACCTGATTGGAGGAGTCCCATCCCATGTAATTCCAGATCTATCAACTAAATGATTTGATGCATATTCACAAATCAAGCCACATAGATGGCCTAAAGTACAATCAGGAAAGCCATCAATACCTTTCTCTTCCATTTCCATATTCTTTATCTTCCGCCGGTTCAATATCTTGATGGCCACTTTATGACCTGTCAATTTATGCTCTGCAATTTTCACCTTACCAAAAGAACCAATTCCAAGAGTTTTACCAAGGTTATAGTTCTGCAAAAAAACATCCACGTTGCTGCCACCTCGGCCACTCTGTCCCTCCATTTTTCTGTAAGGACAAAGCAACAGAGATATTAAAAAAAAAAAAAGGTTATCTATAAGATGAAAGACAATGAATATTTCAAGGAATTTAGGAAGTTCAGTATTTCTGAGGATTCACAGCTCAGAAAAGTTCCTTAGCAGCTAATAGCTATAAATCTTTGGCAGAGCTTTGCGATTTTCAGTAGAGCTCTAAAGTCTATACTAAAGCAGTACAGCCCTAAATTTCAATTTTACGCGTATGTGAAAGATATAGCGAAAACTTTTAATGGGGCTCTAAATTTTTTAGAATTTGAACTCCCAGTAGAGCCTAACAATTGTGGGTACAATTCTTTTAAATAGTTCTTGAAAATTTCATAGAAGATCTTAAATTTTAATAGACTATGAAATAGAACACTGAATATAAAGAATTATTAGAAAATGGAGACTAACTATTTTAGTCAAGCTAATTATCTAGGCTGATATAATCTACGTTACATGGACTAGGGTGTGGAATGTTGGACTCTGACATGGATCTGAGTGTCAAACTTGTCAAAGCTCTTAACTTTAGAACACAGAGGCACTATCCAAAATTTAGACACAGACATGAGGACTCAGTTTTACATGTGGAAGTCATAATTTCAAGTTAGTCTTTCAAAAATATTTCAATACTTAAAAGGTTGTCCACTTATGAAACTGTGAAACATTAAAGATAAATTAAAATAATAATGAACTAAGAAGGAAAATACCACATATTTCTAGTTATTTTTACCCTTGAGCTGTTTTAGAGTTAGGATAAGGGCATGACACCTAACCCATGTCCTAAATGTTGAATGTTGTGTCTGAAACAGGTATGGCAGGATAAAATGGAGAGTTCGGGTATCATAGGATATAATGTAAGATGGGTAATATAAAACAAACCAAAATTTCAATCACAGGACGCAGATGGCTCAAAAAGAGAACAATAAACCATCAGCCTAAAATGACTGCTTTTCAAAAATGCCACTCAAAAGACAGGAAGTCAGCAACTGCAACCTAAACCTGATGTGACTAGCGCTTCATAATTGATCAAAATATATTAAAGCTGGACAACGATTGGACCATCGTGCTACAGGTTATTGCTATAATGCTAAATAACACTACCTAGCCCTCACTTCACAGATAAAAACTGCAGTTATCAAAGAGGTTCTTGAGTCTGATTTACAATTCATGCTAAATTTACCAATTTCCATAATAATAAAAAACTGAGAAACAACCCTAATTTTAAATAAAACTTAATCCACACAGTTTTAGCTAAGACATTCAACGAATTACACACGTAGCATATTCTATGTATTAACAAGTGATATAGGTCAGGAAGCAGGCCCAACTGAAAAAAAAAAAACAACCGAATCTATATCTGATCCACCCATCAGCAACCAGTAAATCTGGTGGTTAACGTATCAATAGGCATCCATTATACAATTGAAGCTCGATCCCTAACAACTGAACTTAATGAAATTGTTAGCCTCTTTCACCAATTTCTCAACTAAATTCAACCCAAATTCAGCATTGACAGATGAGCACCAAAGGTGGATCAAAACACCAACAAATTCAATTACACCTAAAACATTTATTTCAAAGCATAATTTTCAGCTAAATCAAGGAAATTCACAACTCAATAGGCAAAAAAAAATAATAATAACCGCAGACTCGAAATCTCAGATACAGTTTCCTCCCGAAAATGCACGTTAGATATCATTAGGAAATGGAGCTGACAGAAAGGGCCAAGAAGCTGAAAATGGATACCAACGAGGCCGCAAAAAGAAACTTATGGAGATGAATGATGGTGTGGAAAGAGAGAAACGAACGCCGACGATAATGGTATTGGTGGTGGTGGAGGCGCGCTGACGGTGACGACGAGAATGAGGTAAGTAACCAGCAGGGAATAACAAGCGCCGGAATCGCTAAATCGCCGGCGGCCGGGACCGGGAGGGGTGGGAGCTAAATTTTAGTATCGGGGGAGCAGCGGAGACCCAATGACTGGAAGGTCGAACCCCAAAGCGTAGTTGATATACATTACCCTCTGTAAGCGTGCAGCAGTGGGTAAAAATTTATTTAACTCTTCAGTGACAGCTTAATATCTCTATGCGAGTATTAGGGCATTCCCAACCCAAGTGTCAATTTTTGGAACTTAAGCTTGCCACGTCAGCATGAGTTCACTTGCATTTTATTCAATCTTCCAACCAATGGAACTTAATTTAGGACAATTAATTACATGGAGCCCACAATTTATTACTTTTTAATTTTTATGTTGTGTTTGGATTTTAACTTTTGTAATATGTTTGATTTTTTTTTTTTAAGAGTTATGAATATTTATTTTGTTGACATAAAAATGTATAAATTTGAAATTTTAATTCCCCCCCCCTCGTTTTTTTTGTCTTTGTTGTCGAACTTTTTATAAAAAAAATTCCAAAGTACAATTCAATTTAAAACTAACACAAAGAATGATGAAACTTAAAAATAAATTACGATATGAAGATTGAAAATGTGCACAAAAATTCATCACGAATGTTTGACTGTTGAATGGAAAAAAAATTACATCCCCAAATATCAACAAATAACAGGAAATAACTACGTTTGCGAACTTCTTCGCGTCGTGTGCCGATTCCATATTTCTTCGACCAAGTCGAATTGAAGACGTGCATGTAGGTCTGGGTTATGAACTTGTGCCACTCTACGAAGATAGGCTGCGTAGCACGGATGATGGTTCCGTTGGAAATTAGGTTGCGGGGTGTTGTCCTCCACATCATCATAATCAAAACTAAGGTCGTATGAATTACGCTCGTCCTCGATGATCATGTTGTGGAGTATGATGCATGCCTTCATTATCATACCCAATTCAGCCTTATCCATGTTTCGTGCAGGGCCACGGATGATGGCAAAGCGAGCTTGTAGAACCCCAAATGCTCTTTCCACATCCTTCCTAACAGATTCTTAACGTTCAGCGAATAATTTTGCCTTTGCTCCCTAAGGAAGGGGGATGGTCTTGACGAAGGTGGCCCATCTAGGATAAATACCATCAGATAGATAGTACCCCATGTTGTACTTGCGGCCGTTGACGATATATTCACAATTTGGAGCCTGACCTTCGTACACCTCTTGTAAAACATCGGATCGGTGGAGGACGTTTAAATCATTTAAGGTTCCCGGGCACCCAAAGAAAGCGTGCCATATCCAAAGATCGTAGGAAGCAACAGCTTCAAGAATCAGTGTGGGAACTTTGTACACCCCTTTTGCAAACACTCCTTTCCAACCTGTGGGACAATTCTTCCATTCCCAGTACATACAGTCGATGCTCCCTAACATACCCGGAAAGTCGCGGGCTTCTGCCACTTGCAACAAACGATCGACATCAGCTTGTGTTGGCTTTCGTAAGTACTCTTCCCCGAACAGTTGAATAACACCAGCAGCAAAGTTTTTCATACACTCCATAGCTGTGCTTTCACCAATCTTTAGGTATTCATCGACGCAATCTGCCGATATACCATAAGCCAACATTCGCATGGCTGCTGTGCACTTAGTGAATGGTGACAACCCACGCCTACCGAGACCGTCATACCTTAATTGGAAATACTCAAAATGACTCTCTAAAGCGTCGACTATGCGAAGGAACAAGTGTCGTCGCATACGAAATCTACGCCGAAAATGGGTGTCATTGTAGATGGAGTCTTCGGCGAAATAGTCTTTGTAAAGGCGATCGTGTGCTTCTTGTCGATCTCTCTTTACAAATCTTTTCTTCTTTCTGAGTCTTCGTGATGATGATGGGGCCCTACTTTCATGTCTAATATGTCTCAACTTCAAGGCCAACTCCAACAACTTCGGGGCATTGTCATTGTTAATGATATTTTCCAATATTGGTGAGTCATCGCTACATTCTTCTAGGATGAAGCTCAAACCATCTGTTGAGGATGACGTCGTAGAGGAGGACGATGAATCACTCATTCTTCAATACCTGTGCCATTTAAATGTCAAGTTATAAATGTAATTCCCACATGAAATATATGTTACGAAATGAAGCTAGAGAAATTTTTAAAAATCTACTTAGAAACAACTAATTGTGAATTTGAACGTGACGATCAACTTAGGAACAATTTGGAAACAACTTTGAAGTAAATATGTTATTAAACAAATGAAAATGTTTGTAGTACTTCCATTGTTACACGAGAACAGGATACACTTACCAATCAATCGAAATTAAACACAATAAACTTAGAATATCAGAGGTCACTAAACATTTCACTTAAAAAACGTAGCAATCAATCTAAACTAAGGTCAATATCAGATGAGGATGAGTTTTCACGGTAGCGACTCCTAATTTCTTCTTAAATGGGGCCATATCGAGCTTGATCTTCAGGACACATATCCGCTATCTTCATTTTCAGAATCTTGTCCTCATACTTCATCTCTTTAAGGCGTTGCTTCCTTTCTTCCAATGATTGATGTCGATCTCTTAACTCAACTGTTTTCACAGCTGCTTCTGCCTTCTTCTCTTGGGCTAGGACATATCGCTCGAACATGGTGCTATTCTTCACATTTGTTGCCCATATCGTCGACACCTCTGTTGCCACAATATCCAACACCGGGTTTGCAACTAGCTCTTTCGCCTTTCTCTTGGCAGCTTTTGTTCCGATGGGGCGGATAAGTCCTCCAACAACTTCAGTGGTAGACCCGGTTGGTGTACCCTCAGTGGCATGAGTTACAGGAGTGGTAGGGGTGTCGGGGGTGTCACTCTCGGAGTGCGCCCCCACCTCAGTTACTCTGAGCCGTTTGGAAGACGCTTCTGCAGATTGATCGCAGAATGTCTCCCATTTTGGTTGGTCCTTCAGTAAGACCCACCAATGCATGAGGTCAAATGACTTTCCCACCATAGTAACATAAAGATCTTGGGCATTTTGTGTAATGTCGTCCTCGTTTGCACCACTTGGCTTCGCCCGGTATGCCTGACCCACGCAAGCGCACCATTTAGACACTAATGGAGCTGCTCGATTCCATCGAGCATTGCACACCTTCCCCGTTCTCTTTGAAGCACCGTCTGGCGCATGCTGGTTGAAGATGTTGGCCACCTTAGTCCAAAACCCAGCTAACTTTTGATCAGCCCCGGTGATTGGATTCGTGCTCACATTAATCCATGACTTAACTAAGCGGCGATCCTCCTCTAATGTCCACTTAGGGGGTTGCACACTACCTTCCTTGTTGTTGGGGTTATTACTTGGCGAAGGACGAGGTGCCGGTGAGGTCGTACGAGGAGGTTCAGGTGCTGGTGAAGTTGTACGAGGAGGTTGAGGTGGGTAACATGGAAGAGGCATTGTTGCATAGCTAAAATTTTGGGGAGGGGTATTTGGTGGTGGACGGTAATGTTGCCAATTTGTAGGGTATTGTGCCGGATATTGTTGGGAATAAGGTAGGAGATTGTGTGGTGGTGGATAGTGTTGCCAATTCGGGGGCCGTGGGCGAAGGTTTGAACTATTCCCAATTTCACTTTGTGACTCGTCCCCGCTAAGTAGGTGCAAGAATGATTGTGTGTCATTCGGGTCCATTTCAACGTTCACCTACATTATAGGTTAAGTTTAAAGTTCAATCTAAACTACTCAATACAATTTCTTGATTTTTCAGAAAAGAACAACTATTAAAAATTATTAACAAGCTAAAAAATAGTAAATAAACATGTTTAAACTAAGCATACTACTTATAAGTAACCACTTGTTCAAACTAAATAAACATGCCAAAGTTATTAAATAAATATATTGAATAAACGTACTAACTTCATATACGAAGCTTAACAAATTCCAAAAAAAAAGTATCAAATTTTCACTTGTTAAGTTATTAAAAAAAAACGGGGTGTACAATGATTTCATATTAATTTGAAGGTGCAAAATCACAACATACTAAACTAATTAATAAATCAAACTAATTAAAATTTCTAATTACATCTTCTCTCATCCCAATTTACACCAACTTAATTTACGAAAAGAAATTACATCCCTTTTCACATACTCAACTTAACACTTTTACATTTCC
>JACYFF010031956.1:47416620-47441982 GCA_017589665.1 Selenicereus undatus
AGCTAGTACCCTAAGAACCTGATGGTTGTGTATTCTTTTTGGACTTCACAGTTACTAGTATTTTGTAATCATACTTTGAGTTCAGATACATCACGACTTATATAAATGGTTGAATGTATGTTTTTTGAATTATGTGGTGAATAGGGTAATTAGGTGGGCAACACAATGATACAGGTAACTTCAGCTAGCCTTGTTCTGTTACGGAACTGCGATAATGCCTCTGATTAAAAGACTTCTGCTGCTAATCAATCATTTATGAGTAACTAGGTTGGACTAATCTTACATTACGAATTGGGGGGTTATAATTTTGGAAGCCAATTTGGCCAAATTCGTTTAAACAAATTATATTAATTAAATGGGTTGACCTAAAATATTATATATAAATTCATTTCAAATTTCACACATATTATTAAATTTTCAATGCCTACAAATTTCCATCGAGAGTTGGTCATGTCGACGACTTCAGTGTAATTGACATGGTCGAATCTCGAAGCTTGAGTGTTAGTAAGAGCATGCAAATTGCTTAATTAGCACCTGGTCAATTTTTCTTGACTTGATAGTGTATAATTATGACACCCTAAAAAGTTTAATTCATTTTATTTATAATCATTAGCCTATTTAATACAGAGGATAACAACCTAATGAGCGTCACTACCGTATTTTATTAATAAATACAAGGCAAAAAGAAATTCGTTGAAATAGCCAAAAATAAAATTCAAAGTCAACAATTCAATGTCAATGGTCAACTCAAACAATCAGCTACAAGTCCAACATTTATTAAACTAAGGAAGGTTTAACTGAAAGAAATCTTCTAAGCAGCCTCGCTCACATCTCATCCCCATGAAGGACATTGGTATTTGAAATGAGAACATTTCGAACAATGAGACTGAACTCAATAATGTATACCCCTAACTGTAAAACACCTACTTAAATTAATTTCAAACATATTGGGTTAAGAGGAAAGCATTCAAACATTTCGAAAATGATTCCCAACTAGTTCAAGATCTTTAGACATCAATATTAATCATTATTCAAAACCAAATAGGGTCAATTCCATTGGCAAGCAACCCCACCCAAAAATCTCATGGCCTTCCGCGAAACAACTTCAGGCGTTACCAAAACCCATCTTGGCATATGTCCATTTATAATGGCACATACCCGAAAACCGCATGCAATAACCCAGGGAGACTAACCTGTCTCTATATCAGGATAAACATATCCTAATCTCATAAGGCATCCTCCCTCAAACTTATCTTAAGGATTTAGTAACCTATGAATGTGTTCATTAGGCTCCCAGTAAGCCCATAACATCTCAACCAAAAACTTCAATTAACTTGCAAACAACTTTTAAACATGAACTGCTTAGATATAAACATTCGACCACAACACATATGGCACGTTCAGAAAATCACAAAATCATACATCAAGGTTCATGTTTTACACATAAGGTCCACTTGGCATACAACGTCACATAATAGTTCATAAACTTACAAAACCATTTTAAAAGAGCAACCAAAGGGAGTTAGGGTATAGACATTACCTCGAAGAAGATTAAATCACTTAGCTTGAGTTTGAAGTTGAATATTGACCATAAACAATAAAACTAAAAAGCCACGACATGTACTAACTTAAGGGTGTCTTTACACCCAAAAAAACCAATCTTTTCCAACCACAAAAGTCAATCCAACCACCAGGACCACATGAATATAACTAATACCTCATAAATATTGATTTTTAAAAACTCAAGCAATTTATAAAAGCTCATTCACTCAAATAAATGAATTATTGAAATTTAACCTAGTAGGGTATGGAAACAGTTTTAGGTCAGTTTTCTAAACTAATTTACAAAGACCATAACTTCACCTAAAAACTCATATGGAGATGACCGAACCTAATCTGGAAAAGTAAGTTTGTTTACTACAACTTTTGTTTATGAGAATTCATAGGGAACCATGAGAATTACCTCAAAAATGCACATCTTTCCACCCAACTAGTTTCAGGTTAAAATTGCATGGTAGAAAATTTATTTCTCACACGTTGAAACCTATAATTAGTGAATCAAAATTTCTAGACTACTAGATTCTTATATCTACGTTCCTGAAGTTTTTCACAAGTTTGGCCTGGTGGATAAAGGCAGTGTATTCCGAAAGGTCAGGCTATTGCAGGTGCAGTTTCTAATCTTAACCAACTCTATAATTTATGCATGAAATCATGACTTCTATTCAAATAAACTCACCAGAATCACTTTAAAATCATTCCTAAGCACCTATACCAACAATAAAACCAATAAAACCTATCCAAGCTCCTTTTAAGATAGATTTTTACGTAAAAAAGTTTAAGGATTGCCTTTTAAGATGAGAGTGGAGGCAAGAGGCTTGAATGAGTGCTTTCAATGATCCCTCAAAAGTATGATAATCATAGTGTAAACATAAAAAAGAAGTATTTAGAGTCTATAAAATGAATAAAATTGCTGTAAAAATTAGTTCTTTATGAGTATAAATTTTTTTAACTCATATACCCAAAAATCCTAAACTTCTCATCCAACCTAAGGAAGAAGGACGCTTGGTGGCTCGATGGTTGGCTAGGACAACATGGTGGGTGGCCGGCAGCGGGTCTGCTGGTGGTGGAAATGACCAAGGGGGAGAGGTGGGGGGGGGGGGGGAGAGAGTTGTGAAGGAGAAAGCTGTATTACGTGAAGCAAGAGAAAGAGAGTTATGCGAGAGCAGGGTTTGGGGGAGCTTGCACATGTTAAAAAAGGACCAGAGCCTTTTTTTTTAAAAAGTAAACAGCTGCCAACAGAGAAGGAGGGAGAGATTCTAGGGTTTTATGTTTCTTTCCTCCAAAATACTACCTCATAAAATGTGTGTGTGTGTGTGTGTGTGTGTGTGTGTGTGTGTGTGTGTGTGTGCGCAGAAACAATTACATTTGGGACCTTTGAACTTTAGTGTATTAAGTTGCAAGACCAGCTTTTCTAAAAGTGCACTGTCATGACAATTGAGTTATTGTGTAATAAACTTTTAGGGGACAAATCACTATTGAACTTTTTATAAAGTTCCAAAATTTTTTTATAGTTGCAAACTCTTCCCCAAATTCTTAAAAACTTACTTTCGAAAATTTTAAATTTATTTTTGTGATATTCTACTCATTGGACTACTCAGAGCCCTATTTAAGCTGGTATCAGAACCACATGACCAAAAATAATTAAGTTAATTAAGTAAATTAATGGTTAATTAAGCTAATTTACTGTGTTTAATACTTGAATCATCGCCTACTTGCACTGCTCCTAGTTATTTGCATATTGTTCAATCACCAGAAGAAACCACTTCAATAGCACCTGAATTAAACTATATCGCTGATATAGTTTTAGAATAAAAAACCAAATTAGCAAAAATTAAGACTGAAGTTAAGGAGATTAAGAAGCAATTGTCTATAATCTATCTTTCTTTAATTAACGAAATTAAACATAGTGAAATCTAATTTAAGTATTAGTACCCCATTTCGACATAAATAACATTTCCAAAATCCAAAAAACAAAAATCTATTTCCTTTACATGATATAAAAATAGAAAAAGAAGTAGGAGAAAAATAAGCTGAAAGGTAATTTGACACAGAAAAAATGGAAAAAACGGAGTATAAGTAGTATAATCTTGAGGAATTACAAAATATGTTTGATAAGAAACCAAACCCAAAAAAATTAAACAAAATCATGGGTGCATGCACTAGCTGAAAAACAAAATGTATAATCTGATGACAATGAAGAAACCAATCATGTCAACTTAGAATAAGAAATATATCAGTAGATGAACCTAATTAAACTAGAGGATCTTAACATTATTTCATTAAAAGAATTTGGAGAAAAATAGACAAAAAAATAGGATAAAATGGTAGTTGATGATGAAATCAATAAAATTGGATAAGAACTCAACATAAATGAAATCGAGTCCAATCTAGTTAACAATGTTGTCCCTAAATATTAGGAATTTGATGAACCTTCTAAAAGAAATGCCCATTTTATGAGACCTAAATATGCTCCAGCAGGACGTACAACCAACTTTTCATTTGGGTTTATTTCAAGAAAAACCACTACCTTTGAAGAGATTGACCATACCCTAATTAGCCAAACAGAATACATCTCAAACATTGATAGAACTCATAATAGCGAGAAATATCTGAGCATTGAAAATGAGGCATGAATAGTGTCCTAAAACTAAATACTACATGGACTACTTTAAATTTCCTAAACTATAGCGAACATAGTTTTTTCAGCACTGTAGCTTACTGGTATGATTCATTAAATGAAGATGGAAAATTGCATTAAGAATGACGGAAACACCTGCTCCAATGTTCAAAAATTTATGTAAGGAAACTAAAACTGAGTTTATCGGAGCTAAACTTGATTCTGAAGAAAAAGGTAGATAAAGTCACAGAAAGATTAATAATACAAAGTTGTAGGATATGAGATAGCTAGAAAGATATATTGTTGAATTTAGTTAATATTATTACAACAATTGGCATAATGAAACTAATCTTGGTACGTTCTATGACAAATTGCCATATCCGATAAATTCCATAATTAATGAAAAGCACTTTGCATGGCTTGAGAAAGCAAATGTCATTGATACCATTGGTTCAAGAATCCCTATTGGAGAAAATGGGCCAATGATCAATGTCTTGATCTCCAAAAGCAACAGAGAATTAAGAAATAGTTTCTAGCTTGTTGGGGAAGGGGAACCTTGGAACAACGGTAAGATTGTCTCCGTGTAACCAAAAGGTCTTGGGTTCGAGTTTTGGAATCAGCCACTGACAGAGTCATGTTAGGCTACTTAGAACACACCGTTTTAGGTGGGGCCCTTCCCCAGAGCCTGCGTGAACCTAGGATGCTTGTGCACCGGGCTGCCCTTTTCTAGCTTTTTGGGATAATCCTCATTAATGGGGAAATGAACCTGAAAGGAGAAGAAACAGAAAATTTTATCATAAAAAGAGTTTTAACAAGCAAAGAGGAGAGAAATGTAAAAGAAAACATTATAACAAACTAAGCCCAAAAAAACAAAGATTTTTTAGAAAAACTGTTTATTATCTAGCCGGGAAAAACAACTTTAAGTGTTAGGCATGTGAAGAAGTAGGTCATTATGCAAACGAATGCAAAAATACTAAGAATGACAGCATATTGAAACTTTGCGTAGTCCACACTATTTTGAACTTAGAGAGGATGAAGCGTTAGGTTTAGCCCTGAAAAAACAAGGGATTTGTTGAAATTCTACTAAAAAGATGAATATGAAGAAAGTGATTATGAAAAAGCTAGTCATATGATGGAAAATAGCTCAATTACTCTGGGTGATCTTCAAAGAGAAGAATTTTTTATAGATAATGAAAATGAAGATTTCAAAGGAGATTGGGTCATTCCTGTAATTTAGAAAGACATGATCTATAAAAAATTCATCTGTGAATTGAAGAGTAAGTTTATATGCGAAATGATGGAGGGAGATCTAGAAATAAAAGATTGTGAGTATGATATGGGAGAAGTTAATCTCATCAATTGCGATAATATCTTTAAGCATAACAAAGATAGAAAATATAAATATATTCACATTGAGAGTGTTCAAGTGCAAATCACCCCATCACAATATTTTGGCAAACATATTGATTTTATGCTTTGCTCTGTGATATCAAGCATACAAAATTTAATAATCAAATTATCACAAGAATCAAGACTAATTTATGTAATGGATCAGTAGGATTCAATTGCCAATTGGGGTATTATGTGATCCTAAAGGATGAATTTGCTTCAAATTTCCTATTCCTTAAGATAAAAGCAGTTGGGATGGATTTGAAAAGAGAAAGATACCCACTGAGGATAGTTTGGAAAATAATCTACAAACTAGATAATACTATAGACCCAAAAATCAAGGTAACAATGATATAGGCAGAAAAATTTGAAAGTCCTATCCCTATGCAAAAAATCCAGAGGACTACATTCAATCCTCAGGAGATAAAAATTGATAGATCTTGGATATCTAGCTTTGCCAACCCTACAAAGATCAATAAGAAAAATACAATAAAAATTGATGAGAATAGTAAATGACTGTTAAACCTCAATTGTTAAGAAGCATGAGTGTAAGATCAGAATGGGGAGAAAGGTCTTCATCAACTAAAGAAGATGATACAATTAGTATAACAAGTGAAATGAGTAGAATGAGTTTTAAACCCACAAGACACAATGTAGACGAAGTATGAGTCTAAATAGAAAAGTCATTGGGTACAAAACAAGAATTGTTAGTGACTCAATCCATGAAGATGAATTAGTTAAAAAAATGACTATGGAAACATGCTATGAAATTACCGATACAAATCCCGGTAGTATTTATGTCCCAATAAATGTATGGTTAGAGGGATATAATAAATATGAATTGTGTTCTTGCATAGATAGTGGTTGTTCGGTATGCTTTGGAAAAATATCATTATTTCTAGAATTTATGTGAAAAAAGAGTCAAGAATCCTTTACAAATAAAGATAGCTGATAATAACATTATGAGCCACAATGAAGTCATAGAAGGGTCATCCATAGAATTCGGAGGGGTTCAATGCATTATACCAGTTCTGTAGGATACTGATCAACCCACTTATAATATGATTATTGAAAATAATTTTCAGAAACTATATTCTCCATACACGTGGACCATAAACCAAATAATATTCACAACAAATGGTTACTCAGTTCCCATTGATAAGTTAAATAAGGCTTACACTCATCAAGAGATTGAGCTTTCGCACAACCAATGTGGTGAGAAGGTAATACCTGCATAATGTGAGATTGCACTAATAATCTCATTACTTGAGCTGTCTATTAAAGAATAAATACTGAACAACAAGACCAATTATGCAAAGAACTGCACTATGATAATCCTATAAAATTTTGGGATAAAGATAAGACATTTGTAAAAATCACTTTGTTAAATCCCAGCACCATTATCCGAGTCAAACAAATAGCATATACACACTAGGATATCCAAGAATTTTATAAACAAATCAAAGAACTTCTAGACAAAAGATTAATAGAAATAATAGAAGTCCTCACACCAGTTCCGTTTTCATGGTAAGAAATCGTGCTCAGGAAAAAGGAGGAAAAGCTAGAATAATAATCAATTTCAAAAAAACTTAATAATAATACCGTCTTTGATGATTATTGTGCTCCTAACAAAACATTCCTTTTTAACAGAATTTAAGGAGCCTCTTGGTTTTTGAAAATGAATTACAAAGGCAGATACTGGCAAATTAAAATGGATGAAGAAAGCATTCCTTTAAAGCTTTTGGTGTTCCTCAAGGGCATTATGAGTAGGTAGTGATGCTATTTGGTCTTAAAAATGCACCTCAAATATTCCAAAGAAAAATGGATAATATCTTTACATATTTTAATCACTGTTGCCTAGTTTACATTGATGATATCCTTGTGTTTTTAAATACCACAGAATGTCCTAGATGTCACCCAAAAATGCATTGATCATGGTATTATTTTTGGCAAGAATAAATGCATTTATGCTGAACAAGAAATTGAGTTTTTAGGTATAGAGATAAAAACTGGACAAATTATCCTACAAAGCATATTATAGAAAAAATAGAGAATTTTCCTAAAAAGGTTAAAGATAAGAAGCAATTAGAAAGGTTTTTTGGATGCCTTACCTATGCTTCAAATTTTATTAATGATCTAGCTAAATTAAGAAAACCATTGCAACAGAAACTCAAGAAAGAAGGAAGTTGGACATGGACTACTAGTTATTCAAAGATTGTTCAAAACTTCGAAAAGATGTTGTAAAAATCTTCTTGCTTTTAATTTTCCTAATGAAGCAAAAAATTTAATTCTTGAGATAGATGTGAATAATGAGCACTGGAGTGCAGTGCTCAAAATCAAAGAAGGGGAAAAACTTTGCAAATATTGTAGTAGAAATTTTAATAAAATAGAATGCAACTATCAAATGATGGAAAAAGAAATCCTTGCAATTATAAGGGGAATTGAAAAGTTCTTAATCTTTTTAGCTCCAAAACCTTTTCTTATTCAAACTAATTGCAAAGGAATACTTGATTTTGTGAAAAAGAATTTATCAAACATGCAAGCGCAAGGGTGACTCCTACATTGACAATTATGGCTTAATAAGTTTTGCTTCTCTATTAAACATATACAGGGATTGAAGAACTCTCTGGATGATAATTTAACTCTAGAACTCGCCAATTGTGATCATCAGAGTAGAACTCCTGCTGGAAAAGGAGGAAATCTAAGACGAAATGTCATTACTAGTAGAACGGGTTTCTCCTTCTAGTAAAATCCTTATGGACATTTTGGAATTTTATACAAAAATAAATCACGCTTTGGTCTACTGTCTTCTTCTTAGCTAATAGCCCAAAGATTTAGCCATCTAGAATTACAAATGAATTACCTAAGATGTCCTGATGTTATCCTATGATATTTGGGAGTCATGGAATACTACAATTTACTTTCATGGTAGATCTGGAGTTAGTGGTGTTAGTTTTCTAGCAAATTTAATCTCTCCATATGACCTCGTTGTGAAAGCCTAGAAAAATGGAATGGCAACTTACCTCATGGAAATTCTAGATCTGAAGTACACATTTTTCTTAAGGCTAACTAAGTTTCAATAATACATGTTCAGAAGGATCCATTGAATTCTTACCTCTCATGATGGTCCAACAAAAATTCCATAAGAGGTACATTGTGCGATAATTGAGTATAAAAATGGAATAGCCAAACCAGCCCATTATCTTGTTCAAATAATTGACTTAGACAATCCCAATGATCGACAATAAGAATGACTCTCATAATGACAAGAGTTAGTTAGGATCCTGCTTTAGCAGAAGCCATCAGTTTTTACAACATTTATCATCAAATGTGGGTATTAATTGAACAAGGAAGAACACTAATGCATTGCATGAATACTACTTTCATTTATCATAATGAGTTTAGCAAATATATGAAGGTAGAAGGAGTTACTTTAGAAGACGTCTTTGATGATCTCTTTGATGTTGGAACTGAAAAATTCTTATCAGAAAAAGAAAAGAAATATCTTCATAAATTATTTGAAAAATAGGATCCTGAGCATCTTCAACTTGAAGAAGATTGTGATGATTATCCGGATAATGATGGACTGGAAGATATTATTAGAGATGACGGCATGTAGAATCTCAATATAGATGACTAGCCTTGTCAACATTAAAAGGCTCTGAAAAGTTGCTGCTCCATTATTGTATTATTTTGATAAGTATCAGGTAAGTAAAATAAGACAGTCTAATATAGCTATGTGAGAGTAACCGTAGCTATGTGTAAAGTCAGTGTGTACCATAGCCGTTAGGACATCCTATGTATTCCAAATCCTCTATAAAAGGAGAGGCCGAGTGTTGAGAAGGACATGATTATTTGAGTATACTTGAGCAAAAGAGAAGTCGGGATTCTCCATTTATCTATGAGCAAGTACCTCTGATGATATTCAGTAATTTAAGTCCCTCTTAAATCTTTCCATTATAATATTTCGACTTTCAAGCTTTTAATAAAAGAAGTTTCTTAGTAGGGAACGTTATTAAATCAAACCTTATGTCTTAAATATTATAATTTCTTGATTAAAGTCTCACGATATTTTAAATTATAAAACTTGCTTAGTAACTACAGTCTGAGGTAGAAAATGAAACAGATCTTTATTGTGCCTAATCTAAGTAATGTGTGCTTGAGATTAGCAATTTTTGTAAACTGGTAGCCAAAGGAATGCTAGGGTCTAGCATCGATTAAGCTTAGACAATGGTTAACTCTCTAAGTAAGCTTTATTATTTTGTTAAGCAAGGTACGCCTATATTTACAGGAAATATAATATTTTTCATATAATTAGTAGATTGTGATAGTTAGTACTTAAAGTCATTATAAGAAGTTAAATCGTTCAATACAAGCATATTTCTTAAAAAGTCCCTAAAAATAGCAAAATTACAAAAAGCACCCCATTTGGGCCAGAGTGGAAAAATTCTAAAAGTTTCGGGCCAAAATAATAATAAAAAGGACCAGAATGTCATCTTTCCTAAGCCTAGAGGGACCAAAACGTTACTTTTCTATTTCTTGGACCAAACAATTCAGGCACCAAAACTGGAGGTACCAAAGTGTTAATTTTTCTAAGAGTTCTCACACTAGCCCCGTTTTTATGGTAAGAAGTCATGCAGAAGAGAAAAGAGGAAAAGCTAAAACGGTAATCAATTACAAAAACTTAATGATAATGCTGTCTTTGATGGTTATTGTATTCCTAACAAAACAGTTTTTTTAAATAGAATTCAAGGAGCTACTTGGTTCTCAAAAATGGATTACAAAAAGCAGATATTGACATATTAAAATGGATGAAGAAACATTCCTTTAACTGCTTTTAGTGTCCCTCAAGGACATTACGAGTTGATAGTAATGTCATTTGACCTTAAAAATGCCCCTTAAATATTTCAAAGGAGAATGGACAACATCTTTAAAGATTTTAATCACTACTATCTAGTTTACATCGATTATATCCTTATCTTTTTCAAGACCACATAATAACACAAAGATGATGTCTTGGCGATCACCCAAAGATGCATTGATCATGGTATTATTGTTAGTAAGAAATTGTGTTAACTAAACAATGGAGTCTTTAGGTCTAGAGATAAAAGCTGGACAAATCATCCTATAAAAACATATTTTAGAAAAAATAAAAAATTTTCCTAAAAAGATTGAAGATACGAAGCAATTAGAAAGGTTTCTCAGATGTCTTACCTAGGCTTCAGGCTTCATTAAAGATCTAGCTAAATTGAGGAAGCCATTATAACAAAAACTCAAGAAAGAAGTAAATGGGACATGAACCCCTAATGATTCAAAGATTGTTCAAAACTTCAAAAAGATGTGTAAAAATCTTCCTGTGCTTAATTTACCTAATGAAGGAGATGATTTAATCCTTGAGACAGATGCCAGCAATGGACATTGGAGTGCAACACTCAAAATCAAAGAATAAGAAAAAAACCTGTAAATATTGCAATGAATGTTTTAATAAAGTAGAATGCAGCTATCTCGCGATAGGAAAAAAAAAATTCCTGTTGTCTTAAGAGGAATTGAAAAGTTCTTAATCTTTTTAGTCCCAAAACATTTTCTTATGCGAACTGATTATAAAGAATACTTGGTTTTGTAAAAAAGAACTGATCAAATATGCAAGCACACGGGTGACTCCTGCATTGGAAATTATGGCTTAAATGGCTTTCCTTCTCTATTGAACATATACAAGGATTGACGAATTCTCTGATAGATACTTTAACTCGAGAACTCACCAATGTGATTATCAGAATAGAACTCCTCCTAAAAAAGGAGGAAATCCAAAATAAAATGCCATTACTGCTAGAATTGTTTCTCCTTCTAGTAGAATCCTGATGGATATTTTGGAATTTCATACAAAAAGTAGATCACGCTTTGATATGTTGTCTTTTGCTTATCTAATAACTCAAAGATTAAGCCTTCTAGAATTATAAATGAACTACCTAAGGTGTCCCTATGATATTCAAGAAAAAAATAAAT
This sequence comes from Selenicereus undatus, assembly GCA_017589665.1. Classification (NCBI taxonomy): domain Eukaryota; kingdom Viridiplantae; phylum Streptophyta; class Magnoliopsida; order Caryophyllales; family Cactaceae; genus Selenicereus; species Selenicereus undatus. The sequence goes on from JACYFF010031956.1 coordinate 47,428,190, forward strand.
TCTCATGTTCAAGAAAAATGGTTCAACGATTAGTGTGTAGCTTGCATCGACTACTATTATAATTATTCTTATGATATTTGGGAGTCGTGGAGTTCTACAATCTTATTTGTTGATATATCTAGAGTTGGTGGTGTTAGATTCCTAGCTAATTAAATCTCTCCAGATGACCCCATCATGAATGTTTGGGAATATGGTATGGTAGCTTACCTCATGAAAATCCCATATCCATAGTACCCATTCTTCTCAAGACTAACTAAGTTTCAACAATGTATATTTAAAAGAATCGATTGTATTCATACATCTCCTGATGGTGCAATTAAAATTTCGTACATTAGAAGTCAGTATATTGTTAAGCCATTAATGATGCATCGTTTTATTAATTATTTTGATTATATTTTACACATTATTGCGTCTAATTTACTTTATTTTATATGTTTTCCAGGTTAGGCATTAATAAAATAAAAAGGAGAAGACAAGACGTCGAAGCTCCGATTTTACACGATTTGCTGAAAAGACGGTCCAATAATAATTTATGAAAAATATTATTTCCATGATTATTTAATTAGACTAGGGTTTCAAGAGTTGGAATAATGCTAGAAGTCTTGAGGGAGAAGAAGTCTAAGGAGGGAGGAAGGAAACCCTAATATACTAAACCTAACCTCCCTCACTCCCTATATAAAAACCCATGGCAACATCACCTTCATCATCGTCCCTCATCATCAATCTCCTCCTCTTCATCATACGCCCCACATACCATCATCATCTTCAACCTATAACCCATGCCTCACCTCCATAGATCACCCACGGTAGCTTCAATCACCAGTCGCATATCTCCATCAGCTATCAAAAAAAATCCACGCCTAGCTCCATCTTCACGCAACCCATCTCCTTCATGACACACCAAACCACGGCTATACTCCATTCACGCCATACCCACCCTCACCAAGCATAGCCATCATCATCTTCTTTCCTTCGTCCACCCTCACGCAGCCCCCTTCTTCTTCCTCATAATTTCACAGCCCTCTTCCCACACTTTCTGCCTATTCTTCTAATTAGCCTTCACGATCACCATCATCGTAGTAGGGTTACTTTAGTTTATTTTATTTTTTTTTGTTTAGATTATTGTTAAACATGAATTATTTGGGTGAATTGTGTAATTTTACATTTAATATGAGTGAGTAATTTTTTTATGCTTAGTATAATCTTCTTGAAGCCATGCTAAATTTACTATTTGGAAACAAGTTTTATGCTTTAATGCCTAGTTGATTTATATTCATGATTCTTTAGCGATTAGCGTTTATCGTTTACGAAATCGATTAGAATACATGCTAGTTGATTAAATACAATTTCGATTGATAGTTTAGAAGACTATAATACGTAAAAGTTATAGTCTTTTAGGCTAAGGTATCACCCTAATTAATCATGGATGGCTCAAACCCATCTCTTTTAATTAGGTAATCACTTTAGATCTTTGTTAAATTGATTTGCTGGTAAATTAGTTACAAAGTATTAAATGATGTTTTTCTAATTCTTAATACTCTAGTTTGGTTAAATTTTTGCGCTAGTGTAAAGATCATCAAATTAGTAGGGTTTATATTCGGGCTAGACATAAGTAAACTAGAATCTAAGGAAAAACGGGGAAGAACCGCTAGTGGATATCTTCTATAGTTTAACTCATGAATGAAATTAACTTGTGTTTTGATGATAAATATTAATTTTCATGGTGGATTGAGATTATACTAAGTATTCTTCATAAATTTGACAACTTTTGATCATTATTTGTTGCTTATAGTTAAGTTGATTAGTTTGTTAATTTTTATTCTAATTTTATTAGCTTCAATATAATTTCAATCAACCCCCCCAAAAGTATAGTATTTTAGGAGTGTCTAGGTAATTTTATATAGTTTAGATTTTCATTTTTAGAGTTGTTATAATTTTAGATTGATTTATATTCAGTTTTAGTATTTAATTACCGGTTTGTTAGAAATTAGACTAAAAATAGTTATTTTTGTTCTTTTTCAATTTTTATTAGTTCCTAGAGTTTATGGAGTGTCATAGTCTACCCATATTTAATTTCGTAATTTTTGGAAGATATTTGATAATTTTTCAGAATTATTTTGTGAAATTGATATGTGCAGGTTTCTAGGTTATTAATTCTAAAAATTTCGATTTTAATTATTAATTCACGTTTATTAAGTATTGTTAAGTCCAGAAAACTGTGTCCTATAATTAGGGTAATTTTCTTAATTATTGTTTTTATTTATATTTATGCAGATTATTTTATTTCTAATTTTAGATTTAATATTCTGCATTGATATTCTGTGGTAATTTTCTGATTTGATTTTTCTGAAATTATTTGGATACATTTGAGGATTTATAAGCTGATATACTTGAATAATAATATTTTAGGTTACTGTTTGAAATTTGTAATATTTATTTTCTGATTATTATTTGCTGTTTTGATTTTTAATTAGAATTTCAGTTAATATTCTGTTTTTATTTTTTAAATTATTTAGGGAATCTTTTTACTGTTTTATTTCCATAATATGATCTAAAATATTTCGGAGCATCATTGGGTAGTTTTCTAGATTTTTATTCGTTAGATTTTAATTATTTTAGAATTATTAAGATTAGACTTAATAAATTGGATTAGTAAAATCATTTAGGATTAAGCTAGCCTTTTACAACAATCTTTCCTCGTGGATCGTTCCCTACTTCCCTATGCTATAAAAAGCATTTAATAACCGAAGTAGTGGTTAAATTTGTAGCTCTCGACAAGCTTTACAAATTTTGGCGCCGTTGCCGGGGAAAGAAAATTAAATCGTTAGTTTACAATTTTACTACTTTTATTGTCTTGTTTTTATTTTAATTTTTGCAGATTGACCGTAGTGTATGAAATTAAGGAGTGGTAAGGAAATTGGAGAGGACAAGGAGCCACCATTGAAAGCTAAAAACAAAGAGAGTTGGCCTAACCCAGTAAGTTTTAGAGTTAAAGAGGTAAGAATGTCTACTCTTCGGGAACTTGCTGCCCCTAAGATAGAAACCCAACTCATGTCCATTACTTACGCTGTATTAGATAAACCTTTGAAACTAAACTCTGGATTCATCAATTTATTACCTAGTTTCATGGATTAGCTGGAGATGACCCCTATAGACACATTAGTGAATTCCTTATTATCTATTCTTCTATGGTACCTGAAGGAATTCCTGAGGACCAAATTAGACTAAGGGCCTTTCCCTTTTCTTTGCTTGGTAATGCCAAGGACTTGTTATATTATATGCCTGCTGGATCTTTTTCTACATGGATTGCATTGCATAAATCGTTTCTAGAAAAGTTTTTTCCTGCATCCCGTATGGGATCTATTAGGAAAGATATATGTGGAATCAAACAAATGAATGGGGAAACTTTTTGTGAGTATTAGGAAAGATTTAATAAATTGTGTGCTAGTTGTCCTCAATATCAAATAACTGAACAACTATTGATTCAATATTTTTATGAGGGTTTGCTTCCTATGAATCGTAATATGGTAGATGCTGCTAGCGAAAGGGCTCTAGTTAATAAAACGCCAGCAGAGGCTAGAAATTTATTTAATCTAATGGCCCAAAATACTCAGCAGTTTGGTGCTAGGGAGTCACAAGTCAAAAGGGTCAATGAGATTGGTTATAGTTCATCTGTAGCGAATCAGTTATCTTATATTACTGCTATGTTAAATAAGATTGTTAAATAAGATTGTTACTATGGTATTTGTTGTCTAGAGGGGCATCCTACTAATGCATGCCCTACTCTATAAGAAGGTAATGTTAATGCTCTTTACTCTAACCAAAATCAAAGGAGGTATGATCCCTATTCGAATACTTATAATGAAGGATGGAGAGACCACCCTAACCTCAGGTATGGCCCTAAGCCTAATCCACCTGGTTTTGACCAACCCTCTCGTCAACCTTCTAGTCAAGATATGACCAATTTCCTCCTAGAAGAAGTCCTCAAGAAAATGGATGATAGGTTCCAAATTTTGGAGACAACTCTTAAGCAGGTTCAAGAGAAACAGACTGCAACTGATATCATAATTAGCAACTTGCATGCTCAAATGCAAAATAGATTACCATCTCAGCCTTACCCTAACCCTAAGGAGAATGTTAGTGCCATAACACTTGGGAGTGGGAAAGAGTTATAAGAGCCTAGGAAGAGTGGAGAGGTTGAGCCTGAGTTAGAGGTCAAAGGGGCTGAGCCAGAGTTGGACACAGAATCTAATCAAACTACTAAGGAAATATGAGAGAAGAAAAGAGAACCTTATAAGCCCATTTCACCTTTTCTTAGTAGATTTAGAAGCCCTACTTCTAAGGTAAATGAGGCTAACCAAGAGATCTTAGAGACATTTAGGAAGGTAGAGATCAACATACCTCTCCTTGATGCTATCAAATAGGTGCCTCGTTATGCTAAGTTCTTAAAAGAATTATGCACTACCAAGAGGAAGCTCATTGGTAATGAGAAGATAAGTGCGGGGGAAAATGTGTCTGCTGTTTTTCAAAGAAAACTTTCCCCTAAGTGTCAAGACCTTGTTGTGTTTTCTGTTCCTTGCAAAATAGAAAACCTTTGCTTTGATAAAGTTATGCTTGGTTTAGGTGCCTCTATTAATGTTATGCCTAGATCTGTTTATGACAAACTGAACCTAGGCGAATTAAAGAAAACTGGCATAGTGATTCAATTAGCTGATAGGAGCAACACTTATCCTAATGGAGTGTTAGAGGATGTTTTGGTTCAAGTGAATGAACTAGTGTTTCTTGCTTACTTTTATGTAATGAACATGGGTGAAGCATGTCATGATATTCCCATCTTGCTTGGCAGGCCATTTTTGAAAACAACCAGAACTAAAATTGATGTGCATGAAGGAACATTAACCATGGAATTTGATGGTGAAGTGATTAAATTTAATATTTTTGATGCCATGAGATTCCTTGCTGATGTGAGTTACGTGTATGCACTTGATGTTATTGCTGAATTGCCCCAAGATATGTATGACTTATTCAATGAGGATGAATTTTTGACTGTGCTTACTAAGAGTCTTGATCATGCTGAGTTTCAAAAAGTTCCTTACCAGATTAATGATGAGTTGCTGGAAGAGATCCAACTAGAGGATCCAGGAGCTTCATGAAGTCGAGCCAACGACTATCAACAAAGGTGCTGGTTGGGAGGCAACCCAACGTTTTTAGAGAAGTACCCATTAAATTTTGCTTTTATTTTCATTATTTCTTTCTTTTTGCATGCATGAGGGACAATGCATGAACTAAGTGGGGGGGGAGGGGTGCATCCTGCATTTAATTTTCGCAGTTTTTATTCTTAAAAAAAAGAGAGTAGAAAATCGAAAAAACAAAAAAAATTCTTTTCTTATAAATAATGCATGATGTGAGTTTATGCTAGGCTTGCTTGGTTAGAATTTTTTTTTTGTTTTATTAGCTATTTTGTAGTCTATTCTTTTATAAGTGAAGACTTATAAGCATGATAGTTATCCTTTAGAGAAGTTTGAGTTGATCCTCATACATTTTTTTAATGAGTAACTATCTTGATTATCCATCTTATTTAGTCATGTAATATATCCGATTTAGAGGCAATAAAATGATCTGACCCATCTCCGAGACTATTGAATTAGTTGAATAATTCATTAAAATTATGATTTTACTTGTCTATTTTTCATAGAGTCAAAGTTGGGAATGATAAGTACCCCTTTGAGGTATGCGCTACTGGATGCTACCCTTTGAGACAATACTGCCACTGTAAAGCTTGCTTCCCATACTAGTGAGCCGATAAAATAAATAAAAGTAATGATGAAAATAAAATGTTTGCTCTAGCACCTCTATTCGGGTGAGTGTGAGACAGGGAGTGTTTAATTTCTAAGACCCTATATGGGCCTCGAATATGTGCGCAAGTGGAGTTTGACGAGAGAAGAAGAGAAAAATAAATACAAAGCAAGTTTAGAAGAAATTCAATGAGTTATTCTACCTAGTTTAATTGTCTCCATAGTCATACTGTACCTCAATTTTTCTATCATAAATTTTTAGACCTCTTGATCAGTGTATGCATAATAAAAAAGAGATGGATAATTATTAATCTTGTTATATCATTATAAAAGTGTAGTGAGGTGGATAAATAAACTTTCTAAGGATAGTTGGATGTTTAGCAGGTATTCACTTATTGAAAGAAAAACCAATTAATTCAATAACACTGTTTGAAAGAGTTACTTCCGAAGATGTCATTCATAGTCCCCTTAACGTTGAAGCTGGAACATTCTTATCAGAAAGAGCCAAGAAATATCTTCATAAAATATTTGAAAGATGGAATCAAGAGCACCTTCAACTTGACGACGATTTTGATAAATATCTGGATGATGATAGACTTGAGTAACTAGAACATGAATTATTTAATTGTTTTCTGGACCAAACCGTTCAGGGACAAGAATTGGATGCAATGAAATCTTAGTTATTCTGTGCATCCACACACACACACACACACACACACACACACACACTCACACACACACACACACACACACACACGCACACTTATAACTATGTGTGTGTGTGTGTGTGTATCTGGATATATATACATACACAAACATAGATGTGTATATATGTATATGTAGGTCCACACACACACACACACACACACACACACACACACACACACACACACATATATATATATGCATGTTTGAACAAAATTTGAGCTATTTTTAAGGTACTTTTACACCTGTTTTATGCTCGTTTTAATAATATTTTTAAGGTTTTTAACTGATTTTATTTTATTTTGCAGATTTTTAATAAATGTGAAAAAAGGGCCAAAAATGACGAAAAATGCGAGAAAAATAGAGAAAATGTCGGGAATTGAAGAACCGGTCCAAAATTCAGTAGAGCCGGCCAAGGAGAATTGAAGAAAAAAGAAAAAAAAAGGACCGCCCGGTTTAATTAAACCCGGTTCAGCGCTTAAAAAGCCCTCCCCTTCACTTTCTCTCTCCTCTTCCTGTTTTCCTTCTCTCTCCTCTACCCCGAACTCGCGTCCCTAGTTCGCCAACCCAGAACCCCCAAACCTCATCGCCATCCCCACCATCCTCCATCTCGATCCCGTTCAATCTCCCTTATCTCTTCCCTTTTCCTAAAACCGCCCTCACCTACAGAATCCCCAAACCCAAAAAACAACCCCAGCCCATCGAAATCCGCCCACAGTAATCCCCAAAACCTCCAGACTTCACTTCGCACCATCCCACCATCGTGAAACACTCATAACTCGCCAGCACACACCCTTTGCTGGCTTCATCTCCATCATCCAAGACGCCATCACCAAATCGACAGTAGAGATCAAGAAGGGGTTCGGTATAAAAGAGCAGCGACGCCATGGATTCGACGGTTAGGTATTTAGGAGTAGGTAATTTTAGGTAATTCTAGGTTAGATTAGGTTCAACTTTAGCTTAGGTTCAACTTTAGCTTTAGGTTAGTTTAGTTTAATTTCGTTCATTTTCGAATTCATCAGATTTAATGTCAATTTTCAGAATTAGGGTTAGGCTTTGTTTCGATTTAGGGTTTGATTTCATTGCAATTTCGAAGTCTCCTGGTTGTAATTCATACTTTTGGCTCGACTTTGCAAGAGTGTTGGGTTATATTTGAGCAATTTCATTTGTTTTCCCACACCCCTGTTCGAATTTCAGTAGGGTTCAAATCCCTGTTCACGTTCTCTATTGGCTTCGAATTGGGACATTGCCTTTGTTTTAATGCCGGTTTGCTTTCGATTCCCCCTACTACAGCTTTCGTTTCTGTCAATCCCCCTTCCCTACTGTTGTTTCTCAGGTTCTGATTAGTGATGAATGTTGTTGGTTTGGCTCTGCTGCTTTCTTTGCTTTCGGTTCGATTCTATTTTTCCCCTTCCCCTACTTTTGCTTGCTGTTTTGGGTTGGTTCGAATTAGGATGTTTTGCTAGTTTTGATTAGTTTGTTTGGCTAAGCTTTTGATTTAGATTGAATTGGTTTGAATTTGGTGGCCTGATGATGCTTTCGAATTTTGATGTTTGATTTTAGTTTGGTTTATATTCTGTTTTGGATTTCAAATAATTCTGGTAGTTGATTAAAGGTTGAATGCTTTGATTTAGTGTCGATTATGCTTACTTAGGTAATGTTAAACTCTTTGATTTTCGGTAGTGTTGAATAAGAATGTTGGCAGTATTGGTATTGGTTTAGTTAGTGCTCAAGTTTGATTTAAGTGTTTTAGTTTGGTTATTTTCATTAATGTTGCTTAGTTTAGTTAATTAATTTAATCGCTTTGTTTTAAATGACCATAATTTCAAACGTTGTCCCTGTGGATCGACCCTCAAAGTGCTACGACTGATAATCTTGTGCTTAAGGTTTTTCCTTCCTTTAGTTTATTTTTCCACCCCCTCAAAAAATCACCTACATTTGTGGCGCCGTTGCCGGGGATGACGGTGAGATTTGGTCATTATTTTTGTTTTAGTAGCTACTCTCTTTCGTTTCTTTGTTTTGTTTACTTCTTTAGTAGTTGTGAGTTGATTAATTAGTTGTTGTCATTTGTTTTGGTTGATTTCTTTATTTTGGTATTGATTGTTACTTAGTTTAATCGCTTTGTTTTTGAAAAAAACCAAAAATCCAAAAAAATTAGAAAAAAAATCCAAAAATCCAAAAAAAAAATGAAAATCTTAAAACCCCAAAAACATTTGAAAAACTTGAAAAATCCAAAAAAATTTGAAAATTCAAAAACCCAAAAAAATTGAAAAATTGAAAATCCAAAAAAATTGAACTTTTTTTGAAAAACTTTAAAAATTTCACAATGCTAGTTTTCAATTTCCTGCAATTTGAGCGCGAACCTTTTTGGAATTATTTTTCAAGGTTTAATGATTATCGTGCTCAGCTGAATCGTAATTTTGAAAAATGGAAAATTTGTGAGGTAATTCTTGAGGGTCTAAACATTGAGTCAAGGAATTTTATTGATTCAAATTTTTCTGGAGGTTTAAGAGAATTATTATCTAAAACTCCAACTGAAGTTTGGGATTTCTTTGAAAAATTAGCTTAGGAAACCTATGCGGTTAAACAAGCTAATACAACTTTTAGATACCTAACTCATGGAGAGTGTGATTTTCATGTTAATTCTTACCCTTCAGATCCCTTTGTGAATTCCTATGACTCATGTAACTCTTATATGCCTCCTGTTTTGTGCAATTATTGTGAATCTCCTGATCATGATGCTTACACTTGTCCTTATCGTGAATATGTTGATGTTACATGTGCAAGCTTTGAAAAGAAAATTAATGATATGACTGATCACATGGTAGAGACTATAAAATTGAGAATTGCTGAATATTCTCAATGTTTTAACCGGATTAGGGAGACTTCCAGTGAGATTGATTCTAGTTTAGAATCTCCTAAACCTGACATTAATCTTGATGATGACTTTGAACCTTCTTATTCTGCTAGGCCTGATTTGAATGAATACATACCTTTGCCTAGTTTAGAACAAGAAAATGACATCTCTAAGTCTCTATCGACAGACCTTGCACCTTGCACTAACTCACCTAAGGGCGTCACTGACGATGTCCTAGTTTCTGTTGACCTACCCACTACTTTGAACAACTTTTGTGAATTAGAAGTGGGTGAATAGTCTGACCTTGATAGTGAGTTAGAAATAAGCATCACACCTGAAAGTGAGTTTCATGATTTGGATGAATCAAAAGATATTTCACAGGAGTTACATGATGAAGTACTTGAACTCACTATGTTGGATTTTGCTGATGATATTCTTTGTGCATAATTTGAATCTTTTTCATATGGGCTTGATATTCCTGAAGGTCTTGATGTGGATTTTCATGTTGAATTTGAATCGTTCTCTTTTGATCCCATCATCCCTGACCTCCTGTTTAAATCAGATGATAATATTCTGCATATAGAATATGAATCTTTTTGTGAGTTTGATGTCAATATGAGTTTAAGTAAGGATTCTGGTGTTGAGTATGAATAATTTTCTGTTGATCCTATTCAAACTGACATCCTTTTTGACTATTGCAAGTCTGATAACATTGCCACTGAGACATTTGATTTAGACCAAACTCTTGCACACATTGACCTTAAAGGACTTGTGGATTTAGGACCCTTTGCTTTGCCTAGACAGTTCATTCATGCTAATCCAATTTTTAGGCCAATGACCTCACCACTGGCTCATTCTGAGTACGTTCATTTCCTTCCTGATTGGACCCCATTGTTTGATAAGTTGAAACGGGCCCTTACCTATGCTTTATTGACTATGTGGATGTACTCAATCTGGTTCCAACTCACTACTTTTCATTGTTGCTATATTATTGAGAGTTGGGCATCCTTGTTTGATAAGCTGTTACGTGCTCTAACGAGTTTTGATTTTAATAGCACTTTTTCAGCTTAATATGGAGTGGCTGATGCTCCATAAGCTTTATAGTTTGGGTACAACCTGTATCCAACCTGTTATGATCGTTCAACTCTTCTTTTCCTTTTCATTTCTTCTCTTCCTTTTCGTAGTTAGTTGTATATATTAGGATTTTGTAAATACTTGTTTATTGTGAATATCTGGGGTTGTTTCTTATGTTTCATTTTGTTTCTTTAGCCTAGCATGTTTTAGCTTTTCCTTTGATTTCATTTTTGTTTAGTAATTTCATTTTTGTTTCATTTTTGATTCATTTTTGTTTCCCTTTTCTTTTATTCTGTTTTAGATTTCTTTTGGTTTAGTTTGCAATTTAGTAGGTCTTGATTTTCGTTTTGGTTTTGTTTTTGTAAATATGGGTGTTTTCTTTGATTTTAGTTTTGATTTTCATTTTTATCTTGGTTTTGTTTTTGGTTTTGTTTTTAATTTTTGTAGTATCCTAGTTGTATATATTTTACGTTTTACGGTTGTTTAGTTTATGTGCTTGCTTTTTAGCGCCTTAATTCCCACAATGAGGACATTGTGAAGTTTTGGTGTGAGGGTGAGGTGCCACATTTTTTTCAAAATTTTTGAAAATTTTGTTGTTTTTGGGGACGTTTGTACTATTTCTGATTAGTTTGAATCCCCTATACTTTGTTTATTAGCTTGTATATAAATAGGATGTGCATGATAAGTCTTCGAATTCAAATGCGATATTCTAAGCCCTGATTCTAACTCCAGTTGTTCATTATGGGTTGTGTAATCTAGTCCTTGTTTATTCTTTCATCATTATCTTTAGGTCTTAGGTTTCCATGAATGATTCTCCCACTAGCTTGTGACATGATTATTTTGAAAAAAATTGAAAAAAAATTGTATTATGAATAAAGAAAAAGAATAAAATTTGGAATGACAAGTATCCCTTTGAGGCATGCACTACTGGGCGTTACCCTTTAAAGCACGTGCTACTGGGTGTTACCCTTTGAGGCAATATTGCTACTGGGAAAGCTTGCTTCCAAAGTTAGTATAAGAATAATGTGGTTATGTCAACCAAGTGGGATTGAGTCTAATTCTAGTAAATCTGAGTCCTGGATATGATGATACACTTGCACACGAGCACCGGGATGGATTCAAAATCTTGATGTTCAATGGGGTGAAAAATTAATGCTTTGATGTCATTTATGAGGAAGAGGGCTTTCAAGTACATTTTATGTATATACATGTTAATAATTGAGTACATAGGTGATTTAGCTGATTAGGAGTTGTGCATAAGTTTCCCGAGTTTTGTACATATCAGTTTTGAAAAAAACCAAAAAGATTTTTCCTTATTTTTGGAATAATTTTGTGGGTATTTCACTTTGAAACCCTCACGAGACCTCACTCATCCACTTTGGAGTATAAGAGGTTTAAAGGGCTGGTTGGATACGCTAAATGCAATCGTGATTCCTACGACAGTGAGTTAGGATTTTCTTTTTCTTATTTTTCATTTTCTTTTAGTTATTTTAGTTTATTTTACTCAAGGACGAGCAAAATCTTGGTGTGAGAGTATTTGTTTGAACAAAAAATGAGCTATTTTTAAGGTACTTTTACACCTATTTTATGCTCGTTTTAATAATATTTTTAAGGCTTTTAACTGATTTTATTTTTTTTTGTAGATTTTTAATAAATGTGAAAAAGGGCCAAAAATGGCAAAAAATGCGAGAAAAATAGAGGAAATGTCGGGAATTGAAGAACCGGTCCAAAATTCAATAGAGCCGGCCAAGGAGAATTGAAGAAAAAAGAAAAAAAAAGGACCGCCCGGTTTAATTAAACCCGGTTCAGCGCTTAAAAAGCCCCCTCCCCTTCACTTTTTCTCTCCTCTTTGCGTTTTCCTTCTCTCTCCTCTACCCCGAACTCGCGTCCTTGGTTCCCCAACCCAAAACCCCCAAACCTCATCGCCATCCCCACCGTCCTCCATCTCGATCCCATTCTCTCTCCCTTATCTCTTCCCTTTTCCCAAAACCACCCTCACCCACAGAATCCCCAAACCCAAAAAACAACCCCAACCCACCGAAATTCGCCCACAGTAATCCCCAAAACCTCCAGACTTCACTTCACACCATCCCACCATCGTGAAACACTCACAACTCGCCAGCACACACCCTTTGCTGGCTTCATCTCCATCATCCACGATGCCATCACCAAATCGACGGTATAGATCGAGAAGGGGTTCGGTATAAAAGAGCAGCGACACCATGGATTCGACGATTAGGTAATTTAGGAGTAGGTAATTTTAGGTAATTCTAGGTTAGATTAGGTTCAATTTTAGCTTTAGGTTAGTTTAGTTTAATTTTGTTCATTTTCGAATTCATCAGATTTAATGTCAATTTTTAGAATTAGGGTTAGGCTTTGTTTCGATTTAGGGTTTGATTTCACTGCAATTTCGAAGTCTCCTAGTTGTAATTCATGCTTTTGGTTCAACTTTGCAAGAGTGTTGGGTTATATTTGAGCAATTTCATTTGTTTTCCCCCACCCCTGTTCGAATTTCAGTAGGGTTCGAATCCCTGTTCACGTTCTCTGTTGGCTTCGAATTGGGACATTGCCTTTGTTTTAATGCCGGTTTGCTTTCGATTCCCCCTACTACAGCTTTCGTTTCTGTCAATCCCCCTTCCCTACTGTTGTTTCTCAGGTTCTGATTAGTGATGAATGTTGTTAGTTTGGCTCTACTGCTTTCTCTGCTTTTGGTTTTGATTCTATTTTTCCCCTTCCCCTGCTTTTGCTTGCAGTTTTGGGTTGGTTCGAATTAGGATGTGTTGCTAGGTTCGATTAGTTTGTTTAGCTAAGCTTTTGATTTAGATTGAACTGGTTCGAATTTGGCGGCCTGATGATGCCTTGGAATTTTGATGTTTGATTTTAGTTTGGTTTATATTCTATTTTGGATTTCCTATAATTCTGGTAGTTGATTAAAGGTTGAATGCTTTGATTTAGTGTCGGTTATGCTTACTTAGGTAATGTTAAACTCTTTGGTTTGGGGTAGTGTTGAATAAGAATGTTGCCAGTATTGGTATTGGTTTAGTTAGTGGTCAAGTTTGATTTAAGTGTTTTAGTTTGGTTACTTTCATTGATGTTGCTTAGTTTAGTTAATTAATTTAATCGCTTTGTTTTAAATGACAATAATTTCAAACGTTGTCCCCCTGGATCGACCCTCAAAGTACTACGACTGACAATCGTGTGCTTGAGGCTTTTCTTTCCTTTAGTTTATTTTTCCACCCCCTAAAAAAATAACCTACAGTGCATGTATGTCTCTGTGTATGTTTGTATATATATACATAAACACACACACACACACACACACACACACACACACACACACACACATATATATATATATATGT
>JACYFF010031956.1:47451982-47469055 GCA_017589665.1 Selenicereus undatus
TATATATATATATATGTATATATATATATATATGTATATATATATATATATATATATATATGTATATATCTGTGTGTGTGGGGGGGGGGGGAATTCGATTTTTCCCAAATGGGCCTGACCGAGTTGGACCCACTGACCGGGGCTGTATTCTGGATAGTGGGCCTTGTTTGGGGGTTGCTCGGACTCATATCTAAGATAAGAGGCCCTAAGGCAAAACCCTTGGGGCTCCCCCTAGGCCCCTTCCGTACCTAGACCTGCGGCCCACACCAGCACCCCAGGTAAGGTTATTGTTTTGCCCTTTTTCCGAAAAGGTTATAAATAGTTGCCTACATACCTCGGGAAAGGGGTTGGCTGATGGATTCACTGAACTCTCTCTCTCTTTCTCTTTTGACCTTCAACGTGGACCCCAAGCTAACCTGACTGTCGAAGAGGCGTTCCCCGGCTCATAACCCGGGGTTGCCCTTTTTGCAGGTTGGTCACTCTAAGAGAAGGACGCCAGGTGTCGCACGCCAGCTGTCAGATAAACCCGCTCCTTTATCCCCGTCATCACCTACCGTACCCTAGAGATTTCGTCCGGAATCAGATTGGTGCCATCAGTGGGAAGGAACGGTAGCGATGGTTGTGAGCGAGGCAACCCGGGCACGGACTTACAGAGACAAGGCCCCAGCGGGTAATACCTCTGCGCTTCCTGATGTGCATGATGCTTCCGAGAGCTCACGAGCGAACCCTCGAGCAATCAGCCCGCCTCCTCCTGCACGAATGGCGTACGTCGCGGTGGACCCTCTAAAAAACTTCATGTCCACCATGACAGACACCATCACCCGCCAGGTTACAGAACAAGTCAAAAGAGTAATGGAGGCGGCTAACTCGGCCAAGCTGCTTCCCCACTTTGGCTATGTACCGGCTCATTGTGGTGACCCCTCACGCCTGCCAGATCAAATATCGTCCCCCCGTCATTCAGACCGGGGGCGAGAAGTGTCTCGATCAGACCAAAACGGACGACCTTATGAAGAGCCATCAGGTCGATGCACGACGTTAGGGCCAACTGGCTGCCCCGCGTAGGGGGCCACGACCAAATCAATAACTGCTTCCACGCCTTATGCTACTCACTCCCGGCCGACCACTTGGTATGAGTAACAAGAACAGACCTCTAGGCCTCGGGGGAAGGTCTCGGGTAGGCATCGGTCTAGCCAGGAACTGCCCCACACGAAGGGAGCGCACTCGAAGTCCACCCCCAAGGGAAGCGTGCGATCAGGAGCCGCGCCACACAGACCGATCACCCCCTAGATCTTCCATACATGGACGAGGGAGGGCGAGTCCTTCTGTCGTTGAGGTCGAGCGTCAGCCAGTAACCCCTATCAAGGTGCCGAGCACGACCGCCCTGCCGAGCACTCTTCCCTTCTCCATTCCATTCAACGCGGATATAATTAACGCTCCTTGCTGTGGGAAAGTTAAAATGCCCACACTAAACCTCTATAATGGGGCGGCGGACCTTGAGGAGCATCTAGGGGTCTACAAGGCATAGATGTATGTGTAGGATGTGGATGATGCCGTGTACTGCCACTATTTCCCTGCCACTTTGAAGGGAGTAGCGCAGTCTTGGTTTAACGATTTGCCACCGGGGAGCATCGCTTGCTTTCAAGACCTGAATGACAAATTCGTAAGCTAATTCATCGCTAGTCGAAAGGAAAGGAGGACCAGCACCCACCTCTCGAAGATCAAGCAGGGGCCGCACGAGTCCCTCACCGAGTTTGTCAAGCGCTTCCACCAGGAGGCGGTACTAATCCCAGATCTAGAGGATGGGGTGGCCTGCATCTCCTTCTTGAACGGTCTCAAGAGTGGCCACTTCAAGTTTTCATTGGCTGAATAGAAGGAAACGACGCTGGCTGAAGCCCTGTGGAAGGCCGCGGACTTCATTCGCGCCACTGAAATCTGCGCCGACAGCTCTAACGCCCCGAAGAAGAATAAGATCCCAAGTGAGAAGAATTTTAATTGTGGGACAGAAATCCCGGCCCCCGGGAGCGGAGGCTGCAGTTTGAGGCGGCTGATCCTTGGTTCACCACTGATGCTAGGAGCATCCTCATGGAGGAGAGGAGACACCCCATGCTCTGAAGACCGTCTCCTATGACCGCACCCCCTAAGCCGCAGAATGCGCAGAAATATTGTGAGTTCCACCAGCAGACCGGACACACCACGACCGAGTGCCGAGAATTGAAGAAAGCTCTTCACGAATTGGCGGATAAGGGTCAAATTGATCGGTTTCTGAAAAGGGGGCAACACTTCCTTCGACGGAAGCAAGAGCCCACTCAACCTCAACCACAAGATGAGGGGTACTCAACGGAAGTCGTGGCCACCATAGCTGGGGGCTATGCGAAAGGAATAACACGGTCAGCTTAGAAAGGTCAGCTCAGAAATGCGCAGCAGGTGCTCACGCGGAGTAGGGACCTTGTTTGACGGTGCCCACAATGGTGTTTAGGGGAAAGGAAGTTCCGCGATTTACCTCTCCCCATAATGACCCTCTGGTCGTCGAAATGAAGATAGCTAGTGTGATTGTGCGGCGAATCTTTGTGGACAGGGGTAGCTCTATGGACATCATAACTTGGGATTGCTCGAAGAAACTCGCGCAACCCGAACGTTATGTTGTCCCCTTGGTGCACCCTATCCTCGGCTTCGAGGGGCAGGAAGTGAATCCCACGCGGATGATCCGCCTTCTAGTGCATTTTGGTGATAAGACCAAGTCCAAGAACCTTGAGGTCGACTTTCTGGTCGTTGATGTGCCCACGACCTACAATGTAATTTTAGGACTGCCAACCCTGCACAAGGTGAAGGCCGTCATCGCCCCGTACCTCCTCCAGCTTCAGTTTGAGGTGGATGATGGCAGTGTTGACAGAATGCAGGGGGACCAGCAGACGGCCCGGGAGTGCTACCTGGTGAGCATAAAACCCCTTGTAGAACGGACCCAGGAGCACGAACCCGCTGAATAGTCCCAGATGGAGAAGCGGGCAAAGGCAGGATCGGCCACCCCGGCCCCAGAGGCTTTGGTTATCCACACCCTCACTTCATCGGAACTTCTGCGACCTCGACCAAAAGCCACGGACGAGATGGAGCACGTCTTGCTCGCAGATAAGCGGAATAAGCGCACAGTGCAGCTCAGTCGCGGCTTCACGACCATCGATCGGCAATCCCTGGTTTCCCTCTTATGGGAATACAAGGATGTTTTTGCGTTCGGACCCGAGGAAATGCTCGGCATTGCTCCAAATGTGATGGAGCATCAGTTGAATGTAGACTCCTGTCATAGGTCGGTTATCCAGAAGAAATGCCATATGGGCCCGGAGAGGGTGGCCGCGACCAATGCTGAAGTTTAGAAGCTGTTAGAAACCGATTTCATCGAGAGTGCCAGTACCCTGAAAGGATCTCGAATGTAGTGTTGGTGAAGAAACCCAACGGGGCCTGGAGAATGTGCGTGGACTTCACGAACTCGAATAAGGCTTGCCCAAAGGATAGTTACCCATTGCCAAAGATTGATAAGTTGGTGGACGCAAAGGCAGGACACGCCCTACAGAGTTTCATAGACGCCTTCTCTGGGTATCACCGGATACCCCTCTGCCCAGAAGACCAAGAGAAGATAGCGTTCATCACGGACTGCAGCCTCCACTGTTATAAAATGATGCCCTTCGGGCTAAAGAACGCAGGGGCCACCTACCAACGCATAGTCAACAAATTGTTCAAGCCCCTCATTGGTCAGACCATGGAAGTCTACATCGACGATATGATTGTGAAAAGTAAGACCGAGGGGACCATGGTGGTGATCTGCAAAAGACGTTTGACATACTTCGAGCGTTCAACAAGAAGCTCAACCTAAAGAAGTGTGTTTTTGGGGTTCGGTCGGGCAAGTTCCTTGGTTTCATGATCAATAGCCACGACATTGAAGCTAACCCAGACAAAATCCAGGCCGTCCTCGATATGAAACCGCCTCGGAATATCCAAGAGGTGCAGCGCCTAACTGGTTACATAGCCGCCCTTGGACGGTTTATGTCCCGATCTGCGGACAAATGCCAGTTGTTTTTCCGCGTCCTACGCCAGCTGACCAACTTCAATTGGGATCAGCAAGCGGACGAGGCCTTATAGGCATCGAAAGCCTACCTGGCTCAGCAACCCAAAATCGCCAGTCCCTTGGAGGGGAGGTCTTGGTATTGTATTTGGCTGCCTCAGAGCACGCGATCAGCACTGTTCTCATAGTCGAACGGGCCAAGGAGTAGATCCCAATGTACTATATAAGCCACGTATTGGCAGGGCCAGAGGCGAACTACCCCCTCATTGAAAAATTAGCGTATGCCTTAGTTATGGCCAGTCAGAAGCTCAGACCCTACTTCGAGGCTCACAAGATCTTAGTCCTAACGGATCAACCCTTGAGGAATGTCCTTCAGAAGATGGACGCCTCGGCACAGCTCCTAAAATGGGTCGTCGAAGTCTCCCGCTATGACCTGGCCTTTGAGCCACGGTGGGCCATAAAGGCCCAGGCATTGGCTGACTTCTTAGCTGAGAGCACGATGCCCACTGAAGAAGGGGATTCGCGCCTGCGGCCTTGGAACCTGTATGTGGATGGCTCGTCCACTAAAGATGGGAGTAGTGTCGGCCTCATCATTGAAAGTCCCGTGGGAATGCGAGATAGAGTTATGTTATACCGCGAGAGCCGACTCCGTCCAAGCCTTCTCTGACTCCCAATTAGTGGTTAGCCAGCTAAACGGTGCATACGGAGTGAAGGACGATACTATGGCCGTCTACGTTCGACGGGTACGGGAAGCAACCAAGTTGCTGAAAAATTTTGCAATCATGTGCATAACCCGATCAGAAAATCGCAAGGCTGACGCCTT
Organism: Selenicereus undatus; assembly: GCA_017589665.1. Classification (NCBI taxonomy): domain Eukaryota; kingdom Viridiplantae; phylum Streptophyta; class Magnoliopsida; order Caryophyllales; family Cactaceae; genus Selenicereus; species Selenicereus undatus. The sequence continues at coordinate 47,456,857 of JACYFF010031956.1, forward strand.
GTCTAAGTTAGCAAGCTCGTCCAATGACGGGAAACCCAAAAACATTCAATGGGAGACCCTCACGGAGAGGAGCATCGACCCACATGAGGTACTATGGTTAGACAGGAGCTCGACATGGATGGATCCCATCCGTGCGTACCTCACGGACGGTACCCTCCATTCGGATCCCAAAGAAGCAGACAGGGTGAAGAAGAGATCGAACTGGTTTATCCTGTATGAGGGGATCCTATATAAAAGATCTTTTGCCCGTCCTCTCTTACATTGTATAACCCTCGAGGAAGGAAAAAGGGTATTAGAGGAATTATACGAAGGCATGTGTTGCACGCACGATGGGGGCCGTGCCCTAGCTGTCACGACAATACGGGTTGGCTACTATTGGCCCAGCTTGCGGGAGGATGCCATGACATTAGTAAGAACCTACAACAGATGTCAGAAGTTTGCCCCCATCCAGCGGGTGCCCACCAAGCCCATGACCCCGATTGTCAGCCCCCTGCCATTCACCACTTGGGGAATGGATATCCTTGGTCCTTTTCCCAAAGTAATGGGACAGTGCAAGTATCTCTTTGTGGCAGTCAATTATTTCACCAAATGGATAGAAGTCGAGGCTTTAGCCTCTATAACAACTGCTGAGGTACGGAGGTTCATTTGGAGAAACATCATCACCCACTTCGGCATCCCCAAGGCCATTATCTTTGATAACGATAGGTAGTTTGATACCAGCAAGCTTACGGACTATTTGAGCAATCTGGGCTGTCAAGCAAGGTTCAAGACTGTGGCTCACCCTCAAACCAATGGCTAGGCCGAGGCGGCCTATAAGTCTATCCTCCATGGCCTACAAAAGAAACTTGACGATGCAAAGGGAAAATGGGCCGACAAATTACATGGCGTCCTATGGTCTCTCCGCATCATTGAGAAAACTGCTATTGACGAAACCCCTTTTATGCTAATGTACAGTTCGAAAGCCGTATTACTAGTGGAGGTCGCCCTCTACACTCACCAGCTAACTACATTCCAGGAGGAGCTGAACAATGCAGCCCTCCGAGAAGCTCTCGACCTTCTCCCCTCAGTCCGAGGCGACGCTCTCTACAAACTTCGAATTGCACGGCTGCACATCTGCACGGTTCGATTACAGCCTATTAAGGTGGGAGACCTTGTCCTTCAACGCATAGAGGCTGTCGGGCAGGCAAGCGAACATGGAAAGCAAACGACCAACTAGGAAGGCCCCTACAAGGTAGCTTATCAAATTCGCCCCGAGACATACCGCCTTGAGACCCTCACCGACTCTCCAATACCGCGGACCTGGCATAGCAGCAACCTGAGGAAGTACTATAGTTAAGCTTATGTTTTTATTCACCTCCAGCCTCGATGTACACTTTTGCGTACAAGCAATAAAATGAGCGTCCCACGATGGCTACCTTTGCACTGATAGAGCGTACTTTTCCTCCCAGAGTGATGTATCTGCCGAGGCCTCTAACTATGACTCAAATTGAGAGTTCAAGCTTTCAACCAAAGGTAGACATAATCAAGGGAAACCAAGTGAAAATGACCACATAAAATGATGGTTGTGAGGCATCAAGCATGTGAGGGAAGAATGGAATTTAGAATCAAGTGATTCTAAATGGGAAAACAAAAGATCTTTGGCGTGAATTGATGTATTTCACAAGGGATGGAAGTAACCAAGTAGCAATCTACCAAGTACACGAAGCTAGCAAGTGAAATCAACACAAAAGGGGGACGTTCAAGGGAGGCACGGTCACGCTTCATGGCACGGCATGGCCGTGCCAACTTGCTGCCATGTTCGTCAAGTTATGTGATGCTTCACTGTTTGAGATGAGCTTTGTGTTTGGTCTGCAAGCTAAACCAAAGGGGATACCTTTAGCCTTGGACAACCATGGAAATGGATGTAGGAAGGGTTATGGATGAATTGAATGGAAAGAAGAATCAGAGTTAAGAATTACTAACTCAAAATTAAGCTAGCAAACTTACTTTAACTCTCTCTTGAAATCCTTGAGTATAACATCAAATGGATAGAACTAAACTTGGTGTTTGGATACAGAAACACCACCAAACTCAAGTTTAGGGCCCTTAACTTCGATTAAGATACAGAAACACCACTTAATCTAGGTTAAGACTTCACTTGAACACCACCTTAAACGGCCTAGTTAAGGATAAGCAAGTTAAGTATTTGATAATGTGCCTAAGCACCGAAAGCACAATGCTCTCACTTTGTATTTGATTCAATTATGAGATATGTTCAATAGAAGGGCCGTGTGCATGCTTAAATAGAGGCTAAGCAAGCAAGCAAACACACACCTCTCACCTTTCCTTACTAGCTAGGAAAGCTTTAAAACTAATACAAGCTGATTTGTGCTAAACTACATTACTAGCTATCTTAAACTAATCTAATACATTTAAAACATGAAGTAAAACATTACTAATGCTTATTATACAATCAATCTACTCTTAAAATAAGCTTAAACATGATGAGATCTTTGCTGAATTCTCATTGGTTGGCCAAAAAGCAAACACTCCCTTTACGGTTAGCCAATTAGAAACAAGAGACCAACTTTGCTGCCTTCTTCTCTCATTGGTTGATCTTTTCAATGTAAAAACCTATCTAGAGAGCCTAGGGAAGTGTTCTACAGATTAAGGGACGTTCCAAGCAGCTTGCAACTTAAAGATTTCGGCTGAAGGCTTCAAAAGAACCGGTTTGTACTAAACCGGGTTTAGGGGCAGTTTTGGCCGGTTTTTGTAGCAATTTTTAAGCTTAGGAAAAGTGATGAAGGCCATGGGGGGTCATTTGGGATGTGTATAAACCCCTCCCACAAACAAATCAAGGTTTGGACATGTTTAAGTATGGTAATTAGGCTTAAACATTTTACCGCGCAGATTAGAGCCTAATCTGACCGATTTGGGAAAAGTCCTTGATCTCTCATCCTCTTGTGGGTATGATTGAAACCTAATGCTTGGACCTAAAATTAGACATCATGAGGATTCCAAAAATGTATAATTGCAAGACTTAAGCCATCATATAGCTTAAGTTATAACTTAATCAAAACCAACCTTTTTCTGGTCCTGCTGGGCACTTTTGACATCTTGGGTTTATTGGCTGATTTGAACAACCAAATGAAGTCCAAATTCGATGCAACTTGATTTTTTGGAAAGATGACATCTTGAACTTCAAATCCATCAAAAAAATCAGACTTAAACCTTGAGGATGCTTGTTGAATTTAGCACACAAAAAAGGGTCAGTGCTGGAATCTTCCGTTTGCCCTGCAGTTTCAAAGCTTAAACAAAACTTGGATGAATTATTCATCCTTTAACCAGCAAAATAAGATTAGCTAGATTGATTTGCATCTTTAAATCAAGGGGCATGGTGGGATATCCATCACAGAGCATGGCCTTATGGCCGATCACTACACTCTTAGCCTCAGTGGGAGCTATGGGTCCCAGAGCATAGCCTTACGGCCGGTCGCTACACTCTTAGCCTCAGTGGGGGGCTAAGGGTCCTAAAGCACGGCTTTACGGCCGGTTGCTACACTCTTGGCCCCAATGGGGGCTAAGGGTACCAGAGTACGGCCTTACGGCTGGTTGTTACACTCTTAGCCCCAGTAGGGCCTAAGGGTCCCAGAGCACGACCTGGTCGCTACACTCTTAGCCTAAGTGGGGGCTAAGGGTCCCAGAGCATAGCCTTACAGTCGGTTGCTACACCCTTTGTCCCAATGAGGACTAATTATCCCAGAGCACAGCCTTGGGCAGGTCGCTACACTGTTGTTCAGATAACGCCTCCCTTGTCCTTTCGTTTGGGGGCTACTACTGCCCCACGGCACCCGAAGACATGAAGAACAAGTACAAACTAAGGCGAAAGAACAAGTATAGGTTAAAGCAAGACAACAAGCATAAGGCAAAGGAGCAGACGATGAAAAAAGCTAATAGACAAAAGTGAATGTTCTTCATTAACAGATAGGGAATACAATCTCTAATTCAACCCCCCCTCAAAAAAAGGGGGTGGGGGGAGCGGAGAGTTACACGTCGGGCTCCCCACTATCCTCATGCTCCTCCTCTTCCTTTGAAGCCCCGACCTCGGCATCCATGGGGTTGGTGGCCTCGTCCCCAACATCCTCACCCTCGATGGAAGGAGGGATAAACTCCACCTCTTTAGGTTCACAGTCCTCATCGGCGGCCCGCTGACACTCGTCCACATAGTGGAGGTAAGCTTCAAAATAGTTATCCTCCTGGAAATCGCTGGCCAGTGTCACCCGGACCTTGCGAAGGTACCCAAGGGTGTCGATCCAGCCTTGTTGGTAGCCTTGCTCCTTAGCTTGGGCTGCATCAGCCCTGGCCTTCGCTAGTGTCTCCTCCGAATGACGCTGCAACCCCCTCTTCTCAGCCTCACGGGCATCCAGATCAGCCCGCAACTTCTTGCAACGCTGCTGTTACCGTGTGACAAGCCCTTCCAATCTTCGGCATCCGACTGCCGTCCTCATTCCCTGAGCGAAGACCTCGGCCATGGCCATCTCCTCCTCGATTACCATCGGGGGATCTGATGTTCCGGGGGTTATCAGGTTCAGGACTTAGCCAAGTCCTGGACAAGGGAGAGCCTGGCGGCAGGGTCGGCCTTAATGAAGTTGGTAGAGGGCCGCAAGGCGAATAGAGAGGAACCGCCGGCTACCTGAGAAGCAGCCCCAACAGCTTTAGAAGGGTTGGTGCGTTCTTGAACGGCGGGGGTGCGGTCTCTGACGACCGACTCCCTAATCGAGGAGAGGCTAACCGTTAAGCTCCCATATCCCCCACTTGTGATTGGGCAACGGCCACGACCTTATTAGGCTGACCCTCAGTATGCTGCCGCTTTCGGACCGGTAGGTTTAGGGCAGGCTTCTTCCCACGAGGGACGAGGGTGGGTGCCTGTAGGAAAATGACAGTGTTGTCCAAAACTTACAAAAAAGGGGGATGGGGACAAATGAGGTTGTGCACTATACCTTTTTGGCCTGCTGGGTAACAAGACACTGCCTCTCCTCCTCACGCCGAAGCTTGGCGTTGGTCGCCACCTGTTCTGGGGTGGCGTCCACGGTCTCGAAGACCGTCAACCTCGACCTCGCTTGATCTGCATGAAACAAAAGGGAAGTCAGGTCAGCACCAAACATAAAGTTAAATAGCATTGGGAAGACTAAGTACACTTGGTGTAATTCTTCAGAATCAGGAGGCCGGCTGCGGCAAGGAAGAAATCGTTGGCAAAAAACTTTAACTTGGGGAGCCAATTTAAAGGCTCCCGGTTACTGGACTTGCTCTTCCTCCTCTCGGGACCCTTCACTGACTTAATGGCTTGGGCCATGAACTTAGGGATTGGACGAGGCTCATCATCCTCGTGTATATAGAACTGGAAGTAGTGGACGATCCTCCTCTTCTTGGCTGTGGGCTCCCCAAAGGGGTTCCTTACGGGTTTTCCCTCATTCCAGTTAGGAACGTCCCCCCAACCTGATTCGCCACGTAAGAAGAGGAAATCGTGCTTTCAATGCTTCACTTTTGATTTCTTTTCAATGGCTGTCATGAAGCCCGACTTGTTGTTGAAGCAGTACCAACTTAGGTCCCCAGTCTCCTTGGGAGCCTTTTGAACGGTATGAACTAGACTGAACACTCGAGCCGAACAGGTAAGGCCGTGTAGCTCGTAAGTTGCTATAAAAGAACAAATGTTGTGCCAAGAGGTGGGCACTACCTACGCAGGCACCAATTCGTACTTATTCAAGATCTCCACAATCACAGAATGAAGGGGGAAATGGAGACCGTAGTTTAGGCCGCACGATAGATCGCAATGCACTTGGCGGGCGGCTCATTCACGGTGGCATCAGCCTTGGGAATCACAAAAGTGTATCCGACAGGAAGAAGGTATTGCTTCTCGAGGGCCGATCTTTTTAACTTAGTGACAACCTTTGGATCAGGGAAATGGCTGCTTGGACCATCCTGTGGGTCCTAGAGGGTTGGGGCCCCGGGGAACTCCGACCCTTTGGCCATGATCTCTGTTACCGCGGGCGTACGACCCTTTCATTTGAGTACCGATTGGCCCAATCCCAATGGCGTTTCAGAAGAAGAGGAGCTCGAGGACGCCCTCTTCTAGGACGAACTCCTCAACAAACTCTCAGAGGAGGAGCCGGACGAGCCCGTCCCTAAGGTAGTACTAGAAGTAGTAGAGGTCACTTCGGCCTTTGGATTGGACTGGAGTGGAGCTGAACAGGGATTACCTTGTGTGCCCTCGGCCAGCACCTCGTCAGGGGATCTAATGCCAGTGGTGGACTTGTTCCTCGCCATTCTATGAACCTAGTAATCAGTTATATAATTAGCTATGGTTATCTCCCACAGATACGTCATCTCCACCTCAGGGCTAAGGATGCTGGGGGTGGAAGAATACTCATAGCTGGACCACGAGGGGGTGCACGGTTCAAACAGGGGCACCACATAGAGAATCTTTTTGGGTTCCTTCGACTTAGTCTTTCGGGGGACGCTGGCTACCACTCGTCCATCAATAAAGGCCGGGAGGTTAGGAAATTGCGGGTGCTGACCCTCCACTTGGGGGCCGGTTAGCTCTTCATGGACGTCCCCACTGGATGAGCAGAATGACGACATAATATACAACAAACAGTGCTTCGAGGGGGCACGAAGGCATACCTATCAGAGATGAAGATTCAGGGGAGCTGGTTGCAGATGAGGATGAACATTCAAGAAGGCCCTTGAAGATGCAAAGAGGCAGTTTGAGGCGCTATAGTGAATTTGAAGGCAGAATGGGAGATGGGAGGCAGAGATTCTTTCTCTAAAAATGGCTTCTCTCTCTAGGGGATGGAAATGTGTGGAGAGCAAATGACCCTCCCTCGGCGAGTGCTTACCCTTATATAGAGCAAAAAGATGGGACACACCTCCCGATGAAACTCAACAGGCACACCTTTTCCCAACCGACGCCACGTGGCGACCTATCCCGTCTTGTCATTGGCGGGAATTCAGGGTCTCGTGAAAGAATGGGCATCCAGAGGCACTCCAGAGTGTCCGACTGTAACACTCTTAGTCCCAATGGGTGCTAAAGGTCCCAGGGCATGGCCTTACGGCCGGTCGCTACACTTTTAGCCTCAATTGGGGCTAAGGGTCCCAGAGCATGGCCTTACGCCCGGTCGCTACACGCTTAGCCCTAATGGGGGCTAAGGGTCCTCATGTATGGCCTGATGGCCGGTCGCAATACTCTTAGCCCCAATGGGGGCTAAGGGTCCCATAGCATGGTCTTATGGCCGGTCGCTACGCTTTTAGCCCCAATGGAGGCTTAGGATCCTTATGCATGGCCTGATGACCGGCTGCTGCACTCTTAGCCCCTATGGTGGCTAAGGGTCCTCATACACGGCCCGATGGTCCGCCGCTGCACTCTTAGCCCCTATGAGGGCTAAGGGTCCTCATACACAGCCTGATGGCCGACCGCTACACTCTCGGGGGCTAAGGGTCCACAAGCACGGCCTAGCGGCCGGTCATCGTGCCCTTAAGCACCCACGGGGGCCGAGGGGCCTTAAGCGTGGCTTCACAGCCTTTCATGGCATACGGAAACAAGTAAAAGGCAAGTCATATGGGACCTGTTTTCATTACGACAAGCATGCTAATACAAGCAACCAAAGGGAGGCAGGGCAGTACAAAAGAGGAGTCAAAACAAAGCCAAGTCTACTCCTCGTCACTAGAAGGGGTCGGGGGGTCGACCGACCCAGAGCCCCCTCCTGGCCATCTTGGGAACCCCGGACCTCAACTTCATTAGCCGGTCAATAAAGTTGTGCCACCATTAGCGGGCAATCCAAGCAATCCATCCAAACCTTGAAGGTCGACCACCTCAGCCCTATTAACGAGGCTTTCATCTTCTCGCCCGTGTAGTCATGAACCACACCTAGCCCGACGGCCTCGTTTAGCAGCATGGCATAGAATGTCGCCTGAATAATTTCAGGGAGCTCGAATTCAGCCGCTGCACTCTCAGCCTCGGACAACGAAAAACGCGGGCATAATACGTGGAAGTCTTCGTTCTAGCTTGCCGAACAAGCTTGGACTTCTTTCTTGAAAGTTTCAAAACCACCCACCCCGACTATGCAAATGGCTGCCGTTTGCGAGCTTTCGCCCGGCAAGGTAGCGGCCTTATTCAATTATATTATAAATCTAATTGAGGGCACGATTAGGGCAACTACAATGGCTGCTTAAATGCCTTGATATCATTCTTAATACTTTTATGAGATTGAGTTAGTGATACCTTTATGAGACTGAGTTAGTGAGCGCCCGAGAGCCGCTCCCTCACTCAGACCTTAGGGCAGAGGCTCACTTATCTGTCCATCCACTATAGGATATGGATTTTAAAGATTTCTTACGGTGCTTATGCACGAGCTTCACTCGAGAAGTCCGATTGAGTCAAAAAGGACGAGATCGAGGCTTCTCAACAACCCCAGAAACTACAAGAAAGAGGAGGAGTTTTGTTTATTCTACTTTGACATGGTCGCCGCTGTTACTTTTGACGATCTTCACTCTAAAACTTCAATTGTGGGGACGCCCTAAAACCCGGGCGCAGTTCAAACTCTCAGTACAAGCTTTTGCAGGTGCTATACCCGTTTTGTTTGCACTAGATAGGGGAGGCGGAAGGAGCGGTAGACAACCCTCATCCCTCGGGCTGGGCCCCATAGTATCTTTTAGGGTAGTTAATTGCGCTATAGATACGTCTAGACAAAGCATTACTTTATAAACGGATCGACTTACTATGAGGGGTACACTAGCCCTTGCATTATATGAGTTAGGACTAAAGGCTACTATTCTTACTCATGAACGGTACTTACCTTCAGAGAAGTCTATACCATTAATGAAGTAGTCCTTAGTTCAGGAGTTAATTAAGTAGTTAAGGTAGCGCCCTTACCTCATTCGTAAACGAATAGAGGGCGCGAGTCAGGTAGCTACAAAGGGCGAATTAAGTCGAAAAGGACGAGATTGAGGCTGATCGAGTCAAGCGCCACACACAGGAACGGAGTTACTCGTGAGCTTTGCTTGATGAACGATGACGCGCGCTTCACTCGATGAACTCGCTTAGGCTCGTACTTACACGGTGAAAAAAACTAAACTCCGGGGGTTCAGCATGAAGGATTCTCTTATCAAGCTATTATTTGTTAATTCCACTTTCTTGTGCGTTCAATATTGCACGAGTACTATACTTTAGGAAAGAACCTTAAGAGAAGTATTTCCATCTAATAAAGTAGTTAGGTCAGGAAATAAGCGAGTTAAGTCAGGAGTTTCCAAATATCATAAGTGACCATTGAAACACTCAACTACGCGGATCATGAGTGCACACGTGCTCAAGGCCCATAGCTCTTGTACTGTGAAGGCTAAGTGCTAAAAACCATTCTTTTAAAACTTTGATCGGGCTTCAGATCTTGAGCGAGTAACCTGAGTGACGAGACGACAATGGTTAGATCTTACAAGTCTTGTAAGGTTCTCCGTGATAAAAGGATATTCGGGGTGTTTGAAATCGGAGGGAAGTTCAATCCACCTGAAGAGACCCATTGGAGGTGCACCCATAATAGACGATTTAATGTACCAGATACTGTAGCCTAGTTCCCACCCTTCCCAATGGTATTACAGGAATGAACCCTACTTATAGTACTAAAGGATGCAAGGCTAAAATCACAACGTAACAATACCTTGTAAAGTCTCTAGGCTCGTCAGATGTTCCCGAATGGTGTTCCTGTGCCACTACTGTCGGTATATGGCCTTTCTATGCCACAACTGCCATGGCTGGATTCGCACAGTTTAAGGGCGCGACCAAAGTGGATTCCGTGTCAAACCTCTGGAGAGATGGGAATAACTCCGCCCTACTTATGGGAATGACTGATTAGTGCCATGGGTGACACTGCTTAACATTCTACAGAATATCTCGAGGCTCGTTGGGCGGTAGGTTGATACCAAATGTCCTGTGTAGAACTACGATGCCGGTGGTGGGAGGGAGTAGAATCCAGAACACCCACTGCGGCGGTGTCAGGGTTACAACTGTATAGTAACGCCCCATGTGGTTGTGCCCTTAGGGGCAAGGGGTTCAGTTACTGATGCCAAATAGGTCGATAAAATAGTAATCTGATGAAAAGGGAGAAGATATCGCTGGAGAAACCATAAACATCAACCAATGCAGTGAAGCCCCTTGAAGACGGTGAGAGGACACTTTGAGGGGTTATGTTGGCCAGGCGAGGGAGTTACTGCCTGCACTGACAAAAGCTTAGGCTTTGGTATAGCAGTAGGGAAAGAGGGCAGGTTTTGGCGAATATCCTGCGGAATGTTATGCTATACGTGATCGATGCCATACCCCATCACTATGAGTTATGCAGACAGACCAGGTATGAAAACCGAAAAAGCATGAACTGGGAATCGAGTACAGCACCAGACGAAGGTCTCCCTCATGTAATTCGCCATCTCTCTCGTGTTGTAGATAGGAGGGAACACCATGTTTACCCAGGAAATAGGAGTACTAATCGCTCTCCCTGTGATCTCTATCACTCCTCTAGAAGAATGAAACACTTGAATATCATGTGGAAGAAAATGATGTTGTATTTATAGAGGAGGAATTGGGAGAGCTGGAGACAAGGGAAATTCCCAAGAACCTAACAACCAATCCATCTTGGACACGTGTCTATCTAACCAGCATAAGTTGATTACAAGCAAAGCAAAGATTATTCAGCGAAATATGAAAGTACGGCCTTTTATTACTGATTAGCATAAACAAGTACAAAGGAGAAATGAGAGAAAACACTAGTGGGAGGGCCGCGCATTCATAGCCTTAACGGCCTGGCTCATCGCCCTCCTAAGGGGAGGCCGCATTCTCAGTGGACGCGTCCTCATCTGCCGTCTCCACTCCTGAGCCCTCTTCTGGTTAACCTGCTCCTGAACTCTCCCCCGATCTGCCCTTTGGGCAGAATCGAGCTTCGTAGATCCGGTCGCCAAATAACCAGACCCATGACTCAAAAGCGCTCCAACAGAGCTCAGTGAGGGCCGACTCCGATGACCAAAGCGCTCATCCACGCACTACCCCAAGCTTTTCAGCATCGTTCAGAAGCATCGTATACAAGATCACCTGGGGCAATTTCGAGAGTTTTTAGCACTCTGCGACCTCCTCCGCCACGGCCAGCTCAAAGTCTGGACAGAGGGTCTGAAAATCTTTTGGGAGGGGCGACGGGGGAAAGGCAATCCCACGTCGGTCCCACGCAAAATGGCGATTAACGTACTCACTCATTGCCTTAGTATTGAGGGAACGTGGAAAAACCATGGGAGGAACACCCGATATCAGCTATTCCCAAATAAGGAAGCATGCTACACCTGGCCCTGTCTGTCGCCTTTTATAATGAGAAAGGCGAAGGTTTCACAAGACTGCCATTTAGGCCTCGTTACCTGTGCATCTGTGGATGGTGGCTCCGGAACCGTCCATTTCAAAGGCCCAATTTCCAAGGACCCCTGGATGTGCGCCGACCATCAACAGTGCTCCATATTCTACCTGACTACTCGCCTGGCTCGACGTACAAGCAAAATGTGGGGGGCTAAGTCTTTGGGGAAAAGTTCGATTTTTCCCAAATGGGCCTAACCAAGTCGGACACACTGACCAGACCTATATCTGGGATAATGGGCCTTCCCTGGGGGCTTGCCCCGGCCCATATGCAACATAAGAGGCCCTGAGGTGCAACCCTAGGGGCTCCCCCTGGGGCCCTTCGATACCGAAATCGGCGGCCCACACAGGCACCCCAAGTAAGATTATTGTTTTACCCTTTTCCCGAAAAGTCTAGTAATAGTCACCTACCTACCTCGGGAAAGGCGTTGGCAAATAGATTCATTGAACCCTCCCTCTTTCTCTTTTGGCCTTCAGCGTGGACCCCAAGCTAACTTGACCGTCGGAGAGGCATTCCCCGATCCACAACCCGGGGTTGCCCTTTTTGCAGGTCGGGCAGCTCTAAGAGAAGGATGGTAGGTGTTACACACTAGCTATCAGATAAACCCGCTCATTTCTCCCACGTCATCACCTACCGTACAATAGAGATTTCATCCGGAATCAACATGTACACACACACATATATAACAATATATGCATATATATATAAATATATATACACACATACATATATATACATACAAATATACATATATATATATATATATATATATATATATATATATA
>JACYFF010031956.1:47479055-47490452 GCA_017589665.1 Selenicereus undatus
CGCCGTGCACCACCGTTGTATGGATACAACGTGGCGGCACACCATCGGGTTTGAGCCTCGTGACATTGTTCGTCCCTATTGGGGTTTGGTTTCCTGTCTGGCATATAGGGTATTTTCAGTTAACGGTGGTAGGGGTCAGCATCTGGGTTGGTATTTTTCGTCTTCCGATGGCTGGCTGTGGTGCGACGGCATGGGTGTTATAGCTGAGTTTAGGGTTTCTTTTTTGTATTTTAGTTTATATTTTGTATTATGTTGACTATATTAAATATGGCAATAAAAGATGCAAGAGTTATAGTAGCTTGATGGTTAGGGGCTTGTTGTATTTTGTGTGTTTTTGCAAGAGGTCATGGGTTTGAGTTCCCATATTGGGGATTCGGGTGTTAAAAAATTATATTTTCCACTGTTAATATCTTTATTTTCCTTTTGTTAGCATGATTATCTTTTCTTGCAATCTATGAAATCTTTCTTCAATAAAAAAAGGCATATGAAATCTTTCAAGATATTATTTTTCCTTTTTTTCCCCATAATTTACAAAACCTTAATAACCCAAAGTCTATACATTCAATCTTATTTAGGTAGTTCACATCAACAATTGCTGATCAACTTATTTGATAAAATAATTTACCATCATTTCATTCTCAACACGTGTCTGTTAAAATCATCCAATGTCCTTCTTCCTCGACTTCTTAAATTGGTATGTTAAATCGTGTCCCTTGCTCGCTAATTAAAAGCATAAATTTATGAGTAGCAAGTCATATTTTTTTATTCATCTTGAATTTCTTGGTATGTTGATTGTGTTGAGTTGTCTCTTTTTTTTGTGGTGAATATGATCGTGTTTGTTATGAATAAATTTCCAATAGAATTATTTGCATTAATATTGTATGAGTGTTCTATCATTTAGACTTTTCAGTTTTGAAGTATTTCAAAATCTTATATCCATGTTTGTTCTATGCTTAATTATGAATAAGTTTTAAGTTTGAATGATAGAAGTGTTTACATTTATAATTTTGATTTTTGTTGATCAAATTGTTTTTCTTTATTTGAAAAATAAATAATATATATTTTTTGAATGCAAGAGGAAAATAATATGAGAAGGTGTTATTGGTGCTTATTGCTGATACATGCTGAATCATGTTGAAATAGACTAAATCATGCTTAATATTGCTAAAATATGCTGAATAGTTGAAGAAAATATAACTAAATATTTTCAATAAGTACTTAGCAGTATTGAATTGTGCTGAGTTGTGTTGCTGAATCATGCTAAAATGTGCTGAATTGTGTTAAATCATGCTGAATTGTGTTGAATTACTAAGAAATAAATTTGGAGTATTGCCTCTATTTTTACTCTTTTTTTTTGTAAAATTAACATGAAACACTCTAAATGTTTTATTTTTGTTTTATGGAAGTTAGTGCATGATGGGCAAGAGCAATGAAAATTGTAGGAAATTTATGGATGAATACAGTGACATGTGTAATTTTACTCCTGGGAGGACTGAAGTTAGAATAATTGAGGATTTGGACAATGAAAATCTATGGGCGTCATTCGGAAAAGCAATTTAGGATTTTGCAATGAAAGATCTGAGAAAATTTATATGCAGATCTTTGGATTTATGTGATCAATTTTATGAAATGCATGTAAAATCAAAAGGCTTTGGAGTTCGATGGAAAGGAGCATGCAAGAGTAGAAGATATGACCATGCAACTTCAATAATGTTTAAATTTTCTAAAGAGGGTGAACGTGATCCAAAGTACACAAACAATCCTAACAAGAAAAGGAAGACAAAATAGTTGACAAGATGTAATTGTATAGCAGAGATTCGATTCAAATGGATCAAAGAAGCAAATCTATGGATTGTTACTAGATTTGTGACTGAACATACACATGCTCTTGCAAAACAACGAGATGCTTCAGGTTGATAAATATGTAATTTATTTATTATGTTTTAAATTTATTACATTAATTATAATGTTCTTCAAAGCCTGCCGTACTTTTATTTTTAAATAAGAAAAATAGATCTCACTGGAAAATTTCACAGGAGGATAAGAAAGAAATGGATGGAATAGGAAAATTCCCTGTAAATAGGCCAAAACAGCTTCAACATCACCTCTTTTCAACTTGTTGATGCCTTTGCTTGTAGAGATGATTTTTCATGACAATTTTTAGGTACGGAAGTTCTTTAATACTTCTTGCTCAATTTGCCAAACAAAGATGTTGACATGACTATCTGAGATACACTGAGGATGATGGCAGTAAATTAGAATACCTATTTTGGTGTAACAAAACTCTGCGGTTGGATTATAAAACTTTTGGGCATGTCCTTGCTTTTCATAGCACATATGTATGTAATGAATATAATAAGCCACTTGTCATGCTTGTTGGTAGTAATCATAATCTAAAGACAGTGACTTTTAATTGTGCTCTAGTAGTGCATGAAAGCGAAGCCTCTTATATTTGAGTTTTTGAGCAATTAGTTGAAGCGGGAGATAGACAGAAACAAGAGACAATTGTGATAAATGGTGACAAAGCTATGGCCAATGTAATTAGGGTGGCATTTCCAGAAGTGCGACATAGACTATGTCTATGGCATCTAATGAGAAACGTGAAATCAGATGGTGACTCTCAATTTGCAAGTAGGTTCATCAGATACGTCAACAAGTATCAGACTTCAAAAGATTTAAAGCTCTTTCACAATAACGTATGTCTCATTATGGTGTACAACATAGAAAGTGGGCAATTGACCTATACAATGATAGGGAGAAGTGGCCATAATCATATCTACATAGATATTTCTTTGTAGGTATCTAAATAACTATTATAACTTATTTATCTATTGTCCATAGTTTTCAAAAACTAGTATAATATTTATTCTTTGTCCACTATTGTAGGGATGAGGGTTACACAAAGAGTTGAGTCTATGCATAGAATAATAAAAGTAGGTTTGGATCCAAACATCAAGTTATACAAACTTGTTCAATTATATGAACAAGTAATTGTGGAACAATGAGACAAAGATGGACATAGTGATCATACAACAATTCACACATATCCTATTATATAGGGAATGCTTGACAACATCAAGTTGCACGCAGCAAAAGTATATACAAGAAATTCTTACAACCTCATGTGCGAGAAGATGACCGTTGAGTCAAGGTATGTGGTAAAGGGTGAGAAACAAAAAGCTAAAGTTCCAGTGTGCCTATTTCTATTGGTTGCAAGACGTTGAACATAAGCAAATTTGGTATATAGTGATTAGGCATGATGCACATAATATGATATGTCGTTGTTGTATGAAATTGGAATAAGAGTTTTTCCTGCTACCGCATGTTTGTAGTCATGTAATATACAAATATTAAAGACATTCCAAGTGGTACAATTCTTTGAAGGTGGACTATTAAGGCTCAGCAACAAACACAGCTCAACGAAGACAACTTTGCACATGAAGAACAAGATGAAATATATGAGGTAGGAGAATAAAAGATCCTCTAGTTGTAATTTCAAAAGGGGCATCAAAGGGAAAAAAGCTCATGCTTATAGCAAATGTCATGGTATAGGTTATACCCCAAGTACTTGTCCAAAAGGTGGCAATAGTAAATCCTTTGGAGAAAAACTTAGGGAAGAGTTCTACCTAAATGAAGCTTACATCACAACTGTCCAACGCACACAACCCAAATCTCCGAAGGATATTTGCCATGACTACATAGATAGAGTGTGTGAGCAGCTAATGAGCACCATGCCTAATTCTTACATCGAAGGTCAAATATCAAACATAATTATCAATACTTATGTATATATAACTTGAACAAAACAGTTCTATCTAATAATGATTTTGTTAAACATGCAGGCTGTCTACAGCGAAGAAGTGGAGAATTTAGAGAAGAATTCTAAGATTGTTGATTGGAGTCCGAAAGAGGATTGGTGCTTCTTGTAGATCAGTTGCACAAATTATATTGTTTGAATAAATTTTTCAATGATGTTCGACTTTTTCGTGGAATTGAAACTTGACTAAGAGGCTTTTTGATGTTTACACTTTCTCTCTTTTTAAATTTATCTTAGATATTGAATTTTGATTTTTTAAAAATTTATTATATTTTTAGAAAACAAAATAATTCAAATAAAAATATGAAACATAACAATCAAAATAAAATATATAAAAAACCCAAATGTAACCACTTGTTAACAATTAGTTTATAAATCCGCTGATTTAAAATATGCCATGTTGAATTTGCTAGCCACGAACTTCACCACATACTTCAATCGCTCCATGCTCATTTCATCTAACTGCAAAAAGAGGAAATAAAATAATAGATTAAGATCTTCCGCATATAATTAGTTCAGATTGAAAATTTTATCCATAATCGGTACTAAATTGTCATATTTTACATGCCTCTCTCTCCTAATTTTTGCTCTTATAATAATATAATCTTTAGTATTTTTTCTTATTTTGTTTACTTTTGTAGGTAATAAGTTAATCTAACAAACCACAAAAAAAAGAGCAAAGGCGGACAAGAAAAGCAAGAATATCGCAACGCAAGAAGGGACAACAGGCGGTCGGGGCCACCATCCCCAGCCCTCGCCATCCTACAGGGTGGCTGGGGCAGTGGCTACCAATGCTAGCCATTGCCCATCTAACGGCCAGTGTGTTGGCAACGACCACTCGTCAGGCCACCCGTTGGCCTCCTGTCCTTCTTAACCTTTTCTCCCGACTCGATTTCTAAATAAGGAGAGCTCTTGTGGGGATTCTTCGAGGGTTTCTCAGGGGGTTCTAAGCAAGGTTATCACGACCGAACCAGCCAGTGAATCGGTTAAGCTAGCGGGTCAATGGTCTGATCAGTTCAACCGGTTAGATCGGATAAAACCGGTTGTCTGTGATTTCTAGAATCACATCCATTTAGTGGTGTATGAATATGAATTTTAGACATAAATGTATAAGAATCTGATAATTAAATTTATATTTAGCTAATTTGAAGATTCCGTATTGAAGTTTTAGATGAAAAAGTATCATATTCCAAATGTCTATTATATTTATATTTATACATATGAGGATAAGAAAAGTAAAGCCCGCTTTAGGGGGAAAAATATCGTTTGTCTGAAACTTAATGAATTATATTTTTGGGGGGGGGGGGGGGGGGGTAATGATAATGGATTAAAAACAATGGCAAAGCCCATCAGCAAGTTGCTAAAAAAAAAGCTTAACTCAATTTAGTGAAGCTAGTAACTTAATAAAAAAAAAGCTTCCTTTACATTACAAAGAGGAGTTGTATCAATGTGGAAGCAAGCATGTTAGCACTTGTGAAAGCCAAAAGTAATATGGGAGGTCGTGTGTTAGAAGTTTACCAATAACATTTTTTTGCCTGAAAATTATTGATGTAGGTAGGACTATGGGTTGAACCGGTTCAAAGCACTGGTCTGACCGGAAAAACCAACCAGTTTTGGTATCCTTGAGATGTATATTTTCGGTGGGAAAAACTCACAAAAACATAAACAATTGACTATCAAAGAAATAAAGATGATGAAACCAAAATGCAAGGATGAAACACATGAAATACTTACTTCCACAAGCTTCAAACTCACAAGGATGATGATGAAAAACCGAAAGCAAGAAAGAAAACAAAAACTTGGATAATCAAGTGAACTTTCAAGAGATAATCCGAGGAGCCACCCTTAGAGAAACACTTGGGCAATCTCTTTAGACCAACTAGTTACAGAATTTAATCACCTTCTAGTTGAGATAAAGAGACCTAGAGACCCAATTGAGTTGTCAAGCTCAAGATACAACACTAGGATTTTAATGGGGAGAGAGTTCACAAACTCACACTTTTCATATACTCAAAAATCTGATTCCAAATTATTCTAAACTATGGCCCTTATATAGAAGAGGCCTTCCACAATGAAAAGACATAAAAAACAAATGAAAAGATGTGAAAAAAAACAAATGAACTTGCTGCATACTACATTCGGATGAACAAAGTCGAAGAGGGGTGTCTTTTGGTGTTGTTGGTGTAAAGTGAGTGTGGCAGCAAAAAAAGATTCATGCACCCCAAAATTCTCACACGTTTAGGCCTTGCTAGAGGAGGGAGGACACGCTTTATGAGGAGGCATAAGCAGCAAGAGCCGAAATCACAAGCATTCACACACCCTCACGCGTTTTGCCTTAAATGCATTCACACCCGCAACAACCCCAACTTAAAACAGGCATAACTCTCTGGTTACGGATCCAAATTCGATGATTCTTGATTCATTGGAGAGATCAGGATGTCTACTTTTCAGGGGATGTGGTTTCATTACATTTGGATCATCCGTTCAAACGTTATGGGCCAAAGAGTGGAGACTGTCCAAAACTGGCCTGCATTTTGATATCCGATTTTGTGGGCTGAACTTGACCTAGCAAATGACCTCCAAATGACTTGCAAAAGGTGTTGTTGGAAAGATAAGATCTCAAGATTTAAGGGGGTGGTGTGTGCATGAAATTTCCCCTTTATTAGCTGGTCCAAAAGGAGTGACGAAACCGGGCCAGTTTCTGGTCGAATCTGCCCACATTCTGTCCGAATGCTCCGTGGTGTTTCTGACCCAAGTATGCATGTTCTTGACTTCCTTGGAGCTTGAATCGATGTGTAGGCTATCTGGTTTCTCATCCAAGGCTTGATCTTTGATGGTCCCCATCACCTTTGAATAAGGCACTTTGAAGTTTGAATAAAACTCCATAAAGTGTCTTTTGTCATGAAATTCAAACAATGGGACCGAATAAGGGCCTTGCTATGCATGAATTTGTTTGGAGCTTGCTCCCAATAAAGTTGAGTTGAAAGAATAAAAATGATACCCTTGGAAATATATACATCAAACTCTCTCTCTTCGACAAGAATTGTCCTCAATTCTTGTTGTAAGTGAGGGCATTCTTCTTGACACAAGAGTTACTCAATTTTATCAACAACCTCACATGGCTCCAAATCAGAGACTTCGGGTTCTTCAACTTCAAGCTCATCAAATCTTGAAGGTAGGTCACAATTCTCCTCATTGTTTTCATGACGAAAATCCTTGTAAAGAGGAAGATGAAGTTCTTCCTTGCAAACTTGTCCTTCTTCCTCACAAGCAGATGAAGGAGTCGTGCTTTCTCCTAACTCTTCAAAGTCTAAGAGCTCTTCATCAAAGATGGGAGGTGGATCAAGCCGATTTAAATCTTCCTCTTCCTTGTTTACTTCTGCATCTTCATGGAAGATGATTTCCTTCAAGGGCAACAAGGTAGGGAGGGTAGAAGTGTGATGACTCTTTGGACTCTTCTTATTGAAAAGGATGTCCACACATGAGGGCCTTGAGCCATTCTTCTTAGTAAGTACAGAAACATGTTTGAGAATGCAAGCTACTAAAAAACCCATTATGGGGTAATAAACTAGGCAGATTAGGATTTGTTTGAGTGAATTTTGGATTCAAGCTTATGGATTTTGATCTCCATTCAAGCAATCACTAAGTTGTCTCTTCTGTTTCTCTCTCTATCTATTTCATATTTTGTTCTCCTTTCTTTTATTTGAGCATGTTAGTTTAGATTGTGTTTAGCTTGAACATTTAGTTTTTATTGTGATTTTGTGTTTAGTAGCTGTTTTAATGGAAGTTATGCTAGGTTTATTTCTCTATTTTATGCTTGATTAGTTTAGTTGTTAACTTAGTTTATTTTGGGTTAAATTGTGATTGTGTGATGATTAGTAACTAGTTTTTGTTAGTGTAAAGCTTGTCGAGAGTTACAAATTTAGCCACTACTTCGGTTATTAAATCATTTTTATAGCATAGGAAAGTAGGGATCGATCCACGATGAAAGATTGTTTTAAAAAGGCTAGCTTAATCCTAAATGATTTTACTAATCCAATTTATTAAGTCTAATCTTAATAATTCTAAAATAATTAAAATCTAATGAATGCAAATCTAGAAAAAATACCCAATGATGCTCCTAAATATTCTAGATCATATTTTGGAAATAAAACAGTAAAAAGATTCCCTAAATAATTTAGAAAAATAAAAACAGAATAGGAACTGAAATTCCAATTAGAAATCAATAATAGCAAATAATAGTCAGAAAATAAATATTAAAAATGTCAAACAGTAACTTAAAATATAATACTTCAGGTCTATAAGCTTATAAATTCTAAATTGTATCTAATTTATTTCAGAAAAATCAGATCAGAAAATTAGCACAGAATATCAATGCTGAATATTAGATCTAAAATTAGAAATAAAATAATATGCATAAATATAAATACGAAAATAATTAAGAAAATGACCCTAATTATAGGACACAATTTTCGGGACTTAACAATACCTAATAATCGTGAATTAATAATTAAAATCGAATTTTTCAGAATTAATAACCTAAAAACCTGCACATATTAATTTCTTAAAATAATGCTGAAAAATTAGCAAATAACTTCCAAAACTTACGAAATTAAATATGGGCAGACTAGGACACTATATAAACCATAGGACCTGATAAAAATCGAAAAAGAACAAAAATAACTATTTTTCGTCTAATTTCTAACAAACTGGTAATTAAATACTAAAATTGAATATAAATCAATCTAAAATTAGAACCACTCTAAAAATCAAAATCTAAGCTATATAAAATTCCCTAGACACTCCTAAAAGATTATAGTTTGGGGGGGGGGCGATTGGAGTTATATGGTAGCCAGTAAAATAAAACAAAAATTAACAAACAAACCAAATTAACTAGAAGCAACAAATAATTATCCAAGTTGTCAAATTTATCAAGGATACTTAGTATAATCTTAATCCACCATGCAAATTAATATTTATCATCAACACACAAGTTAATTTCATTCATGAGTTAAACTGTAGAAGATATCCACCAGCGGTTCTTTCCCGTTTTTCCTTAGATTCTAGTTTACTTAGATCCAACCCTAATATAAACCCTACTAATTTGATAATATTTACACCAGCGCAAAAATTTAACCAAACTAGAGCATTAAGAATTAGAAAAACATCATTTAATACTTTGTAACCAATTTACCAGCAAATCGACTTAACAAAGATCTAAAGCGACTACCTAATTAAAAGAGATAGGTTTGAGCCATCCATGATTAATTAGGGTGATACCTAAGCCTAAAAAACTATAACTTTTACGTATTATAGTATTCTAAACTATCAATCGAAATTATATTTAATCAACTAGCATGCATTCTAATCGATTTAACACAAATTTCATAAACGATAAACGCTAATCGCTAAAGAATCATGAATATAAATCAACTAGGCATTAAAGCACAAAACTTGTTTCAAAATAATTAATTTAGCATGGCTTCAAGAAGATTATACTAAGCATAAAGAAATTACTCACTCATATTAAGAATAAAATTACAAATTTCACCCAAATACTTCATGTTTAACAATAATCTAGCCAAAGAAATACAATAAAATAAAGTAAAAACAAAACAAAGAAATAAAATTATGTTGCTTAGAGATGATGATGATGATGATGATGGGTGATGGAGGAGTGATTAGGCATGATGAGATTAAGAAGAAGGGATGTCGTGGCTGATGATGAAGGTGGCAGCCGTGGGATATGGTGAAGGGGTGAGGGATGGTGGCGTGGAGTGTATGGCGATGAGGATCCTTATGATGATGGTGATGATGATGTATATATAGGGAGGAAAGGAGGGGTGTGATTAGGGTTAGTAACTAGGGTTTGTGATGTTTGTGTGGGAGATGATGTGTGGAGGTTTAGAGTTTGATGGAAGGATGATTATGATGAGGCATGAGGTTGGATGGGAGTGTGATTGTAAGCTTCCTTCTTCTTTCTTCCCTAGACTTCTTCTCTCCCACAACTTCTAACTCTATTCCAACTCTTGCAATCCTAGCCCTAACAATATCTCCATAATTATCATTTTTAGATCGTCTTCTGCCCAAGCATGTAAAACCCGAGCCTCAACGACTCGTCTTCTCCTCTTTATTAAAACAATGCCTAACCTGAAAAATATATGAAAATAACGTAAATTAGATGCACTAATGTGTAAAATATAACCAAAATAATTAATAAAACGATGCATGATTAATGGCTCAACAGTTAGCTTGGATTGTGATTAGCCTCTTGATGGCTAATTAGTCTTGGATTAGGTAGAACCACACCTAATTTATGCTTTGAACTTAGAGTTTTCTCTAATGTCTGCCAAGTGTTTGACGAAATGTTTGAGAGAACTTTCACCCATGTTTTAGGGTGGTTGACTTAAGTCGAAAGGTGAGGTCAATTAGCTAGTGTGGGAGAGAGGGTAGCTGGGATTTAAGCATAAAAATAGTCCTGATCATAATTAGGTATGATGGTTGCTAATATGGTGGTCTAATTAGGCTAACCTCATGAAAATAAGTGTTTAAACTAATTAGACTAACTCATGACCCTTGAGAGCGGGCTTGGGTGGTCTCCAATGGTGTAATTGACCATCTCTAATTTTTAGTCTAAGTTGGGTAGGTTAGGACTTGCCTCGATTACTTGGTTCGTTAATTGGCTCAATCACAAGCCTCTTCTTTTATGTTTGTCAACTTAATTTAGTTTGTCTTTCTTTCCTTTTCACTTAGCCTAGCTTGAGACACTTGAACTAATCCCAGTACTTGAAGTGCAAGTCCTAGTGGACATCACCCTAAGTACTAAATGATAAACTTTGCACTTAGGGTTATAAATATTAAACCTTCAAATTCTTTCCATCAAATTTTTGTTGCCATTATCGGGGAGTTTGCGCTTTTCAATATTGGGGTTTGCTTGAGCATTTGAGGCTAGGCCTTTAAAAGATCCAAGATAATTTGAATAATCAAAAATTTTGAAAAAAAAATCAAAATGGTTATTTTCCATTTACCTCAATTTGAGGATGAAACTTCTTGGCAATACTTGTCTAGATCGAATGATTACTGTGCTCAATATGTTCATTTCACATATGAAAAATGGAAAATATATGCAATGTTGTGCTTGAGGGGATAACACATGAGACCCGAGCCACCTCCAGTCCATGTGTTATGGTGGTATGTGCTCTTTAGATGTTAATTGATGTATGTCTCAAGGGAAGAAGCAACCCAAGCTAACACACATCAAAAGATAACCAAAACTCAAAGATATATTTCGGACATGCGGTGGCACAGTCGTGTCTATGTGCACGGGTAGGCCGTGCCACTTTGCTGCTGGCCGAAGCTTGAAATATCTAGCTTTGCACGGTTTGAAGTGTTTTGATGTTTGCTTTGAAGCTAGGCCTTTTGGTGAAGTATAAGCCGTGAAAATAGATGTATATGAATGTAAGTGAAGCGGAAGGATGAAGGGATATGAAGGAATTGCTAAGTGAAAGAGATTAACTCAATTCTTAAGTTAAAAATCTCACTTAGAATTCAAGTAGTTCAATCTAGGATAGGATAGACTA
>JACYFF010031956.1:47505452-47545940 GCA_017589665.1 Selenicereus undatus
TTGAACTTCCCAAGGGGCAGCCACTCCTAGAGAGCCTTAGGACGTGTGCCAAGCTTTGGAAGGCGTGCCAATCTACTTGCTAGTGAAGGAGCCGGCTGATTTGATGAGAAGAAAACCGGTTCAAGCATGTTGCTGGCCGGTTTTAGGCAACAATTAAGCATAGCAAAAGTGATCATGATTTGGGTTTTAAGCATGGGGGGGTAACTTTAGGATGTGTATCCCCCCCCCCCACCAAGAAATCAAGGTTATATGTGTTTAGGTGGGGTAATCAAACTGACACATTAAACCGTGCAAATTGGGAACCAATCTAGCCGGTTTGAGAAAACTCCTTGATCTTCCATCCTCTTGTGTGCATGATTTGAAATCAATGCTTGGACTTGATTGTAGACTTCTTGAAGATTCCAAAAATACAAAAATTCATGACTTAAGCCACAATGTATCTTAAGTAATGACATGAACAAAACCGGGCAAATTCTGGTTTGCTAGCCCGTGTAGACCTCTTTGATGTTCTTGAACAAATTGGACCAATGCTTGTACCTTGGAGCTTGTATTGGATCTTGAATGACATGTTGGACCTTCTTCTTTGTCAATGGTGGTGGGGACTCCATCATTAATAATATGTAAGGCTTGTTTGAGTCTTTGACTGGGTATCAATGGCAACATGAGTGTGCTGGCGAGTCTTTTGTGTGCCCTTCCCCACTTCCATATTATCTGCATGCTCAATCTCCATGTGTAGATCAATTAAGGGATTCATATCATTACCATTCTTCTTACCCTCATGTTGTGTGCTCTTATTGCCAATCTTTTGACCATGATCCAAATTCTTGTCCCTATTATGGTATCTCCGATGAATGCTATGCTAGTTTTAATTCTATGATAGAGACAATGAATGAGCGACACATGTACTTTGTTAGTGAGATGAGGGAACATGGCCTATTGCATGAGACTAACCCTAACCGATCTTCCCCTACACTTAAGGTTAGTCTCTATGATAATTATGAGTCTTCTCTTCCCCTAGAACCCAATTTTATGGATGATACACCTTTAACTAGGCTAGAGGAAGTGATTGACCCTCCGTTGATTTCTTTACCATTTGTTGCTCCAACCTTGTCTAGCACACCAAGAGACACTACCATTGGTGACTTAACCTTACTTGCTTCTCCCCTCCCTTTAGCTCAATGCAGGGGGTTAGAGATGGGTGAGTGTACGATAATTTTAAGTGTAGAATAAATGGCACAAGTATACGACTTTCATCATAGTACTTGAGGGTCGTCTCCATACGGACGATGATGAGAATGAGGTCACGATCAATTACATTAAACTACCCTAAAATGGGCAAAATTATCCATATCAACCTAAACACTAGTCATAAATACATCTAATTAAGCTATAAATGACTAAATTCCCTAAAGTTTGGATTAGATCATTAAACATGAAATAAGTAATATTCGAAGCACATAAAACACCAAAGGAGCTAAGGGCATCAAACAAGCAAAAACTAATTGAAATAAAATCACAGCTGCTACTTAGTGAATTCCATGACCAACTTTGCAAATCAATTAAAAATCAAATGAATGAGTAGAACCAAAACTCAACCAATTCAACCTAATTGATAATCACACACACCACCACCATTGAGATTTTTGTTTGTTGAAGCTTAGCTTAGAACTGAGTTTACCAACTCAAAGAGCCTCAACCCTAAAGCCAACAGACCAGAACAAGCAAAACAGGCAGAATAAATAGGGAAAACAAATATGGCAGAATGCAAAGGAGGGAAGCCATGGGTGTCCTGGTTGTAAGCTCAACCCACCTTCCTTTGTTCGCCTCTATTGATAAATAAGAAGCAAGCCCAAACTCAATCAAAAACATCACCGCTTGAATATCAAACTAAAATTGGGCATAACTTGAATCAAAACATAGCAGAGCAATAAACAAGCAAATTCTCAGACAACTAGAAACAAAGGAAGGAGATTCAAAACTTCAATTAAGAACAACCCATAAACGAGCGCATATTCGCCATTAACTTTGCTTCGAACAGAATGAAAACAGGGGAAGGGGCTAACAAGCAACCGAGCAATTCAAAGCACAAAATTTCTGCAATTCAAACCACAAATCATCCAGTAGGTTCAGAAATTAACAAAGCTACACTAGCTCTACAAAATTTGGAACTGCAATCGAACCTAAAATTCGAAATCAAAACAGTCAGAAATTGAAATAAAACCCTAAACATCTCTAAAATTTGAACTCGAAATTTATGCTAAAATTAACTAAAGCTGACATTGAAACTAACTAAACCCTAACAAACCTCGATTAATATCTAGCTGCCTTTAATTGCACTGCTAGCTTGGTTTATACCCGAACCCTTCAATCTCCCCCCGTGCTTGAGTGTCAATCAGGAGGTTGAGGTTAACGGTGGAGATGAGTGCTGGAAGTGGTGAGTTGGCAATGATCTACTGGTGGGTGAGGATAGAGATGGTGGAGATGGTGGTGTTGTGCGAGATTGAGAAGGAGATGAGTTAGAGAGAGAAGATGAGATGAAGCTGTGATGGTACAAGTTGAGAGCGTTGTTGAGCTTCTCTACCTAGAGAGGAGAGAGAAAATGAGGATTAAGGGGAGGAGGTTCAGTCATGTGCTGCACGCATGAGGGGAAATGGGTTGAAATTAGGGTTTTTTTTTATTTTTTTGTTTTCTTACATTGCTTTTTTCCAATTTGCTCCACACCTACAAAATCAAATAAAATGAAATAAAAATCTAAAATAGCAATTATTATAAGCATAAATTAAGCATAAAGGTATTGTAAAAATAGCATATTTTAGGCGCAAACAAATACCCCCACACCAAGATTTTGATCATTTTCGAATAAAACAACTAAACTACCTAAAAAAAATGGAAAATAAAAAGAAGAAAATCCAAACTCACTTTCTTAGGAATCACGGTTGCATTTAGCATATGCAATAAGCCCTTTAAATCCCTCGATTTCCTAAAGGGACGAGTGAGGTATCGTGAGGGGTTTCAAGTGAAATACCCACAAAATCATTTCAAAAACAAATGAAAGTCTTTTTGGTTTTTTTTTTCAAAACATAAACATATGCACAAATAATGGGGGAAGTTATGTACATAACTCAGATAATTACATCACCCTAATAGCTAAGTCACAAAAGTATATGCAAATAGAATGTACAATCAGAGGGCATCTAAGTCAAAAGAAGCATCTCAACTCTCATTTTTCACCCCACACACAATATGTAATAATATGTATACCTTGGTGCATATGCTAATGTGTATCAACTCTTTGAATCAAGTTGCTAACATCAACACAATCCCCATTTCCTTGCCTAATTGCCTTGTTTGCTCCTTTGTTCCTGTTTTCTCTTTTTTTTTCAAAGATAATAACGCACACACCGTAAATCCGCTTGACTTACAAATATTCCGGCCTTCCCTAAAAAGGGGTTTCATTCAATTGTACAAAGCACTTATTTCCTTGCCCAAACAGATGTGAAATTAAGTAAAATAGCACATATTCAAGCCAATTAAAGATATGAAATAAATATAGTGGTTATGAACATTGGTGCCCGGGTTCTTATTCACTTTTTAAACTTTTTCCTTCTTTTTTCCTTTTTTCGCACTTTCAAGAACATAGAAGGCAACTTCGACAAACAAAGAGTTCACGTGCCAACTTAACAACAAGATCTTAACAATTGACGATAAAGTGAGCAAGGTAGACACAAGTCACACATACAAGATGGGTTATTATGAAAAATCGAATCTACATTTTCAACTAGACATCTCATCATGCAAACTCTATTTACATATAACTCATTGATCTAGCAACATGGGATCACAATATCCTAAGAAAGCACACAAAACCCCAAAGAAAAACAGTTTTTTTTTAAAATTTCTCAAAATTTTTGAAAAATATGTACAAATAGACACCTCACCCCCACACCAAAACTCCACAATATCCTCATTGTGAGAACTAAAACGCCAAAAAAGCAAGTACATAAGCTAGACAACTATAATACCAACACAACTCTACAAGTATATACAAACTAGAATACTACCAAAATCAAAAGGAAAAACAAAAATTACCAAAATCAAAACCACAACCAAAACCAATGTAAATCAAGACCAAAACACACGTAATCACCAAAATAAAAACAAAACTAAACCAAGGGCCTACTAAATACAAAACTAAACCAAAAGAAACCTAAAGCAAAACAAGAATCAAGAGAAAAGAAAAACAAAATACAAGACCAAAACAAAATCACTAAGACACCAGAAAGAAAATAAAAACAAAATATTGAACAAAAACAAAACCAAAGAAAATAAAAAACTCACAAAGCCAAAGAAACAAAACACACATGACTAAAACATACACAAGAACAATCATACATATCCACAACTAATCACAATCCGAGATATCCACAAATATTCACAAAATCATAACATAATCAAGAGTGATCATAGCCAATACGGCTCAAGAAATACCAAATTTCTCCTCAAGATCGATCACTCATACAATCACAGTTCTAAATATCCACAACTACATACAAAAAGAAAAGAAAACAATCCTAAATATCCACAACTATGTACAAAAAGAAAGAAAAGAAATGAAAAAGAGAAGAGGGGAGGGTGCAACGATCATACCAGGTTGGGTACTTATTGTACCCAAACTAAATGCCGCATTCAAATGATGCCGATGAGGTCCATGGAGCATCAACCGCTCCATCACAACTCATAAGCTGCTACTCATCACAACCCCCCAAAGCTCAGGGTAGCTTATCAAACGATTTGGGCACATTCCTCACAAAAATGCACGTAGTCAAAAACAAGAGGTGTAACCCAAATCAAGTGCATAAAAGCATAGCAACTCAAGGCTCTCTTGAGCTTATCAAAACTCTCAGCCCAATCAAAACAGATATGTGTATATGGAACATCAGATGCACTAGTTAATGGTCTAATAAAGATACAACTATGTGAATGCATAAACCATCTAAAGTGATCTAAATATCCTAAATAAAGTTCAACATCTCTAAAAAGGGTGGGGAAAGGACCAACGCAAGGCCAATCAAGTGCAATACGAAAATCAAAGCTCCTAGGATGGCCCAAAGTCAAGTCCTTCACTTTAAAGTGATCCTCGAGTCTATCTAGGTCACTATCATCAAGAGTCTGATCTAAACAAAGATCGCCAAGCACAAAAGTCTCAAACTCTACAAGACCAGACTCGGGAGGGTCTAGAGAATGAAGAAAAATGCGGAGGGGAGAAGAAAAGGATGGAATGGGAGGGGAAGGAGCTAAGTCAAGGGTAGATTCATCAGAAATGGGATCATCAAGCTCGATGTGAGGTGAAACCTCACTAAACTCCACATCAGAAGGCTCATCAAAAAAATGCTCCTCGGAAAAAGTATCCTCTAACTCAACTAATATGCCACACTGATCATAAAAGGTAGCATCAGTCTCAAAACCATCTCTATCCTCTAGTTCTCCTAAGGGAGCCAAAAGAAGAGAGGGGTCGGGCATAATCGGGACATCCTCATAGGTATCCAAATAAGCGCTAGTCTCAAGGGGAGATGCATATGCAAAAGGTGATGAGGGATCGCTCGAAACCTCAAGATCATAAGAATGTATATCATCATAAAAATCATGTCCTAAAGGAATTGATGCCTCACTCCTAACATTAGAGTCATCAAAAGACCTAACATCAGGAATAGGAGAACCTAAACTAAGGTCAATCTGGAATAAACTCTGCGAGTAAATCTCCCTATTAAAGGTAGTCGATGCTTATAATATGTGTGGTCTACCAAGCAATGGATAAGTATCAACATCATGATCAAAGACATCACAATAATTACATGAAATAAGAGCATATGGAGCATGAGAGTGCTCATAAGATATACCCTCAATCTAACTCTCATTTAAGGATGTAGTATGCATCGTAGAAGGGTCGGGAGAGGTCTCTCTAGCGATGTCATACTCCCAAGTATCATGAGCCAAATACTCAAAGAAATCCCAAATCTCATCAGGAATCTTAATGAACAAACACCCCTGGGGTACATAGTCTCAACATGACCTCGATATTCATCATTAAGACCCTCAAAGATCACTTGGCAAAATTTCCATTTCTCAAAACAATGATCAACACATTGAGCACGAAATTTATTCAATCTACTTAAATACCGCCAAAATATTTCGTGCTCAAACTGAGGAAAATAGAAACTTGCCATTTGTTTTTAAATTTTTCAAGTTTTTTTCAATTTTTAGTGATTTTCAAGTTTTTTTCAATTTTTAATGTTTCTATTGTTTTTTTTTTTTGGATTTTTGGATTTCAAGAAATAACTAAGCTAAGTCACACTTAATAATGAAATAAAGAAAGCAAGATAAATCATGTGCAACTAATAAGAAAGCAACAAAGAAATGGCAAATGTGACCCAAATCTCATGACGTCGTCCCCTGTAATGGCACCAAAAACTTGTACAATAATTTTAAGTGTAGAATAAATGCCACAAGTATACGACTTTTGTCGTAGTACTTAAGGGTCGTCTCCACAGGGACAAGGATGAGAATGAGGTCACGATCAATTAAATTAAAATACCCCAAAATAAGCAGAGCTATCTATATCAACCTTAATTAAGCTATAGATGACTAAATTCCCTAAAGTTTGATTAGATCATTAAACGCAAAATAAGTAATATTCGAAGCACATAAAATATCAAAGGAAATAAGGGCATTAAATAGGCAAAAACTAATTGAAATAAAATCACAGCTGCTACTTAGTGAATTCCATGACCAACTTCCCAAATCAACTAAAAATCAAATGAATGAGTAGAACCAAAACTCAACTAATTTAACCTAATTGATAATGACACACACCACCATTGGGATTTTTGTTTGTCGAAGCTTAGCTCAGAACTGAGTTTACTAACTCAAAGAGCCTCAACCCCAGAGCTAACAGACCATAACAAGCAAAACAGGTAGAATAAACAAGGAAAACAAATAAGGCAGAATGCAAAGGAGGGAGCCATGGGTGTCCTCGCTGCAAGCTCGAGCCAACTCCCTTTGTTCTCCTCCATTGATAAACAAGAAGCAAGCCTGCAAGCCCAACACTCAATTTAAAACATCGCCACTTGAAAAGCAAACTAAAACTGGGCGTATCCTGAATCAGAACAGAGCAGAGCAATAAACAAGCAAATTTCCAGACAACTAGAAATAGAGGAAGGAGATTCAAAACTTCAATCAAGAACAACCCATAAACGAGCTTCAAGCCTCGTTGAAATAGCAAATACGCCATTAACTTTGCTTCGAACAGAACGAAACAGGGGAAGGGGCTGACAAGTAACCAAGCAATTCCAAGCCCAGAATTTATGCAATTCGAACCACAAATAATCCAATAGGTTCAGAAATTAACGAAGCTAACTAATTCTACGAAATTTAGAACTGCAATCGAACCTAAAATTCGAAATCAAAGCAACTAGAAATCGGAATAAAACCCTAAACATCTCTAAAATCTGAACTCGACATTCATGCTAAAATTAACTAAGGCTGGAATTAAAACTAACTAAACCCTAAA
Source organism: Selenicereus undatus (assembly GCA_017589665.1). Lineage (NCBI taxonomy): Eukaryota > Viridiplantae > Streptophyta > Magnoliopsida > Caryophyllales > Cactaceae > Selenicereus > Selenicereus undatus. Next base: position 47,513,020 of record JACYFF010031956.1, read on the forward strand.
AACCCTCGATTAATACCTAGCTGCCTTCAATTATGCCACTGGCTTCATTCATACCCGGAACCCTTCAATCTCGCCCCTTGCTTGACAGTCAATCTGGAGAATATGGTGGACGGTGGAGATGAGTGCTGGCGGTGGTGAGTTGGCAGTGATATGCTGGTGGGTGAGGATGGAGATGGTGGAGACATTGGTGCTGTGCGAGATCGAGAGAGAGATGAGTTAGAGAGAGAAGATGAGATGAAGCTGTGATGGTGAAGGTTGAGAGAGCTGTCGAGCTTCTCTGCTGAGAGAGGAGAGAGAAAATGAGGATTAAGGGGAGGAGGTTCAGTCATGTGATGCGCGCATGGGGGAAAATGGGCAGAAATCAGGATTTTTTTTGTTTTTTTGTTTTCTTGCCTTGCTTTTTTTCCAATTTATTTAACACATACAAAATCGAATAAAATCAAATAAAAATCTATAATAACAATTATTACGAGCTTAAATTAAGCATAAGGGTATTGTAAAAATATCATATTTTTGGCACAAACAGTGAGCCTTTTAGGGGTAATGCTAGTTGTGTTGAGGATGATTTGCTCGATTGATTCCAAGAACTTACCTTAATTGAGTCATATCTTAACGAGGCTCCTTTTGAGAAGTTATGTGGTGATCGTGTGATGGTTGGTGTCGTTCCTAGCTTTGTGCATATAGATCTCACTTGCATTCAGTCACTTGACTTGACCCTCATTGCATCTCCCTTACTTCCTACCACCCCCACTCATTTGCATACATTTCACAAATCCCTGGCAGACATTAGAGGATATGATCCCTCCTTAGACCCATATTGCATACCTAGAGGACGTGTGTACGATAATTTTGAGTGTAAAACAAAGAGTTGCACGCGTACGACTTTCGTCGTAGTACTTGAGGGTTGTCTCCTCAGGGACAAAGATGAGATTAGGATCACTAAATATTAAATCAAAGTAACTAATCTACTTTTCCAAGTCAATTTATCTAAAGTATTTACAAATGTTTAGTAGTTTAAAAAGGAGAACAATTATGTGTAAGTTGACTTTTCTAAAAGTATTGAAGTGACCATATTATGATGTTATTTTCTGATAGTGTTTTGATGATTATCAAGTTTGATGTAAGAATCAGAAAATATTTATATAAGATGGCAATGTGATAAATAACCATGTGAATGTCTTGTTTCTAGATAAATAGTCAAAGTGAACATGATGCTTTATAGTCAAATTTTTATGGATGATTCAAAAGTTATTTGATGGCATATTTCTTTAGTTGCTATTCAAGTTTGCTGTTGAACAAGGGATTCACTCAAAGTTGTGGCTAAAGCTCAAAAGTGTGGATCGGTGTTTCTTGTCTATAAACAAATGCTTATGGATGTGTATATGTCCTAAAATCCATGGTTATGAGGTGTATGTCATAACTTATATGATAGTTTAATCACATGTGAGTTTGTAAGATAATGTATGAAATATCATAGATCACGGAGGGAAATCCTTAATTTAAAAGAATCATTTAATCATGTATAATAGTAAAATCATATGTTTGGAACGATTTCTATGGAAAATCAAGTTTAGTTTTGTAAGTAGTACCATGTAAAGTGTCCAAATTTTATTGGATTAAAATATGGTTATGAACAAGTGATGGAAGTCTGCAAGGGAAAGGAGTCCCAAGCTATGACCTTCCAAGAACACAAGGCAAAGAGAGAAAATCCACGAACTGGAAGTGGCACGGTCGTGCTAAAGGGCACGGTCATGCCGTGCCAAAGTTCTGGTTCAAGTGGCCGTGAGTAGCTAGTTTGCACGGTTGGAAGAGATGAGAAGGATGTGATGGGATTAGACTATTAGGAGTAGTCTAAGATTTGAATGAGTGTGGGAATGGAGTAGTGGAAGGCTTATTTTGAGGGGGAAGAGATGGGAGTGTGTTTAGGAATGCAAAGATAGATGAAGAACACAAGTAGAACTTAAAAGAGAGTTCACGGTTTAAGAGAAACCAAGGCAATCTTAAAGAACTTTTAGTATTTTGGATAGTACTAAGCTAGGTGATTAGATAAGATACACCACTAATCTCTAGCTTAGGACCCTTAATCTTTGATTAGGATAAGATACACCACCTAACCAAGGATTAAGACTCTCTTGATCACCACTTAGCTCGGCCAAGAACTAAGATAAGCAAGGAAAGTGTTTAGGGAACTCAAGACACAAAGTCTTTTCTCTCAAATTCAAATTCAAAGTATATCTTACAAAATGAGCACCTAAGGCCTTTATATGGCCTTATAAACACACGAAAATAAGCTTTCCTTTCAAGGTAGGAAAGTCATTAAACATCTAATACTACTTAGTACACGGTTAGGCTTTAATCCAATACAAACCGAAAGTTTAAGGTCTAAAATACAACTTAGCATTAATATAAACCTTTCCTAGGCATTAAGGCACCTTGATGAGTCAATTTCCTCACTAGGAAGGTAAGCTTCTCACGGTTACACCTCAAAATGGCTGAGATATGCTTGCTTGACATGTGGTGCTAGGGTGGCCGGTTACGTGCTTGCAAAATGGAAGCCTCTCCATGCTCCCACGTGTCTCCCTCATGTTTGGCTTAGTGACAGCTTACCAAGCAGCTCAAACCAAGCTGGTGAATATGCATTCACATTAAGCAAACCCACTTAGGAAGGAAAACCTCCTTGCTAAGCAACCGGGTATATAGGTGCTAGTTTTTGCCCTATTTTGTGCTGCATGGTTGACACCTCAAATGTTGAGTAATCTGGGATTTCTTCACATGGGAGGAAACCTCAAGATGTCTAGAATACCCTCCATTTGTAATCACAGCATTTGGACTTCGTTTGCCCCTTGAAAAAGATGAAATGCCCAAACCGTGCATAACCGGGTTCAATTCAGCACACCATCCAAAAGCAGCTTCGTTCCTTAACCAAATGGACTCCAAAATTGATAATTCCACTTGGACTTGAAATCTAACACCTTAATCTTGTAATATCACCAAAAATTGAAAGCTTAAACTTGGATTAAGCTTGAGAAATCAAGTAACAAAAATCGGGTATCAATCCTGGTTGAAAACCGTGTGCACCACCTTGAATGTTCTTGATTAAACCACTTATGACCGTGCACTTAGACTTGATTTATTGATTATTTTGGGTCATTTGAACATTAGTGGACCTTGTAGATGGACCTCCATCATTCTCCCCTTGTTGGGAAGATTTGACCCTCAAATCTGATAGGTAATCATCTACTTCATAAGGACTTAGATCAGCAACGTTGAATGTGGATGATACTCCATAATCTCCTAGTAAATCCACCTTATAAGCATTATCATTAATCTTCTCCAGAATTTCAAATGGACCATCTGCTCTTGGCATCAGCTTAGTTTTCCTTTTGGATGGAAAACGTTCTTTGCGAAGATGTATCCACACTAAATCACCTGGATTGAAAAGCTTTTCTCTCTTATGCTTGTTAGCTTGGGCCGTATAGGATAATGTAGTTTTCTCAATCTTGGCCTTCACTAACTCATGTAATTTCTGGATTTCTTCCACTCTAGCTGCAGCATCTGCACTAGGCTTTTGGTCTAATGGACGGAGAATAAGATCAAAAGGATTGAGAGGCTCAATCCCATATACCACCTTGAAAGGTGAAAGACCAGTAGCCTTGCTAGGAGTTTTGTTATATGTAAACTCAGCATGTGGAAGTAGTAGATCCCAAGCCTTCGCTTGATTTTTAATCAAAACCCTTAAAAGAGTGCCAAGGGTTCGATTAGTGACTTCTGTCTGCCCATCTGTTTGTGGATGACAGGTGGTACTATATTTGAGTTTAGTACCAAGCTTCTTCCATAAAGTAATCCAAAAATGACTCAAGAACTTGGTGTCTCGATCTGAAACTATGAAACGGGGAATTCCATGTGGTCTCATAATCTCTTTGAAATACAATTCAGCAGCATGAGTAGCATCATTAGTTTTGTTGCAGGGAATAAAATGAGCCATCTTTGAAAATCGATCTACCACCACAAAGATAGAGTCCTTATTCCTTTGTGTCTTTGGTAAACCAAGTATGAAATCCATACTCACGTCTACCCAAGGCATGGTGGGAATAGGTAGTGGCGTGTACAACCATTGAGGAAGGGAATGGCTTTTTGCAATCTGACATGTACTGCATCTTCTAATGATATCTTGAACATTCTTCTCCATGCCTGGCCAATAATAATGTTCCTTAAGCATGATTAGGGTCTTGTCTTCACCAAAATGACCAGCTAATGAACCAGCATGGACTTCTCGAACCAGTAACTCATGAGTGCTGCATTTAGGAACACATAATCGAGCACCCTTGAAGAGAAAGCCATCTTAAATTAAGAAATCCCCTTTGGGATGTTTTGTACACTCAGAATATAACATCCGAAAGTCTTCATCATCTTGATATAGTACCTTTAGATGCTCAAATCCAAGGATACAAGCATCTAATTGGAATAATAATAGATAACGTCGTGAAAGTGCATCAGCTCCTTGATTTAACTTGCCGGACTTATGCTTGATGGTAAAGTGAAAGGACTGGAGAAATTCAACCCACTTGGCATGGCGTGAGTTTAACTTGTGTTGACCTTGAATATACTTCAAAGCTTCATGATCTGAATGCAGAATAAACTCATTGGCGATCAAATAATGGCTCCAATGCTCTAAGCATCGAACGATTGCATAGAACTCTTTATCATAGGTTGAATATCTTTTCGTGGTATCACATAGTTTCTCACTGAAGAAGGCCAAAGGACGTCCTTCTTGGGTAAGAATACCACCGATACCAACTCCTGAAGCATCACACTCAACTTCGAAGACCTTCTCAAAGCATGGTAGAGCTAGAACTGGTGCTTGAGTTAGTCTCTCTTTCACTTCTTGAAAGGCAGCTTGGGCTTTAGGATTCTAAGTGAATGAGGAACCCTTAAGAACTTCGGTCATAGGAGCTAGAATAGTGCTGAAATTGCGTATGAATCTCCTATAGAATGAAGCCAAGCCATGAAAACTTCGAACGTCATGTATACTTTTGGGAACAGGCCAAGTCCGAATAGCCTCGATCTTGCTTTCATCCGCCTTTATGCCATTTTCAGAAACAATATATCCTAAGAAGGTAACTTCATGGGTAAAGAAGGTACACTTCTTAAGATTCCCAAACAATTTCTCCCTTTCAAGAACGAGCATCACCTGAGTCAAGTGATCTTGATGTTCTTGCTCATTCTTGCCAAACACCAATATGTCATCGAAGTAAACGACCACAAACTTGCCCAAGTATGGCCGAAGTACTTGATTCATTAATCTCATAAACGTACTAGGGGCGTTGGAAAGACCAAATGGCATAACCAACCACTCGGACAACCCTCCTTTGGTCTTAAAAGCAGTTTTCCACTTATCACCCTCCCTAATACGGATTTGATAATAACCACTCTTCAAATCAATCTTGCTGAACACCTTAGAGCCATGTAATTCATCCAACATATCTTCAAGCCTAGGTATAGGGTACCTATATTTGATAGTAATTTTGTTTATGGATCTACTGTCAACACACATCCTCATACTACCATCCTTCTTGGGAACCAATAGAGCTGGCACAGCACATGGACTCAAGGATTCACGTACTAACCCCTTGGATATCAATTCTTCCACTTGACGTTGAGTCTCCTGGGCTTCTTTTGGATTGGTCCTGTAGGCTGGTTTATTGGGTAGGATGGATCCAGGAATAAGGTCAATATAATGTTGTATGTCACGTTTTGGAGGTAAGCCCGAAGGTATTTCCTCTGGAAACAAGTGACTAAACTGATTCAATATGACCTTGGCTATGGGATGGGATGGAAGTGGTGTTTCTGGTTCATCTTGCACTTGTAATATCCACTCTTTCAAAGCCTCAAATTCATGTTGAGAAGCTTTTAAAAGTGGCTCTCCACACGTCAAGAGCAAGTCAAATTGGGTTTGGCTTTTTTGTGGCTTTATTTTGTGGAGTTCAGATGGTGACATAGGGTTAAGGGTAATTTTCTTGCCATTTTTGGTAAAGGAGTAGGTATTAAGGTAACCATTATGCATGACTCTCCTATCATACATCCATGGTCTCCCTAACAGAATATGACAAGCATCCATGGGAACAACATCACACCAAAGTTCATCTTGGTAATTCTTACCAAGAAAGAATGAAATCAAGCAACGAGAGTTAACTTGCAATCCCTTGCCTTGATTTAACCATTGAATGTTGTATGGGTGTGGGTGTGCCGTGGCTTGAAGGTTTAACTTCTCAATCATACTCACTGAAACTACGTTGACACAACTTCCTCCATCCATGATTAAAGAACAAACTTTGCCTTGGACTGTACACCGTGAATGAAAGATGTTTTCACGTTGTTCATCCTTAGCAACTCGTTGAGTACTCATTACCCTTCGAATTACTAGCATCTCACCTTCATCTACATTTTCAGCAAACTCCTCTTGAGTTTCTTCAGGATCTTCTTCAACATCTTCCTCCTTTTCCTCCTCCTTCTCCTCGGCATACTCTCCTTCTGTGGCTTCCCATTCAGCTAATGTAACCACTTTTCAACTTGGACAATCAGAAGCAATATGTCCTAAGCCTTGGCACTTATAACACCTTCTTTGGTTTATGGGATATAGGTTTGGACATTGGGGATTTGGTTGTGGCCTTTGAGGAGCTTGGTTCTTTTGTGGATTAGTTGGGAAAGGGGTAGATGGTTTAGGTTGTGGTGTGGTACTCCCCTTGTTTAAGGGTTTCCCACAGCTTGGTGCTGCATACGGCTTGAAAGAATCACGAAAAAACATCCTAGATTTCCTTTGTTGTTCCACCTTATGTGCTAGGACACATACTTCATCGAAGGTGGTGTAAGCTTGCAATTCAACCACGTTGGCTATCCTAGGATCAAGCCCACCTAGGTAACGAACCATGGTTTGCTCTTCTGGTTCATGAATGTTGCATTTGATCATGAGTTTTTCAAACTCACGTGTATATTCTTCCACATTCATTTTGCCTTGAGTGAGATGATGAAAGAGCATGTAGTTGTCTTGGACATAGGTAGATGGTAAAAACCTTGCCTTCATCTTGGATTTCATCTTATCCCAAGTGTTGATTTTGCTCTTCCTCTCTCTACTTCTCTTAGCATTGAGGTTAGTCCACCATAAGGAGGCATATTTCCTCAATCTAAGTGCAACCAATTTCACCTTCCTATCATCAGGAATCTCCTTGTATTCAAAAATTCGCTCCACAGTTTGTAGCCATTCAAGGAATTCATCTGGGTCTAGCTTACCCTCAAACTCAGGAATTTCAACCTTGAAATCATTTGAGTTGAAAGTAGGTCGTGCTATTCTTCTTCTCCTCTTAAAAGGTATTTCATCATCAGAAAAACATGACGCATTGCTGCTTCTTCTTCACCTCTATACTTTGTTCCACTTTGTTCTCCAACTTCAAAGAGCTTTTGCTTTTGCTTCATATGATTTCCAAGCTGTTTTCTCAAGTATTCATTCTCAGCTCTGAGTTCTTGCTGAGCAACAGACATCTCTTGCATCTGCTTGGTGACAGCTTCAAGCTTTTCTTCCACAGTCATATGGGAACTCATTTTGGAAGTGGAATGGAATTATTTGTGTTTGAGGTTTAGATTCAGAGATGAGCTGGGAAAGACGTGTGGTAGGTTCCGGGCAAAGATTGAACTTGCTCTAATACCAAAATTGATGGAAGTCTGCAAGGGAAAGGAGTGCCAAGCTATGACCTTCCAAGAACACAAGGCAAAGAGAGAAAATCCACGAACTGGAAGTGGCGGGGTCGTGCTAAAGGGCACGGTCAGGCCGTGCCAACGTTCTAATTCAAGTGGCCGTGAGTAGCTAGTTTGCACGGTTGGAAGAGATGAGAAGGATGTGATGGGATTAGACTATTAGGAGTAGTCTAAGCTTTGAATGAGTGTGGGAATGGAGTAGTGGAAGGCTTATTTTGAGGGGGAAGAGATGGGACTGTGTTTAGGAATGCAAAGATAGATGAAGAACACAAGTAGAACTTAAAAGAGAGCTCACGGTTTAAGAGAAACCAACGCAATCTTAAAGAACTTATAGTGTTTTGGATAGTACTAAGCTAGGTGATTAGATAAGATACACCACTAATCTCTAGCTTAGGGCCCTTAATCTTTGATTAGGATAAGATACACCACCTAACCAAGGATTAAGACTCTCTTGATCACCACTTAGCTCGGCCAAGAACTAAGATAAGCAAGGAAAGTGTTTAGGGAACTCAAGACATAAAGTCTTTTCTCTCAAATTCAAATTCAAAGTATATCTTACAAAATGAGCACCTAAGGCCTTTATATGGCCTTTTAAACACACAAAAATAAGCTTTCCTTTCAAGGTAGGAAAGTCATTAAACATCTAATACTACTTAGTACACGGTTAGGCTTTAATCCAATACAAACCGAAAGTTTAAGGTCTAAAATACAACTTAGCATTAATATAAACCTTTCGTAGGCATTAAGGCACCTTGATGAGTCAATTTCCTCACTAGGAAGGTATGCTTCTCACGGTTACACCTCAAAATGGCTGAGATATGCTTGCTTGACATGTGGTGCTAGGGTGGCCGGTTACATGCTTGCAAAATGGAAGCCTCTCCATGCTCCCACGTGTCTCCCTCATGTTTGGCTTAGTGAAAGCTTACCAAGCAGCTCAAACCAAGCTGGTGAATATGCATTCACATTAAGCAAACCCACTTAGGAAGGAAAACCTCCTTGCTAAGCAACCGGGTATATAGGTGCTGGTTTTTGCCCTGTTTTGTGCTGCATGGTTGACACCTCAAATGTTGAGTAATCTGGGATTTCTTCACATGGGAGGAAACCTCAAGATGTCTAGAATACCCTCCATTTGGAATCACAACATTTGGACTTCGTTTGCCCCTTGAAAAAGATGAAATGCCCAAACCGTGCATAACCGGGTTCAATTCAGCACACCATCCAAAAGCAGCTTCGCTCCTTAACCAAATGGACTCCAAAATTGATAATTCCACTTGGAATTGAAAGCTAAGACCTTAAGCTTGTAATATCACCAAAAATTGAAAGCTTAAACTTGGATTAAGCTTGAGAAATCAAGTAACAAAAATCGGGTATCAATTTGGGTTGAAAACCGTGTGCATCACCTTTAATGTTCTTGATTAAACCACTTATAACTGTACACTTAGACTTGATTTCTTGATTATTTTGGGTCATTTGAACATTAGTGGACCTTGTAGATTGACCTCCATCAACAAGGTACAATGGTTTTATCACAGATAAGTTAGAAATTGAATGTAATTTCCATGGAAACCAAAATATTTGGTTTTGTAAGTATGCATAAGTTGGAAAGATAATGTTGAGCAATTGTTGGCCGAATGGCCTATACTCCCACTTTCCTCCCTCCCCACCCAGGTTCAAACCTGGGGGGGGCAAGATTGAGAGAACCGACCCGGTGATCGACCCGGTCGACCGAGTGGATCGATGATTCAACCGGTCGGACCGTTTGGACCGGATTTGGACCGGTTGACCCGGTTTACCGTCCAACCGGGTTAGACCGGTACAACCCGGTGAACCTAAAAATTTTTTTATATATATTTGTTATATATTTTTTTTTCAAATTACTAACTAAAATCTAATAGAAAAGTTACAAGTACAAAATAATAAAGAAGAAGATAAATGAGAAATTTATTTATGGTCCCACATTGATAGAGTAGAAGGTGATTACAAGACTCTCATTGCATAAATATGAGTGTTATTATAGAATGAGAATTGAGAAGTCCCACATTGCCAATTTGAGCATATTCTCAAACTTGGTAGCCTTATAAAAAAGCATGGAAGACAAACCAAAGACAATACAAAGTCATGGGCTTATAATTAAAGCTATGCTTTGTAAAAAAACTCAAGATTTTTGTGTGTTTTTTTCACCTATAATTGACATTCACACTCCAAAAACAAATAATATAATTTAGATATAAATAATATAGTAACACAACTAATTAGAGGGTCATAAATTTTTTGATTTGGATATAATAATTTGGTAAACCATGCTTGAATATACAAATTACAAGAGTTTGATGATAAACAAAAAATATACATTTATTACATTAAATGAAATAAAAATTACAATAAATGAACTACTACAAAATAATGTGGAAGAAGAGATCATTAAATTATATATTTGATGAAAAAAATACTTTTTTATTTAACAACATAAATTACTAAAATCTAATAAAAAAAGTTACAAGTACAAAATAATGAGGAAGAAAAGAAATAAGAAATTTAATTATAATCCCATAAAAGGTGATTGCAATACCCTAATTACATAAATATAGGGTTTGTTAGATTGTGAGAAATGGGAAGTCCCACATCGCCATTTTGATAAAATTCTCAAGCTTGGTAGCCTTATAAAAAAGTATGGAAGGAGTAGGCAAGCCAAGGATGCTATTGAAGGGTTGAGTTGTGCTCAAAATTTTCATAGCCAAAAAAAAATATTGATTTTTTATAAAAAGTTGGGAAAAACCGGTCCAACCGCGGGTGAGCCGGTTTGACCGAGTCAGCTGGTCCAACCGGGTTGTACCGGTTTTTTCCGGTTTGGAAGCTTAAACGGTTTTGGAGAAGTTCCGGACCGGTGCTGTGGCCGGTTCCCGGTCCAACCGGTTGAACCGGCCGGTCAGGTCCGGTTCTCTCAACCATGGGGGGGGGGTACACACTTCTGCTTTGTGTAGGAATTATGTGTGTTGGAGGCTTGTGGGTTTGGGCTTCTAGGTTGAGCTTGACAGCCCCTCTCTTGGCTTGTTAAGGTCAGCTGGGTACCCTGTGATAGGGGCCTTATGGGCTTGCCTGCTTACCCTTATAAAAAAAAAAAGTTGGAAAGATAATTTCTATGAAAACAGAGGAAATTTTTGGTTTTGTGAGCATCATTTTTATGGATTGAATTATAGCTATCTGAATAATCCATAATAATTGGATAAAGGTTATGGTTATAAATATGAACAACTTTGTAAATCTTGTGAGCTCAAATATTTAAGATTTACAAAGGGACGTCATATTAAATTCAAGTTGTATGGATCCAATTCGTGAAACTTATGTACTGTATAATGTGATTTTATCTATGGCTTATAATACAACGGTTTTGTCGTATTAATGGCAGGAGTATAATGTTTTCAAAGTTCAAGAGTGTTCTATAGTACCAACTAGTTTGGGTAAATCTGATTACGATTATTGTGTATTTAAGGTCACAGAATGATATGTATATATCTAATGGCTTTGAATGTTGTACAAGCATTGACTAGTCTGAACTGATTTGAGCATGACTATCATATATTTAAGGTCATGAAATGACATGTTTTTATTTAGTGACCTTATTAATAGGGATGGGTAAGTGTCCGTTATTTAATCACTAATGGTAGACACCCAACTCACATTTGGTAAGACGGCAAGTCTTGAGTTCAACATGCTCAAGCTTATCATGCAGATGGTTGCAAGCACTATTTTATTTATATTGCATCCCTATATTACATCCCAATGTTTAAATACTTGAAGTACCTGTATGTAAGGAAAAGGGTGAACGAAAATTCTTAATAGACTCTTCAATAGTAAAGTTGGTATGTCATAATATATTAGGTCATTTACTCAAACAAGTATAAAAAATCTATCTATTTGAGTGTGAAGTGTGACCCTTTCAAAAGTCAAAAAGGGCTTGCTTAATGCACTCATTAGGGATACAGATACATGATCTTAAATTGTGTCAAAATTCTAAGTATATTTTGAGTCTTATGTGTGAGATGTATCCAATAGTCAAAAAGGATATATAATTCCAAAACTTAATTGAATTATGTCCACTAAATAAAAGTTCAAATCACAAGATACTTCCATAATGCATAGATCTCCTTGTTTTCTCAAGAGTTTGTTTTCTCTTATTCTTGGTATGGCAAGGGATTGGAAAACTCAAGATCAGATTTTTCTACTTTTAAAATTGCGAGAATTGTTGGAGAATTTCAAGCAGTAGCCACATGTACAGCTCGTGATGGACACCACTACTCGTGCTGGTTGCCGCTTGGATTGATTTTCCAACGGATTCTTATCCGATTCATTGGATTAGTATGCTACGTCATCTCCCTTCATAACTACCTGTCCATCCTATCCTATAAATGACTATAATGGTGATTTTTGACATGTTACAAAAGCCACAAAAAGGAGAGAGACATGGACATACAATACACAAGAACAAGATGGAATAAAATAAACAGTTGTCAAAATCACTACAATCAAAACAAAATAACCAGATAGAACCACAATAGAGGTCATATATACAAGTTATGTCCAAACAGTCACGAATTGATAAGGGCCGCCAGTCCTCCATCTAGAGTACGCGAAGCTGAGCAAGAAAAGCTGCACAAAGATCAAGGAATAGCATCTGCGGCCCCTGAATCCTTTGAAGATCAAGTAGATACTTCTCCTCACGGGTTTTGTAAAGCTGTGGATAGAGTGAAATTTGTTAGCATCCAAAAACAGTCAACACAGAACGAACACCCCCCCCCCCCCAAAAAAAACACAAAAAGAACCCAATTATAAAAAAAAAAAGGGAAAAGGAAATGTGGATGTAACAGCCCAAGAGTCCCGACACCAAGGTATTGTCCACTTTGGAGACTAGCATGGTGCCCCTGCACGATTTTGTCCTTCGGCTAACGGGCGTTTAAGCCTTTCACCAAAAGGCGCCTCGATGGGTTGAGGTATCCCCACCTTTATAAAGGGTGGTTCGTTCTGCTCAACCACCCATATGGGACGTTACATTGGACCTTGCTGGTAGAGGCCTCTCAAAAAACCTAGATGTTAGCATTATCAAAACAAAAAGAATTAAAGAAACAAAGCGGACCGCTAAAGCAGTAATATTAGACAGTAAACCTGGAGTAGGCATCAATTCTGAATCATGAATCCTAGATCCAGTCACCCACAAATTTGCCTTTCGTTTATCTATTTTACACATAGGTTACATAGACCTTGATGACAGATCCACTACCCGCACACCCAATAATAGTCGCCACTCACCAACAAATCGACTTTCATTGATCTATTTTTCACATAGCTATACCTTGATGCTTGATCCACCACCAGGTACACATCCAAGAACCACATTCCGAAATCTGATTCCAACAGATTGTGGGCTGATAAGGTAACTTGCTTTTACACAAACGCAAATCACCTGATTCACTCAGAACCCACCTGTGGTTTAACTGCCAATATAGATTCTGTTTGGCAGAGAAGCTCAACAGACAGACCGTCAGTATAATACCTGAAACTGATGCCAATTTTGGACAAGTCAAGCTGACTGAATCTCCATCGACCTAATGTGACCCAATCCAAGATCAAACCAAAACATAGTTGTTCCATCAACCCATTCCACCAAGAAATATTGATTATATTTTCCAGACAAGTCCATATTCTATGCCCGCTCCACGGATGGCAAAAAGATAATTCGGCAGCAAGATACCAGTTTCTAAACTTGGCACCCAGAATTGACAACCTAGACCTTCCAAAAGCAAGCACTTCATGTAAGGTGAGGAGCACCACCAGGTCCACCACAACCCAGACGGTCGCGGCCATGTATGTTCTATAGTCACACCGACAATGACTTATTAAAACGAAGTAATGTACACATCCAAACAAAATTAGACGAATAATGAAAAGAACATCTATTAACAGTATCACCACAATGGAGGTTACGGTATCAGTATAAGCAGTTAGACACAAAAGTTACCTGCACCTCAAACTTGACAACATTTGGTGATCTAATAGCTCCATCATTTTCAACTATGCTTGATTCATCACCAAAATAATGATCAGTATGTACAGCATTATTAACCATTCCTTCATGGTGACCAGGAATCCCAGGAATCCACCTGCACTTCATATTATAATGCCCAACCTTCTTCCAACGAACATTCAACTCTTGAAGTGCCTTCAGAACTTCAGTCATAATCTCACGAGGATGAGCCCGTGACTGCAACCAAATAAAAAAAGTTAAAAATATTTGTAAGTCCTCCTAATGTATGTCACTATTCCATCCCTTAAACTATTTCTTTTTTCTTTTTGGAGGCAGTGTCAGTTTTGGGAGCCGGGGGACAAATTTGCGAAAATATCTGTATTTGTGGTCTTGTAAAGGATCTCTCATCGTAAGCCTGTATTTCATGTCAATTGGAGCTTCCCTCTTTGGTTATTCTCAAAAAAATTGGTTTTCCTAGCAAGTAGAGGAACTGGGTGTCATTTTGTATTTCCACTGCTTGCTTCTCTATATTGATTAATGATGAAGGCTCAAGTTTCTTCTCAAGTTTGGAGTTTGACACAAGGTGACCCTTTGCCACCGTTGCTGTTCATTTTGGTCGTGGAAACTCTCAACAAATTGGTGAATAAAGCAGTCGAGGCGGGCTTCTTAGATGGTTTTCTTATTAGTAACTCTCACCCTGAGGGTTTACTGATTTCCCGTCTGCTTCTTGCAGACGACACTCATTTTTTGCAAGCATGATGAGAGCAATTGGGTTATTTGAGATGCATCCTTGTGCTTTTTGAAGCTATGTCTGGTCCAAGGGTCAACTTATCCAAAAGTACTCTCACGGCTAGATTCATCTGTTGGCCCATTTCTTTTATTGTGAAGTTGATCATCTCACTTCCTCTTATCATGATCTTCCTCTGCGTGCTTCTTATAAGAGCACGACGGTTTGCAACCCTATTGCGGAGAGGTTTCATAAGAGAGTTAGAGACTTGATGGGAAGAATCAAAACTTTTATCTAGAGCAGCTCGGCTGACCCATTGAGAAGCACACTATGGAGCTTGCCTATCTACTTTAAGTCTTTATTCACCATTCCTGCAAGCAATGCTAGTTGTTAGAGAAGATCATGAGAGACTTCATTGGAAAAGCAGCAACACCAGTAATGGAGAGGTCTCCATTGGGTCAAATGCGATGAAGTTTGACGTCCTAAGCAAGCAGAGTTGTCGGCCCAAGATGCTCAATGTATTGCTTTCGAGACTTGGGAGTACACCAAAATGTCATCAAAATACACCACCAATAACTTCCCCAAGAATGGTTGCAAACATGAATCATGAGTCTCATAAATGTGCTGAGAGCATTAGACAATCCACGGCATAACCAGCTATACAAGAAGACAATCAAGCGTATCCTTTAATCTTGGAATGGGAAATCTATATTTCACAATGATCTTACTTGATCTTATTAATAGCTCTAGTATCAACACACAATCTCCAATAACCATCCTTCTTGAGAGTAAGAAGGCAGGAACCGCCCAGGGACTCAAGCTATGGCAAACTAAGCCTTCAGACAACAGTTCCTTAACCTTGTCCGTCAACTTGTCGATTTAACTCAACTCTCTCAGTAGGGTTTTGCCTATAATGGGGAAGGTTACTGGACCCGGGAACTAGGTCAATGGCATGTTGTATGTCCCTAAGGGGAGTAACTCACCCAGGAACTCATTAGAAACAATATCGGCAAACTCTTTAAGCAACGCATCAATCTCATATGGGATTCCCTTAAAAGGGGAGACACAAGGGGGAGAGCTAGGAAGGAAATAGAGCCCGAGGGCAACTCCCTAGCTAAGATTGTCATATAGAACTTATTAGAGTTCCCCAATCTCTCAAAAGTTCTATGGTGAAAAAGGAAAATAGCTCCTCTAGGTAGGGTGGACACATTGATGGGAGTAGATAAGGTCACGGAAGGTTTAGGATTTGAAGGCAACAAATCCTTGTGTCGATGCAAGTTAAGAGTGATGCTCTTATTTAAGTACCTAAAGGTCTATGTGTTATCCCTTCCATAATTGAGACATTCACATCATAAAACCAACGACGTCCTAACAGGACATACGCAACATCCATCGGAAGGACATCACATACAATCTCGTCCTTACAACCAGCAATATGGATGGAAATTTTACACCTAAAGGTAATTTGCCAACTTGGTGTTATTGATCCATGTTACCTTGAAAGGGTGGGGATGAGGCTCTACCTTAAGACGACATCGCTTTATGGCAGACTCGACAACAACATTCACGGTGTTACCATCATCGATAACCATTTTCATAAGAGTTTTCCCACACCTAACAAGGGTATAAAAGATGGCAGTATGTTTCCACTCATCGTTCAAGAGTGGGCTGGCCAAAAGACATCTAACAACTCCAAGATGTGCATTAAGGAAAAGGCTATTTTCAACACAACAAGATCCTCAAAGCCTCCTACAGGGTTCATAACCTCTTCCTCAAGTTCGAGCAATTCACGTGACCCATGCTCTAATGCAAGGGTACGATGGGGGTTCTCAAAAGCATAATGACCTCTCCCATGACAACTAAAACATTGAACATTGTTCACTGGCTTACAAGAAGCACCACGGCCACACCACCTGGGTAGGGCTTGAGAGCTATAGCCTTTAGGGGTTGAAGCACTCACATAAGACTCACGCATCTTAGAAACAGATGGGGCACGGGTCTTAAAGGAGGAAGTAAAAAGTAGCACAGGATAAAACTTGTCAAGTTTTTCAACATCTAAAGTTTTATGGTAAACCTCATCAAGAATATAAGGAGCAACCAATGTTACTTCCTACTTAAGGTCATTCCATAAGCCTCGAATGAAACGGCCTATGGTCATGGAAAGAGAGACAATTGCCCATAACTATTGATGTAGTTGGACAAACTAAAGGTGGATTGCCTAAGGTCGTGCTCGACAAGGTAGACTTTATAGAAAGAAGGGAGATACTTCTCTTCCAACTTATTCTTCATGACTTCCCATTAGGTGATACGAGATTGATGCATTCACTCAAGGTGACTTGTGACAGGTTGCCAAAACTTTCTTCCAGGTCCTACGAGTTTCACCTTAGCAAATCAAACCCGCTCAATATTAGACATCTCATACCAATAAAAGGAATCCTTCATAGCATCTATCAAATCAAAAAAGTGACGGCATCTATCCTACCCTCAGAAGATGGTAAATCAACCTTCACCTTTCAAGTAATGTTTAGAGTGACCCTTTCAAGTAATGTCCGAGTGACCTGCATGAACATTATGACAATTAGCTTTCTATATTTGCATATCTAGGATCCCTATAGATGTCCGTCCTCGTATCGTCTCTAGGGCTATCAAACCTACGGTCCCTAAGGTTAGGGTGCAGCAGTTGTTCGGGTTCCCTCTCCTCAAACTAATTAGCCCGACAAGACTAATAGACGACACATTTACGACGGTCACTCCCTCCCACAAGAAGTTCAGGGGAATTTTGTGGTGGATTTTGAGGTTGGTCAAACATGGGTAGTTTTTCAAATACTTTGGTAAGTTTGTCAATCTTAGCTTCTGGTTGGTCAAACCTCTCATCCTAATGGTCAGACAGGGTATCAATTTGAGATTAGTAAGGCTATTTGAGTAAGGAGGACATGTTGGATGCAAATGTGTAGGCAAGCTGAAATCGGAACAAATTGCAATAATAACGACTACGATAAACAATCACTACGTGCACAACAGAGCACATAATTTTGATATGGATTATTGATAAGACTCGAACCAAGCAGAGAATAAGAAGCAAGGGGAAAAAACAGCATCTAAGCAAGCCCTGAAAAATCCAAAAAATTATGAATTAGGCTAGTTTCATCTCAGAAAACCAAAACCTTATCAAAGTAAATCGAGATCCCCATACCTCTTGGCGGTTCACGAATAATAGCCTAAGTTCCGCACCTTCTACACTAAACTAAGGCTTGATGGAGACGCAGTGTCACTCACATCAGTCCACTTGGACGTAGCAAACTTGGAACAGTCAAACCAAAAGCCCACTTCTAATCAATACTTTGGTAACAACCGAGATGACAGCGGCACTACACAGAAGACAGCAAAACATAGGAACAACGAAGGATCATGGGCCACCGCGAGCGATTTTCTGACAAGAAAGACAGTCGACGCCTCGACGGCGGTGGGCAACACGGCAGGAGGTTCCTGTCAGCGGTCAAGGGCACAGAACCCTTCAATTGCATGAAAAGAGGGATCTGGAATCTAAGGTCTTCGTAGAATTGAAGCAACCAATTAAAGGTCAATTCGAAATTGAGATGGGGCTTTTGGGCGAAATAGAGAGAGTAGGGGGAAAGAAGTCAATTTCGAGGGATTTTTAGATGAATTGAGGGCGGATTGAGAAGCTAAGGTTCAAAAACTGGAGATCTGTAAATTCGGGTTTGCGAATTAGGCTTTTAGGGTTTCGGTGATCGGTTGTGTGGCGGTAGTCGCTAGTCGGCTGGAGGTGGGCGACCGAGGGTTGGTAGTCGGTGGTGACACGGATGGGTTTTCTGGGTTGGTCCAAAGAGGTTCTTTTTTGAACGAGAAAGGGGAAAAAAAAAACACAAAAGGCAGCAACAAAGATCGCGAGCTCTTATGGCAAATTTGATGTAGGACGCTATGAAAGCAATTCCTATACCAGGAACCCAGATAGAAATATTTCTCTCAATTCAATTTGATTTCATTCAAGTCTGCCTTTCCTCAAGGTACAAGGAGGTTTATATAGGAATCATAATATAAAAAATGATAGAAAATATTTTAGAAGATAACGACAAGCTAAAATAGGGTAGGAAATAAAATAACATGGATAATTCTGTGTATAAAAACCCGCGCACGAGCTTACAAAGGCCCAAAGCCCAACCTGTTAACCCACAGAAGCCCACGCCTTTTTGCGCTTCATATTGGGGCACAAAGCAGCCCCAGCCCAAGGTATATGGAAACAGGTAATTGGAGAGAGGGAAAAGGGAGCACACAACAGATTAACACAAATATCGCAGATTGATGCTTACCTTAGTTATATTACTCAATTTCGAGTAGAAACCTTATCTAATTGCATGCAATTGCTTCGAATATAAACTAAATTGAAGAACCCTAATTTTCAGATGGAGGATTGGGTTGTAGTTTAAGGATTCTAGAGAGTTCTAATAAAGACAAAGTTTGTCACCCAATCGTTTCCTGTACTTTTTCGACATCCAATCTACTTCGGTCGTCGTTGATGCACTCTGTGATCCATTTTGGTAAATGTGAAATTTGATTCTGGTTTGCATTTGTTGTTGTGTTGTTAATGGTGAAGATAAAAGAGAAGGCATGATTTCAAGCTTAAATTATGAAGTTCTTTCCTTATATTGTTTATTTATTTGAGTACTTAGCTCTCTCTCTCTCTCAGTCTCTCTCTCTCTCTCTCTCTCTCTCTCTCTCTCTCTCTCTCTCTATATATATATATATATATATAGAGAGAGAGAGAGAGAGAGAGAGAGCGAGGAAATATGGTGACACCAATACTACAGAAAGAAGGATTAAAGAATATACTTCACTTCTTTTTTTCGTCCTAATATGCTGTCAAAATATTATTTCCTTTTTTTCGGCTACCTAAAATGCCATTAGAATCGGCAAACCTAAAATAATATACTATAGTATCATCCATTGTGATGTACAATCATCAATATGGCTAGGGAATGATTTTCAAGGATTTTTAGGAAACAGTGTGCCTGGTATCCAAAAAGTCTGTGCCTTTGCCTTGAAGCCCGCACCTAGGCCCCAAGATGATTTGCACCCTTGTGCGCCTCAAGCATTTTTAATCTAAGAGATTATTATCCTAAAAGAATCCCTAAGTTCCGAAATCTCTTATGCTTTCTAGAATATACATTGCCATAAAATTCGTCAGGAGATACTCCATCAAGTTCTAGAGTCCAAATAGGTGCTCCGTGTGTTTCGAGGAAGAATCTAATCTATAGATCATCTCCTTGTGCATTGTCGGTGGGTTACCTTGCTTTGGCATTTATCTCTATCTTTGATAATGGTTAGTTGGGTCCAACCATCTAATGTGAAAGACGTATTGGTGGTTTGGAGGAGAAGGCTGAAGAAGGGTTGGGTTCATGAAGTTTGGAAAATGGTTCCTTTGGCTATTTTGTGGCTACTTAGAAAGAGAGAACGCGACACATTTTTTAGGACAAAGCTAGGTCCTTTCAAAAAGACAAGCTCTAATTTTTGAGAATGTTGGGTAGTTAGAGTTGTTGGGTTTAACAGTGACAGAAATTTGAACTTTGTGAATTGTGTAGATTCTATTACGGATGAGAGCATGAGGGTATAATGTTTTTGTATTTACTCCTTTTGTACATAGGTGACGTCCTCTTGGTGGCTTATGCATGATTCTCTTGTTTACTTACCTGAGAGGAAAAAACCAGCTTGTATTTCATTCAAATTGATGAAACCATATCAAACATAAAAAGGGCCCCTGTATACCATCTAGAACAGCTAACACGGATAAGCCAAAAAGTTCTCTCAGAGAAAAAGAAAACAAAAGGAGTTTTTTCTTTCCTTCTTTTCATTGTCTTTTTGTGAGGTTTTTGTTTGGGGGGTGGGAGGGTACAATAAAATTCCTCTACTGCGGGAGCAAATCCTTATTCAATCCAACAGTGAGAACAAATTTGGGGGAATGGGGAGTGCCATAACATGTTACTTGTGAGGGAAAACAGAACCTGTAATCCAAGAGCCCATTTCTTCTCAACAGGGAACTGCTGCCGCAAGCCAATTCCTTGGTACTCAACATAACCATGGTGGCAATGCCCAGAAGCAGGTGAAGTGACTTCATCAGGATGCAAGCGATTGAACTCCTAGAAAAGTAAAGATATGAAAAAGAATCTGACAAGGTTATCTGCATATGCAACAATCTGAGGTAAAGCATAAGAAAATGAAAGCAGAATCCAATAGTTATTTATGTTTTTCTGTTTTTAATTTCGAGAGTAGCATGATATGATATAGCAAATTTATCAGGACTATGTGTAAAGCCCAGGAATCGATATTTATCCAAAAGCATGCGAATTTTGTCCATTTAACCAATAGCAACCCCTTGAAGCAAATATCCAAAATTGTGAAATTTTTAAACAATTATTGTTACAAAAACAATGGCGACCACCAATCCTGAATGAATGAATGAATATAGACAGAGGAAACAAAGAAAGTTGGGGAAAAAGCACGCACCATTATTTCTTGAAATTCAGCCCCAAGATAGCCACTCGAAGCCCGAAAGCGGTTATCAAAAAGCAGATAATAAGCAACAGTTCCCTGAAATCAAATGCAAGAACAATCGAAATGATGTCTTGTGTTACATTCACAAAAATTTAAATAAAAAATAGGATAAAACTTCAAAAGTAGGTATATTGAAACCTCATTCTGGAGCCTGTTGCGGATAGATTCAATTAACTGGTTCCTGTCAAACCCCATTCGAACAACTTCTTGAAGTATCTCTTCATCAATCTGCAAGAAGTCAGAGTAAGTAATCTGAAATGAAAGAAGATGCTGAGCATAGCCCTCAAGCAGTACAATTATTATCATCACGTAAAGTTTCCTGCAGACGTTCCGAGGGCACTGCACTTGAGGTTTGCCCTCTTCACTCAATCTCTCGTTTCATTGAAATTATTGAATTCAATCAGTAAGAAGTGATATATATAATCTGAAAACTGCGAAACCCTAAATAAATCTGATTAATTTTCGAAATATATCACAAGAAGTTTAGAAGCTTTAAGATTAATTAGATGTCATTAACCTATCATTGTCCAGATCATAGTTACCGAGGAACGCTCCATACTTTCGCGATCTGTGTTCTAGGAACAAGCATTTCAAAGCCTAAATTAAGCTAAACTTGTGCAATAAGTAGCAACCCGCATTGCGGATCAAGCAACCCAAGAAGCATTCCTTATAACTATGGTCTGGATAAGAAACTAGAGTCTGAAATCCATACGAATCTCCAAAAAATAAATAAATAAATAAAAATTCAGGTCATGCACCTAAATAGAACAAGCTTTAGCATCAAAGGCAAGCACTCAACGAATGAAACAGATTGTGCTATTAATAGATTTGACCTAGGATTCGTGATATCAAATTGATTTTTAAATATGTCACATAGTTCAAAACAGTCAACCGCTTTCAAGCTTCTGAAAATTCTTAGATGGTATATTGGACTAGCAGAAAGCTATATGACCAACCTTCTTTGCTTGCTGTGTCGTGTCTGGGGGAGGCACAGCTAAATACCGAGGAAGATGGGCCTGAAACCAGGCATGCTGACGGATCTCGGGGATAGTGATTCGCTTCATAGGGTCAACTACAAGCATCCTTGGTATCAGATCCCTAGCACCAGGTGATAAATGACTTGGAAGGGTATATATACCACCCTATACAACAAAAATCACATGACATAAATTATCTTATACCTCACTAAGCAACAACAATCAAATGACATCAAAGACTTTATACCTTCAGCTTCTGAAAGTATGGTTAATGTAATTGTGAAACTATAATATATAAGTTACGAAAGACAAACAATTAGGTCAACAGTGGCACATATTATATCCTCGGGCTCAATCAACTGATCTTGTCACTGAAAGAAATTATACCCATTCTAGCCATAATAAATCACCGAATATTAGGAAGGAACAAAGTACAAGTAGGTGCAAGTTTCCAACCTACTGCTCCATAAGTTCAACAGGACCTCTGCTGACCCTCGCCCCCCCACCCCCAAAAAAAAGAAAAGGAATAAACTCACAGAATAGATTTAACCAATCTATGATGTCAGTTATTCCACAAGACAAACTTTTTATGAAATGAAATCTACAACATTGCTTACAAAAACCACCACCCACTATAAATCCCACCGAAGCAAGGCCTACGGAGATCTAGGCGTAAGTCGCCTAACCCTGCAAGCATGGAAGTTGTTTCCCAGACACCTCAAAATCAAAAAGGTTTGGAGTTACAACATTTTCAAAGTAAATTTAAAAAGAGCTGGACAAGGGAAGAAAATAGAATATGAGGAGATAGACATACAAAGAGCCTACTGTTTAAAAGCACTAAAGGCATACCAAATAGTTTGAAATGCACCTTGGGCGGGGGGGGGGGGGGGGGATGAAGAGTTCAATGTACATAGTTGTTCAAAACCAAAGACAACAATTTGCTTGAAACAGGGGGAGGGGAGGGGAGTCCGAAACAACTAGACATTCAAGACACAGTACACTGTAACCAACACAAAAGGACAACATCCTGTGGAAAAAGATTGCAGAAGGCAGCTAAAGGTCTATACAAGAAAGAAAGGGTGAAACAAAGGCAGTGGCAACTATGAGAGAGAAAAGTTATAAATAGAAACCTATACATTCGTCACAAGAAAACAACCCGAATTTAGGCCATCAGTATGCTACAGAAAATATAGTTAATGCACGCTTTTTATCATGATCAAAATTGGTTTTCCGCAGCAGTACCAGACAGAGTTATTTTACTGAAAGTTCAAAGGAAGGTGAAAAAGCAGAGTAAGTAATTACGACTTCCATTCACTTTGCCTGGAAATCATTTTGGAATATTAACTCTTAAAGAATTGAAGCCCTTCCTGATGCTTCTTAGATCATAAGGTAACTCCTCTGATCAGTTTTAGCTGATAAATATTCTCCAAGTGTCACAATTTGCACACATACAGCAGTATTACAATTCTAGAAGCATAAGCCAGGACACTTTGCAAAAATAGAACTCTAACAGTCAGAAAATATTGTCCTCTCCAAACTATTTTCTCGTTTATTAACGAGGGGAAAGAAGCAAGTGGGAGAGAGAGGAAACTCTTAATATCATGGAGAAAAGTCTTTATTGAATAATGACCAATAATGAACTAGATGTTACAACGCATGGGACAAGCCATCCCTCATAAGGTGGCTGAAGTTTGTGATATCTAAATATCTAGTGCGGCAAGATGATAATTTGTTGCTCCAATCACCCCAATCTCTGCCAGACACAGACGAATACATGACAGAGAGCACAAACAGTACAAAAACTGCACCGATGGATAAGACTGGCATAAGTTCAACTGTGACATATCAAGAAAAATAGTACCTTTATTTTCTTGAAAAGGTTTGGGATATTTTCATCATCAAATGGGAGGGTACCGCACAGAAGAGCATACAAGATAACACCACAGCTCCATACATCAACTTCAGGGCCAGCATAGAGTTTCCCAGAAATGACCTATACAAATTGCAAGCAAATAAAGATGATCATGTCGCCAAAAGACTTTTTTTGGGGGGGGGGGGGGCCCCTTTACACCATCTAAGCAAATCATTTGCAAGTTTCAAAAAATTAACTATTATAGTTTTATTCAAAGAATGAAATAGCAAAACAAAGTTGTAACGGAGAACCCAAAAAAAATAAATGAAAGAATGTTACAATACATAAGTTCAATACTAGACGGTTACCCAGCCATGGCACAGATGGAGAAACTACATAAGCAGAGCAGCAGATGTAAAAAGAATCTTGGAAACATTGACGCTAGAAGCAGAAGATGTTTTCCATGGACAAATGAAATCATCAAGGACGTTAATAGCCACAACCTCCAACCCCCCCCCCAAAAAAAAGAAAAGAAGGGGGGGGAGCGATCCACCTTCCTTTAGCTTTCATTTTCCGCCACAAAGCAGTTAATTACAAGCCTAGATTGATAAATATGTAAATCTGCGTATCCTCAACAGAAAAAAGGTTCAAGTCTCATGCCTCTGGGGCTGCATAATTTGGGCTTCCGCAGCTTGTCTTTAGGAAATGACCATCCCGCATTATGTTGCTCAAACCAAAATCAGCAATCTTCACATTGTGATGGGAATCTAATAGAAGGTTTTCAGGCTTGAGGTCTCGATGAACAACCATATTCCTGTGACAATACTCTACTCCGGACATAATCTGATTCCAATCAGGGAACAGAGAAAACATAATCAAGAGATGCCAATATAGTTATGTAAGAGGTATGAAATGGGGAAAGAGCTTTTGCCTGTTGGAAAAAATTCCGTGCTTCATCCTCTTGTAACCTACCCTTCTCAACAATGTAGTCAAACAATTCTCCAGATTTGACATACTCCATGACGACATAGATATCAGAAGGGGTCTCAATAACTTCATAAAGCCGAATGATATGAGGATGCATGAATAATCTCAATATTTTGATTTCTCTTCTCACTACAAAAATATAATATCAGAATTACAATTATGCTGTTGTCCTAAAATCATCTCAGCCAAAAGGAGAAGCACAGGTACCAAGTATCTCATAGAACAGGGCTGAATTTAGATAATCATTGAAATGCATCAAATATAAATGAAAATTTTCAACTCACAGTTGATAGAAAAATAAATAAATAAATAACCGGAAGCATCATTGAATAAAAAGTTAGGAATAAGTAGCAATCAAACTAAGGATATTCAAGTTTACTCCAATATATGTGAAGCCCAAACGGCAAGCCATTAACATTTTAAGTGGAATACGATACATAACTGCAATTACAGATAAACTACCAAAATACAAGGAAGAATTCAGGGGAAATCAAGTGATTAGAGCACCCTCCTGAAAATTAAAATTTGGAATTCAGTTCCAATGTACCACAACCTTGATAATTGCATGACTATATAAACTCCTCTTGGCCTTTAAGTTCTAATTTGGGCAGAGAATTGGATAGCGTTAGGAGCTCACCTTGCCCACACCCAAAAAGGTGGGGGGGGGGGGGAATAGGTAGACTAGCATCCTGTCCTCACAACCATAAATCACAAGAATGCTGTACTTATATTTCCAATAGTCATTTGCAACAAGATAAAATTTTAAGCATGTAAGTGACAAAAAAAATGCTACTGCACCTTCAGAAAGATAAATAGAAGAAAACACAATACGACAACAACAAATGCCACGAAAGAAGAAGATCAATGTTAGAAACACAAGCAATTAAAAGTATCATAAACATCAGCAGAGCAATGCTTTTTAAAAAAAGTCAATTCAACTCATCAAGTCATCTAAAAATATTACACAGAAGCCCCAGATTCAGACAATATAATTGCTTAGGAAGGAAGGCTACTTTGCTAAACTAAAATAATAAAACTACCTTTCTTTATACTAACACCTAAATTATTTGAACACAAGCATTACAATCATGGTTGCAAAACAAGGCTAATCAAAATCTAAAGGTGCTGAATGAATGGCTAATAACTTGAATTCCAATTTGAAAACCTTTTAATTGCCTTTTTTCACTAAATCACTAGCATATCATATTTCGAAGATTTGAGGGCGGGGGGCGAGAATGCAACATATGGTTTGCCAAGGAAAGGAGATATCTACCCTTTGTTTCCCAGTAGTAAAACTCTTGAACTCATGGCTTGACGAAAAAAGATTACAGCAGCATAAAACGGTGGGCTCATTGTGTTCCATGTTACTGAAGCTTCCCTAAAAGTGTCAGACTCAGCAAGAGTCTCCTACATAAGTTTATCAAGTGCTTTCTTGGTGTGTCAATTGTTTCGAAAGAAAGAAACATTTGCAGGGGAAAAACGTCAACAAAAATTATGCAGTCCATTTAAATTGGAGTATCTCATGGAAATTATTTTTACGAATGATGTTACATTCTCTTAAGTATTTTAGAGCAAATATGTCAAGTCTTTCGTAGTAGTTTCTAATGTGAATCATACATACTAATATCTTACTATGACTGATATATTTGGGAAAGTAGTATTTTATTAGACCAGGAGATCAGAATTTCTTTTTATCCTAAAAGTCATTTCAGTTTCCACCTTACCTAGAATGTTCCTTTTTTGGGGGCGAGAGGAGGGAGGGGGGGTTCCACCCTGTGTGGATTCTTTTAGTATAGTCTATCCCTAGGCTTTTGTATCTCCTTATAGCAAAGATTTAAAGCATTGAATTAAGAGTACGCATAGAACTTGTTCTATATTAACTTATCATTTAGACTTATTAACAAGCAAGTAAAATCTTGTTCCAAGCGAACAATGGGATGGCCTAGTGAGAAAAAGCCAACTTTCCACACAAGGGAAGGTCATATCACACTAGAGGCATGAGGAGCCGTAAACACCCCCCACCCCATGTGATACATGGGGCCCATAAGGCGACTATCTGAAGGCATAAAAAATTAAAAAAGGAAAAAGAAGTACAATTCTGTTCCCAAAAAAAAAATGTATAAAACTCGTGACCAAAAATGAATAAAACATACCCAGCATTCAAACTTGACATAGAAAATCCCACACATACCAGTAGAGCTCCAAATCTAGATCTAAGTGTTTTGGAATGTATTCAAGAATCAAGTCACATGGACAGGTGCCACAATCAAGAAAATAGTCAATACCTTTCTCTTCCATCTCCATATTCTTTATCTTCCGTCGGTTTAATATCTTGATGGCCACTTTATGGCCTGTCAATTTATGCTCTGCAATTTTCACCTTACCAAAAGAACCAATTCCAAGAGTTTTACCAAGGTTATAGTTCTGCAGAAAAACATCCACATTGCTGCCACCTCGGCCACTCTGCCCCTCCATTTTCCTGTAACAGATTGAACAGACAAGAGACAAGCAATGAAAGTTAGAATTTTTAAGATGAAAGATAAAGAATATAAGAGGGGATTTAGGAAGTAGAGTATTTCTATAGATTTATGACTCCAGCCTAGTCCAAACTATTGGTCCAAGTAATTCCAGTTGAAAACTATCTGTGTCATTCCGATTCGCATCATATCCAATAGAAAGAATGTAGGCCAAAGCACTCACTTCTAAAATAAGCCCATGGCCACAATTATCAAATCAAACAGCTAATAAAATTTCAAAAATAAGATAGATGATGTTCACTTGTCAGATAAGTGAAAAAGCTGTTTTCAAAAGGTTTTCAGCTCCGTTATAAAGGACTCTAACAAAATGCCTCATGAGACAGTCCTCTACTGTTTTATGGAGCATATGAAGTCCAAATGTTCTAAATCTAGGCTCTAGCAAAACAGCCCATGCAAGACTGATACATCCTCCCCATGAATTTTAACTTGGATTTCAAGATACCGAGATCAAAGAGCTCAAACATTTGAAAATGCTAGGCTCCCCAATAAGATCTATGCACTTTCCTTCATGCCCATCAATCAGTTACATTGGCACTCATTCCCTGCCATTTTGCTGCGCATCTCTCCTTTCAATCAACTATCAAGCTACCAGTGCATCAATTTTGTGCTTAATCATGTAACATTTTGTTTCACAAAAACAAAATCAAACTAAAACAAAGAAATGTACAGTATTTTATATTTTTTATCTGTAGCTGTATTAAAGAAAACATTCTTACTATGGGAATCATGTCATATTTAGAGATACCAAAAAGAGAAATTACTAAGTTTATTTCCAATCATTACTCAGAAAGTGTCATTGCAGCTCTAAATCTTTACTGAAGCCTTCAAATTTTAGTAGGGCTCTAAAATCATAATTAAAGCAGTACCCCCCTAAAGTTTCAATTCTATCCATATGTGAAAGAAGTAGCCGAGACTTCCAATGGAGCTCCAAAACTTTTATGATTTAAACTTCCAACGGATCCTCAAAGTTTGCAGTAGAGTTCTAAATAGTATTTCATCAAAATCTCATAGGAGATCTGAAACTTTATGAGACAATCACTGAATCATTGCCACGATGTAAGGAATTATTAGACAGCCCTACTTTTAAATCGAGTTTAATTTAAGCAATCTGAGCTCAAACATTGAACAGATTCATGCATATAGCACAATTTACATATTAACAAGCACAATGGCCAGAAAGAGGGTAGCTCAAAACCCATTCCACTATCTGTCCACTCATCATGGGTCAGTTAATCAATTGGCTAACAGGTGATTAGGCAGCCTTGATTCTATCCAAGCCGCACACCTAATAACCAAAGTTGATAAAAATTGCTAGCCTATTCCACCAATCCCTGAAATGAATTCATCCAGAATTTAGCATTGACAGGTGAGCCCTGAACGTCGATCAAAGCATCCAGAAATTCAATTACACTAAAAATATGTATTCCTTGGCACGATTTTCCAACAAAACAGGAAAATTCATAGCTCAGTAGGGCAAAACCAAGAAAGCATCTACCAGATTCCAAATCTCGGATACAGTTTCTTCGCCGAAATGCTGTTGGCAGCAAAATATTAGTCACCTATTTCTCACGTGCCAACTGGGGAAGTGTTTGTTAAATTTGTTGAGTCTGTTAGCTTGAGGTAGCTTGAGGGACCCACTGTTAGTTAGTCAACAGTCTTGGCACCAATTAGCCTATAAATGGCGAATTCAGACTCATTGTAAGAACCAATTTTTGGAATCAACACAAATTCTCTCTATTCCCACTCTATTTCTCTCTCTCTCTCTTACTCTCCTGATCTATGGTCCAACTTCAGTTCTACCATTGATTTGCTCTTCTCCAAGGTTCCTCCTGGAAGAGCCCTAGCATTTTGCATCAGAGCTCGATCCTGATCCACCAAATCTGCATTTTTTCAATTTCGATCGATTGGGTTGTGCTCCCAACTATCCGGATTCCATAACCAAATACATTTTTCTTTCCTATCGATTGATTGACTCGTATCATCAAGCAATCTAGCCTCCTAACTCGATTTGGGATCTTATTCTTCAATCATGGCAACCTCTGAAAATACTCATGGCAATGAACACAGAAGATTGGAGGAAATGTGTCAGTTGATGCAAAATTCGTGGGAAGAGTTTCAGCAGCTGATTAAGAATCAGTTGATGGAGCAGCAAGAACGCCAAGAAAGGGTGATGGATAAATTTCCTATTCCAGTTATTGAGGAGTTGCTTGATGAGCTTCATGGAGCAAGGTGC
This sequence comes from Selenicereus undatus, assembly GCA_017589665.1. Classification (NCBI taxonomy): domain Eukaryota; kingdom Viridiplantae; phylum Streptophyta; class Magnoliopsida; order Caryophyllales; family Cactaceae; genus Selenicereus; species Selenicereus undatus. The sequence goes on from JACYFF010031956.1 coordinate 47,542,668, forward strand.
TTCTCCAAAATTGACCTTAGGTCTGGTTATTGGCAGGTCAGAATGAAGCCATAGGATGTGCCTAAAACAGCTTTTAGGAACCATGAGGAGCATTATGAATTCTTAGTTATGCCCTTTGGCCTAATTAATGCCCATTCAACTTTCCAAGCCCTTATGAACCACATATTCAAACCATTCCTGAGACAGTTTATTCTGGTATTTTTTGATGACATCCTCATCCACACTAGGTCTTATGAACAATAAATCCAGCATTTGAAAACTACTCTACAAGTTTTAAGGGACAACATCCTCTTTGCTAAGAAAAGCAAATGTGTGTTTGCCGTTGCTGAGATAGAGTATCTTGGCCACATCATCTCTGAGAAAGGAGTATCTACGAACCCTACAAAGGTTGCTGCTATGACAGAGTGGCCCACTCTCGCAACAATCAAACAACTAAGGGGTTTCCTGGGATTAACAGGGTATTACAAGAAGTTTGTGAAGAATTATGGCATCATTAGCAGACCCCTCACTACCTTGTTAAAGAAGAATGCTTTCCACTGGTCGGATGTAGCACAAGAAGCCTTTGACAAACTTAAAAAGGCCATGAGTTCTGCTCCAGTGTTAGCTATGCCAGATTTCACCCAACCCTTTGTTATAGAAACAAATGCTTCTGGTCTGGGAATTGGTGCTGTTTTGATGCAGCAGGGTCACCCAATAGCATTTACAAGTAAAGCTTTGGCACCAAAGCATCAAGGTCTCTCTGCCTACGAAAAGGATCTGCTAGCTGTGGTTTTGGCTGTAGAAAAATAGTGACCTTATTTTGTGGGGAGGCATTTCATCATCAAGACAGATCATTTTAGCCTAAAATACATTTTGGAGCAAAGAATTACCACTACATTCCAGAGTAAATGGCTCCCAAAATTACCAGGTTTTAACTATGAAATAGTCGATAAAAGGGTAAAGAGAATGTGGCTGCGAATGCCCTTTCTAGAATCACAGGAGCTCAAGTCATGGCCCTTTCTCTGGGCAGCATTGAAACTGACTTGCTGAGCAAAATCAAAGCTTCATGGGAAAAGGAAGCGGATTTACAACAACCTATACACAATCTAGCTTCGGGACAACAACAATCCAAGTACTCCTAGCAACAAGGGCTATTGAAGAGGAAGGGAAAGTTGGTAGTGGGAGCTGATAGGGAATTGACGGAGCATTTGATTCAACTATTTCATAATCCACTTCTTGGAGGACATTCACGGGCTACAGTCACAATGAAGAAACTAGCAAAGCTCTTCTATTGAAAAGGACTGAAGAAAGAGGTAAGGAATTTTGTGAGAGCCTATGACACTTGTCAGAGATGCAAAACTAACTTGTAGTCACCAGGGGGCCTATTGTAGCCCTTGCCCATTCCTGGAGCCATCTGGACTGATATCTTCATGGGAAAAGGAAGCGGATTTACAACAACCTATACACAATCTAGCTTCGGGACAACAACAATCCAAGTACTCCTAGCAACAAGGGCTCTTGAAGAGGAAGGGAAAGTTGGTAGTGGGGGCTGATAGGGAATTGAGGGAGCGTTTGATTCAACTGTTTCATAATACACTTCTTGGAGGACATTCAGGGGCTACGATCACAATGAAGAAACTTGCAGAGTTCTTCTATTGAAAAGGACTGAAGAGAGAGGTAAGGAATTTTGAGAGAGCCTGTGACACTTGTCAGAGATGCCAAGCTAACTTGTAGTCACCAGGGGGCCTACTGTAGCCCTTGCCCATTCCTGGAGCCATCTGGACTGATATCTTGATAGATTTTATTGAGGGGTTGCCAAGGTCAAGGGGTAAAGACACTATTTTGGTAGTGGTGGATAGGCTTAGCAAATATAGCCACTTCCTCGCATTGTCCCACCCATTTACTACCGCCTCAGTTGCACAAGTTTACTTTGAGCATATTTACAAACTTCATAGCATGCCAAAGACTATTGTGAGTGATACAGACAAGGTATTTCTAAGTGAATTCTGGATTGAACTCTTTTCTAAGCAACAAACTGCTCTACACTTATCAACTGCCTACCACCCTCAATCTGATAAGCATACAGAGGTTGTCAACAGATGCTTGGAGGGATATTTGATGTGTATGGTAGGAGAGAGACCCTTAGAATGGGTACTTTGGTTACCTCTAGCAAAGTGATGGTATAACACCAATTGGCATTCTGCCACAAATGTGACCCCCTATGAAGAGGTTTATGGACAATCACCATCACTCCATGTCCCTTATGTGCTAGGGGATAGCAATGTGGAAGTTGTGGACAGGAGTCTTAGAGCTCGAGAGGAATGCATCATCTGCAGAAAGCCCAACATAAGATGAAGAGCCAAGCTGATAAGCTCAGGACTCATAGGGAGCTGGCTCTGGGAGATTGGGCCTATGTGAAGCTGCAACCGTACAGACAAAGTTCCTTAAGGGTTCGGGCTTAGATTAAAAAAGCCTGAGACGCAAAAAAGCACAAGGGGTCCTAGGGCCCCGGACACAGGCTTCGAGGCGAAGGCGCGGGCTTTTTAGACGCGAGGCGCACTTTTACTAAAAAAATGTTTAAATATCATTCAAAAATCATATTTCTTCTAAAATCAACTAGATAATGGCACCAAATAAATGATTTTCACCAACTACCAGGAAAAAAAAAAGATAATCAATTAAATATGACAAAATACAATTAAAGCATTAAATATCGCTCAATTAGATTACTATAAATTGAACTCCAAAAACATAACACATGCTGCCAGCATGCCAAGAATAGAGAGAGAGAGAGAGTCTAAGAGAGATAGAAAGGAAGAGAGATTAAGAAGCACAAAAAAAGCAAGGGCTCGGTACTATTGTAGCACTGGAGAAGGCACCATTTTCGACCTCCTTGAAGTCCCAAAAAAAAAACGAAACAAAGAAAAACCTTTCATAGCTGTCCAATAACAGAGGATGATGAAGAAGGAAGTCTAAAAGACGACAGGAGATCAAAGCATTTACATGGTTGTTGTCACTAGGGTTAGAGTTTCCAGCTCCAAACTCATGTTCAGTAGTAGCAATATGCTTTGTTTACTTCTATTAGCATCTTGATTGAAAGGCTTCCACAAACAAAAAGAGTAGTCGAGGCCCCTTAAAGGTTTTTTTCTTTTTTTTCTCAAATGGTCTATTATGATATATAAAACGCAGGCTTCGTGGGCTTTTGGCCTCGGTTTGAGACCCAGAAAAGCCCAAAAAAGCGCAGGCCCCCATTCCAAGGTGCAAGAGGGTGGGCTTCGTGGGCTTTTGGCCTCG